>CM016614.1:91292892-91942629 GCA_005393395.2 Gossypium australe | reverse complement strand
AGCATAGTAGGATTTTAAATAACTTTAAAACCTCATCACTCTTTCATGAGCTCAAGCATATTTTCATTTGAGCACTTACCATTTCATTGCAACTTATAATTAAACATATTACCATTCAACCAACAGCTTGGCACTTGCCTAAGCATCAAACAACAATACTTGTTAGCATACTTGAACATATTTTATATAAATTCAACATCGATAACCTTATTATCTCAACATGTCACACTTAAGTTTATTGCTCATCTAAACTTACATAATTTTCATGTATCAACATTTCAAAGATATTCATATATGTACATGTCATGATACATATCATTCTCTTATCATTTCTTCATATACATATATAATCCATTTCAATATATCAATATATCATGTACCATCATTTCCAAGTATTTCATGTATATATACCTGTATTAGTTCGTATCGAACTCATATCGTCTCGTAACAGAACATTGCTCGTTGAACTACTTAGAATAACGGTAGGCTCATACGAGTTGAATATCGATAAGCTCTCTCGAGCTGAGAATCGATAACCCTAATGATATGTCATTTGTATCCTACGAATTCCTAAGGTTCAAACGGGACTCGGTAATCATCGTACGTCTTTGGATTTATGTCGTTTCATAACACAATAAATTGCATACTAACATATATATTGATTTAATCACATATTATCATTCAATTTAATCAAAATTATATAGAATAAAGTTCATACGAACTTACCTCGCAAAATTGCAGAAATACCTAGATATAGGGGCATTTTGGTAATTTTCTATTTTCCTCGATTTTCTACTCGATCTTGATCTAAATTAATAATTTCATTTAATATATTCATTTAGACATTAAAACAATTCATTTCATGCAATTTGGTCATTTTGACTTTTTTACAAATTACCCCTAAAGTTTTACTTTTATTCAATTTAGTCCCTAAGCCCAAAACCTGCAAATTAACCATTTTTTACCCAAAATTAAGCTTAGCCGAAGGTTCATGTAACACCCCAAACTCGATCTAGACGTTATGGCTGAATCTGGCTGTAACACCCCAAGCCCGCCTAGACGTTATGGCCGGATCTAGCATGTCACACCAAAAGGTAGTTTAAAAGCTATGCGTTCATTAAAAACTTTGCATCTTTTTTGAAACTCTGAATTTCGTTGTTTGTTTGTAAAAGCAAGATTTACTTAATGTGTATTCTTGTAAAGATGTTATTATTATTTTTGAAAACTTTGTTTATTGCTGAAATCTGACTCAAAGAATTGTGGAAACGTGTTATTTTGAAAACGGTTGTTATTGTTTAAAAATCAGGGATAAATCGATTAATAATTATTAACTAGCAAAATTACCAAATGAAAGTTTAAAAAAAAAGTCCAATGGCCTAATGACACAAAATAATCATAAAATAAATTAAAAACTGAATTTACTAAGTTACGTAAGATGCAAATCCGACGTATGGCCACCTCCTAGTCCTCCGCAGCTCCAAATCCTCTAACGCTGGGGATTACCTGCATGGTTAAAAGAAAGGGGGTGAGTTACGAGAACTCAGTGTGTAATCCCCTATAACGGCCACTATCTGGGCCTGAGCCCTTACAGTATCGGTCTGGGCCTAAGCCCTATAATCATGATAATGCAAACAAAAATACAACCCAACCCAATCCAACCATCACACCACCCGTACCAACCAATCACACCATGTGGGAATCAAGTCAACCCACCCCGCCAAACGCACCAATATTGCAGTCAAGCTGCTAATCACGGTATATGTGGCTGAGCCATTAAAACGGTATGTGGCATATCCACTAAAACGGTATGTGGCAGAGCCACCAAAACTGCACTTCCTCCAATCATCAACCCAACCCATGCAACATGATATGAATGCAATGTATTATAAGTGTAAATAGTATAAATAAAATCACATACACAGTATTTAACCACAATTGAGGGTATAACAGTCATTTTGTCACATAAGGGTATAACGGTAATTTTTACCCCTTTGGGGGTATTTCGGTAATTTACCCATCGAGGGTATTTCGATAATTTACCCACTAAGGGTATTTCGGTAATTTACCCACTAAGGGTATTTCAGTAACTTTACCCATAGAGGGTATTTTGGTAATTTACCCACCAAGGGTATTTCAGTAATTTGTAAACCAAGGTATTCTAAACAGAGTTAACGATGCAAATTGGCCTAGGGCCCATTCTCGGCCCAAATGGGCCCACATGCTCGTGTGGTCCATTTAGCCCAAATCTAGCCACATATATGAGATTCGCATAGACCAGTACAATATCTACTACACAATCTTGCAATTTATTTATATGGGCCCACGGGCCCATTGGGCCCACTTGGCCCAAGGCAGCCTAGACTCATGAGAACACTTATGAGGGCCTCAACTATCGCGTCGAAGCTCCCACATGTGTGCTCGCACGCTCGTGTGGCTACCATCGTCGTGTGACCGGCTTTTCGGCATTTGCCGCTCTACAGCTAGAGTAGGGCGAAATACACACCTGATAGAAATCTGGAGTTGATCCGCGCTTTGAACACTCTTATTCCCAAACGCCAACCCAGGTATGCTTACTCTCCTCATAGATTGGTCTATTTAAAGCTAGCTTCTCACCTTCCCTCTTGCTAGCTTCCCGATGTGGGATCCCTCCTTCAGCCGATTTTAATTCCAACACAAACTCTGGCCATCCCAACTTAGCAAAATAAATATCCCTTTTTGCTTGCGATGGGATTCAAACTCAGGCTCCCCTGTAACTTAATCCACGCCACTAGCCACTAGGCCACAAGCTCCTCTTGTGTCTAAAATCATGCGCAACTAAATATTAGTCTATGGGCCAAAGTCGAAGTTCACTTTAAAAATAAATCAAAATGAAATGCAAGCGCCAAGACTTGGACCTTGGACCCCTTGCTTCCTTGTGTGGCGTCATTCCCTTGTCTCCTATGTGGCGCCATTTGCCACTAGACCACAACTCCTTTTGTGTCATTTTTCTCCACATTTTATTCTTAAAGCCTACTTACTAACTCCCAGGGTTTTATTCATCTAAAACCAAAATTTTCCTAAAGCCCAAGTTTGATCCCGGGACTTTATAGAAGCCCCCTAACCTTCCAAAATCACTCACCTAATAGGTCCAACTTGCATTAGTGCCGTTCTCTTGTTCTTAAAAATTTTAAACGCTCCCGTGCCCAAGGCCCAATAGGCCCAATTCTACTAGGCCGAAATTCGGGTCGTTACACTGGCGTGTCACATTGAAGTGTTTTTCGAAAATCATGTTTTCATTGAAAACCCTTCTTGAAATTTTAAAACTTCTTTCCATTTAAAACTTGTACAAAACCTCAGTTTGCGCTTGTTTATTTTCAATCGTGGTTTATTAAAAAGTTATTCCCTTTTAAAAAGTTATTACCTTTAAAACCTTATTTGTTGCGGAAGTTTAATTTAAAACAAATGATTTACGAAAACGTGATATTTAAAAATTGAGTTGCGGAAACGTAGCGTTTTAAAATAGTTATTCTTTTGCAAAACCGTGTTTTACTTCTAGTAGATATAAATCATAATCAATAAAATCCCAAATTTAAAATCTAGAAATTATAGAGGCCTTATTACAACCCGAGTCAAAATCAAAATGCTTAAGTAAATGAGCAAAACAGAATAAAACATGTGCAGTTGTGGGGCCCTCTTCGAGTCCCTCGCAACTCTGAACCGTCTAACGCTGGGGATTACCTGAAAGGTTAAAATTGGGGTGAGTTTACGAAAAACTCAGTGTGTAATCCCCTTATTAAGGAAATAGTCAGTATATAGAAACAAAATCAGTCTGGGCCTGAGCCCTTTAACAGTAACTGTATAGTTCAGAGTATATGTGGGCCAAAGCCCAAAACAAAGTCATTTGGGTCACAGCTCATAGTAGAAGCAATTGGGCCTAGCCCATCACGGTAACAATCTCAATATGACTGATGCATGATGCATGCAAACCCATCCAACCCTGCACTTGCCTCCGTCTAACCCTGCACTACCTGTGGGGAATAAATCACCCACGCCATCCCTACACTTACAGTGTTAGCACTGATTGCAGCAGTAACCGAAATCGCAGTAAAGCTGCTAGTATATATGCGGCTTTAAGCCTTCAGTAACGGTCTCATAATTGGCACATAGCCATCGGTAACTGTAATAAGATCGACATATAGCCATCAGCTACGGTAACATAACCGTCACATAGCCATGGGTAAGTATGATCGACACAAAGTCATCAATAATTACTACCGGCACACAGCCATGGATAAATATGATCGACACAAAGTCATAATTAAGATGGTACAGAGCCATAATTAGATTGGCACAGATCCATAATTAGATTAACTGGATTAAAGCCATCGGTAGGTCCATAGTAGTCTCGTGCGACCCGTGCGACCCTATCAGAATAGTACTTCCTCCATAACCAATATCCCAACCCCATGCAGTATGTCATGTATGCAGAATATCTGGCCCACAAATCATCATATCATTCACAGTTAAGTCAATTAAATCATAGTAATACAATCACAGTCAAATCAGTCAAATCATAGCATAAGTTAGTCATTTACCCTCGAGGGGCAAAATAGTCATTTACCCTACAGGGGCATTACAGTGTAAATGGGCCTAAGGCCCAATATTCGACCCAAGTAGGCCCACACACTTGTGTAGCCCATTTAGCCCAAATTCAGTCATGGATGTGTGAACTACATAGCCCAGTCCAGTATTTGCCACTTAACGTGGATTTTATCCATGTGGGGCCCACGAGTCCATTGGGCCCACACGGCCTATTTCAGCCAAACGAGGCCCAAGATCACGAGGACGCTTATAGTGGCCTCTATAATCTATCGCCTATGATTTGTGGGCTCGGTTTACCACACGAGTGATCGTACGCTCGTGAGGCCTCGAATGCCGAAGTTTCAATTTTTTGGCTTTTTTGCTTTTGCCGATTCACAGCAAAGATAGTGCGATTACACACCTGTTTGGATTCCTGGTATGAATGATCCTAAAATGATTCCCACTTCCTCTACTTCAATCGATGTAGTCTTACAAATTCGTAGATAAACCGAGTTCAATACATTTGCATGTTGCCAAAACAATGCGACATGATCACATGTTAAGAACCTTAATAGATAACCAAATAATAGACTACTTACACGCTTGCAATGTTACTTTTGTCCTTACCGAAATACCTATCCACCAGAAGCAACTCGCGTTGGGCAGAACCAATCGCTAGGAGAAAGATAATCAACGGAAGAGAAAGAATAGGAATACCAAATATTCGACCGATGAAACAGAGGAATACTGAAGCCTATTCCCCCTCGTTTAAGAGAAATCAAAAATAGAAGAGGCAAGAGAAGAAAATATTCGGCTTAAATCAATGTAAGGGGAAACTCGAAAAACTCGAAGGAATAGAGTAAAAGAGAAATGGATATTTGGCTAGAGCGGGGAAGGTAGAAGAGAGAACTCACAAATAAATGATTCGACAGGGACTGAAATAGAAAAAGAAGAAAGAGACTTGGAAAATGCAACACAAAGCTTTGGTATTTCACGAAACGAAGAAGAACAAAAATAACCCAAATGGTCACTTGCCAATTTTGGCACCATAGAGAAAAGGGAAGGATTAGAGTTTCAAAACATCAAAGAAAGCAATAAGGAAAATACCAAAAGTACAATCGGCACAGCCAATCATATCCCCCAAAGCTCTCAAATTGCCACAAATACACACACAAAAGGACCCCTAGCCGAATTCACCTACTCAAGCTACGCAATTCGGCTACAACTCTCCTCACACTTCAAACTCCTTGAAAATCTCCTCAAATCACTCCCCTTATCCCTCCTTGATATCCTCCCTAACAACTCCAAGACCAGTTCAAACTTTCACTCAACAGAGTTTGAATCTACTTCCAACACTTGTCGTCCCATGTTAGCAAAATAAATATTTCTTCGCTCCAGGCGTGACTCGAACACCATCCCCCTTTGAAGCTTTATCACGCCACTTACCATCAAGCCAATAGGCTCTTTATGTCATAACTTATCCTCAATATTTCATAAAGCCTTTACGCCAGTATCCAGGTTTATTCAAGGAACAACAAAAAATTCTGTACACGCCCTGACTTGAACCTTAGACCACATGAATACTCCTAACGCCACCTTGCCACTAGACCACATGCTTCCTTTGTCATATTTTAACCATAAATAATTATAAGGCCTTCCAACCAACGCCAAGGTTCACTTAAAGGAAAAACTGAAATTTTTGCTAAAGCCTAGATTTGAACCCAAGACCTCCCAACTGAAAATTTGTGAAATTTTCTTGCACAACTAAAATCCAACTGTTCTGATGCCCAAGGCCTATTTCTTCTAGGCCCAAAATTCGGGGTGTTACAACTCACCCCTCCTTAAAGAAATTTCGTCCTTGAAATTTCCATTTAACAGGGTAGTTGTGTAACAACTACACCACTATGCTACCACTACGCACTCTAATCCCAATAACACTAATGGACTTTTAACTTAATCTTGAAACCTCTTACACACATCCAAAACATTTAACCACAGAAGCAGAAAAATATTTATCACACATACATATAATTCCTATATCCAAACAAAACGCACTTGACTTAAAAGGGACTGGACAAACTCGAACCCGATGCTCTTTAGATCCGAATCTGAGACATGCTCTTGACTTCCTCCGGCATTCGCCCGGATGACGCCTTTTACAATGCTTGCAAGTCGGAAAGTTTAGACGCGTTTTAACTCGCTTCACAGAACGAGGCTCCTACTTCAGAGGACTGTGATCCCTCTTCTTCGAGCAGTCCAAGCATCTAGCCTGAAGCATCTCACCAATCTTCTTAACTCTGGTCTCAAACACTTTCCCTACTACCTCTCTTTCCAACCGGGTCAGTGCCTTAATCCCAAGCTCTGGGTTACCACTACCCGAAGTTAGCAGACTTACCTCGACCATCGTCTCCTAAACAATCTCATGTTCCGGGGAAACGGGCAACTCCTCGCGACCTTGCTCGCCTTCTGAATCTATCACAGTACTGTTGCTCGCTTAAAAATCTGATTGCCATGACATATACTGAATAAATACAAAATCTAACTTTATGCACAGTCTAATATCTAAAGAACTTCGGTGCCGGAGACTCGATAAACCACACATTTCAGAAGAAGTATCTCAAAACACTTCACATATTCGAAAACAACCTTTTGAAATCCAAAAATTTGAAAAACCATTCCACAACCAAGTTTTGCAAATTGACTCTGATACCACTAAATGTAACACCCCAAACTCGACCTAGACATTATGGCCGAATCTGGCGTGTCACATTGAAGTGTTTTTCGAAAACCATGTTTTCATTGAAAACTCTTCTTGAAATTTTAAAACTTCTTGCCATTTAAAACTTGTACAAAACCTTAGTTTGCATTTGTTTATTTTCAATCGTGGTTCATTAAAAAGTTATTACCTTTAAAACCTTATTTGTTGTGGAAGCTTAATTTAAAACAAATGATTTACGAAAACGTGATATTTAAAAATTGAGTTGCGAAAACGTAGCGTTTGAAAATAGTTATTGTTTTAGAAAATCGTGTTCTACTTCTAGCAGATATAAATCACAATCAATAAAATCCCAAATTTAAAATCTAGAAATTATAGAGGCCTTATTACAACCTGAGTCAAAATCAAAGTGCTTAAGTAAATGAGCAAAACAGAATAAAACATGTGCAGTTGTGTGGCCCTCTCCGAGTCTCTCGTAGCTTCAAACCGTCTAACGCTGGGGATTATCTGAAAGGTTAAAAAAGGGGCGAGTTTACGAAAAACTCACTGTGTAATCCCCTTATTAAAGAAATAGTCAGTATATAGAAACAGAATCAGTCTGGGCATGAGCCCTTTAACAATAACAGTACAGTTCAGAGTATATGTGGGCTAAAGCCCAAAACAAAGTCATTTGGGTCACAGCCCATAACAAAATCAATTGGGCCTAGCCCATCACAATAACAGTCTCAATATGAATGATGCATGATGCATACAAACCCATCCAACCATGCACTTGCCTCCGTCCAACCCTGCACTACTTGTGGGGAATAAATCACCCACGCTATCCCTACACTTACAGTGTTAGCACGGTTGCAGCACTAACCGAAATCCCAGCAAAGTTGCTAGTATATATGCGGCTTTAAGCCTTCAGTAACGGTCCCATAATTGGTACATAGCCATCGGTAACTGTAATAAGATCGGCACATAGCCATTAGCTACGGTAACATAACCGACACACAACTATTGGTAAGTATGATCGACACAAAGTCATCAATAATTACGACCGACACACTTCCATAGATAAATATGATCAACACAGTCATAATCAAGACAGCACAGAGCCATAATTAGGTTGGCACAGAGCCATAATCAGATTAACTGGCTTAAAGCCATCAGTAGGTCCACAGTAGTCTCGTGCGACCCGTGCGACCCGTGCGACCCTATCAGAACAGTACTTTCTCCATAACCAATATTCCAACCCCATGCAGTATGTCATGTATGCAAAATATCTGGCCCACAAATCATCATATCATTCACAGTTAAGTCAATCAAATCATAGTAATACAACCAAAGTCAAATCAGTCAAATCATAGCACAAGTCAGTCATTTACCCTCGAGGGGCAAAATTGTCATTTACCCTATAGGGGAATTACGGTTATTTTACCTTATAGGGGCATTACGGTCATTTTACCCTACAGGGGCATTACGGTCATTTTACCCTATAGGGGCATTACGGTGTAAAGGGGCCTAAGGCCCAATATTCAGCCCAAGTGGGCCCACACGCTCGTGTGGCCCATTTAGCCCAAATTCAGTCATGGCTATGCGAACTACATAACCCAGTCTAGTATTTGCCACTTAACGTGGATTTTATCCGTGTGGGGCCTACGAGCCCATTGGGCCCACACGACCTATTTCAGCCAAACGAGGCTGTAACACCCTGGATCTAGGGGTTATGCATTTAGTGTATAACTCAAGTGATGGTAGGTTTATTGTATGTTTGGACGTGTTTTTAGGGATTTGGAGAACCCTAGAAGGTAAGAGATGCCTTAGGAAATTTTTGGTTTTTAGTGTTATAAGGGGAGCTTGGCTAGAGGAGTCTTAAGAGAAATGTTTGGGAGGTTTAGACTCAAGAACTGCTTTGGTAGAGTGGCAAGGGAGGCGCTACTTTGAGCTTTGGAAGGTGACGCCTCAAGGTGTAAGGGGGGCCAGTGTTCGAGTTGCAAGGGTGGCATTGTGGTTTGTTTTTTTGGCGTCATGGAGGAGAGGTGTTGGACGGCTAAAAGGCTCTTCAAAGGATGAGGAAGAATTGGTCTTCTCTTTTTGAAATTCGGCTAGGAAGGTAGGATATAGGTTGACTCATTCAAACTTTTTGAATGAGTGTTAGGGAGGAAGTTTAGGAGGGAATCTTGGGATTTAGGAGGAGGGGGAGCTAGTGGCCGGTTTTGGGGAGCTTGGGGAGGGTATTTTCGGCTTGGTGGTGTGTGCTTAGGTGTGTGCCGAAACCTTAGTAGTATAAGTAGGGGTGCTCACCCTTTTGGCCACCCTTTTCCCCATTTGTTTCCCTTTGCCGAAATTGTTTCACCATTCCCCTTGTGCCGAATTATTTCTTTTCTTCCCTTAGTCTCTTGCCGAAAGTAAGCCCAAGGAAAACTCTCTCTTTTCCCTCTTATTTCTTTGTAGCCAAAATCGAAAGTGGACATAACCTTTTGTGTACCTATTTCCCTCTTCCTTCACACCTTTCTTTTAAACACTGCTTAAGCCGAAATCACCTCTAAAACCTGTCATTGCCGAATATCCCAACCCCATCTAGGAGTCATTGCCGAATTATTGATTCTCCCATTCTCTCTGCTTCGTTTGCATGTCCCTGAAGCCGAACCTTAGTTCTTGTGGTGGCCGATTCTTGGTGAGAACTAAAGGGAGTGGTTAGCAAGGTAAGGGTGCGATCTTTTCTTTGTTTTAGGATTTATGTCTTGGCCGAATGGCCCTGAGTTTTCTCTATTATGTGCTAAGGCCGATTGTAGGGGGAGGCAGAGCCTAACGCAGGATACCTTTTCGGGAGTCGTTAGTCAGTGTTCGTAGAGGCATTTAGTAGCCTTCGGGATTCAAGTTTGTTGGTAAGGAATATTTTAGTAAGTTTCGATACTTAGTTTATGATGAGGAGGTTTAACCGGTTTATCTGATTAAGCATTTTGATGGAGGCGAATACCAGTCAAGGAGGGCAAGGGAAGGCCCCTATCCCGAAGTTCAAGAAGAGAGCTGTCTCAACAGTTCGAGATTGGCCACCGGGGTGTGGGCCATCAGCAGGAGAAAGCTATAGGCAGATAGCTGTAGTCTCGCTTAGCGATAGCGTAGGGATCGAGAGTTTATAACTTCAAGTGTTATGGTGCGTAATTATCGCACTGTTTTTCCTGTTATTTGTGCATTAATGTGCTAATATAAGTTGTGTATGCTAAATCGGCTTTATGTGGATGTGGATCTAATACCCTAAGGGTATAAGCATGGATTCAGGTAAGTCTCTGTTAATTTGAGCTTTCTTTATGATGCTTTTGGGAAGCATGACATATTTGGTATATGTGGCATATATTATGTGGTTGATGATAAATCCAGTGTATGTTATTAATTAAACATGGTTGGCATGAATTATGTTTAAATGCATATCATAACTTGGTGGGTTAAACGAGTGGAGGGGGAAGATTGATATCGTGTCTTCGGACACCAGAGGTTTGGTACCTCCAGTGATTTGGCATCACATTCCTGTCCTCGGACACCAGAGGTTTGGCACCTCATAGCGTCTCGTCCCAGTGGCTCAGCACCACAGTGAGTTGGCCCCACAGATGATATTATGGGATTGACGCCAGTGATTTGGTATCACACGTGGGTTGGCCCCACACTTGGTTATTCGTGACTTCGGTCACCAGTGATTTGGTATCACATTTGTGTCTTTGGGACACCAGAGGTTTGGCACCTCATAGCGACTCGTCCCAGTGGGTTTGCCCCACAGTGGGTTGGCCCCACAGTTGATATAACGGGATTGTCGCCAGTGATTTGGTATCACAACGTGGGTTGGCCCCACAGATGGATTAATCATAACTTTGGGTCACCAGTGGTTTGGCACCACCAGTGGTTTGGTACCACACGTGGTAGAAAAGGTGTTATAGCTGGTTAGGATTGGGTGCATTAATTGAATTTCTATGTTATGATGTGTTAGTATGATGTTGCATTAACCGGGAAAAGGGTTATGCACTGAGTCTTGGTGACTCACCTTTTCCTTTAAACATTGCAGGTGATTCATGAGCTTGGACCGGGTTGGAGAGGACACAAGGTGGCCCATGCAGAAGAAGATATTTTGATTATTTTAAGCCTTTTTAATACTAAGTATTTTGTTTATGAATGGGTTGTAATAAAGGCCTTATTATTGTTATTGTTGGGTATTATTTTAATTATGGCTTGATGACATTGAATCACTATTTGAAGTTGATTTTGTTTAGCAACTTTTATTCAAAAGATATACACTAAGGTTTTAATTTGGATATTTTATAATATTAAGTTTTTCATACAAATCTCAAATAGACATGATTTTTAAAAATTAACAAATTTTTCATGTTTTCACTCTTAAATCAAAGAGATTTTCAACCGTTCTTCCGCAGTGACATACCAGATCCGGTCAGGGCTTGTGGGCCGGGTTTGGGGATGCTACAGAGGCCCAAGATCATGAGAACGCTTGTAGTGGCCTCTATAATCTATCGCCCATGATTTGTGGGCTCGATTTACCACATGAGCGATCGCACGCACGTGAGGCTCGAATGCCAAAGTTTCAAATTTTTGGCTTTTGCCGATTCATAGCAAAGATAGTACGATTACACACCTGTTTGGATTCCTGGTATGAATGATCTTGAAATGATTCCCACTTCCACTGCTTCAATCGATGTAGTCTTACAAATCCGTAGATAACTGAGTTCAATATGTTTGGATGCTGCCAAAACAATGCGACATGATCACATGTTAAGAACCTTAATAGATTACCAAATAACAGACTACTTACACGCTTGCAACGTTACTTTTGTCCTTACCGAAATAACTATCCACCAGAAGCAACTCGTGTTGGGCAGAACCAACCGCTAGGAGAAAGACAGTCAACGGAAGAGAAAAAATATGAATACCAAATATTTGACCGATGAAACAGAGGAATACCGAAGCCTATTCCCCCTCGTTTAAGAGAAACCGGAAATAGAAGAGGGGAAGAGAAGAAAATATTCGACTTAAATCAATGTAAGGGGAAACTCGAAAAACCCGAAGGAATAGAGTAAAAGAGAAAGGGATATTCGACCAGAGTGGGGAAGGTAGAAGTGAGAACTTACAAATAAATGATTCGACAGGGACTGAAATAGAAAAAGAAGAAAGATACTTGGAAAATGCAACACAAAGTTTCAGTATTTCATGAAATGAAGAAGAACAAAAATAACCCGAATGGTCACTTGCTAATTTCGGTAGCATAGAGAAAATAGAAGGATTAGAGGTTCAAAACATCAAAGAAAGCAGTAAGGAAAATACCAAAACTAAAATTGATATAGCCAATCATATCCCCCAAAGCTCTCAAATTGTCGCAAATACACACACAAAAGGACCCCTAGACGAATTGACCTACTCAAGCTACGCAATTCAGCTACAACTCTTCTCACACTTAAAACTTCTTGAAAATCTCTTCAAATCACTCCCCTTATCCCTCCTTGATATCCTCCCTAACAACTCCAAGACCAGTTCAAACTTTCACTCAACAGAGTTCGAATCTACTTCCAACACTTGCCGTCCCATGTTAGCAAAATAAATATTTCTTCACTCCAGGCGTGACTCAAACACCATCCCCTTTTAAAGCTTTATCACGCCACTTACCATCAAGCCAATAGGCTCTTTATGTCATAACGTATCCTCAATATTTCATAAAGCCTTCACGCTAATATCTAGGATTATTCAAGGAACTACCAAAAATTCTGCACACGCCCTGACTTGAACCTCAGACCACATGCATACTCCTAAAGCCACCTTGCCACTAGACCACATGCTTCCTTTGTCATATTTTAACCATAAATAATTATAAGGCCTTCTAGCCAATGCCAAGGTTCACTTAAAGGAAAAACTAAAATTTTTGCTAAAGCCTAGATTTGAACCCAAGACCTCCCAACTGAAAATTTGTGAAATTTTCTCGCACAACTAAAATCCAACTGTTCCGATGCCCAAGGCCTATTTCTTCTAGGCCCAAAATTCGGGGCGTTACAGTTCATAGATCCAAATACAGTCCATATTTATGAAAATTTCACATCAAATCCATGTACTTTTATTAATTTAACAATTTAGTCCCTAATCGAGAAATTCATCAAAAATCACTTAACAAAATACTTTTAAATAACAATTAATATCTCAGATTCATCATTTAACATAAAAAATCACAAGATTCATCAATGGCAACATTCAAAATCTTTAACAGTTTCAAAATGGAAGGTACGGGCTAGCTGGACCTAGTTGCAACGATCTCAAAAACATAAAAATTGCAATAAATAGGATCGATTATTTACAAGAAATAGGATCGATTATACTCACATGTAAAGGAAATAAGCCAAAACTGAAACCCCCCATAGCTATGGTGTTCGGTGGAGTGAAGAAGAAGAAGAAATGAAATTAAAGTGTTGTACTTTCACTTTAATTTGTTTTAATTTCACTTTAATTACAAAATTGCCATTGAATTTATATTATTTAATTCATTTTCAACCATTATGCCGTCCCACTCATTTTAATGGCTTAATTATCACTTAAGCCCTTCCTCTTTTATTAATTAAACCATCTAATCACCTAAATGTATTAATTAACAAGTTTTGCACCTTTTTCAATTTGGTCATTTTCTCTTAATTAATTATCGAAACGTTAAAATTTCTTAACAAAACTTTAATACCACCTTAATGACACTCTGTAAATATTTATAAAAATATTAATGGCTCGGTTTATATAAACAAGGTCCCGATACCTCATTTTTTAAAACCACTTGACCTTAGGGTCAAATCACTTAAACTTAATAAATCGTTTATATAACATATATTATCATATCAAAACCTTTTAAAAACCATATTTTACTCGAAAATATTAAATATAATATTTACAAACTTACTCATCGGATTTGGTGGCCCCAAAACCCCTGTTTCTAACACCACTGAAAAATGGGCTGTTACAAATTCAAGAGTCCTAAATCAACTAACCAATATGCCATTCAAGGCACCTCAATTTCAATAACCAAAACCTATCTAATCATACAAATTTTACCACTTACCAGTCATTAACTACCAATTTCAAGAACTTACTAAACATACAACATAAGGTAGCTCAATGACACAAACCATCAAATGATACCAATAAACCATCCTCATTCATTATCAAAACTGACCAAAGGTACTTTCTAAAATAAGCATTGCAACCTATTATGCATACATGACACCAAAACATAGACACATTTAGCTATTATTTACATATTCATCAATCACCACTTTAAAACATCCTAAATACATTTCAACCACAATTCAACTAAATAAGTTTATACATGCCACTACCCTAGGAGATACAAAAACTACCAATATCGATGGATAGTGTGAGTTGAAGGTTTTATCCGTCCAAAATATCAGCAACAACGATCTAAAAAACAATTCACAAGAGTGAATAAATGAAACACCCCAAACCCGGCCCAGAAGCCCCGACCGGATCTGGTATGCTTCTTGAGAAAAACTCGTTTTGTCGTTTTGGAAAACATGTGATTTTGTGGTAAGAGAATAGATTTGAAGTACGATCTTGTTGAAAACCGGGTTGTGATTTAAGTTTGTTTCTTATTAAATCGTTAACTTTATGTTTTTAGAAAATTTATATAACAAAAGAAGAACCGAATTTAAAACTTATTATTAAGTTGAAAACCATAGGTATTTAGGTGTCAAAACAATTTAAGGTGTTCGTCAAAAATATATAATTATTTAGTTGAAGTTGAGCGTAGCAGAATAAAAATTTAAAACGTATAAATAAAACAGTTTATGGCGGCCTTATTACAAAACATAACCCAAAATAAATCTCGAAAAATAAAAAGAAAACATAGTAAGTTTAATTAAAAGAAAACCCATATACTGAGTTGAGCAATGGCCACCACGTAGTTCTCGCTGACCCGGTCCATCACGCTAAGTGTCACTTGAAAAAGATATCCCACGAGGGGTGAGTTAACAGACTCAATGTGCAATAGTACACTAAAAACCCAATCAATCATAGCAATAAAGCCCATTTAAATCACATTTAGCCATAAGCCCATAATATAGCAAATCAGATAATCACATGTACATATAAAATAAAATGCAATCCCGAGCCCACTTAGATATCCATCCGCTACACACCACTCGTACCTGCCAATCACACCGTGGGGATTACTAAATCGACCCTCCATCCGCTACACACCATCGAAGGCAGTCGCTGCAGTCAACTGCACATCGCCCTTATAAATTGTGGCATGGCCACCGGATAATTGTGACAAAGTCACCGGAATCATAATATGTGACCGAGGTCACCGGATACATAATATGTGACATAGTCACCGAATACAGAATATGTGACATAGTCACCGGATAATGTGGTAAAAACCACCGGAACACTTCCCCTTTATCAATATCACCCATATGCCCATGCAATAAACATATTATTTCGATATCATGCCATATACCCCCAAAATCATAACGGAATCATACACATTTCATAACCATGCTTATAGCATTATTAACGAAGTATTAGGGGTTTAACGTACCTGAATATCATGTACCACTGAATGGTACCCGCAACCATTACCATACATATTTCTTATTAACACATACTAACATTAATATTACCAATCTATCGGAAATTTAGTGTAGGGCTACACACCTTGTAAACACGAAGAACGATAGAATACTTAAGATTTTCGACTTTCGCTTATAACGTCGACAGCACCTACATAACACTATATGAGAAATCGATTATCACTAAAAAGATATGGCCTTTGGCCGAATATCATTATTCCTTACCTTACTCGATTTAATCCCGAAAACCGTCACTTGCCTATGGAGTTTGTCAAAATCCTATATGATATATGTTAGATTCAATTCTAACATAATGAACAAAAGTAAGTGGCCTTCGGCCTAAGGTCATGCTTGCTTACCTTGGATATTCAAATCCCGAATGATCTCCCCTAAACGTCGGCTACAAAAGAATCCCGAAATCCTCCTTCAAGGTTTCGGCCAAAGAGAAATAAAAGGGATTAGATTCCTAATTTTTCAGCTAAACCAAAAGAAAAGAATGATCAACAAATGACAGTTGATCCTTACCCCTATCGATTTCACCCTTGCTTGGAAACCACAGAGATATTCGGCTCTTAAAGATAGTTGATATGGTTCGACTTTTGATAAATCGTGAAAAGAAGAAGAGAGAAGGTTGAGACTTGATGCGATTTGACTTGGTGACAATAGGGAGATTTGGCTTCAACAAGAGAATAAAGAGGAAGAGAAAAGAAATGGAGATGAGAGGTTTGTATTTCGGTTCTCAAGGATAGAAGATGAATCAAAAGAAACATTGGAACCAAAATGTATTCGGCAATGGGGAAAAAGAAGAAAAAGAAATGGCATTTTGGTGTTGATAAATTCGGTACTAGGAGAGAATTACAAGATGAATTACTTGAGGGTTTTGCAAAAATGACCAAATGGTCAAAAAGAAAGACCCAAAAGGAACAAAGCAAAGATTGCTTTCCTCCTAACACAAGCACATTCGGCCAAGAGGAAAATATGAGAGAAAAAAAATTGTTTTTGGGAGAGCAAAATGACCAAAAGGAAAATTCTCCCAAGCTACCAACTTTTCCCAAAACTTACCACCAAAATTCGGCTCCTCCTTTAGTCCACAAAACCGTCCATGTTCATGGACAATTTGGCCATTCAAAAATTTCCAAAACAAAGCCCTTGATTCATGCCTTATGTCCCCCTAACTTACCAAAACCTTTTGATTCCTTACCTTAAGTTAATCACTTGCCTTTTTCCCTTAGTCTACTATCCATAAATGAAAAAGTCCATCCTTACCATAATTAAAGTTTGACTGACACATGCCATACAAATGCAAAAATAAAAGTCACCTTATTGCCATCCATGGGATTCGAACCTCTTTCCTCATGCAACTACTCATGCGCCAACACCACCTTGCCAATTGCTCATCTTATGCTAATTTTAGACACTTAAATTAACTTAAGTATCAGGGTCACTTGATCCACTTCACTAAAATACTCACTACTAAAATTTATTCTAGATCCAAATAATTCCAAGCCTTCACAAGACTATATTAGGCACACAATAAAATCATACCCGTGCTAACACAAGCAACAAGATGATACTCAAATTTTTAGGATGTTACAATTCTACCCCCTTAAAGAAAATTTTATCCTCGAAATTTACCTGATTAAAAGAGGTGAGGGTATTGTTGCTGAATTGCATCCTCAGGCTCCCACGAAGCCTCTTCCGATCCATGGTTACGCCATAACACTTTGACGAGAGGAACTGATTTCCTCCGTAACACCTTCACATCCCGTTCCAAAATCTGAATCGGCTCTTCCTCGTAGGACAAATCTGGTCTTAGCTCCACTTCCTTAACTGGCACTACATTAGATGGATCCGATCGGTAACGACGTAGCTCGAAACATGGAACACATCGTGCAATTGCTTCAACTCCGAAGGCAACTCTAACTGATATGCCACTGGTCCAACCCTTTTCAAAACCCGATAAGGTCCTATAAACCTGGGACTTAACTTTCCCTTGCGACCAAATCTCATCACCTTCTTCCATGGCGACACTTTAAGAAATACTTGATCTCCCACAACAAACTCTATTTCCTTCTGCTTAAGATCTGCGTACGACTTTTGCCTGTCAGATGCCTCCTTTAACCGAGCCCGAATTACCTTAACCTTTTCTTCGGATTCAGCCACCATCTCTGGACCCAAAACTTGACGTTCCCCCAATTCTGTCCAACACGTAGGAGTGCGACACTTCCGTCCATATAGTGCTGCATACGGTGCCATCCGAATACTTGCTTGATAACTGTTATTGTATGCAAACTCTGCTAAAGGCAAAAACTCTTCCCAGCTTCCTCTGAAGTCTATCACACAACCCCTTAACATATCCTCTAACACTTGGATTACTCGCTCAGACCGCCGTCTGACTGTGGATGAAATGCCGTACTGAAGTCTAACCTGGTGCCCAAAGCCTGATGTAATACTTTCCAAAATCGAGACGTAAACCTCGGATCCCTATCCGAAATAATCGACATCGACACTCCATGCAACCTCACAATCTCTGCCACATACAACTTTGCCAACTTCTGTAAAGAGTAATCAACCCGCACTGGTATGAAATGTGCAGACTTCGTCAATCGATCCACTATCACCCATACCGAGTCTTTCTTAGTAGGCGTAAGGGGAAGCCCACTAACAAAATCATGGTGATTCGCTCCCACTTCCACTGCGGAATCTTTATCGGCTGAAGCAACCCTGACGGAACTTGGTGTTCAGCCTTAACTTGTTGACACGTTAAACATTTCCCTACAAATTCTGTAACTTCCCGCTTAAGACAAGGCCACCAAAACTGATCTCGTAGATCTCTGTATAACTTACTTCCTCCAGGATGCATAGCATAAGGGCTACTATGCGATTCCTGAAGAATCCTTCGCCTCATCTCCTCATCCTTTGGCATACAGACCTTACCCTTGAAACACAACACTCCATCACTATTAACACCATAATCTTCCAATTCCCCATTCTGCACTTGCTGTAGTCTAGCATTTAAATCATCATCTACCAATTGCCTCTCTTTCACCTGACTCAACCATGTCGACTTTACCTGCAACTCTGCTAACAAACTTCTGTCGTCATAAAGGCTAAGATGTGCAAACATCGCCCTCAGATCCGACACTACTTTCTGACTTGGGGCGTCTGCCACCACATTCGCCTTGCCCGGGTGATACTCTATAGAACAATCGTAGTCTTTCAACAACTCCACCCACCTTCACTGTCTCAGATTCAGCTCCTTCTGAGTCAGCAGATACTTAAGACTCTTGTGGTCCGTATATATCACTGACTTTTCCCCATATAAATAATGCCTCCATACCTTAAGAGCAAAGACTACCGCTGCCAACTCTAAGTCATGCGTCGGATAGTTAACCTCGTGTGGCCTTAATTGCCGAGACGCATAAGCGACTACCTTCCCGTCTTGCATCAGAACACATCCTAATCCTGTGTGAGAAGCATCACAATACACCACAAAATCCTTCCCTGCCTCAGGCTGAATCAAAACCGGAGCTTCAGTCAAAACCCTCTTAAGCTTCTCAAAGCTCTCTTGCTGCTTATCTGCCCATAGAAAGGTACCTCCTTTCTCAACAACTTTGTTAAAGGTGCAGCTATTGATGAAAACCCCTCTACAAACCTTCTGTAGTAGCCTGCTAATCCCAAGAAACTGCGAACCTCAGCTACAGACTTAGGTGGTTTCCAATCCAACACTGCCTCAATCTTCTGAGAATCCACCCTTATCCCTTCTGCAGACACCACATGCCCTAAGAACACAACTTCCTTCAGCCAAAATTCACACTTGCTGAATTTGGCATACAGCTTCTTCTCCCTTAACACTTGCAACACTATCCGAAGATGCTCATCATGCTCTACCTCAGACTTGGAATACACTAGAATGTCGTCTATGAACACAACGACAAACTGATCCAAGTAGTGTTGGAAAACCCGATTCATCATATCCATGAACGCAGCTGGGGCGTTCGTCAATCCGAACGGCATTACTAAGAACTCATAATGCCCGTATCTTGTCTGGAAAGCTGTCTTATGGATATCCGCTTCCTTCACCTTCAGCTGATGATATCCCGACCGTAGATCTATCTTTGAGAATACCGCCGCTCCCTTAAGCTGATCGAACAAGTCGTCTATCCTTGGCAAAGGGTACTTGTTCTTGATGGTCAGCTTATTCAACTGCCGATAGTCTATGCACATACGCATAGTCCCGTCCTTCTTCTTCACGATCAAGATCGGTGCTCCCCATGAAGACACACTGGGTCGGATAAACCCACGATCAAGTAACTCCTGGATTTGAGCCTTAAGCTCAACCAACTCCTTCGGTGCCATTCTGTACGGAGCGATAGATACTGGCGCCGTACCAGGCAACAAGTCAATCCCAAATTCCACCTCCCGATCCGGAGGCAATCCTGGAAGTTCTTCCGGAAAGACATCCACAAATTCTCTTACAGTTCTGACCCCTTCAACAGTTGCCTCCTTAGCTTCCAAGGCACTGACCAACATAAGAAAAGCCAAACAACCCTTCCTAACCATCTTTTCTGCCTTAAGGGCAGATACTACATTTGACAAGTAATTCCGTCTCTCGCCCATCACCACAACTTCCTTATCGTCAAAGGTTCTCAATGACATGCGCTTAGCAGCACAGTCCACATTTACACGGTACTTCACTAGCCAGTCCATGCCTAAGATTAGATCAAATTCCCCGAATGGCAACTCCATTAAGTCAGCCGAAAACTGCGTCCCTTGAACTTCTAAAGGCACTTCCTTAAAGAGCTTATCTACTACTACAGTCTGTCCTAAAGGACTAAGTACAGTCATCTTCCTAGGTACAATTTCAGAGTTCATAAGCAGAGTTCCAGATACTTCACTAGCGATGTATGAATGAGTTGACCCTATATCTATCAAAGCAATAAAGGGTAACCCAGAAATAAGGAACGTACCCGTGATAACATCAGGTGCATCACTATCTTCCCTCCGACGAACCGCATGTACCAGACCTGGCTGTCTAGCCTCAGAGTTACCACCATCTCTGCCCGAAATTCCGCGACCTCTACCAGAACCATTACCTCTGCCATTCGAACCACGACCCCTTAACAGCTGCTGTCCACCTCTGCCAGCCTGATTAAAACCCTGACCTGCTGGACGGTTCCTATCCGTATCCATCGGACAATCCTTAAACATATGGTCCTTGGACCTGCACTTAAAACATCCCCTGTCTTTTTCCAACATTCACCCGAGTGCATCTTTCCACACTGAGCACAAGTACGGTACTGTCCTCCCGTAGCAACCTGCTGACCTCGCGGCCCATCAAATCTAGGTCTCTTTTGAAAATTCCCGGATGACCCTGAAGACCCATAGCTCCTCTTATTCTTATTCTGACCTCTGTCCCGGTTCTGTCTCTCGGTCCGCTTAACTTCTTCAGCTATCCGCGCCCTATCCACTAAGACTGCAAAGTCCCTCTCTCGATACGGAGCAATCAACACTCGCAGCTCATCTCGCAACCCATCCTCAAATCTAACACACCGCTCATAATCAGTAGCTACAATCCCTCTAACATACCGACTTAACCGCAGAAACTCCGCTTCATACTCAGCTACTAACTTATTTCCTTGTACTAAATTCAGAAACGCCTTTCTCTGAGAGTCGATGTAGCTAGCTCCAACGTATTTCCCTTCAAACTTAACCTTTAAATACCCCCAATCCACTCATTCCGCAGGGATACTCTCCTTGACAGTGAGCCACCACTGATAGGCCTCATCTCGAAGCAGCGAAACAGCACCTTTCAACTTTTCCTCAGCAGTGCAGTCCAAATCGTCCATGATCCTCTCGACTGCCTCTAACCAGTACTCCGCTACATTCGGAGCTACCCCAGATACTCCCCTAAAAATCTCAGCTCCATTGGATCTAAGTCTCTCAGCTACTGACTTTCGAGCTCTATTACCCATACTAGCTCCCGCTACTCTCTCTAGAACTCGCAACATAGCCTGCGATACTGCGTCATCTCCTCCAGTTTGCTCTTGAAATTCTGCCCCAACAGCCGGTGGCGGAGCTTCATTTTCGGAACCCTGACCAGACCTAACTGGTTCCGACACAGCCATTCTGCCTCTACCGCGTCCACGACGACCACGTCCACTAGAACTCATGTCTACTTCGCGTCTTATCTGTTTTTACGAAAATTTTATGCATTAAAGTCTTTTCACTTTCTTGTTTAAAGAAAATTTTATGCAACAGAGTTTTAATCAGTGGTTTTTCCGTAGAAGTACACATATACCTAGGGTCCATGTCTCTAAAGTATAGTTTCCTTAGGCTTATCAACTAAAGTATCATACATTAACATACTCACATCAATTTATCAACAAAAGAACTTACCTGGCGGACCTGGGCCGAGAACTAGGGTGCCATGCTTCCATAAAAACCAGTTTAACCAAAACTTTTCACAAAAACTCATTTGGGCTTAATTTTGAAAACGTTGTGGACTTCAAAACCCAAGGTCGAGTGTTTAAAACTGGGCTCTGATACCAAGTTGAAACACCCCAAATCCGACCCACAAGCCCCGACCGGATCTGGTATGCTTCTTGAGAAAAACTCGTTTTGTCGTTTTGGAAAACATGTGATTTTGTGGTAAGAGAATAGATTTGAAGTACGATCTTGTTGAAAACCGGGTTGTGATTTAAGTTTGTTTCTTATTAAATCGTTAACTTTATGTTTTTAGAAAATTTATATAACAAAAGAAGAACCGAATTTAAAACTTATTATTAAGTTGAAAACCATAGGTATTTAGGTGTCAAAACAATTTAAGGTGTTCGTAAAAAATATATAATTATTTAATTGAAGTTGAGCGTAGCAGAATAAAAATTTAAAACGTATAAATAAAACAGTTTATGGCAGCCTTATTACAAAAACATAACCCAAAATAAATCCCGAAATAATAAAAGAAAACATAGTAAGTTTAATTAAAAGAAAACCCATATACTGAGTTGAGCAATGGCCACCACGTAGTTCTCGTTGACCCGGTCCATCACGCTAAGTGTCACCTGAAAAAGATATCCCACGAGGGGTGAGTCAACAGACTCAATGTGCAACAGTACACTAAAAACCCAATCGATCATAGTAATAAAGCCCATTTAAATCACATTTAGCCATAAGCCCATAATATAGCAAATCAGATAATCACATGTACATATAAAATAAAATGCAATCCTAAGCCCACCTAGATATCCATCCGCTACACACCATTCGTACCTGCCAATCACACCGTGGGGATTACTAAATCGACCCTCCATCCGCTACACACCATCGAAGGCAGTCGCTGCAGTCAACTGCACATCGCCCTTATAAATTGTGGCATGGCCACCGGATAATTGTGACAAAGCCACCGGAATCATAATATGTGACCGAGGTCACCGGATACATAATATGTGACATAGTCACCGAATACAGAATATGTGACATAGTCACCAGATAATGTGGTAAAAACCACCGGAACACTTCCCCTTTATCAATATCACCCATATGCCCATGCAATAAACATATTATTTCGATATCATGCCATATACCCCCAAAATCATAACGGAATCATACACATTTCATAACCATGCTTATAGCATTATTAACGAAGTATTAGGGGTTTAACGTACCTGAATATCATGTGCCACTGAATGGTACCCGCAACCATTACCATACATATTTCTTATTAACACATACTAACATTAATATCACCAATCTATCGGAAATTTAGTGTAGGGCTACACACCTTGTAAACACGAAGAACGATAGAATACTTAAGATTTCTGACTTTCGCTTATAACACCGACAGCACCTATACAACACTATATGAGAAATCGATTATCACTAAAAAGATATGGCCTTTGGCCGAATATCATTATTCCTTACCTTACTCGATTTAATCCCAAAAACCGTCACTTGCCTATGGAGTTTGTCGAAATCCTATATGATATATGTTAGATTCAATTCTAACATAATGAACAAAAGTAAGTGGCCTTCGGCCTAAGGTCATGCTTGCTTACCTTGGATATTCAAATCCCAAATGATCTCCCTCTAAACGTCGGCTACAAAAGAATCCCGAAATCCTCCTTCAAGGTTTCGGCCAAAGAGAAATAAAAGGGATTAGATTCCTAATTTTTCGGCTAAACCAAAAGAAAAGAATGATCAACAAATGACAGTTGATCCTTACCCCTATCGATTTCACCCTTGCTTGGAAACTACAGAGATATTCGGCTCTTAAAGATAGTTGATATGGTTCGGCTTTTGATAAATCGTGAAAAGAAGAAGAGAGAAGGTTGAGACTTGATGCGATTTGACTTGGTGACAATAGGGAGATTCAGATTCAACAAGAGAATAAAGAGGAAGAGAAAAGAAATGGAGATGAGAGGTTTGTATTTCGTTTCTCAAGGATAGAAGATGAATCAAAAGAAACTTTGGAACCAAAATGTATTCGGCAATGGGGAAAAAGAAGAAAAAGAAATGGCTTTTTGGTGCTGATAAATTCAGTACTAGGAGAGAATTACAAGATGAATTACTTGAGGGTTTTGCAAAAATGACCAAATGGTCAAAAAGAAAGACCCAAAAGGAACAAAGCAAAGATTGCTTTCCTCCTAACACAAGCACATTCGGCCAAGAGGAAAAGATGAGAGAAAAAAATTGTTTTTGGGAGAGCAAAATTACCAAAAGGAAAATTCTCCCAAGCTACCAACTTTTCCCAAAACTTACCACCAAAATTCGGCTCCTCCTTTAGTCCACAAAACCGTCCATGTTCATGGACAATTTGGCCATTCAAAAATTTCCAAAACAAAGCCCTTGATTCATGCCTTATGTCGCCCTAACTTACCAAAACCTTTTGATTCCTTACCTTAAGTTAATCACTTGCCTTTTTCCCTTAGTCTACTATCCATAAATGAAAAAGTCCATCCTTACCATAATTAAAGTTTGACCGACACATGCCATACAAATGCAAAAATAAAAGTCACCTTATTGCCATCCATGGGATTCGAACCTCTTTCCTCATGCAACTACTCATGCGCCAACACCACCTTGCCAATTGCTCATCTTATGCTAATTTTAGACACTTAAATTAACTTAAGTATCAGGGTCACTTATTCCACTTCACTAAAATACTCACTACTAAAAATTATTCTAGATCCGAATAATTCCAAGCCTTCACAAGACTATATTAGGCACACAATAAAATCATACCCACACAAGCAACAAGATGATACTCAAATTTTTAGGATGTTACAATAAACTTATAGAACTTAGTAAGAACATAATATATCATTTAATCTAACAATGAATTGAATACAGTTCATATATTTTTCAATTCAAAATTGTAATAGCTTGATTTAGGGGCTATTTAGAACAGTGGTCTCGGGACCACTAATCCAAGGTCAGAGAAAATTATTTTTATATTATTTTATGAGTTATATCATGATTATATAGGTGCATGAAAATTTTGGTGCTTTAATTTTACCGATTTCATGCTTAATAGCGAAAAAAGACTAAATCGTATAAAGTGTGAAAGTTCTATTTTATAAGCTAAAGGTGCCTAATAGCCATAGAATATTAATTGGAGTCCTTTAATGTGCAATCTGACCCTTAGAGATAGGGTGGCTGGTCATAGGGGGACAAAAAAGTCAAAATTTGTCAAGTTAGTGTAGTAGGTGGATTAAATAGATGAAATAGAATAAAATAAAGAAAAGATGATATCCTCCTATTCACTCATCTTCTTCCACCAAAAATACAAGCAAAAATAGGGGTTTGAAAGCTTAAAATTTTTAGCAACTTGTCTTCCTTGCAAGTAAGTGATTTTGGTGACTTTTCTTGATGATTTTTGTACTTTTAGGACCCTTGTATCATGATCTAGCTAATGAGGGGTCTATTTTGCAAAATGGTTAAGAGTCTAGGGTTTTTCCATGTGAGTAATTATGTTGTTTTTTGAAATTTTATGGAAGAAAATGAGTCAAGGTTGTTAAATAAACAACTTTTGTGAAAGGTGGTACCATGAAAACACCTAAATGGATCATTTTGCAAAGGTTGTAAAATAGGTGTAAAATGTGAGAGATAATGAGAATTTAGAGTTTCTATAAGAGAAACAAATGTTCACCTAGGCTCGTTAAAGAAATAAATTTCATTAGAATTGGTTTACGAGCCTAGGGGTAAAATAGTCATTTTGTGAAAGTCTAAGGGCAAAATGGTAATTTTTCCAAAGTATGATTATTGAAATGTCCTGATTAATATGGTTATTAAATGAGCTAAATTTTTATTATAGATCAAGAAGAACGAAGAATTAACCTCGACCGAGGAAAGGGCAAAGTATCAGACTAGATCAACAATCTAGCCCATTTTGAAATCGAGGTAAGTTTGTATGTGATAAATTCAACATCATGCTAGTATGTTTGAGAATGTTTGATATTATAATGATTCATAATATTTCTATGAAATTGAGTGATGGTGTTGAACGAGAAAAATGATGAAAGTTGTGATGCTGAAGTCCTAGTTGGACTATAATAAATGTGAGAATACTATCATAGAGACATGAGATGGATAAGGTCCCGTGTAAGACCATGTCTGGGACATGGCCTCAACACCAAATTGAGATCCCGTATAAGACCATATTTGGGATATGACATCGACATTGAATATGAAAATCGTACAAGACCATATCCGGGATATGGCATCGATAATTGATATGAGATCCCGTATAAGACCATATCTAGGCTATGGCATTGACTTCGTAATTGTATAAATGACGATGAACATGCATCTTTGAGTATCCCAAGTGATTTAGTGGGATAAATAGTTGAACTTGAAATAGAAATGAGATTAGTGCTAAAGCTATGTGATTGAGTGAATACAGGTACCCATGAGTAATTCACGAGAATTGTTTACGATACGTGACATGGTATATATGTAATAAGGATAAGCAAGAGTAAGTTATGGCAAAGTACTTAAGACTTTGCATTTTATCCAATGCCATGATTAGATGATATTATGAGCTTATGTTGTTATTTATTTTTCATGCAAACTTACTAAGCTTTATGCTTACTCCCCTCATTTCCCTTTTCCTTGTAGTATTGCCAAATTAGCTCGAGAATTCGTGGAACGTCGGAGTTCAGAAATCACACTATCGACTACTCTTTGGTATAGCAAAGTTAGATTCATTTTGAGTATGGCATGTATAGGACTTAGTCTCTTTTGTTATGTCCTATTTGTTAGCCAAAGTGTTGGCTATTAATGTTGTTAAATTCATTTTGTAAGTGGTCATTGGAATTGGGCCAATACTTGACAAGTTTATATTTGTTCAATGATGATAAAATTCATTAAGTGTATGCTTGTGTGGATGTCTTAATTTTAAGTCTTTAGAAGTGCTTTATAGTCCTGATATATGTTGAATTGTATTGGTGTAAGTATGATTGCTGTATAAGGTGGCATTTGGCTTGGTAGATAGCCTTTCAAATGTCCACACGGATAGACACACGGGCGTGTCTCTAGGCCGTGTGTGACACACGGTCAACCCCATGGGCGCATTGGTTGTCCATGTGTCCCCTTGCATGCTAGGTTTACAAGTCAGTATGCTCCATGGGCAGAGACACGGCCGTGTGTCTCGGCCGTGTGGGAGACACAGCCATGGACATGGGCGTGTGCCCAGGCCGTGTGAAGTCTGCACCTTGAATAAGGAATTTAATTTGCCACACGGTTGAAGGACACGGGCGTGTGACGAACCGTGTGAAATAAGTCAGTATCGATCACGAGTAAAGCACACGGGCGTGTGTCAGGCCGTGTGGAATCCCTTGTAGGTTCGAAATGAGAAATAAATCGACATGAGTGTGGAACATGGGCATGTGAAATTCCACACGGGCGTGTCATTTCTTCTACATAGGCGTGTGGCCCTGTTTTATGTAAAAGTTTTCTAAGTGCTTAAAGTTTTTGGTTTGGTTTCGAACCTTTCCAAATGCATGTTTAGGGCCTCGTAGACCCGTAATAAGGAAGTTATTTACATGAATGAAATTTTTTTAAGTTGGAACAAAATTTTATAGCCCGATGATGTATGTTTAAGTTTGTTAAGTTCGGTATTGCCTCGTTTCCGATTCTGGTGTTTAATGCGGGTAAGAGGTGTTACATTTAATGGTATCAGAGCTATGGTTTAGTCGATTCTTGGACTAACGTAGCATAAGTATGAGTCTAACTATACATGCCATATGATAGTGTGATGACTCTTGGCGATTTGAATTGTGTTTTTATATAGTAAATAGATCCTGATCTCGACCGAGCTGCAGCCGATGATGCTGCAAGTAATGTGCCAGCTCCCGCGCAAGGGACCGCGCCAGTTGAGAGTAGACTCGAGACTTTGGGTCAGGGAGAAGAGGCTCGAGAAGCGTTTCTCCATATGATGAGAAATTGGTGCATTGAGTACATTTGAGCAAATCCTAATGCTCAACCCCCTCCACCCCCACATATTCCTCAGCCCTCTCCTATAGCTCCTCAAGTGGTAGAAGTAGTAAGAAGAGAAAGGCTTCCGGTCGATAAAAGCTGGAAACAAGGATCAGAGGAATTTTGGGCTAGTAAAGATGACGATCCGGAGAGGGCAAAATTCTGGCTTGAGAATACCATTAGAGTATTCAATGAGTTATCATGCACATCTGAAAAGTGCATGAAGTGTGTAGATCTCTCTTGAGAGATCCAGCCTATCAGTGGTGGAATACCCTTGTGTCAGTGGTACCAAGGGAGAGAGTTAACTGAGACTTCTTCCAAGAGGAATTCTAGAAGAAATACATTAGTCAAAGGTTCATTGACCAGAAGAGAAAAGAGTTCTTAGAGCTAAACTAGGGCCGAATCACAGTGACTGAATATGAGCGTGAGTTTGTAAGGCTCAGTAAATACGCTCGAGAGTGCGTATCGACAGAGGCCATCATGTGCAAAAGATTCGAGGATGAGTTAAATGAGGATGTCCGTTTGTTTGTTGGGGTCCTCGAATTAAAAGAGTTTGTGGTGCTGGTAGATCGAGCCTGTAAGGTTGAGGAATTAGTAAAAGAGAAAAAGAAAGCTAAAATGGAGTCTCGTAACTTGAAGAAGAGGCAGTTAGGTAAGCCATTCCTATCCTCATCCAAGAAGTTAAGAGAGTTTACTGTTCAATCAGCTACTTCAGCTGGGTTTTCAAATAGAAGTAAAGGTAGACAGTACCTAGGATCTAAGGCTCAGACTACTTCGGTTGCTAGTGTTGGTAACGTTTGACCGAGTAGACCAGAATGCCCGCAGTGTGGCAAACATCGCTTCGACGAGTGTCGAGCAAATGAATAGGCTTATTTCAAGTGTGGATCTCTAGATCATTTTATCAGAGATTGCCCTGAGACGGGTGAGAAAGAGAAGCCTTAGAATGCAAGACCGGGAAGTACTGCTAGAGGAAGACTATAGAGAAACCCTAGAAATGAAATGAGTAGCAAGAATTCATCTAGAAAACAGACTACAAGAGTTGATAGTAGAACATCGGCGAGAACATATGCCATTCGTGCTCGCGAAGAGGCTTCGTCCCCCGACGTGATCACGGGTACATTTTCTCTCTATGATACTCATGTTATAGCTTTAATTAATCCAAGATCTACCCACTCGTATATTTGCATGAAATTAGTCTCTAGTATGAGCATGCCTATAGAGTCTACTAAATTTTTGATAAGAGTGTCAAATCCCCTAGGCAAATGTGTATTGGTCGATAGAGTATGCAAAGGTTGCCCATTGATGATTAGGGGTCATTATTTTCCGGCTAATCTCATGTTATTACTATTTGATGAGTTTGATGTCATCCTTGGGATGAATTGGTTAACTACTCATGATGTGGTAGTGAATTGTGGAAGAAAGTTTATTGAGCTAAAATGTGAAAATGGGGATCTTATTCGTGTTGAATCAGATGAGCAAAATAGATTACCAGTGGTGATATCTTTCTTGTTAACTTAGAAGTATCTAAGAAAGGGGTACGAAGCTTACCTTGAATTTGTTATGAATGCTAAAGAGACTGAGTTGAGAATTGAGTCGGTACCAATAGTCTGCGAGTATCCAGATGTTTTCCCGGAGGAATTGCAAGGGTTACATCCGGTTAGAGAGATTGAATTTGGGATTGAGTTAGCTCCTGGTACTACTCACATTTCTATAGCCCCATACAGAATGGCTCCAACTAAGCTAAGAGAATTGAAGGCACAGTTGCAAGAGTTGACAGACAAAGGCTTCGCAATACCGAGTTATTCTCCGTGGGGTGCTCCCGTATTATTTGTGAAAAGAAAGACGGTTCTATGAGGTTATGTATAGATTATCGGCAACTCAATAAGGTAATGGTGAAGAACAAGTACCCATTGCCAAGAATCAATGATTTATTTGATCAATTGAAGGGAGCCACGGTATTTTCCAAAATAGACTTGAGGTTTGGATATTATCAGTTGAGAGTCAAGGAATCGGATGTGCTGAAAACCGCATTTAGGACAAGGTATGGCCACTATGAATTTTTGGTCATGCCTTTTGGTTTAACAAATGCCCTTGCTGTTTTCATGGATTTGATGAATCGTATTTTTCGGCCGTATTTGGATACATTTGTGGTGGTCTTTATCGATGATATATTGATTTACTCTAGGGATGAGAACGAGTATGCCGAGCATTTGAGAACAGTTTTGCAAATTTTGAGAGATAAACAATTATATGCTAAGTTTAGTAAAAGTGAATTTTGGCTGAAGAAAGTTGGATTTTTGGGGTACATCATCTCGGGAGATGGAATCAGAGTCGACCCGAGTAAGATCCCAACAATTGTGGATTGGAAACCACCAAGGAATGTAACTGAGGTTAGGAGTTTTCTAGGCCTAGCTGGCTACTATAGACATTTTGTTAAGGGATTTTCCATGATAACTACTCCGATGACGAGATTGCTACAAAAGGATGTAAAGTTTGAGTGGACAGAAAAGTGCCAAAGGAGTTTTGAGAAACTAAAGGCGTTGTTGGCTGAGGCTCCTGTTTTGGTGCAACCTGAGCGGGAAGAGAATTTGTGGTTTACAGTGATGCATCCCTGAATGGGTTAGGTTGTGTACTCATGCAAGAGGGCAAGGTGATAGCATATGCCTCTAGACAATTAAAGCCGCACGAGAAGAATTACCCAACCCACGACTTGGAGTTAGCTACAATTGTTTTTGCACTAAAAATTTGGAGACATCATTTATATGGTGAGAGATGTCGGGTGTTTACGGATCATAAGAGCCTAAAGTATTTGATGACTCAAAAAGAGTTGAACCTTAGGCAGCAGAGATGGTTAGAGTTGATAAAGGACTATGACCTAGTGATTGACTACCATCCGGGAAAGGCAAACGTGGTCGCCGATGCCTTAAACAGAAAATCCTTGTTTGCACTGAGAGCCATGAAAACACGAATAGCTTTGGCAGATAATGGTTCTATCCTAGCCGAGTTGAGGGCTAGACCAATGTTTCTTCAAGAGATTTGTGAAGCCCAGAAAGGCGACAATGAGTTACAAGCTAAAAGAGTTCTATGTGAGTCAAATATTGAGTCGGACTTTTGGATAAGTCCTGATGGATGTTTGATGTTTCGAGATAGGGTCTGTGTACCTAGAAATGATGAAATTATTCAGAAGATTCTGCATGAAGCTCATAGTAGATATTTGATTGTACATCCATACAACACGAAGATGTATAACGACTTGAGAAAATGGTATTGGTGGCCGAGTATGAAGAAATACATTTTTGAGTTTGTTTCCACATGCTTAATTTGTCAACAAGTGAAGGCTGAACACCAAGTACCTTTGGGTCTACTTCAGCCTATTATGGTTCCCGAGTGAAAGTGGGACCGTATTATTATGGATTTCGTGACGAGTTTACCGTTGACACTGAAAAAGAAAGATGCTGTATGGGTCGTAGTTGATAGACTTACAAAGTCAGCCCATTTCATACCAGTGCGGGTCGACTACTCACTTGATAAGTTGGCGGATTTGTATGTGATTGAAATAGTAAGACTTCATGGAGTACCATTGTCGATTATTTCAAATAGAGATCCGAGATTTACGTCACGGTTTTGGAAAAAGCTGCAAGAGGCTTTAGGCACAAAATTAAGCTTTAGTACAGCTTTTCATCCGCAAATCGACGGGCAGTCAGAGAGAATAATTCAGATACTTGAAGACATGCTTCGATGTTGTGTTTTGGAATTCCAAGGTAATTGGGAAAAATATTTACCGTTGGTGAAATTCGCCTACAACCATAGTTTTCAGTCAAGTTTGAAAATGGCGCCTTATGAAGCATTGTACGGGCGTAAGTGCCGAATGCACTTGTATTGGACAGAACACAGAGAGAATCAGATTCACGGGGTCAACTTGGTTAGGAAAACTGAAGAGATAGTAAAGGTGATACGTGAATATCTGAAAGTGGCCTCAGATAGACAGAAGTCCTATTCGGATTTGAAATGGAAAGAGGTCGAGTTTCAAATATGTGATAAAGTGTTTCTGAAAGTATCGCCATGGAGAAAAATCCTCAGATTTGGCCGGAAAGGCAAATTGAGTCCATGTTTTATTGGACCATATGAGATTACCGGGAGGATAGGGCCGGTAGCTTATCGTTTGGCCTTGCCATTTAAGCTGGAAAAGATTCATGATGTTTTCCACGTGTCCATGTTACGCCATTACCGTTCGGACCCTTCACATGTGATTGTACCATCAGAGGTAGAAATTCAATCGGACATGACGTATGGTGAAGGGTAGGTTAAGATTTTGGCATGAGAGGTCAAGTAGTTGAGAAACAAAAGTATATCCCTTGTGAAAGTACTATGGCAAAGGCACGGGGTAGAAGAGGCCACATGGGAGCCTGTCACACCCCAAACCCGGCCCAGACGTTATGGACGAATCTGGGAATGTCACATCAAAGGCACAATTTCAAATAATTTTGCTAAGTTGAAATTTAAGGCCTAAAAGCCCAAAATCCTTTAATCTTGTTAAGTAGTGATAAAAGCCCATTTAATTATTTTAAGTATTCCGAAAACCATGTTTAAACATAAGAAATTACTCAGGTTTAATAATTAAGTAAACAGTTGAAACAACAAAACTCAAAATCATAAGTCAAAACGAAGTGCAAGGCCTTAATACATCCAATGAAAATAAAGTAATTTAAATCACGTCTTTGGAAACAAATAAATAAAACATCTAAATATCTTGTAGTGTGGCCATCTCCCAGTCCTCTCCCACGTCGAACCATTTACTGAGGATCACCTGAAATGTTTATTAAAAAGGGCGTGAGTTTCAAAACTCAATGTGTACGACCCTTGGCAATCATGTCAACATGCAAATATTACATTGGGCCTAAGCCCTATCAAAATCAGTGGTCTTGGGCCTTAGCCCACAATGACCTCATACCACATCAGAGTCACATGAATGCAATGCACCCATCCCAAATCCAACCTTGCACACCAATTCCCTTCCAACCGTACACACCTGTGGGGATAAATATCAACCCACCCATCCCTACACACCAAAGGTAGCACCAGCAACAACACTACTCAAATGTTGCAGCAAAGCTGCTATAACGGGCTTAAAGCCACCAGCGGATCCACGGTCGTCGAGTGATAGTGCGATCCTCAAACCTTCCTCCGTATCATCAAAACCCACCCAAGTGCAACATATATTTTGTGAATGCAACACACATTTTCACACTTTAAGCACCTAGGGGTCATTTCACTACCCAGGGGTATTTTCGTAATTCTACCCTAGAGGGGTATTTAGGTAATTTTGCAAAGCAGGGGTACTTTGGAAATTTTGTAAATCAGGGATATTTTGGAAATTCTGCAAATCAAGGGTATTATGGTAATTTTACAAATCAGGGGTATTTTAATAATTTTACAAATCTAAGGATATTCCGGTAATTTCCAAATTAGGGGTATTTTAGTAATTTTACAAATCTAAGGATATTTCAGTAATTTCCAAATCAAGGGTATTTTAGTAATTTTACAAATCTATGGATATTTCAGTAATTTCCAAAACAGGGTATTTGGTCCCTCTCGGGTTTTAGTTATGAACTTTGGCCCATTAACAAGTCCTTGCGGCTAAAGTGAACAGACACTATGCACCAGGTAGGATTCCAGAGAAGAGGAAGTGGGCCACTAGGACCGATTAAGTACCAAGCTCTCCCTAGATCCAATCCTAGACATGCATATGTCCGTTGCCACACTCTAACCTAGCGACTTGTCCATGGACATGTTTAATTATTAAATTAAGCCTTATGCGGTTTAAGAGCTGTTCAGAACTTGGCCTAAAGTCCATTAAACCCTAACATACTTGTCTACGTCCCCATAAAGCCCATCAAGCCCAAAGCACATCCTTACTGCCCATTAGGCCCAAATCTCATCCATATGGCCTATTAGGTCCAAAACAATTCTAGATCATGTAACATGCATGACTAACTCAATTCGTATAACCAACCAAACAATTTCATCAAACTTAGCCTTAAGGCCCACCGGGCCCATTTAGCCACTTACGGCTTTTCGGCTTTCCGGTATTGCCGATATCGTGTGTGTGTAGTGTTTGTACACACCTGGTTACTGTGACGTGCCATACTATCCTTAGCCTCGAACCTACAGCCAATCAACCTTCAATCAATCACTAAATCAAAACATTTACCAAAAGCCAAAGCCTTACCATAACCTTACCGTGTGCCACCAAGTTCTAATAGCCCTTCCTTAGCTACTGATCAGGAGTATCCCCTAGATCTGCACTCACACATACACCATCAAAATCCAAGTGACTCATAATCCACACAAGTCACCCCTATAGATCATACACACATTCGGCCATTCACTTAAACCACAATCGAGTTGAGTACACTTACCCTTGCTAACGATCCTACCACGCTTGTGATCCTTGAACCTTATCCTAGTTATCACAGAGTTAACGACATGAAAGTTAGATAACCTTTCGGCTTTTAGCAAAACGTATAAGAGAGGTTAATCAAACACTTACCAAATCCCCTTTCGATCTTGTGGCCTAGATAGCTATTAACTAGATCCGGCTTCCAACCTTGACTGATCGATTTGTGATGGAGGAAAACAACAAGGGTTTGGCACAAATAGGAATTTCAGTAAGGAAAAAGATAGTGTTAATTCGACAATAGAAGAGTTTGGCTATGAGAGGATTTCGGCAAAAAGGATTCGGCTATAGGAGATTTCGGCAATTGAGAGAATTTAGCTACGGGAAAACCGATTAAGGGAAGAAAAGAAAAACTAATGAATGCTCAAAGAACCTTTTAAAGCATTCGACCCTCTCTTTTTATAGCCACAAGCTGAATACTCCTTTCCCCACAGTCTCATTCGGCACCAATCCCTCCCTCTCCTCATCTCCTAACTTTTCTCCTGATAACACCTCAATCTTGTCCGAAATTTCCTCCAAAATCCTCATACCAGATTACTTCAAACTCTCCATGGCAAGAGTTCATATTCAACACAACTCTGGCCGTCCACCTATGCAAAATAAAACACTCCAAAAATACCACTCCTAATGATTGAACCTTGGACCTCCTTAGCTGACAAACACGCCACCTTATAGTTCCCCAAGTGAGGCCACTTGCCACTGGACCACAAGCCCATTTATGTCCTATTTTCCCGTAATCTGCTTAAGAGGCCTAATGCCTGAGACTAGGGTCCACTAAAGTAAGAAAAATAAGTTTTCCCTATGGTCTCCCTATCTCTAAGGCTTCAAATAATCCCAATAATATCTTAAAATTAATATTCTAAGTGCTACTCATACATACCAACCTCCATGCATAGAAATTTAAAGTTTTAGGATTTTTAGGGTGTTACAACTCTACCCTTCTTAAAAATAATTTCGGCCTCAAAATTTACCTGTTTGAAACAAGTGAGGGTTTTGTCATCGCATTGCCTCCTCAGGTTCCCAAGTAGCCTCCTCGGCAGTATGGTTACACCATAGCACTTTGACCAAAGGGACAGACTTTCTTCTTAGCACCTTAACATCCTCATCAATTATTTGAACTGGCTCCTCTTCAAAAGTTAGGTCTGGACTAACCTCGATCTCCTCGACTGACACGATGTGAGAAGGGTTTGAGCGATAACGTCTTAGCATTGATACATGAAACACATCGTGTATTTAGCTTAGTTCAAAAGGCAATTCTAGCTGATAGGCAACTGGCCCAATTCGCTTCAACACTCGGTATGGCCCGATGAATCTCGGGCTTAACTTGCCCTTTCGACCAAACCTTAACACCTTCTTCTAAGGGGAAACCTTGAGAAAAACCAGTTCTCCCACCGCATACTCAATCCCTCTCCTTTTGAGGTCAGCATATGACTTCTGCCTATCCGCCGCCTCCTTCATCCGATCCCGAATCAACTTACCTTATCCTCAGTGTCTGCTACCAACTCCAAAACCAATACTCGCTGCTCACCCAACTCGGTCCAACAAGTCGGAGTACGGCATCTTCGTCCATACAGTGCTTCATATGGTGCCATTCCAATACTTGCCTCATAACTATTGTTATATAAAAATTTAGCTAACGGCAAGTAATCCTCCCAACTTCCTCGAAACTCAATTACACACCCCCTCAGCATATCCTCCAAAACTTCAATTACCCTCTCCAACTGACCATCAGTTTGAGGGTGAAATGCTGTACTAAAATCCAACCTCGTACCCAGTGCTTCATGCAACTTCTTCCAAAAGCGAGACGTAAAACGAGGGTCTCTATCAGATATAATAGAGACTGGAACCCCATGCAACCTCACAATCTCCGCCACATACAACCTTGCCAACTTCTATAATAAGTAGTCGGTGCGAACCGGGATAAAATGGGCAGACTTTGTTAACCGATCCATAATAATCCACACAGAGTCCTTCTTAGTAGGCGTCAAGGCTAGCCCACTAACGAAATCCATAGTAACCCACTCCCACTTCCATAGTGGAATCTTAATCGGCTGAAGTAACCCTGATGGTAATTGATGTTCCGCTTTCACTTGCTGACATACCAAACATTTGCCCACAAACTTTGTAACCTCGCGTTCCAAACTCGGCCACCAATAAAGCTCTCGTAAATCCCGATACATCTTGTTACCTCTGGGGTGCATAGCATAGGAACTACTATGCGCTTCCCGTAGTATAGACTTCCTTAGCTCTTCGTCCCTTGGCACACAAATTCTACCACGGAAACACAACAACCCGTCACTATTTAACCCAAAATCTGTCGTTTCCCTATTCTCAAATTGCTTGAATCGAGAATCCAGAGTCTCATCCAATGACTGCTTAACTTTAATTTGCTCAACCCACAGTGGCTTCACTTGTAACTCGGCTAACAAACTCCCATCGTCATACAAACTTAACCGAGTAAACATTGCCCTCAAGTCCAACATAGCCCTACGGCTTAGCGCATCAGCCACCACATTTACTTTGCCCGGATGATATTCGATCGTGCAATCGTAATCCTTTAACAGCTCAATCCATCGGCGCTGCCTCAAGTTCAACTCCTTCTGAGTTAAAAGGTACTTCAGACTCTTGTGATCCGTATTGATGGTGCACTTCTCTCCATACAAATAGTGCCTCTAATTCTTAAGTGCGAACACCACTGCCGCCAATTCCAAATCGTGGGTTGGGTAATTTCTTTCATGAGTCTTAAGTTGGCATGACGCATACGCAACCACCTTCCCTTCCTGCACCAAAAGACAGCCCAAGCCCACGTGTGACGCATCGCTATAAATTGTAAACTCCTTCCCGTGCTCTGGCTGAATCAGAACAGGGGCCTCCATTAAAACCTTCTTAAGCTTCTCGAAGCTTTCTTGCTACTTATCCGTCCACACAAACGACCCCCTCTTCCGTAGTAACTTGGTCAAGGGTGTAGCAATTAGGGAAAACCCTTCAACAAACCGCTTATAGTACCCTGCAAGGCCTAGAAAACTTTGGATTTCTGACACCATCTTAGATTGTTTCCAATCCAACACCGCTTCCACTTTCCGAGGGTCAACTCTAATTCCCTCTGCGGAAACCACATACCTTAAGAAAGTGACTTACCTTAGCCAGAATTCGCACTTGCTAAACTTAGCATAGAGTTACTTCTCCCTTAGAATTTGGAACACTATTCTTAAGTGTGCATCATGATTATCCTCCATTCTCGAGTATACTAAGATGTCATCTATAAAAAATACTATGAACTGGTCTAGATACGGTTAAAAAACCCGATTCATAAGATCCATAAAAGCAGCAGGTGCGTTCGCTAGCCCAAACAGTATTACCAAAAACTCGTAATGTCCATAAAGAGTTCTGAAAGCTGTCTTATACACATCTGCTTCCTTAACCCTCAGTTGATGGTACCCTGAACGCAAGTCAATCTTTGAGAAAACTGAGGCTCCCCTAAGTTGATCGAAAAGGTCATCTATTCTAGGCAGAGGGTACTTATTCTTAATAGTTAACTTGTTTATCTGCCTATAGTCGATGCACATCCTCATTGACCCATCCTTCTTCTTCACGAATAATACTGGTGCTCCCCATGGAGACACACTTGGTCTAATAAATTCGCGATCCAATAACTCCTGAATCTGGGCCTTCAACTCCACCAGCTCCTTCGGTGCCATCCTATAAGGTGCAGTGGACACTGGAGCCGTACCAGGTAACAATTCTATTCCAAACTCCACCTCTCTATTGGGAGGTAACCCCGCAATTCCTCTGGAAAAACATCAGGGAATTCTTTTACTGTTTTCAAATCCTTGACAGTAAAACTCTTTGATTCCAAATCACTAATATAAGCTAAGTAAGCTTCACAGCCCTTCCTCACCAACTTTTCTGCCCTTAAAGCTGAAATCACGTTCGAGAAGTAATCACATCGCTCCCCGATCACTACCACTTCATCACCTTCCACAGTTCTTAACACCATCCTCTTCGCAGCACAATCCAGAGTTGCTTGGTGCCTCATCAACCAATCCATGCCTAAGATGAGATCGAACTCACCAAACGGTAATTCCATCAAGTTCGCTAAGAAAGTAACTCCTTGAACTACCAATGGTACATTCTTAAACAACTTTCTAACTTTCACTGACTGCCCTAAAGGACTTAACACAATCATTTCATTCTCAATGGTTTCAAACTCAACCCCTATAGTTTCTGTCCTATTACATGTAGTGAACGAATGTGTCGACCCCATATCAATTAGCGCAATATAAGGTAGCTCACAGATAAGGAACGTACCCGTTATCACATCTGGTGTATCACCTTCTTCTTTGCGACGAGTAGCATAAACCAACATTGGCTGTCTCGCCTCTGCCTAACCTGCACCTTTGCCCGGTGCTCCACATCCTCGTCCTGCATCATTAACGCATCTGGCTTGACCACTGTCCCTTGGTTCTACCCTCGGCTCCCACCTGATCCGGCCTTCTCGGGCACTCCCTAATCCTATGTTCCATAGATCCACAACCCAAACACACTCCCATCCTCCTCCAACATTCGCCCAGATTACTTTTTCCACACCCAGCACAAAGTGGTACTCCGTTATTAGTAGCAACAACAGGGGCCCTAGCTCTAACCGGCCTATTCACTTTGGCCCTTCTCATAGGCCTCTGTTCGGCTCCCATAGGTTCCACATTCCGCTTGTTCTTGCCCTTCTCTTTCTCTCAATTAAGGCATCCGTTCGCTTTACTTCCTCTGCTATCTTTCCTTTCTCCACCAAAACCGCAAAATCCCGCTCCCTCTGTGGAGCTATAAGCACCCTAAGGTGTCTCTTAACCCATCCTCAAACCGTATGCATCTATCATATTCTGTTGAGACTATTCCTTTAGCATACCGACTAAGGCATAGAAACTCAGCCTCGTACTCTGCTACCGACTTATCTCCCTAAGTCAAACTCAAAAACTCCTTCCTTCGGGCATCCACATATTTCGCTCCAATATACTTCTCTTGGAAAGTCGACTTGAAGAACTCCCAGGTGATCTGCTCTGGTTGGTTGCCTTCCCTTACGGTCAACCACCACTGATAAGCTTCTTCTTGGAGTAAAGATATCGCCCCTTTCAACTTTTGCTCCACCGTGCAATCTAGGTCATCCATTATCCTTTCCGTAGCTTCCAACCAGTACTCCGCCACATTTGGGGCCACCCTAGCTATTCCTTTGAAAATCTCTGCCCCGTTAGCTCGGAGTTGCTCCGCGATCGACCCACGACTTCTCGTACCATTATTGGTTGCAGTGACCCTTTTTAAGAACCTTAACATAACCTGCGATACTGCATCTTTCATAGCGGCAGCCCGTTCATATGGTCCCGTTTTAGCTACTGGTGAGGCCGGAGCCTCCCTTACTCCAACATTAGGCATATAGCCCGACGCTGACGACCCAGCCCTAACGCTTCCACGGCCTCTGCCGCGGCCTTTTGCACCTCTTCTAGCACTCATTGTTGCGTATTCTTGAATTAAAATTTTTATGAAATTAGTTCGTAATTCCACTGTTTAAAGCGCATGTCTTATGCAAGTAACAATGTTTTTTAAAGTTATTTTGCGGTCGAGAATCCATTACAGGCTTAAGTTTCCTACAGGCTTTAGTCTCTAAAAACCTATTTTAAAGTAGCCCAATAACTAGATATAGTTTCGTAATTTAAACAAAGGTAAACGCAGAAAACTTACTTGGCTCAACGCCGAGGACTCGGTGAACCACACTTCAAGAATCCTGCAAAAACTTTTTAATCTACTTGTTTTAAAAACCCAAAATCTAAGGCCCATTTCACAACCCGAGCTTTGCAACCGGGCTCTGATACCACTAAATGTCACATCCTAAACCCGACCCAGACGTTATGGCCGAATTCGGGAATGTCACATCAAAGGCACAATTTCAAACAATTTTGCTAAGTTGAAATTTAAGGCCTAAAAGCCCAAAATCCTTGAATCTTATTAAGTAGTGTTAAAAGTCCATTTAATTATTTTAAGTATTCTGAAAACCATGTTTAAACATAAGAAATTACTCAGGTTTAATAATTAAGTAAACAGTTGAAACAACAAAACTCAAAATCATAAGTCAAAACGGAGTACAAGGCCTTAATACATCCAATGAAAATAAAGTAATTTAAATCACGTCTTTTCAAACAAATAAATAAAACATCTAAATATCTTGTAGTGTGGCCAACTCTGAGTCCTCTCCCACGTCGAGCCGTTTACTGAGGATCACTTGAAACGTTTAATTAAAAGAGTGTGAATTTTGAAACACAATGTGTACGACCATTGGCAACAAATCAACATGCAAATATTACATTGGGCCTAAGCCCTATCAAAATTAGTGGTCTTGGGCCTTAGCCCACAATGACCTCATACCACATTAGAGTCACATGAATGCAATGCACCCATCCCAAATCCAACCTTGCACACCAATTCCCTTCCAACCCTACACATCTGTGGGGATATAAATATCAACCCACCCATCCCTACACACCAAAGGTAGCACCATCAGCGGCACTACTCAAACGTTGCAGCAAAGCTACTATAACAGGCTTAAAGCCACCGGTGGATCCACGGTCGTCAAGCGACTATGCGATCCTCAAACCTTCCTCCGTATCATCAAAACCCACCCAAGTGCAACATATATTTTGTGAATGCAACACACATTTTCACACTTTAAGCACCTAGGAGTCATTTCACTACCCAGGGGTATTTTCGTAATTCTACCCTAGAGGGGTATTTAGGTAATTTTGCAAAATAGGGGTAGTTTGGAAATTTTATAAATTAGGGATATTTTGGTAATTCTGCAAATCAAGGGTATTATGGTAATTTTACAAATCAGGGGTATTTTAGTAATTTTACAAATCTAAGGATATTTCGATAATTTCCAAATCAGGGGTATTTTAGTAATTTTACAAATCTAAGGATATTTCAAAAATTTCCAAATTAGGGGTATTTTAGTAATTTTACAAATCTAAGGATATTTCAGTAATTTCCAAATCAGGGTATTTGGTCCCTCTCGGGTTTTAGTTATGAACTTTGGCCCATTAACAAGTCCTTGCGGCTAAAGTGAACAGACACTATGCACTGGTAGGATTCTAGAGAAGAGGTGGGCCACTTGGACCGCTTAAGTACCAAGCTCTCCCTAGATCCAATCCTAGACATGCATATGTCCCAAAACAATTCTAGATCAGGTAACATGCATGACTAACTCAATTCGTATAACCAACCAAACAATTTCATCAAACTTAGCCTCAGGGCCCACCAGGCCCATTTAGCCACTTTCGACTTTTCGACATTGCTGATGTCGTGTGTGTGTAGTGTTTGTACACATCTGGTTCCTGCGACGTGCTATACTATCCTTAGCCTCGAACCTACAACCAACCAACCTTCAATCAATCACTAAATCAAAACATTTACCAAAAGCCAAAGCCTTACCGTAACCTTACCGTGTGCCACCGGGTTCTAATAGCCCTTCCTTAGCTACTAATCAGGAGTATCCCCTAGATCTGCACTCACACATACACCACCAAAATCCGAGTGACTCATAATCCACACAAGTCACCCCTATAGATGATACACATATTCAGCCATTCACTTAAACCACAATCGAGTTGAGTACACTTACCCTTACTAACGATCCTACGACGCTTGCAATCCTTGAACCTTATCCTAGTTATCACAGAGTTAACGACAGGACAGTTAGATAACCTTTCGGCTTTTAGCAAAACGTACAATGAATACTCACCAAATCCCCTTTCAATCATGCGGCCTAGATAGCTATTAACTAGATCTGGCTTCCAGCCTTGATTGATCGATTTGTGATGGAGGAAAACAACAAGGGTTTGGCACAAATAGGAATTTCGGTAAGGGAAAAGATAGTGGTAATTCGACAATAGAAGAGTTTGGCTATGAAAGGATTTCGGCAAAAAGGATTCGGCTATAGGAGATTTTGGCAACTGGGAGAATTTAGCTACGAGAAAACCGATTAAGGGAAGAAAAGAAAAACTAATGAATGCTCAAAGAACCTTTTAAAGCATTCAACCCTCTCCTTTTATAGCCACAAGCCGAATAATCCTTTCCCCACAGTCCTATTCGGCACCAATTCCTCCCTCTCCCCATCTCCTAACTTTTCTCCTGATAACACCTTAATCTTATCCGAAATTTCCTCCACAACCCTCATACTAGATTACTTCAAACTCTCCACGGCAAGAGTTCATATTCAACATAACTCTGGCTGTCCACCTATGCAAAATAAAACACTCCAAAAATACCACTCCTAATGCTCGAACCTTAGACCTCCTCAGCTGACAAACACGCCACCTTATAGCTCCCCAAGTGAGGCCACTTGCCACTGGACCACAAGCCCATTTGTGTCCTATTTTCCCTTAATCTGCTTAAGAGGCCTAATACCTGAGACTAGGGTCCACTAAAGCAAGAAAAATAAAATTTCCCTATGGTCTTCCCTATCTCTAAGGCTTCAAATAATCCTGATAATACCTTAAAATTAATATTCTAAGTGCTACTCATACATACCAACCTCCAGGCACAGAAATTTAAAGTTTCGGGATTTTTGGGGTGTTACAGAGCCCGAGGAGGCCATGAGATTTGTGGTCCCAAAACCATTATTCCTGTAACACCCCTAACCTGTATCTGTCACCGGGGTAGGGTTATAGAGTATTACCAAAGTTTACAGATTAATTATAGATAATTCATGTTAATTACTATTTATTTCTAAAACTAGTTATATTGTCTCTTAATTGTACCCTATGGGATTAATAAAAACATTGGAATCGAGTCGGGACTAAATTGGGAACTCAGAGAATTTTTCGCAAAATTTCAAATTTTTTTTTCCTAGATGCAGGGCACACACACCTGTGTGGTCAAGGGACATGCCCGTGTGACCATAAAACACACCTGTGTTGTAAGCCATGTTCGACCTCGTGGAACTCTCTAACTTGTACCACACGGGTAGCCACACGCCCATGTGAGTAGGCCATGTGATCAATTAAATTTTCAAAAATTAGGTGTAGGGTTCACATGGCCAAGACACACGCTCGTGTTCTAGGCTGTGTATGTAACACCCCAAACCCAGCCTAGAAGTTAGGCTTGAATCTGGCGTGTCACATTGAAGTGTTTTTCGAAAACCATGTTTTCATTGAAAATCCTTCTTGTTTAAAAGCTTAAGTAAAATCTCAATTACGTTAGTTTATTTTTAAAACGTGGTACATTGAAAAATTATTAATTTTATTCCCAAAATATCTTTTTGGTTACGGAAGCTAATTTTGAGAGTAATCAATTTACGAAAATGTTGCAAAAACGTAGTGTTGTTTTAAAAACAGTTAACATTTTGGAAAACCGTGATTTACTTCTAACGGATATAATTCAAAGTAAATAAAAACCCCAAGTTAAAATCTAGAACCTTAAAGAGGCTTTATTACAAAAATTAAAATCCAAAACGGAAACTAAAGCATAAATGAAGTCCAAAGGCAGTCGTGCAACCAACTCCGAGTCCCTCGCAGCACCGATCCTCCTAATGCTGGGGATTACCTGTACAGTTAAAAAGGGGGTGAGTTTACGAAAACTCAATGTAATCCCTTAATATAAAAACAGTCAGTCAGATAAACAGAATACAGAAGCAGACCGGGCTTGAGCCCTATTCAGTCACAGTACAGTTTCGGTGGGCCTAAGCCTATTGCCATATCGTTTGGGTCCCGACCCATAATAGAATCGTTTGGGCCTAGCCATATCAGTATCGGATCTCAAAAACAAAAATGCAATAGTGTAAGAATCCCAATCCAGCCAACACACATGCACCCCATCCCAATCCAGCCAGCATACCACCCGTACCAACCAACACACCATGTGGGGATAAAATCGACCCACCAATGTTAGCACCGGTTGCGACACTAACCGATATCGCAGCAGAGCTGCCAGAACATAAGCGGCTTAAAGTCGTTAGTAGGTCCACGGTCGTCTCAGGTGACCCGTGCGACCCTAACAACCAAATTGGTGGGTCCACAGTCGTCTCGGGCGACCCGTGCAACCCTAACAATTAAATTGGTGGGTCCACAGTCATTTCGGACGACCCGTGAGACCCTAACAGATCAATCGCTTCCTCCAATTACAAAATCCCAATCCCATGCATTATGTCATGTATGCAAAGCACATATATATAAATCACATGGCATACTCTAGAAAGATAAACAAATCATAGCTCAGGTCAGCCAAAACATAATATAAAACAATCATTTACCCACAGAGGCAAAACAGTCGTTTTACCCTATAAGGGTATTTCGATAATCCTACTATTTAGGGGTATTTCAGTAATTTTGAAAATCGCGGGTATTTTGGTAATTTTGCAAATCGGGGGTATTTCGATAATTTTGCAAACTGGGGATATTTCGGTAATTTTCCAAACTAGGGGTATTTTAGTAATTTTGCAAATCAGAGGCATTTCGATAATTTTACCCTTTGAGGGTATTTCGGTAAATTTACCCTTCGAGGGTATTTTGGTAATTTTACTCCCTAGGGGTCTCGGTATAGTATACGACCTTTTCAAAGGCCTACCGTCGTCTCCAACGACTCAGATAACTTATATGGCCAAAATAGTGTAATTGGGCCTAAGGCCCAAAACTCAGCTCAAGTGGGCCCACATGCTCATGTGGCCTGCTCAGCCCAAATTCCATTACGGCTATACGAATTTCGTTGCCCAATCCATTATTATTCGCTTACCGTGGATTTCACCCATGTGTGGCCCATTAGGCCCACATGGCCCATTTCGGCCCAATGAGGCCCATTACGACTTAAGCCCACGAGATCATTCGTGGCGGCCTCTACGGTCTATCGCCAACGATTGTGGCTCGATTTATCCCTACGAGCGTTTGAACGCTCGTGAGCCCTCAGATGCCAAAGCTTCGGCTTTTCGGCTTTTGCTAATTCACAGTCAAACATGGGTGTGAATACACACCTTCATCCGTCGTTTTGATAGTAACAATATTAGGTGTACAATTACACACCTTTTAGCGACCTCTCGCGAAAATCCAACAGCCCCAACCTTGGTAAACAGGGGTATAGCCTTTAACCATAAAATAGCTTGGCTAGACTCCCACAATTGATTCTTTACCCCACATTGCATAACCATAAATTCCGTTAGAGGGTTGAAGAAGGATACAATCTACACCCATTACAAAAACTTGAGCAAAATAGGGAACACTTACCGAATCCCTCAGAACCGAAAGTTGCCTTAAAGGAGTGGCACACACGGATGGAGTATTGCGTCCAATCTAAGAGTGAGTAACCTGAAAGAAGATTATAAATTAGAAATAATGATAATCCTAAAAGAGAAACTGATAAACCGTAATATATACATATTTTAATCCCACATTTAGCATACTTTTGGATGATTTATTCCTTGAATTGTGGAATTTGGTGCTCCTAATCCTTTCATGTTTTATACTTAGGAGAACACCGGGGGATGAAAAGAATGAGAAATGGGCCAAAAAAGGAGAAAGTGGGCCAAAGTATGAAATGCACACGGCCTGGGCCCATGCCACACGGCCGTGCCTCTTTAGCAGACCCGACCACGGCCTGGATTCGATTCACACGGTCGTGCCACACGGGCGTGTCCCTGAAGTGACATGTTTTAATTCTATTCGGAATAGGGTACTTAGAGGCAAAGAAAGACATTCCAAAAGCCAATATAAACACCCTAGAGGCCAACCTTCAAAGGGGCGGTGCAGGTAGGCCTAGGAGCCAAGCCAGAGAGGTCAGAATTGTGAGATTTACTCGAAGAAAGCCAGTTGATTCATCTCAAGAAGCCGGAATCTTACTTAAGATAGAAGATCTTCCATTCAATTTCCTTCAAGAGGTTTTATGGTTTTTCTTATATTTTGTTTTATAATTTCTTTTGAGATGTATTCTTTTATAATTATGAACTAAACCCCTCAAATACCTGAGGGGGATGAAACCTAAGATGGATCTTGTTATTGTTTTCTGAACTATATGATAAATACTTGATTTGTTCTTAATTACGTGTTCTTAATCCTTGTTTTAATATTTCAGGATATTGATTCAAGTATTGATGTGCTTAGGCAGTGGAGGAATATTCCCTGTTTAAGAGTAGATCTAGCATAATTAAGCGGAGTTGATCGCAACCCTAAAGATAGGATGACGAAAATCTACCGGATTAGCGTCAAACCTAATATGGGAGTCCATAGATCGAGTTAATGCAACTCTAGGGGTTTTAATTAGAAAGAGATTTCAATTAATCAACCTAAGGTTAGAAGTTAGTAGCCTCGAGAGAGGTATTAATATAAATTAGGGAATCCTACGGATCAAGTCAAGTGAATAAATCGTCTGGTTCAAAGTTAAATAACAAGTGAAGTCTAGGTGGATTCTTCTTCGGGCATTGTCTTAATCAATTGCTTTTTCCCAAAATTATTTTCCCCAATTCATTCTCTGTGTCTTAGCATCTTTAGCTTAGTAGTTAGTTAATTTTAGATTAAACAACAATTCCCTTAATTCTTAGGCTAAATAATAAAAAGAAAGTCAGTATTAGTACTTTTGGTTCCCTTGGGTTTGACAATCCGGTCTTGTTACTAAACTATACTACTGTTCGATAGGTGTGCTTGCCTCAATCGTGGTGATAGTTAGTTTCTAGGCTCGATCATTCATTATATAAATTTTAAGACTTTCCCACCACCATTAGAAACCAGCAAAGTAACAAGAGACAACCCACTTGCTTACCCCAATAATCAGCTTTGGTAACAAGGAGAAATAGTAATATTAGACTTGCAACAAAATGAATGTTTGAGAAGGTCTAGGTAGTGACCGACTTATCAGAGTTTTAGAAGGAGTGAGGAGAATGTAAGGTGTTCGACTATTCGTGATAAGAGAGGAACAGAAGAACTTACTTTGATTTCGCGAAACAAAGGAAGAAGAAGTAGAATGCCAATCGGCAGAAAGAAGATGTGTAGAAGAAAAGGGAAGGCTTCAATGGAGGATTCGGCAATTGACAATTGGTATTTTGATTGGAAAAAATGAATGGTAGTTGAGAGAAAAAGAAGGTTGAAGAAAGAAAGACCCAAATGGTCAAAAATGTTGCGCGAGATGACACCAAAAGAGGAAAAACCCGAAATGAAAAAGAGAAAAATCCTGAAATACCAAAGAGGAAATTTGACTTCTACACTCACCTCAATGCCGAATTTGCACAAATGAAACTCCCTTAGCCGAAATCTCCCTACTTGTAACACCCCTATCCCGAGTCCGTCGCTGAATTAGGGTTAGGAACATTACCGGACAGATCGGAAACATTCAAATCATTTCATACATTTCATTCATCAATCATCAATCATACACACAATGTTCCTAAAATAGGTCAACAAGACCTTAAGCATGCTTATAAACCGAGTCGGGACTAAACCGAAACACATACAAAATTTCATGGAAAATTAAAACTTTTCTAAGTTACAGGGCTTACACGCCCGTGTGGACAGGCCGTGTGCCTTCCACGGTTATTAGACACACCCGTGTGTCCTCCCCGTGGTCTATCCTGACTATACTCCCACGGCCACGAAACACACCCGTGTGCCTTGGCCGTTGACTATACTGACTTGGCCCCCACGGTCACAAAGCACGGCCGTGTACCCTGACCGTGGTCGATCCTGCCAAAACCAACACGGTTACCCAGCACCCCCGTGCTAAGGCCGTGTACTACTAGGCCATATACTGACTTGCTCACACGGTCACTAGGCACGCCCGTGTGGCATTATAGGTCATTTTACAAGACTAAAATACCACCCATTTGGGTCTCACCTACAAGCAACATCTACCAATACATATCATGCATATATGGCAACCAAAAACATACTAAATTGACCATTCAATTTATGCATTCAACAACCATTTCAATAATGACAAATTTCAAAACTAAAAATCCATCCCATCACAACATAATTCATTCTTTTGCTTACTCAAAACTTGACCATTTCATAAGTCATTTAACATGCCAAAGCATACTTCAATTATCATGATCATAATGCATAATCTCAACTTATCTCTAGCCAAATCCCATGGCTAAATTCATATATCAACTTATACCAAAATACTAGTCTATACATGCCATATCTAGCTTTATACATTTCCAAAGTGTACCAAAATGAGTTTATTAGTGTGATGACGATCCTTGACGGTCCCGAGCCTTCAGTAGCTTTGACGACCTATAAAACAGAGAAAACACACACAGAGTAAGCTTTCCAAAAGCTTAGTAAGTCAATATTTCAACAAACCTGGCATGGAAGGCATAGTCGCAATTAAATACTTTGGCACATATCAAACACTTAGCAAACTATCACATATATTCTTTGATTCATATGCTATTGACCACATTTACCACTTTCACAATTCAAGAATCATATAAGCACATAGCTCATCTAGCCAAAACTTTACATATCATATCATCAATTCCATATACATAGCATCATAGTAAGATCACATAGATGCTTACCTTGTATACACATTTAGTGTATAATCAGCGTACCTGAAACGAATTCACAATCACATAATTGTTCATAGTTCGAATTTGCAATTCGTGACACAGACTTGCCCGTTGAACCAATAGGAATCTAGTAGGACACTCAGAAAGCTTGAAATAGTCGTACAATGTCAATGTCCCAGACGAGGTCTTACATGCACTCAGATATCGATGCCACTGTCCCAGACAGGGTCTTACACGAATCAATACGATGCCGATGTCCCAGACATGGTCTTACACGTAAAGGTCATATCGATGCCAACGTCCCAGACGTAGTCTTACACGTAAAGCTCATATCGATGCCAACGTCCCAGACGTGGTCTTACACGAGTCTCAAATCAACGCCAACGTCCCTGACGTGGTCTTACATGATAAAACAGAACAGATATCTATGTCATAACATAGCTAATCCTATCTATTCCTATGTTCATACGGGACTTCTCGGACTTAGTCACTATATCGAACTTATCTCGGAATTCATATGCATAACCTCTCATAAGCATCCATCATCAACATTAGTCATATGAACACTTATAATTTCATATAAGTACGTTTATTTGTATAGTGACTTACCTCGGATTCGATTTTACGGAAATGGAAACGACTACTCGTTTACTATCTCTTGATCTAAACATATTCAAAATTAATCCTTTTATTTACTAATTCATTCAATGCAATCCAAGAACACACATTTAGGGCTATTTACAAATTAACCCTCATACTTGCACAATTTATCAATTTAGTCCATTTTTCTCAAAACATCAATTTCACAAAAATCATCACCAACTATGCTTAGCCGAATGCTTATGTATATCGTACAATCCCATACTTTTCATCAAATTAGCAATTTAGTCCCTCAATTTGCTATTTCACAATTTAGCCCTTATTTAGCTAAATTCATCAAAACTTAAAGAACAAAACATGTTCATCTAGCTTAAATCTTTCATTTAACAACTAAACTTATCTCAAAACTCAACATTTCATCAATGGCATTTTTCACAAACATCATTAATACACAAAATTGAGACATGGGCTTGATAGTAGACAAAGCAACGATTGCAAAAACGTAGAAATTATCAAAAACTGACTAAAACATACCTTGAACTTAAGCCCTCAAATGGCTGAACCTTAACAAGCTTAAGCTCTTTCTTTTTCTTTATGGTTTCGGCAAGAAGGTGATAAAATGAGGCCACTTACTCTTGTTTTTGTTTTCATTATAATAATATATATTTATCTTATAACATAAATATAATATAAATTTATCTTATAAAAGTAAACATAATAAAACATGTTATATATATGCATATCATCACTCCATGCCGTCCACTATCATAAATAATAGGCAAAAATTGCCACATAAGACCTCCAACTTTACAAAGCCACAACATATTGATACCTTAACATATAGCATACAACTTTTACATTCAATGCAATTTCATCCTTTTGTCAAATTAAACACACAGACGGACAAATCAACTTACAGAAATTTAACACATGCTTAGTCATATATCAACAGCACAAAAATAATATTAAAATATTATACGGACTCGGATTTGTGGTCCCGAAACCACTGTTCAGACTAGGGTATAAACCGGACTGTTACACTACTCAAGCTCTCCGATTCGACCAAGACTCCCTTCTCATTCAAATTCCCTAAAAATATCCACTGAATGCTCCTTGATTCACTCCACACCCCCATTCAAACTTATTCAAACTTGATGGCCAAGTCTCCAACCACCTCTGTAGAGTTTGACTCAGACTCTACCTCTCACACCACAGGGTCATAAAATAAAACCTCCCATTTTCATGCCATGGGATACGAACTTCAGACCACTAGAACACTCCACACTCCACTTGCCACCTCTACCAGTAGACTCCTTGTGTCACATGTCAAGCACACTTAATATATATGTCCTATAAGCTAACATCCAGGTTCCAAAGGAGCAAAAATCCAAAATTTTCCAATGGCCATACTTGAACCCAGGCTTCCTAAAATTCCTAAAACATGCCCAAAACACTTAGCCATTGAAGCAAACAAGCAATTTGGTCAGATCATGAAAAATTAATGACCCTATATTTTGGGGCGTTATAGTGTATCACACACGGGTGAGACACATGCCCGTGTGCCAAATTTTGAGCATTCTATTTCTCAAATTTAAGATGCAGGGGACACATGGCCAAACCACATGCCCATGCCCAGGCCGTGTGCCACACACGGTCAAGACACATGCCCATGTGTCTACCCGTGTGGACAAAATGAAGCCATTTCCTAGCTTTATTTCTCACCCAAATTTGCCAACAACCCACATCAAAACTTATATACTTATATTAACCAATTTCGGACATAATAAATCAAAAACAAGTCTTTTGCATGACTTATTAATTCATTTGTTTATGTGATTAAACTTTCCAATTATATTCATTCAAATAAGCATATAATAACATGATTTCCAACAAATTGGCAAGTTTGCCTAATCACATTCACTCAAACAAGTATGTTAGTCACATAATTCACATTTACACCAAATAAGCAGAGATGAGTTCATCATGTTACAAACTGTCAAGTATTTTAGGCGCATTCGAGATATAGTTCATTTAATATCATAATTTCTTATTTTATGAATTTGTCCATTGAATCATTGAAATTTCGATGGATACTCATGTAGTACACACAAGGTGGACAAAATCGTAAACCGTCAACTCATATCAAGGCTACCCATTAGGGCACTTAATTAGTGAGAACATTCTCGAGCCACTCATCAGGATGGTCAAATGAGCTATGTAACAGGAAATTTATTCAGGCTAATCAAGAAACTCATAAAATTTTTACTCAGAGAGCTCATAGAGTTTAATAGGTAACTTTGAAGAGTTAATATCATGGAGCACCGAATAAGGTAACAGAGAGTTCAAGCAAGCCATATCAGGAAAGCCCATAAGAGCTTATATTAGGACGCTCATGTAGAGCTGCGTTTGCATGCGCATTATATACTGGATCACAACCGATCAAGACATGTAATAGGACGCTCACACAGAGCTGCGGTAGTGTGCAACACATGCAAAATCACTACCGATCAAGATGCTCGCAAGAACTATTTATCAGAATGCTCGAAAAGGCTTTATTAGGATTACTCGTTCAAGCTAAATCCTACCTGCAACATATGCAGGATCACATTCAAATTTGGAAATTACATATATCCATCGAATTTCATTATTCAATCGGAACTTAACATTTATTGAAGCTATATCGGGCATATAATTTATTTCATACTTTAAACATTTATAATTCATACAATCACATAACACATTCAATACAAGCATTTAAATATACACAATTCGGTTACACGAACTTACCTTAATAATCATCCGTACAAGAAATTCTACTAATCCGAAACTTTTTCTTTTCCTCGATCTAGCTTCGAAATTGAGTTGTCTGGATCTATATAAATAAATTTAATCATCAATTTAATCCATTTCATAGTCAATTGGATTCAATTTACACCCTAGGCAAAATTACCATTTTGCCCCTAAACTTTCCATAAATTCCAATTTCGTCCCTAGGCTCGGAAAATGAAATTCATGCAATTTAATCCTTATTCCAAGCCTAACTGAATATTACTTATTACAATAATAGCCCTTGAAATTCACAAAATTCAAAAATTTTCCATGGGTTTTACTACTTTTCAATTTAGTCCCTAAATCACGATTTCATTAAAAATCTCTTTGTAAAAGTTGTTTATCTATAAACAACCGTTCATTTTCTACCATAAATTTCAAATTTTCAGCATATTCATCCATGGTAAAACTTTTTTACTTTAATAAAATTTTAAAATAATCCCCAAAATAGATATATTAGACTATCCCAATTTCAAAAATATAAAAATTACTAAAAAGGGGACAAGAATACTTACCCAATTAGCTTGATTTAGTTTCTTCTCTCTCTCCTAGGTTTTCTATGAAATTTGGGGATGAAGATGATAATAAAATAAGATGATATTTCTATTTAATTATTTATCATCTTTAATTATTTTGATTTCCAATTTAGTATTTAGCCTTTTCTAATTTTTCCATGGGTGAATCACTAAAAATATCTACTAACTTTTCTTTAATGGTATAATTACCATATAAGGACCTCAATTTTTGAATTCCATAGCTCTTTCATCCTTATAGATACTAGAATTCATCTTTTGCATTCTATGCAATTTGGTCCTTTCCACAATTAAGCACATAATTGATAAAAATTTCTTATCAGAATTTTCATATGACATTCCTATCATACTGTAAATCATGTAATAATATTAAAATAAATTTTCTTTTCAGCTCTGATTTTGTAACATCCCGAAATTGGGCCTAGTAGGATTAGGCCCAATGGGCCTTGGGAGGAGTAGCGTTTAAAATTTTTAGGAACAAGAGAACGGCTCTAATGCTAGTTAGACCTATTAGGTGAGTGATTTTGGAAGGTTAGAGGGCTTCTATGAAGTCCCGAGATCAAACTTTGGCTTTAGGGAAATTTTGGTTTTAGGTGGAAAAAATCCTAGGAGTAGTAGGTAGGCTTTAAGAATAAAATGTGCAGAAAAATGGTACAAGTGGGGTGTGTGGTGTAGTGGCAAAGTGACGCCACTTAGGGAGCATGGGGGTGACGCCACAAGGAAGGAAGGAGGTCCAAGGTTCAAGTCTTGGCTCTTGCATTTTGGTTTTCTTTTTATATGGACCTTAGAATTTGGCTATAGATTTATATTTAGTTGCGCGTGGTTTTAGACACAAGAGGAGCTTGTGGCCAAGTGGTTAGCGGCGTGGATTATGCTACAGGGAAGCCTGGGTTCGAATCTCATGAAAAGCAAAGGAGTATTTATTTTGCGAATTGGACGGCAAGAGTTTGAGTTGGATTTAAACTCTACTGACGGAGGGATCCCACATCGGAAAGATACAAAGACGGAAGGTGAGAAGCTAGTTATATATAGAGCATTCTATGAGGAGAGAAAACATACCTTGGTGGGCGTTGGGCATAGAAATGCTCGGAGCGTTGATTAGCAGCTTCCGATTCCCTATCAGGCGTGTACTTCTCTACTCTAGTTGTAGAGCAGCAAATTACCGAAATGTCGGTCACACGGCGTTAATAGCCACACGAGCATGCGAGCGCATATGTGGGGGCTTCGACGCGATAGTTGAGGCCATCAGTAGTGTTCTTGTGGGCTGAGGCTGCTTAGGCCCCGATGGGCCGAAGTGGGCCCATTGGGCCCGTAGGCTCATTTGAGTAAATTGTATGAATGTGTAGTATAGAATGGACTGGACTAGCTGAATCTCATATACGTAGCTAGATTTGTGCTAGGTGGGCCTCACGAGCGTGTGGGCCCGAATGGGGCAAAATCGAGTTTTAGGGCCAATAGCCAGTAACAACCGGAAATGGTAGTTGAGTCGCTCGAGGCGACATGGGGCCTTCAGAAAGGCCATTGCAGGTGTGAAATTACTGATACACCCTTAGTAGTTAAATTACCAAAATACCCTCGGTAGGTAAAATTACTATTATACCCTTAGAGGTTGATTAGCTTGATTATGTTGTATTTTTGTTATCCTGATTATGATGGTAAGTCGTTCTATACGTTATATCTGATATACGTTCTGCATACATGACATACCTCATACACGAATTATTATGCCATATTGTATGGGCTTGGGATGTAATGAAAAGGGGAAGTATAATTTTTAGACTGTCACCACTGGTTTGGTACCACAGTGGGTTGGCCCCACATATTTGGTTCAGTGACTAAGTCTCAGTGGTTTGGTACCACGGTGGTTTGACACCACGTGTATATATATATTGATTTTGTGACTTGTCCTAGTGGTTTGGTACCACAGTGGGTTGGCCCCACATATACGATTATCAGGGATTGTCACTAGTGGTTTGGTACCACAAGTGGGTTGGCCCCACGTGTTATAGTTAGTGACTCTGTCACCAGTGGCTTGGTGCCACATATATGAGGCGTGTAGCAGATGGAGGGTTGATTGTAGAAATCCCCACGGTGTGTTGGGCTGGTACGTGTGGCTTGTAGAGGACGGAAAATTATGTTGGGCTGGGACACATTACATTCATATTTTGTGTATGTCATAAAGTGGGCTAAGGCCCAATGTGCGATTGTGGGCTTGAAGCCGTTTATGTGATATAAGGGGAATTACACACTGAGTCTTGGTGACTCACCCCTCTGCTTAACTTGCAAGTAATCAGTAGATCGTGGATCTGGGAGCCAAGGCGGACTCGTGGAGGCCATAAAATGTTTCTTTTCGTAAACTTGTTTTTTCTTATAAATTGTTTTTAATTGGGGATATTGTTATGTACTAAGGCCTTCGAAAAATTAATATCTTTTTTTTTTGTTATTTATTTATGATATGACATTATTATATAAGTTAACATGGAAGCTAAATGGAAGTTTTCAAAACATACGTAGCATAAACAACTGTTTTTCCACAAATGCCAACAAAGGTAGCAAACCTTCGATTAACTCAACTCGGAAATTTTTTGCTTAATACTACAAACCTCTGTTTTTATAACATCACCTAAAACGAAAAATTTCAAATTCACAATTTTTCTTTAAATTCCAAATTCCCTTTTTATAACCCTTCCCTGTGACATACCAGATCTGGTCGTAACGTCTATACCGGGTTTGGAGTGTTACAATTTTGGTATCAGAGCCCGATTGCAAAACTCGGCTGTGGAGCGGGTTCAACAATGTTTTCCAAATATTGGTTTGAAATATTGTGTATAAAATATGTGTTTTATTTTTTTAGATATGGCACCCGAGTCTCCGACACCAAATCCGTAAGTTCCCTTTTTACACTATATTCTATTATGTGCTGTATTTATTCTATGATGTGTGGATGTGATGTTTGAATATAGAAATGAATGTATGTATGATAGATATCGACTTGCTTCTGTGGTTATATGTTGGCTTGTGTGTAAGAGGTTTCAAGAATATGTTAGAAGTGTATTAGAATCAGAGTGCGCAGCGTGAGCGTAGTGTTGTAGGTTAGGATGTACGACTGTTAGTTAGTTGGAAATTTCAAGGATGAAATTTCTTTAAAGAGGGTAGATTTGTAACATCCCGAAATTGGGCCTAGTAGGATTGGGCCTAGTGGGCCTTGGGAGTAGTAGCGTTTAAAATTTTTAGGAACAAGAGAACGGCTCTAATGCTAGTTGGACCTATTAGGTGAGTGATTTTGGAAGGTTAGAGGGCTTCTATGAAGTCCCGGGATCAAACTTTGGCTTTAGGGAAATTTTGGTTTTTGGTGGAAAAAATCCTGGGAGTAGTAGGTAGGCTTTAAGAATAAAATGTGGAGAAAAATGACACAAGTGGGGTGTGTGGTGTAGTGGCAAAGTGACGCCACTTAGGGAGCAAGGGGGTGACGCCACAAGGAAGGAAGGAGGTCCAAGGTTCAAGTCTTGGCTCTTGCATTTTGGTTTTCTTTTTATATGGACCTTAGAATTTGGCTATAGATTTATATTTAGTTGCGAGCGATTTTAGACACAAGAGGAGCTTGTGGCCAAGTGGTTAGCGGCGTGGATTATGCTACAGGGGAGCCTGGGTTTGAATCTCACGAAAAGCAAGGGAGTATTTATTTTGTGAATTGGACGGCAAGAGTTTGAGCTGGATTTAAAATCTACTGACGGAGGGATCCCACATCGGAAAGATACAAAGAAGGAAGGTGAGAAGCTAGCTATATATAGAGCATTCTATGAGGAGAGAAAACATACCTTGGTGGGTGTTGGGCATAGGAGTGCTTGGAGCGTGGATTAGCAGCTTCCGATTCCCTATCAGGCGTGTACTTCTCTACTCTAGTTGTAGAGCGAAAAATTGCCGAAATGTCGGTCACACGGCGTTAATAGCCACACGAGCATGCGAGCGCATATGTGGGGGCTTCGACGCGATAGTTGAGGCCATCAGTAGTGTTCTTGTGGGCTGAGGCTGCTTAGGCCCCGATGGGCCGAAGTGGGCCCATTGGGCCCGTAGGCTCATTTGAGTAAATTGTATGAATGTGTAGTATAGAATGGACTGGACTAGCTGAATCTCATATACGTAGCTAGATTTGTGCTAGGTGGGCCTCACGAGCGTGTGGGCCCGAATGGGGCAAAATCGAGTTTTAGGGCCAATAGTCCAGTAACAACCGGAAATGGTAGTTGAGTCGCTCGAGGCGACATGGGGCCTTCAGAAAGGCCATTGCAGGTGTGAAATTACTGATACACCCTTAGTAGTTAAATTACCAAAATACCCTCGGTAGGTAAAATTACTATTATACCCTTAGAGGTTGATTAGCTTGATTATGTTGTATTTTTGTTATCTTGATTATGATGGTAAGTCGTTTCATATGTTATATCTGATATATGTCCTGCATACATGACATACCTCATACACGAATTATTATGCCATATTGCATGGGCTTGGGATGTGATGAAAAGGGGAAGTATGATTTTCAGACTATCACCAATGGTTTGGTACCACAGTGGGTTGGCCCTACATATTTGATTCAGTGACTAAGTCTCAGTGGTTTGGTACCACAGTGGTTTGACACCACGTGTATATATATATATTGATTTTGTGACTTGTCCCAGTGGTTTGGTACCACAGTGGGTTGGCCCCACATATACGATTATCAGGGATTGTCACTAGTGGTTTGGTACCACAAGTGGGTTGGCCCCACGTGTTATAGTTAGTGACTCTGTCACTAGTGGCTTGGTGCCACATATATGAGGCGTGTAGCAGATAGAGGGTTGATTGTAGAAATCCCCACTGTGTGTTGGGCTGGTAAGGGTGGCGTGTAGAGGACGAAAAATTAGGTTAGGCTGGGACACATTACTTTCATATTTATGTATGTCATATTAAGTGGGCTAAGGCCCAATGTGCGATTGTGGGCTTGAAGCCATTTATGTGATATAAGGGGAATTACACACTGAGTCTTGGTGACTCAGCCCTCTGCTTAACTTGCAGGTAATTAGTAGATCGTGGATCTGGGAGCCGAGGCGGACTCATGGAGGCCATAAAATGTTTCTTTTCATATACTCATTTTTTTCCTATAAATTATTTTTAATTGGGGATATTGTTATGTACTAAGGCCTTCTAAAAATTAATATCTTTTTTATTTGTTATTTATTTATGATATGACATTATTATATAAGTTAACATGGAAGCTAAATGGAAGTTTTCAAAACATACGTAGCATAAACAACTGTTTTTCCACAAATGCCAACAACGGTAGCAAACCTTCGATTAACTCAACTCGGAAATTTTTTGCTTAATACTACAAACCTCTGTTTTTATAACATCACCTAAAACGAAAAATTTCAAATTCACAATTTTTCTTTAAATTCAAAATTCCCTTTTTATAACCCTTCCCTGTGACATACCAGATTTGGTCGTAACGTCTATACCAGGTTTGGAGTGCTACAATTTTGGTATCAGAGCCCGATTGCAAAACTCGGCTGTGGAGCGGGTTCAACAATGTTTTCCAAATATTGGTTTGAAATATTGTGTATAAAATATGTGTTTTATTTTTTTAGGTATGGCACCCGAGTCTCCGACACCAAATACGTAAGTTCCCTTTTTACACTATATTCTATTATGTGCTGTATTTATTCTGTGATGTGTGGATGTGATGTTTGAATATAGAAATGAATGTATGTATGATAGATATCGACTTGCTTCTGTGGTTATATGTTGGCTTGTGTGTAAGAGGTTTCAAGAATAGGTTAGAAGTGTATTAGAATCAGAGTGCGCAGCGTGAGCGTAGTGTTGTAGGTTAGGATGTACGACTGTTAGTTAGTTGGAAATTTCGAGGATGAAATTTCTTTAAAGAGGGTAGATTTGTAACATCCCGAAATTGGGTCTAGTAGGATTGGGCCTAGTGGGCCTTGGGAGTAGTAGCGTTTAAAATTTTTAGGAACAAGAGAACGGCTCTAATGCTAGTTGGACCTATTAGGTGAGTGATTTTGGAAGGTTAGAGGGCTTCTATGAAGTCCCGGGATCAAACTTTGGCTTTAGGGAAATTTTGGTTTTTGGTGGAAAAAATCCTGGGAGTAGTAGGTAGGCTTTAAGAATAAAATGTGGAGAAAAATGACACAGGTGGGGTGTGTGGTGTAGTGGCAAAGTGACGCCACTTAGGGAGCAAGGGGGTGACGCCACAAGGAAGGAAGGAGGTCCAAGGTTCAAGTCTTGGCTCTTGCATTTTGGTTTTCTTTTTATATGGACCTTAGAATTTGGCTATAGATTTATATTTAGTTGCGAGCGATTTTAGACACAAGAGGAGCTTGTGGCCAAGTGGTTAGCGGCGTGGATTATGCTACAGGGGAGCCTGGGTTTGAATCTCAGGAAAAGCAAGGGAGTATTTATTTTGTGAATTGGACGGCAAGAGTTTGAGCTGGATTTAAAATCTACTGACGGAGGGATCCCACATCGGAAAGATACAAAGAAGGAAGGTGAGAAGCTAGCTATATATAGAGCATTCTATGAGGAGAGAAAACATACCTTGGTGGGTGTTGGGCATAGGAGTGCTTGGAGCGTGGATTAGCAGCTTCCGATTCCCTATCAGGCGTGTACTTCTCTACTCTAGTTGTAGAGCGAAAAATTGCCGAAATGTCGGTCACACGGCGTTAATAGCCACACGAGCATGCGAGCGCATATGTGGGGGCTTCGACGCGATAGTTGAGGCCATCAGTAGTGTTCTTGTGGGCTGAGGCTGCTTAGGCCCCGATGGGCCGAAGTGGGCCCATTGGGCCCGTAGGCTCATTTGAGTAAATTGTATGAATGTGTAGTATAGAATGGACTGGACTAGCTGAATCTCATATACGTAGCTAGATTTGTGCTAGGTGGGCCTCACGAGCGTGTGGGCCCGAATGGGGCAAAATTGGGTTTTAGGGCCAATAGTCCAGTAACAACCGGAAATGGTAGTTGAGTCGCTCGAGGCGACATGGGGCCTTCAGAAAGGCCATTGCAGGTGTGAAATTACTGATACACCCTTAGTAGTTAAATTACCAAAATACCCTCGGTAGGTAAAATTACTATTATACCCTTAGAGGTTGTTTAGCTTGATTATATTGTATTTTTGTTATCTTGATTATGATGGTAAGTCGTTTCATATGTTATATCTGATATATGTCCTGCATACATGACATACCTCATACACGAATTATTATGCCATATTGCATGGGCTTGGGATGTGATGAAAAGGGGAAGTATGATTTTCAGACTATCACCAATGGTTTGGTACCACAGTGGGTTGGCCCCACATATTTGATTCAGTGACTAAGTGTCAGTGGTTTGGTACCACGGTGGTTTGACACCACGTGTATATATATATTGATTTTGTGACTTGTCCCAGTGGTTTGGTACCAGAGTGGGTTGGCCCCACATATACGATTATCAGGGATTGTCACTAGTGGTTTGGTACCACAAGTGGGTTGGCCCCACGTGTTATAGTTAGTGACTCTGTCACCAGTGGCTTGGTGCCACATATATGAGGCGTGTAGCAGATAGAGGGTTGATTGTAGAAATCCCCACTGTGTGTTGGGCTGGTAAGGGTGGCGTGTAGAGGACGAAAAATTAGGTTAGGCTGGGACACATTACTTTCATATTTATGTATGTCATATTAAGTGGGCTAAGGCCCAATGTGCGATTGTGGGCTTGAAGCCGTTTATGTGATATAAGGGGAATTACACACTGAGTCTTGGTGACTCAGCCCTCTGCTTAACTTGCAGGTAATTAGTAGATCGTGGATCTGGGAGCCGAGGCGGACTCGTGGAGGCCATAAAATGTTTCTTTTCGTAAACTCATTTTTTTCCTATAAATTATTTTTAATTGGGGATATTGTTCTGTACTAAGGCCTTCTAAAAATTAATATCTTTTTTATTTGTTATTTATTTATGATATGACATTATTATATAAGTTAACATGGAAGCTAAATGGAAGTTTTCAAAACATACGTAGCATAAACAACTGTTTTTCCACAAATGCCAACAAAGGTAGCAAACCTTCGATTAACTCAACTCGGAAATTTTTTGCTTAATACTACAAACCTCTGTTTTTATAACATCACCTAAAACGAAAAATTTCAAATTCACAATTTTTCTTTAAATTCCAAATTCCCTTTTTATAACCCTTCCCTGTGACATACCAGATCTGGTCGTAACGTCTATACCGGGTTTGGAGTGTTACAATTTTGGTATCAGAGCCCGATTGCAAAACTCGGCTGTGGAGCGGGTTCAACAATGTTTTCCAAATATTGGTTTGAAATATTGTGTATAAAATATGTGTTTTATTTTTTTAGGTATGGCACCCGAGTCTCCGACACCAAATCCGTAAGTTCCCTTTTTACACTATATTCAATTATGTGCTGTATTTATTCTGTGATGTGTGGATGTGATGTTTGAATATAGAAATGAATGTATGTATGATAGATATCGACTTGATTCTGTGGTTATATGTTGGCTTGTGTGTAAGAGGTTTCAAGAATAGGTTAGAAGTGTATTAGAATCAGAGTGCGCAGCGTGAGCGTAGTGTTGTAGGTTAGGATGTACGACTGTTAGTTAGTTGGAAATTTCGAGGATGAAATTTCTTTAAAGAGGGTAGATTTGTAACATCCCGAAATTGGGCCTAGTAGGATTGGGCCTAGTGGGCCTTGGGAGTAGTAGCGTTTAAAATTTTTAGGAACAAGAGAACGGCTCTAATGCTAGTTAGACCTATTAGGTGAGTGATTTTGGAAGGTTAGAGGGCTTCTATGAAGTCCCGGGATCAAACTTTGGCTTTAGGGAAATTTTGGTTTTTGGTGGAAAAAATCCTGGGAGTAGTAGGTAGGCTTTAAGAATAAAATGTGGAGAAAAATGACACAAGTGGGGTGTGTGGTGTAGTGGCAAAGTGACGCCACTTAGGGAGCAAGGGGGGTGACGCCACAAGGAAGGAAGGAGGTCCAAGGTTCAAGTCTTGGCTCTTGCATTTTGGTTTTCTTTTTATATGGACCTTAGAATTTGGCTATAGATTTATATTTAGTTGCGACTGGTTTTAGACACAAGAGGAGCTTGTGGCCAAGTGGTTAGCGGCGTGGATTATGCTACAGGGGAGCCTGGGTTTGAATCTCATGAAAAGCAAGGGAGTATTTATTTTGTGAATTGGACGGCAAGAGTTTGAGTTGGATTTAAAATCTACTGACGGAGGGATCCCACATCGGAAAGATACAAAGAAGGAAGGTGAGAAGCTAGCTATATATAGAGAATTCTATGAGGAGAGAAAACATACCTTGGTGGGTGTTGGGCATAGGAGTGCTTGGAGCGTGGATTAGCAGCTTCCGATTCCCTATCAGGCGTGTACTCTCTACTCTAGTTGTAGAGCGGCAAATTGCCGAAATATCGGTCACACGGCATTAACAGCCACACGAGCATGCGAGCGCATATGTGGGGGCTTCGACGCGATAGTTGAGGCCATCAGTAGTGTTCTTGTGGGCTGAGGCTGCTTAGGCCCCGATGGGCCGAAATGGGCCCATTGGGCCCGTAGGCTCATTTGATTAAATTGTATGAATGTGTAGTATAGAATGGACTAGACTAGGTGAATCTCATATACGTAGCTAGATTTGTGCTAGGTGGGCCTCACGAGCGTGTGGGCCCGAATGGGGCAAAATCGAGTTTTAGGGCCAATAGTCCAGTAACAACCGGAAATGGTAGTTGAGTCGCTCGAGGCGACATGGGGCCTTCAGAAAGGCCATTGCAGGTGTGAAATTACTGATACACCCTTAGTAGTTAAATTACCAAAATACCCTCGGTAGGTAAAATTACTATTATACCCTTAGAGGTTGATTAGCTTGATTATGTTGTATTTTTGTTATCTTGATTATGATGGTAAGTCGTTTCATATGTTATATCTGATATATGTCCTGCATACATGACATACCTCATACACGAATTATTATGCCATATTGCATGGGCTTGGGATGTGATGAAAAGGGGTAGTATGATTTTCAGACTATCACCAATGGTTTGGTACCACAGTGGGTTGGCCCCACATATTTGATTCAGTGACTAAGTCTCAGTGGTTTGGTACCACGGTGGTTTGACACCACGTGTATATATATATTGATTTTGTGACTTGCCCTAGTGGTTTGGTACCACAGTGGGTTGGCCCCACATATACGATTATCAGGGATTGTCACTAGTGGTTTGGTACCACAAGTGGGTTGGCTCCACGTGTTATAGTTAGTGACTCTTTCACCAGTGGCTTGGTGTCACATATATGAGGCGTGTAGCAGATGGAGGGTTAATTGTAGAATTCCCCACTGTGTGTTGGGCTGGTAAGGGTGGCGTGTAGAGGACGAAAAATTAGGTTAGGCTGGGACACATTACATTCATATTTGTGTATGTCATATTAAGTGGGCTAAGGCCCAATGTGCGATTGTGGGCTTGAAGCCGTTTATGTGATATAAGGGGAATTACACACTGAGTCTTGGTGACTCAGCCCTCTGCTTAACTTGCAGGTAATTAGTAGATCGTGGATCTGGGAGCCGAGGCGGACTCGTGGAGGCCATAAAATGTTTCTTTTCGTAAACTCATTTTTTTCCTATAAATTATTTTTAATTGGGGATATTGTTATGTACTAAGGCCTTCTTAAAATTAATATCTTTTTTTTGTTTGTTATTTATTTATGATATGACATTATTATATAAGTTAACATGGAAGCTAAATGGAAGTTTTCAAAACATACGTAGCATAAACATCTGTTTTTCCACAAATACTAACAAAGATAGCAAACCTTCGATTAACTCAACTCGAAAATTTTTTCGTAAAACTACAAACCTCTGTTTTTATAACATCACCTAAAACGACAAATTTCAAATTCACAATTTTTCTTTAGATTCCAAATTCCCTTTTTATAACCTTTCCCTGTGACATACCAGATCTGGTCGTAATGTCTAGACCGGGTTTGGGGTGTTACGATTTTGGTATTAGAGCCCGGTTGTAAAACTCGGCTGTGGAGTGGGTTCAACAATGTTTTCCAAAAATTGGTTTGAAATATTGTGCATAAAATATGTGTTTTATTTTTTTAGGTATGGCACCCGAGTCTCCGACACCAAATCCGTAAGTTCCCTTTTTACACTATATTCAATTATGTGCTGTATTTTGTAACAGACCAAATTTGACCCAAATCGGAACGGTGGTTTCGGGACCACGAATCCGAGTCCGAGAAATGTTTTAATATTTTATTTCATGATTATTATATGTGAATGAAAATGTGTGAAAGTTTCGTAGAAAAATTTAATCGTTTAAGTGCTCAATTTGATAAAAAGGATTTAATCGAGAAAAGCGCAAAAGTTGCATGTTAAAGTGAAGAGTACTAAATTGATTGTGGCTTTTTAAGTGGATGTACCAAAAGGGCAATTAGCCCATTCACCATAGTAAGGGACGGCAATGGGCTTTTATAAGTCCAAATTATATGTTAAATTAGCCTATTATATGTTATGTTGATATATTAGTAAATAAGGTATATTAAATGTGTTATTATAACATAAAATAATAAAGCTAAGTGGGAGGAAAGAGAACATCATATTGTTCATCTTCTTGGCCGAATGTTTGAGGAGAAAAACTCCATTTTTGGAGCTTGAAGTTTCGGCAACTTAAGGCTTGATTTGGGGTAGGTATTTTACTTAGTTTTTGATAAATTTTACGTTTTTGAGATCGTTGTTTCGTGTATTACCCGACCCATGTCTAAATTTTTGAAAATACTATGTATATAAGATTCGGCCATTGACATGCTTGGGTAGTTTTTATGTTTGATGGTTTAAAATTGAATGTATGTTAAGGATTTACAAGTTTTGTATTGGAGTTTTTGGTGATTTTGAGTTTATAGGGCTAAATTGAAAAGAATAAAATTGTGAAGGGTTAAAATGTCAAATAAATGAAATGCATGGACACCTATGACTATAATGAAGATTCGGCCAAACTAGGATGTTGGAAAATTTTGCATATTTTGTGTTTTGTGCAAATAGGACTAAATTGTAAAAATGGGAAACATTAGGGGTAAAATGGTAAATTGCCCATTTGGGTGTTTTGGGACTAAATTGAGATGAAATGAGATTAAATGAGCTAAATTCTAATGTGTTTTAGATCAAGAGCAAAGAAAGACCGAATTAGACCGGGGAAAGACGAAGGTTCTCGAATAGCCGATTCGCACGGACTATCGACAACCGAGGTAAGTCCTTTAGTTAAATTATGTCAAAGAATAAATTATGGTTATCTTGACTATTAAAAATTGATGAATGTTAGTATCCAATTGCATCATGGCCGAATGTATATCTACATATTGGTTGATGATTTATGTTGAGTATATGATGGAAATTATTTTGGCTAATGCAAGGTGAATGAGTAAGTTCTTGAGCTACTTATTATTTAAAGATCATTTACATATCTAGTGAATGATAAAATTTGTAATAGCTTGGTGTAAAACTATGAGTTGGCCGAATGTGATAATGATGGATTAGATTGATTACAAATTTATTTATTGCAATGGGAATAAATGTTTATAATTCGATATGTGATAGTGAAATGTGAAAAGCATGTAATAATATTCTGACATTCGGGCTTCGAGCCTAGCAGGCCTCGTGCCGGTGACATTAATCGGGCTTTATGCCTAGCAGGCCTCGTGCCGGTGACATTAATCGGGCTTTATGCCTAGCAGGCCTTGTGCCGGTGTTATTTATCGGGCTTTATGCCTAGCAGGCCTTGTGCCGGTGCTATTTATCGGGCTTCTACGCCTAGCAGGCCTTGTGCCGGTGTTACTTTACGGGCTTTTATGCCTAGCAGGCTTGATGCCGGTGATGTACTTTACCAAAGATAAATCGAATCCTTGTTCAAGATAACTTAAAGTTAATTTATTGGGTTTACGTTTCAGGTAAGCATGTAAGGTATGTATGCTTAATATTACCTGGGTTAAATTAATATTGTGAGAATTGTGTTATATGTGTTTGAAATTAATATTGATGGATGTTATATGATGGAATTCGAGTTAGAATGTGCTATTATGGAACAATTGGTTTTTAAGTATAAATGTTTTATTATCATGAGTTAGGACTTACTAAGCTAGTAAGCTTAATTACGTGAAATGTTCTTCTTTGTTTTATAGATTTAGGTCACGTTGCGGGCTCGTGAAAGATCTTCAAGAAGTCATCCACACTATCGCCTTCCTTTGGTATTTTGAATTTTTGGTTGCGATTTAGAAGGCATGTATAGGCTAGATGAAGTTTTACAAACATACGATGTTTAACCTTGTATATATAACAGCCATGCGAATATGGCTAAATATTTGGTTATGTATGTTTTTAGGGTTTTGTCATAAATGTGGGTAATAGTGATACTCCTTTAAATCGATGATGTTAGAATATCATGTGAATGTTTTAAGTACAAGCTATCTTCGTAAGTGATTAAAAATGCATGGAGAGTATGAATTGTATGTGAGTATAACCGGTTATAAGCTAGAAAGCATATTTAGTATAGAAATAGTCTTTAGTTACAGCAGTGATGTGAGTTAGAAAAATCACCAAAAATAGGATAAGTTGAATTAAAAGGTGAATAAGATATCGAATTAAACCTTATTGCGTCTATTTTTATATGGAAGAAACAGAGTAGGCAAAAGAATTTTATATTATGAGATAATTCAGTTTTAGTGAGACCTACTCTGAATGCATTCGTGAGTCACTGTTCTGTTTTGGAAAAATTGTCCAAAATTGTACAAAAATAATTAGGAAGCATGGGTTATATGTGTAAAACCCTTATTGAGTCTATTTTTCATTGGTATAAACTAGAACAGTATATGAAAATTGTGCAATGAGATAACTGTATTTTTGTCAGACAATGTAATAAGGGTAACTTTGATGAATAAACTGTACTAATTGGACACATGAAAAATTCTGGAAAAATTATGGTGAAATGTTATATGAGTCTAGTTTCAAGGAAAATTTACGGATCTAAATTTCGAGTTTTATAACTCGAGTTATGGTCGATTTAGTCAGCATGACACAGTTGGACAGCTTTAAAGTTTTACACCTTATGTTAATAGTCAAGTCTAGTAACGCCTCTTGCTCAACTCCGGCGACGGTCTCGGGTACGGGGTGTTACATTTGTTTTGGTATCAGAGCTTACGGTTTAGTCGATTCTAGGACTACCGTAGCGCATGTGATTCTAGCTATACATGCCTTTATTATATGTTGATAGTGTGGTGACTTCTGACAGCCTGAATTTTGTTTTATATAGTAAATGGACACTGATCCTGAAAGAGCCATAGCCGATGATGGAGAGAGCGTAGCGCCTGACCGTGCCCACGGATCAGCGCCGATAGACTCTCGACCTGTTTCGGGTAGCCACGAAGGAGAGACTAAACAAGCGTTTTATCAGATGATGAATGAATGGTTTGCCCAATTCATTCAAAATAACCAGGCTATACCCCAACCTCCACCCCCGAATAATCCATCGCCGATTCCCCCAGCTCCCCCAATGATAGATCCGATGAGATCTAGTAGGCCCCAAATTGATAAAATCTGAAAATTTGGGGCCGAAGATTTTAAAGCTAATGACGATGATGACGCTGAGAGAGCCGAAATGTGGCTCGATAACACTATTCGGGTACTTGATGAGCTGTCTTGTACTCCGGATGAATGTTTGAAATGTGCTATATCCTTACTGAGGGACACTGCATATCACTGGTGGAACACTCTAGTATCAGTAGTTCCGAAAGAAAAAGTGACATGGGATTTCTTTCAGAATGAATTCCGCAAGAAATATATCAGCCAAAGATTCATTGATCAAAAACGAAAAGAATTCCTTGAGCTGAAACAAGGACGAATGACCGTGACGGAATATGAACGAAAATTTGTCAGACTCAGCAGATATGCTAGAGAGTGTGTTTCTTCTGAAGCTATTATGTGTAAAAATTTGAAGATGGCCTGAATGAAGATATAAAGATGTTTGTTGGCATTCTTGAAATTCAAGAGTTTGTGACTTTAGTTGAAAGAGCTTGCAAAGCTGAAGAGCTCGGGAAAGAGAAAAGAAAGGCTGAGACTGAAGCTAGAGACATTCGTAAAAGATCTTCGGGTAAAGTCTTTCATTCCACGACCAAGAAGCCTAGAGACGACTACAGCCGACAGAAAGCTAATACAGATCCACCTAGATGGGATCGGCCTCCTATGAGCTCCCGAGCTACCTCGATAGCCAGTGTTGGTAATGTTCCACAAAATAGAGTCGAGTGCAAACACTGTGGGAAATGGCACTCAGGGAGTTGTAGATTTCACGACCGGTCTTGCTATAAATGTGGATCATCAGATCATTTTATTAGAGAGTGTCCGAAGTTAACTGAGCAGAATGCAGTCCAGAGCACTAAGCCGAGCAATGTGTCAATACGAGGTAGACCACTCAGACATTCAAGCAATGTAGGTGGTAGTCAGAAAGGAACGAAGAACACCACAGATCGATCTGAGGCTAGAGCTCCGGCTAGAGCATATGCTGCGCGAGCTAGAGAGGATGCTTCCTCCCCCGACGTCATTACCGGTACTTTCACTCTTTATGATACTACTGTGATTGCACTAATTGATCCTGGTTCGACTCATTCTTATGTGTGTGAAACTTTAAAATTTGGCAAGACTCTGCTAGTTGAGTCTACCGAGTTTGTAATTCGTGTGTCCAAGCCTTTGGGTAGATGTGTGCTTGTTAATAAAGTGTGTAGAGGTTGCCCGTTGATAGTTCGAGATTATTGCTTTCCAGCTGATTTGATGTTGTTGCCCTTCGACGAATTTGATATAATCTTGGGTATGGATTGGTTAACTTCACATGAGGCAGTGGTGGATTGCAAAAGAAAGTTTATTGATTTGAAATGCCGAAAGGGTGAGACAATCAGAATAAAATCCTGTGATGTAAATGGGTTACCTACAGTAATATCTTTAATGGTAGCCCAAAAGTATGTGAGAAAAGGGTGCGAGGCCTATTTGGCTTATGTACTGGATAATAAACTGTCCGAGAAACTAATGGAATCGGTACCAGTTGTATGTGAATACACCGATGTGTTTCCTGAAGAACTACCGGGCTTACCCCCAGTACAAGAGATTGAGTTCGGCATTGAATTAGTGCCGGATGCGACCCCAATTTCGATAGCTCCGTACCGAATGGCGCCTACTGAATTAAAAGAATTGAAAGCGCAGTTGCAAGAATTGACAGAGAGGGGTTTCGCACGACCGAGTTTTTCTCCGTGGGGAGCACCAGTCTTATTTGTTAAAAAGAAAGATGGGACAATGCGAATGTGTATCGACTACCGGCAACTAAATAAGGTGACCATAAAGAATAAATACCCGTTACCTCAGATCGATGATTTATTTGATCAGTTAAAGGGGGCTTCAGTGTTTTCGAAAATAGATTTGAGATCGGGCTATTATCAATTGCGAGTCAGAGATTCAGATGTGCCAAAGACTGCATTTCGAACGAGGTACGGACATTATGAGTTTTTAGTTATGCCATTTGGACTCACTAATGCACCTGCTGTTTTTATGGATCTAATGAATCGAGTCTTCCGACAGTTTTTAGATCGGTTTGTAGTAGTGTTTATTGATGATATATTGATCTACTCCAAAAATGAAGCAGAACACATTGAGCATTTGAGAGTAGTACTACAAACCTTGAGAGATCAACGGTTATATGCAAAGTTCAGTAAGTGTGAGTTCTGGATGAACGAAGCCAGCTTCTTGGGTCATGTGGTTTCGGCATCAGGTATTCGTGTCGATCCAAACAAAATAGCAGCCATACTTGATTGGAAACCACCTAAGAATGTTTCTGAGATTCGAAGTTTTCTAGGCCTCGCGGGATATTATAGACGATTTGTAAAAGGTTTTTCCGTAATAGCTACACCTTTGACGAGACTACTACAGAAAGATGTCAAATTTGAGTGGTCAGGAAAGTGTCAGAAAAGTTTCGAACAGTTGAAAGCCCTTTTGACCGAGGCTCCAGTATTAACTCAGCCTGAATCGAGCAAAGAATTTATTATTTTTAGTGATGCTTCCTTGAGTGGGTTGGGTTGTGTTTTAATGCAAGAAGGCAAGGTGATAGCCTACGCTTCGAGACAATTGAAGCCGCATGAGAAAAATTATCCAACTCATGATTTGGAGTTGGCAGCCATTGTGTTCGCATTAAAAATTTGGCGTCACTACTTATTTGGCGAAAAATGTCATATTTATTCAGATCACAAAAGTTTGAAGTATTTAATGACTCAGAAAGATCTAAATTTGAGACAACGCCGATGGTTAGAATTGCTGAAAGACTATGAATTAGTGATTGACTACCATCTGGGGAAAGCTAATGTTGTTGCGGATGCGTTAAGTCGAAAGTCATTATTTACTCTTCGTGCATTGAACGCACGGGTGGCTATATCTGATGATGGTTCGATCATAGTCGAATTACAAGCAAGGCCGATGTTCATTCAGCAGATTTGTGATGCACAGAAAGTCGACGAAAAGTTGATTTCTATTCGGATTCAGTGTGAAAATGGTATAGAATCAGATTTTTAGATTGATGCAAATGATTGTTTGAGTTACAAAAGTCGATTGTGTATTCCTAAGAACTCAGATTTGATACAGATGATTCTGAGGGAGGCCCATAATGGTCGAATGTCGATACACCCGGGTAGCACGAAAATGTATAACGATTTGAAACAGTTCTATTGGTGGCCTGGCATGAAACGAGATATATCTGAATTTGTTTCCAAGTGCTTAATCTGTCAACAAGTGAAAGCTGAGCATCAAGTACCATCCGGATTACTTCAGCCAATCATGATACCCGAATGGAAATGGGATAGAATTACCATGGATTTTGTATCCGGTCTCCCTATGACACCTAGTAAGAAAGATGCCGTATGGGTTATCGTTGATAGACTGACTAAATCAGCTCATTTTGTACCGGTACGTACCGACTATTCACTTGACAAACTTGCCGAATTGTATGTGTCGCAGATTGTAAGATTGCACGGTGTACCGAGTTCCATTGTCTCAGATAGGGACCCAAGATTTACATCGCGGTTCTGGAAGAAATTGCAAGATGCTTTAGGTACTAAACTTCATTTTAGTACAGCTTTCCATCCGCAAACAGACGGTCAGTCTGAGCGAACTATTTTGATACTTGAGGACATGTTGAGGTGTTGCGTTCTCGAGTTTGAAGGTACATGGGAACGATACCTACCTTTGATCGAATTTGCTTACAATAATAGTTTTCAATCTAGCATAAAAATGGCGCCTTATGAAGCCTTATATGGTCGAAAATGTCGCACACCGTTGTATTGGACTGAGCTCGGTGAGAATAAGATACACGGGGTTGATTGGATTAAAGAAACTGAACAGAAAGTGGTTGTGATTAAAAGTAATTTGAAAGCAGCTTCGGATCGTCAAAAGTCCTATGCCGACTTAAAACGCAAGGACATTGAATTTCAGGTCGGAGATCGGGTGTTCTTGAAAGTTTCTCCGTGGAAGAAAATATTCCGATTCGGTCAGAAAGGCAAGTTGAGTCCGAGATTTATCAGACCGTACGAAGTCATTGAACGTATTGGACCGGTTGCTTATAGATTAAGATTGCCCTCCGAGTTAGAAAAGATACACAATGTATTTCATGTTTCGATGCTTCGCAAATACAGATCGGATCCGTCCCATGTGATCACCCCGTCAGAGATTGAAATTCGATCTGATTTGACCTATGATGAGGAACCGATCCGTATCTTAGCTCGGGAAACCAAAGAGTTAAGAAATAAAAGAATTCCATTAGTAAAGGTTTTATGGAATCGTCACGGAATTGAAGAGGCTACGTGGGAGCCTGAGGAGTCAATGAGACAACAATATCCGAACTTATTCAACGGTAAAATTTTCGAGGACGAAAATTCTTAAGGGGGGGAGAGTTGTAACAGACCAAATTTGACCCAAATCGGAACGGTGGTTTCGGGACCACGAATCCGAGTCCGAGAAATGTTTTAATATTTTATTTCATGATTATTATATGTGAATGAAAATGTGTGAAAGTTTCGTAGAAAAATTTAATCGTTTAAGTGCTCAATTTGATAAAAAGGATTTAATCGAGAAAAGCGCAAAAGTTGCATGCTAAAGTGAAGAGTACTAAATTGATTGTGGCTTTTTAAGTGGGTGTACCAAAAGGGCAATTAGCCCATTCACCATAGTAAGGGACGGCAATGGGCTTTTATAAGTCCAAATTATATGTTAAATTAGCCTATTATATGTTATGTTGATATATTAGTAAATAAGGTATATTAAATGTGTTATTATAACATAAAATAATAAAGCTAAGTGGGAGGAAAGAGAACATCATATTGTTCATCTTCTTGGCCGAATGTTTGAGGAGAAAAACTCCATTTTTGGAGCTTGAAGTTTCGGCAACTTAAGGCTTGATTTGGGGTAGGTATTTTACTTAGTTTTTGATAAATTTTACGTTTTTGAGATCGTTGTTTCGTGTATTACCCGACCCATGTCTAAATTTTTGAAAATACTATGTATATAAGATTCGGCCATTGACATGCTTGGGTAGTTTTTATGTTCGATGGTTTAAAATTGAATGTATGTTAAGGATTTACAAGTTTTGTATTGGAGTTTTTGGTGATTTTGAGTTTATAGGGCTAAATTGAAAAGAATAAAATTGTGAAGGGTTAAAATGTCAAATAAATGAAATGCATGGACACCTATGACTATAATGAAGATTCGGCCAAACTAGGATGTTGGAAAATTTTGCATATTTTGTGTTTTGTGCAAATAGGACTAAATTGTAAAAATGGGAAACATTAGGGACAAAATGGTAAATTGCCCATTTGGGTGTTTTGGGACTAAATTGAGATGAAATGAGATTAAATGAGCTAAATTCTAATGTGTTTTAGATCAAGAGCAAAGAAAGACCGAATTAGACCGGGGAAAGACGAAGGTTCTCGAATAGCCGATTCGCACGGACTATCGACAACCGAGGTAAGTCCTTTAGTTAAATTATGTCAAAGAATAAATTATGGTTATCTTGACTATTAAAAATTGATGAATGTTAGTATCCAATTGCATCATGGCCGAATGTATATCTACATATTGGTTGATGATTTATGTTGAGTATATGATGGAAATTATTTTGGCTAATGCAAGGTGAATGAGTAAGTTCTTGAGCTACTTATTATTTAAAGATCATTTACATATCTAGTGAATGATAAAATTTGTAATAGCTTGGTGTAAAACTATGAGTTGGCCGAATGTGATAATGATGGATTAGATTGATTACAAATTTATTTATTGCAATGGGAATAAATGTTTATAATTCGATATGTGATAGTGAAATGTGAAAAGCATGTAATAATATTCTGACATTCGGGCTTCGAGCCTAGCAGGCCTCGTGCCGGTGACATTAATCGGGCTTTATGCCTAGCAGGCCTCGTGCCGGTGACATTAATCGGGCTTTATGCCTAGCAGGCCTCGTGCCGGTGACATTAATCGGGCTTTATGCCTAGCAGGCCTTGTGCCGGTGTTATTTATCGGGCTTTATGCCTAGCAGGCCTTGTGCCGGTGCAATTTATCGGGCTTCTACGCCTAGCAGGCCTTGTGCCGGTGTTACTTTACGGGCTTTTATGCCTAGCAGGCTTGATGCCGGTGATGTACTTTACCAAAGATAAATCGAATCCTTGTTCAAGATAACTTAAAGTTAATTTATTGGGTTTACGTTTCAGGTAAGCATGTAAGGTATGTATGCTTAATATTACCTGGGTTAAATTAATATTGTGAGAATTGTGTTATATGTGTTTGAAATTAATATTGATGGATGTTATATGATGGAATTCGAGTTAGAATGTGCTATTATGGAACAATTGGTTTTTAAGTATAAATGTTTTATTATCATGAGTTAGGACTTACTAAGCTAGTAAGCTTAATTACGTGAAATGTTCTTCTTTGTTTTATAGATTTAGGTCACGTTGCGGGCTCGTGAAAGATCTTCAAGAAGTCATCCACACTATCGCCTTCCTTTGGTATTTTGAATTTTTGGTTGCGATTTAGAAGGCATGTATAGGCTAGATGAAGTTTTACAAACATACGATGTTTAACCTTGTATATATAACAGCCATGCGAATATGGCTAAATATTTGGTTATGTATGTTTTTAGGGTTTTGTCATAAATGTGGGTAATAGTGATACTCCTTTAAATCGATGATGTTAGAATATCATGTGAATGTTTTAAGTACAAGCTATCTTCGTAAGTGATTAAAAATGCATGGAGAGTATGAATTGTATGTGAGTATAACCGGTTATAAGCTAGAAAGCATATTTAGTATAGAAATAGTCTTTAGTTACAGCAGTGATGTGAGTTAGAAAAATCACCAAAAATAGGATAAGTTGAATTAAAAGGTGAATAAGATATCGAATTAAACCTTATTGCGTCTATTTTTATATGGAAGAAACAGAGTAGGCAAAAGATTTTTATATTATGAGATAATTCAGTTTTAGTGAGACCTACTCTGAATGCATTCGCGAGTCACTGTTCTGTTTTGGAAAAATTTTCCAAAATTGTACAAAAATAATTAGGAAGCATGGGTTATATGTGTAAAACCCTTATTGAGTCTATTTTTCATTGGTATAAACTAGAACAGTATATGAAAATTGTGCAATGAGATAACTGTATTTTTGTAGAGACAGGTCAGAATTGTCAGACAGTGTAATAAGGGTAACTTTGATGAATAAAATGTACTAATTGGACACATGAAAAATTCTGGAAAAATTATGGTGAAATTTTATATGAGTCTAGTTTCAAGGAAAATTTACGGATCTAAATTTCGAGTTTTATAACTTGAGTTATGGTCGATTTAGTCAGCATGACACAGTTGGACAGCTTTAAAGTTTTACACCTTATGTTAATAGTCAAGTCTAGTAACGCCTCTTGCTCAACTCCGGCGACGGTCTCGGGTACGGGGTGTTACATATTTATTCTGTGATGTGTGGATGTGATGTTTGAATATAGAAATGAATGTATGTATGATAGATATCGACTTGATTCTGTGGTTATATGTTGGCTTGTGTGTAAGAGGTTTCAAGAATAGGTTAGAAGTGTATTAGAATCAGAGTGCGCAGCGTGAGCGTAGTGTTGTAGGTTAGGATGTACGACTGTTAGTTAGTTGGAAATTTCGAGGATGAAATTTCTTTAAAGAGGGTAGATTTGTAACATCCCGAAATTGGGCCTAGTAGGATTGGGCCTAGTGGGCCTTGGGAGTAGTAGCGTTTAAAATTTTTAGGAACAAGAGAACGGCTCTAATGCTAGTTGGACCTATTAGGTGAGTGATTTTGGAAGGTTAGAGGGCTTCTATGAAGTCCGGGGATCAAACTTTGGCTTTAGGGAAATTTTGGTTTTTGGTGGAAAAAATCCTGGGAGTAGTAGGTAGGCTTTAAGAATAAAATGTGGAGAAAAATGACACAAGTGGGGTGTGTGGTGTAGTGGCAAAGTGACGCCACTTAGGGAGCAAGGGGGTGATGCCACAAGGAAGGAAGGAGGTCCAAGGTTCAAGTCTTGGCTCTTGCATTTTGGTTTTCTTTTTATATGGACCTTAGAATTTGGCTATAGGTTTATATTTAGTTGCGACTGGTTTTAGACACAAGAGGAGCTTGTGGCCAAGTGGTTAGCGGCGTGGATTATGCTACAGGGGAGCCTGGGTTTGAATCTCATGAAAAGCAAGGGAGTATTTATTTTGTGAATTGGACGGCAAGAGTTTGGGTTGGATTTAAAATCTACTGACGGAGGGATCCCACATCGGAAAGATACAAAGAAGGAAGGTGAGAAGCTAGCTATATATAGAGAATTCTATGAGGAGAGAAAACATACCTTGGTGGGTGTTGGGCATAGGAGTGCTTGGAGCGTGGATTAGCAGCTTCCGATTCCCTATCAGGCGTGTACTCTCTACTCTAGTTGTAGAGCGGCAAATTGCCGAAATGTCGGTCACACGGCATTAACAGCCACACGAGCATGCGAGCGCATATGTGGGGGCTTCGACGCAATAGTTGAGGCCATCAGTAGTGTTCTTGTGGGCTGAGGCTGCTTAGGCCCCGATGGGCCGAAATGGGCCCATTGGGCCCGTAGGCTCATTTGAGTAAATTGTATGAATGTGTAGTATAGAATGGACTAGACTAGGTGAATCTCATATACGTAGCTAGATTTGTGCTAGGTGGGCCTCACGAGCGTGTGGGCCCGAATGGGGCAAAATCGAGTTTTAGGGCCAATAGTCCAGTAACAACCGGAAATGGTAGTTGAGTCGCTCGAGGCGACATGGGGCCTTCAGAAAGGCCATTGCAGGTGTGAAATTACTGATACACCCTTAGTAGTTAAATTACCAAAATACCCTCAGTAGGTAAAATTACTATTATACCCTTAGAGGTTGATTAGCTTGATTATGTTGTATTTTTGTTATCTTGATTATGATGGTAAGTCGTTTCATATGTTATATCTGATATATGTCCTGCATACATGACATACCTCATACACGAATTATTATGCCATATTGCATGGGCTTGGGATGTGATGAAAAGGGGTAGTATGATTTTCAGACTATCACCAATGGTATGGTACCACAGTGGGTTGGCCCCACATATTTGATTCAGTGACTAAGTCTCAGTGGTTTGGTACCACGGTGGTTTGACACCACGTGTATATATATATTGATTTTGTGACTTGCCCTAGTGGTTTGGTACCACAGTGGGTTGGCCCCACATATACGATTATCAGGGATTGTCACTAGTGGTTTGGTACCACAAGTGGGTTGGCTCCACGTGTTATAGTTAGTGACTCTTTCACCAGTGGCTTGGTGTCACATATATGAGGAGTGTAGCAGATGGAGGGTTGATTGTAGAATTCCCCACTGTGTGTTGGGCTGTTAAGGGTGGCGTGTAGAGGACGAAAATTTAGGTTAGGCTGGGACACATTACATTCATATTTGTGTATGTCATATTAAGTGGGCTAAGGCCCAATGTGCGATTGTGGGCTTGAAGCCGTTTATGTGATATAAGGGGAATTACACACTGAGTCTTGGTGACTCAGCCCTCTGCTTAACTTGCAGGTAATTAGTAGATCGTGGATCTGGGAGCCGAGGCGGACTCGTGGAGGCCATAAAATGTTTCTTTTCGTAAACTCATTTTTTTCCTATAAATTATTTTTAATTGGGGATATTGTTATGTACTAAGGCCTTCTAAAAATTAATATCTTTTTTTTGTTTGTTATTTATTTATGATATGACATTATTATATAAGTTAACATGGAAGCTAAATGGAAGTTTTCAAAACATACGTAGCATAAACAACTGTTTTTCCACAAATACTAACAAAGATAGCAAACCTTTGATTAACTCAACTCAAAAATTTTTTCGTAAAACTACAAACCTCTGTTTTTATAACATCACCTAAAACGACAAATTTCAAATTCACAATTTTTCTTTAGATTCCAAATTCCCTTTTTATAACCTTTCCCTGTGACATACCAGATCTGGTCGTAATGTCTAGACCGGGTTTGGGGTGTTACGATTTTGGTATTAGAGCCCGGTTGTAAAACTCGGCTGTGGAGTGGGTTCAACAATGTTTTCCAAAAATTGGTTTGAAATATTGTGCATAAAATATGTGTTTTATTTTTTAGGTATGGCACCCGAGTCTTCGGCACCAAATCCGTAAGTTCCCTTTTTACACTATATTCTATTATGTGCTGTATTTATTTTGTGATGTGTGGATGTGATGTTTGAATATAGAAATTGAATATATGTATGATAGATATCGACTTGCTTCTGTGGTTATATGTTGGCTTGTGTGTAAGAGGTTTCAAGAATAGGTTAGAATTGTATTAGAATCAGAGTGCGCAACGTGAGCGTAGTGTTGTAGGTTAGGATGTACGACTGTTAGTTAGTTGGAAAGTTCGAGGACGAAATTTCTTTAAGGAGGGTAGATTTGTAACATCCCAAAATTGGGCCTAGTAGGATTGGGCCCAATGGGCCTTGGGAGTACTAGCGTTTAAAATTTTTGGGAACAATAGAATGGCTCTAATGCTAGTTGGACCTATTAGGTGAGTGATTTTGGAAGGTTAGAGGGCTTCTATAAAGTCCCGGGATCAAATTTTGGCTTTAGGGAAATTTTGGTTTTAGGTGGAAAAAATCCTGGGAGTAGTAGGTAGGCTTTAAGAATAAAATGTGGAGAAAAATGACACAAGTGGGGTGTGTGGTGTAGTGGCAAAGTGACGCCACTTAGGGAGCAAGAGGGGTGACGCCACAAGGAAGGAAGGAGGTCCAAGGTTCAAGTCTTGGCTCTTGCATTTTGGTTTTCTTTTTATATGGACCTTATAATTTGGCTATAGATTTATATTTAGTTATGCGTGGTTTTAGACGCAAGAGGAGCTTGTGGCCAAGTGGTTAGCGGCGTGGATTATGCTACAGGGGAGCCTGGGTTCGAATCTCATGAAAAGCAAGTGAGTATTTATTTTGCGAATTGGACGGCAAGAGTTGGAGTTGGATTTAAACTCTACTGACAGAGGGATCCCACATCGGAAAGATATAAAGAAGGAAGGTGAGAAGCTAGCTATATATAGAGCATTCTATGAGGGGAGAAAACATACATACCTTGGTGGGTGTTGGGCATAGGAGTGCTCGGGGCGTGGATTAGCAGCTTCCGATTTCCTATCAGGTGTGTACTTCTCTACTCTAGTTGTAGAGCGACAAATTGCCAAAATGCCGGCCACACGGTGTTAATAGCCACACGAGCGTGCGAGCGCACGTGCTGAGGCTTCGACGCAATAGTTGAGGCCATCAGTAGTGTTATTGTGGGCTGAGACTGCTTGGGCCACGATAGGCTGAAGTGGGACCAATAGGCCCGTGGGCCCATTTGAGTAAATTGTATGATTGTCTAGTATAGAATGGACTGGACTAGGTGAATCTCATATACGTAGCTAGATTTGTGCTAGGTGGGCCTCACGAGCATGTGGGCCCGAATGGGCTGAAATCGGGTTTTAGGCCCAATAGTCTAGTAACAACCGAAAATGGTAGTTGAGTCGCTCGAGGCGACATTGGGCCTCCAGAAAGGCCATTGCAGGTGTGAAATTACTGATACACCTTTGGTAGGAAAATTACCAAAATACCCTCAGTAGGTAAAATTACTATTATACCCTTAGAGGTTGATTAGCTTGATTATGTTGTATTTTTGTTATCCTGATTATGATGGTAAGTCGTTTCATATGTTATATCTGATATATGTTCTGCATACATGACATACCTCATACATGAATTATTATGCCATATTGCATGGGCTTGGGATGTGATGAAAAGGGGAAGTATGATTTTCAGACTGCCACCAGTGGTTTGGTACCAGAGTGGGTTGGCCCCACATATTTGATTCAGTGACTAAGTCTCAGTGGTTTGGTACCATGGTGGTTTGACACCACGTGTATATATATATTGATTTTGTGACTTGTCCCAGTGGTTTGGTACCACAGTGGGTTGGCCCCACATATACGATTATCAGGGATTGTCACTAGTGGTTTGGTACCACAAGTGGGTTGGCCCCACGTGTTATAGTTAGTGACTCTGTCACCAGTGGCTTGGTGCCACATATATGAGGCGTGTAGCGGATGGAGGGTTGATTGTAGAAATCCATACGATGTGTTGAGCTGGTGCGGGTGGCGTGTAGAGGACGGAAAATTAGGTTGGGCTGGGACACATTACATTCATATTTTGTGTATGTCATATTAAGTGGGCTAAGGCCCAATGTGCGATTGTGGGCTTGAAGCCGTTTATGTGATATAAGGGGAATTACACACTGAGTCTTGGTGACTCACCCCTCTGCGTAACTTGCAGGTAATTAGTAGATCGTGGATCTGGGAGCTGAGGCAGACTCGTGGAGGCCATAAAATGTTTCTTTTCGTAAACTCGTTTTTTTTCCTATAAATTATTTTTAATTGGGGATATTGTTATGTACTAAAGCCTTCTAAAAATTAATATCTTTTTTTTATTTGTTATTTATTTATGATATGACATTATTATATAAGTTAACATGGAAGCTAAATGGAAGTTTTCAAAACATACGTAGCATAAACAACTATTTTTCCACAAATGCCAACAAAGATAGCAAACCTTCGATTAACTCAACTCGGAAATTTTTTCTTAAAACTACAAACCTCTGTTTTTATAACATCACCTAAAATGACAAATTTCAAACTCACAATTTTTCTTTAAATTCCAAATTCCCTTTTTATAACCTTTCCCTGTGACATCCCTGATCTGGTCGTAACGTCTAGATCGGGTTTGGGGTCCGAAAGTACTATTCCGATTTCACTAAAAATGGGCTGTTAAAGTTCCGAAAATCTTACCAGAAAGATGGTTCGGGTATTTCACTTTCAAAGCTTGTTCCGGTTGCCAAGTAGCCTTTTCTATACCGTGACGTTGCTAGAGAACTTTTAGTAAAGCTATGCTTTTATTTCTCAATTCTTTAACTTCCAAAGCTAGAATTCTGATCGGTTCTTCACTGTACGTCAAATCTGGTTGAATCTCAACATCAATAGGTGAACTTACGTGTGAAGGATCTGATCTGTAACTAAGAAAATTTTGGAAAACATGTCGTATTTTCAGAAAATATTTTCCTAAAGTTTATCTTTTTATTCGAAAAAAAATTTAATAGTTGATAGTTTAAATAAAATATGCCTTTATAAATTAAAAACCCAAATTTAAATACATGCATTAGTTCAATAAGAATTTAAATAACTAAAAGTAATTAAAGCCCAAAATAAAACAAAACATAAACTAGTGGCCCATGGCCTTATTACAACTAGATTTAAAATCCATTAATTGAAAATATAAGATAATAACTTGAGTCTTTTTTCTGGATCCAGATGTTCTTTTGCATGGCCACCCTGCGTTCCTCTCCAGCCCGGTCCGAAGCACTAGGTATCACCTGAAATGTTAATTAATAGGGTGAGTCGCGAGACTCAGTGTGCAACCTTCATGCACCACTAGATTTGGGCTTTAGGCCCATTAAGCTAAATAAACAGTTTAATACACATAATAAAAATTAATATGCAAGCCCAATCCCAAAACCTAAGAGTCCATCCGCTACACGCCCCCGTACCAGCCAAGCACACCATTGGGGATTTCTATAATCGACCCACACTGCTACACGCCAAGATGGCAGTCATGCTGCTCATCAACATATCATGGCCGAAGCCCTTATAATAGATCACGGCATTAGCCGCTACAACAGATCACGGTAAAAACCGCTACACATATAACGTATAACTTCCTCCTTTAACAAACCCAACCCATGCAATCATAAAATCAGTATACTTTTATCATATAAAGTCAAAACATTCACTGACTGGTGATTTGCGTCACCCTTTTCGGGTTTCCAACATTAAACCGAGATATCGGCATTTATCACAACATATAATGTAATATCCTAGATTTAGGGGTTATGCGTTTAGTGCATAATCCAAGTGATAGTGGGTTTGTGCATGGTTGGATGTGTTTTAGGGGTCTTGAGAACCCTAGGATGTAGGAGAGTGTCTTAGGAAAATTTTGTTTTTAAGTGTTGGTTAAAGGGGGTGCTAAGCTAAGGAAGCTTTAAGGAAATTTGTGTAGGAGTTTATGACACGAAGATGGGCTTGGTAAAGTGGCTGCAAGGTCCCACTTAGGGCCTTGGTGATTGACGCCTCAAGCAAGGGGAGAAGGGCTCATGTTCGAGACATGTGGGCAGCAAGGAGTATGGTTTAATTTTGCATGTTGGCGTCAAGGGAAGGGAGAAGTGATGGACGGCATATGGACTTCTAAAAGGATGAGATAAGGCTTGTTTTTCTTTTAAATTTTTGGCTAAGATTAGTTGATAAATGTGGATTTATTTTCATTTATTTTGAATGGATAGATAAGAGATAATATAGGAGATTAATAAGGGATATGATAGGAGAGAATTAAGGGATATGATAGGAGAGAATTAAGGGATATGATAGGAAAGAATTAAGGGATATGATAGGAGAAGATATGGTGGCCGGCCAAGGGACTCTTTGGTTGGACAAATTCGGTCATATAGGGGTGATAAGTGCCAAATTTTAGTTAGGAAGGGAGCCATCTTGTTGCTGAAATTGAGAGTGAAGAGAATTCTCTCTTTTTCCTTCTTTTTCATTTGAAGCCGAATCCCCATTGCTCACCATTGCCGAAATTTTCCTAATCCTCTCTTCCCATTCTTTCTCTTTCTTTCAACCTTATTTCTACATCTTTTCTTAAGTGGTCGAAAGCCCCTTTGTCATTTAGAAGCTTACCCGAGATTGGTAACCTTCATCTTCTCCTCTCATCTCTTGAGATCATCAAAGTCGAAGGTAAGTCCTTCAAACACCATAGCCGAATACACTTTTTCTCTTATGGCCGACTTTTCCATCACCATTTGAAAGGCTCTTGTTGTGAGTTTTAGAAGCCGAAACCTTTTCTCTTTTAGTCTCTTCAAGCAATGTGGTGCTAACGTTAAGGGGCAGTAAGAAGACTTTCGGGATTTGAAGTATTCAAGGGATTTCGACAACTTCATAGACCAGTGGTGATTCGGGATTTAGATAAGCGAGGTAAGTGAAATGTAGTTTTCGACCATAGGCCATTTTGGTATAATATTAGCCGATTCTGACTTAGGTTGTGTAGGAAAGAGTTCAACAATCGCAAGGGTGCAAATCGTTTAGACGTGGGTTTCGGGATTGAGTAGACTGTACCAAGAAGGTGTGTAGTTATCGCACTGTTCACTTGATTGTTTATATGTGATGTTATGTATATGTGTATGATGTGTATGGTAACCGAAATAAGGGCTAAGATGGTGGATACCCAAGGTGGGTGATCGAATAATCAGGTCAGTGTTTTATGATATTAAATGATCACTGATGAATATATGAAATGGTGATAAGCATGTATTGTACACTCTATTAAATGATATTTTCGTCATGATATATATATATATATGCATGGGGATTGGGAGATGACTATTAGAGTACAGGGAGTACATTATGTACGTGGTCTGATGTTAGCCTTGTGCTACATTGGCGCTTGATGTTAGCTATGTGCTTCATCAAGGTGAGGTGTTGGCTAGGTGCCACATCTTGGCGGATGATAGCTGTGTGCATCACCGTGGACTGAGGATGACCTCGAGTCACCTCGTAGATATTGATATGTGGGGTCACTTAGGTGATCGGTGGCTAAGCCACGGCCTTGAGCAGCAGGCCTGCCAGGTAGGTGTGTAGCGGTTGGAGGGCGATTTAGTAATCCCCTGGTGTGCGCGGCAGGTACGGGGGTGTGTAGCGGATGGACTCTAGGATTGGGTTGGGATGCATTTTTGCATGACTGGTTATGTGGATCAATGTGGATATGGGCCAAGCCCAATATGTGAAATTAAGTGGATGAATTGCCTTACCATCTAATTTGTGATTGATGTGTGGATGTGGGCCAAGCCCATGTGTGGAGGCATGTGAAATAATTACACACTGAGTCTGTTTGACTCACCCAATTTTTACCAACATCGCAGGTGATGCATGACGCTTGGATCGGGTTGGAGTGGATACGAGGTGGCCCATGCAGAAGATGCTTTATTGTTTTTAGCATTTTATATTTTCAGTATTTTTAAGTATTTGTTTATTGTAATAAGGGCCACTTAAAGTAATTGAGGTTTATTATTATTTCTAAGGTGGATTGACATTTAAAATTGTTATTTGAAAATATTTTTATTTTTACCTACTTATATGTTAAAGTTTTAAGTTTTAAATCCGGATGACTTTGTAATAACAAAATTTATAAACTGGTTTGCAAATAAGTTAATTTTTATAGCCACGAAAATTTTTACGTTTTCACCTTTAAGTCAAAAGTTTTTCAAATGTTTTCCGCCGTGGCATTCTAAATTCGGCTGTGGTGTATGGGCCGGGTTACATTAATAATTAGATCTAGATGGTGGGCAAGTATTACACACCTGATATCGCGAAATCTCCTATCCTTAGTTGATATCCAAATCTACTACCCTCAGTGTAAAGCTTTGCTCAAAAGCCGGAAAATCACACGAAGATTTAGCCCTTCAATATTCGGCCAAGGTTAATAAATCTCAACCTACACATTAAAACTAATAGATCTCTTACCTAATTTGTCGAATCCCGAAAGTCCTTAAAAAACTTTACCTTCCTACCTTCGGCTTTTCCACAAATCGGCACTACAGATCTCAGCAAGAAAGGATTCGGCTTCAAACAAGAGAGTAAAATCGACAGGGCCTTAGAAAACTGATTCGGATTAGAAACTTGATAAAAGAGAATTGAAGATATTGTAAAGAAGAAAAATCCCGAAACTTACTAGATTAAAGAGGAGTATTCAACTATGGTGCACCTTCGGGAAAATCAGCCTTGAAGATTCGGTTATAGGAGAAGGAAAATATGAACAAAAGAGAATTCAGCTTTTACAGAAAATACTGAGGAGAGGAGAAAATATATAGGGAGTTTCGGTTTTGAAAAGAAATTAAAACAAATGGAAAAAAAAGAATTTCAGCTAGGTGAGGAAGAAAAGAGAAAAATTGAAAGAAAGGATGATCACTTGGCTTATATAGATTTCGGCAATACAATCCCCCTCCCAGAGTTGGATTTTCGGCCAACTCTGCTGTCATCTGATAGGTTTTATCCCACCTATTATCTTAATCCCTTAACTCATCAAAAATAGCCCTAATCTTTCTCTTCCTATTATCAGCACTTTATCACTAAAATAAAAGAATTAAATACCCTAAATTTTAGCAGGTGTGCCGTCCACCTAACTCTCCTGGGCTGCCAAATTTTTGACCCAATCTTTTGGGCTCCAAGTGGCCAAATTTGGGCCCTTCCCAAGTGCTTGTGACGCCACTTTAAGCTCCCCCTCTACTGTGCCCCTAGCTACTGGGCCACAAGCCCAATATATCAATTAAATCACCCAAAACACTATTTTTAAACCCTAAGGTGACTAATCCAAATATTTAATCAAGGCCTCAGTTCGACCTCAAATTCTTAAATTACAAATTAATCAAGTACCACATATAAATGCACAGGCCTATATTTAGGATATTACATGATCGGTACATGAAAGACATTATGAATCTTTTCTAACTATGATGGTAAAGCCAATCTGTAAGCTATTGGCCTAATCCTTCCAATGATCTCGTATGACCCGATAAACCGTGGACTAAGCTTTCCTTTTCGACCAAATCGAAGAACTTTCTTCCAAGGTGACACCTTCAAAAACACTTTATCGTTGACTTGAAATTTAATGTCTTTTCTTTTCAAATCTGCATAAGATTTATTTCGATCCAAAGTTGCTTTCAAACTGTCACATATCATTTTGACCTTTTCTTTGGTTTCTCGTATCAAATCAACACCGAATAACTTTTTCTCACTGGGCTCAATCTGGTATAACGGAGTTTGACACTTTCGACCATACAAAGCTTCATATGGTTCCATTTTAATGCTCGCTTGATAACTATTGTTGTATGCAAATTCAACCAACAACAGAAATCTCTCCCAGTTACCTTTGAACTCTAAAACACAACATTCAAGCATATCTTCAAGTATTTGAATAACTCGCTCAGACTGACCATCGGTCTGTGGATGAAATGTTGTGTTAAAATGCAGTCGAGTACCTATAGCTTCATGTAACTTGCTCTAAAATGGGGACGTAAATTGCAGATCTTTGTAAAAAATAATAGAAATTGGTACACTGTGCAGTCTAACAATCTCAACAACATACACTCTGCCAATCTCTCTAGAGAATAATTCACATGTGCAGAATGAAATGCGTGGACTTCGTCAAACGATCTACAATGACCCACACAGTATCTTTCTTTCTCGAAGATAGAGGCAACCCTTATACGAAATCCATCATGACACATTCCCATTTCCACTCTGGAATCATCACTGATTATAATAAACCAGATGGTACCTGATGCTTAGCTTTAACTTGCTTAAAAACCAAACATTTCGATACGTAATCTAAAATCTCTCGTTTCATACCTGGCCACCAATACATCTATTTCAAAGTATGAATCGACAAGCTACTACTGTAAACTTCCTATAAAATTTTCTGAATGAGATCAGAATTTCTCAGAACACAAATTCTGCTTTTGAAGTACAAATTGTCATCTGAACCAACATGAAAACCTGGATCATGTGTCATCTCGATTTGTTTTCGTTTAGCATCAAAACATCATCACATTTCTGAGCTTTGCAAATCTGTTGCAGAAAAGTTTATTTAGCTTTCAATTTAGCTAAAACTGAACCATCATCAATCAATGTCAATTTTTTTTTCCAAGCTTGCAAAGCAAAATGGGATTTTCTTCTCAGTGCATCATCAACAACATTAGCCTTTCCCAGATGATAATCGATGATCAAATCATAGTCTTTTAACAACTCAAGCCACCTATCAAGTCTTTTTGTGTCATCAAATACTTTAGGCTTTTATGATCCGTGAATATATGACATTTTTCTCCGTACAAATGGTGTCGCCAAATCTTCAAAGCAAATACGATAGCTACAAGTTCTAAATCGTGAGTAGAATAGTTCTTTTCATGCAGTTTCAAATGTAGGGAAGCATACACTATCAATATACCCTCTTGCATCAAAACACAGCCATACCATTCAATGAAGAATCACTATAAATCACAAATTCTTTACCGGACTCTGGCTGAATTAACACAAGTGCCTCGATTAACAAAGTTTTTAACTTATTAAAACTTTGTTGACATTTCTCATGTAACAGCCTGGTTTAGACCCTAGTCGGAATAGTGGTTTTGAGACCACAAATTTGAGGTCAGAAAAATATTTAAATATTATTTTTAGTGTTTACAGTATGTGATTAAGCATGTGTGAAAATTCTGTGTGAAAATTTTATCGTTTGTGTGTCGATTTATGAATAAGGACTTAATCGCATAAAATGTAAAAGCTGCGTGCTAATTGTTAAAGTGCTTAATTGGCATGGCTTCATAAATGAAAGGTCCTTATGTGGATAATAAACCATTGATAGTGGGAATGGACATAAATGGTCTAATATTTGATGGTTAAATGGTTTATTAATTAAGGTTAAAATTGGTAATTGATTATTAAAGTTAATATAATTAAAATAAAAGAAATTTGGAGGCCATTATCATCATCCTCCCATCGAATTTGAAAGAAAAAAAACCAAGGGTTTGAGCTCTTAATATTCGACCATTGTGTAAGCATCAATCGGGTATGTGTTTTTGATCCGTTTTTTATTATTTCTACGTTTTTGTGATTGTTGCTTTATGTTCTAGCTAGCCTATGTCCTAATTTTTGAGTTTGTTGGTGATTTTGTGAAATGCAATTGATGAATGCTTGAGCTTTGTGATAGTTGATGATGACATATGAAAGATATGTGATAGATTAACATAGTTTGTCTTTGAATTTTTGATGAATTTGACTATTCTGGGCTAAATTGTGAAAATAAGAAATTGATGTACTAAAATGTGAGATAAATGAAATAGGTGGGCTTGAATGAGCTAGGGGAAAATTTGGCTAGGCATGAGTGTAATGAAATTATGGGTATTTTGTGATTTTATGAAATAGGGACTAAAATGTCAAATTGTACAAATGTGAGGGCTATTTTGCAAAATGCTCAAATTATGTGTTTTTGGATTAAATCGAATGATTTGGTGAATGAATGAGTTAAAATTAAATATGTATAGATCAAGATCAAGAAAAGAGAAATTTGGACCAAGATCGAGGCAAAGATAAAGTGCTTGATTGATCGACTAGTGTTGTTATTTCTACGTCCGAGGTAAGTTCGTGTATAATACGAATTGTTTTAATCATGTTCATATGTTATATAATGAATGAAAATATGGTTGATGAGTTAGTAATGCTAAATGTGAGTTTGAAGAGATGTGGCACTAAGTGTGCGAAAATAGAATCGATATAATGATGATCGGCACTAAGTGTGCGAGATAAAGAAAGCATCGACTATATTAGTTGGCACTGTGTGTGCGATATTGAAACATTTTTTGTATAATGTGATGGCACTATGTGTGCGATAATATTGTGGCTTCAGCTAATTATATGGCACTGAGTGTGCGAATTCATCGAATGTTTAAAAAGGGTCAAATGAGCAATGGTTTGGAACATTGAATGGTAAATGTGGTAGTTAAATACGTGATGGTACAGGTACGTACATAACCTAAGTGGTTGATGAAGTTGTGTTTGAGATAAATGGATAGTTATGTGAATGAATGATGGAAAGAGTTAGATTAAGTAGCTTGGTAAATGCTTGTACATTGAACATATAGTTATGTATGAAAGTGAGGAATTGATATGGATGAAAATTGAGTATTGAGGTGAATTGAACTAGGTGTTGGTAATTTTGTATATTGAATTTGAATTGTTGAGTTAATTGTGTTATATTACAAACTTACTAAGCTTTTTAGCTTACTGTGTGAAGTCTTTCTCTGTTTTTCAGTGTCATTAAAGCTAACTCGGGTCTGGGGATCGTCAGCGACTCAATCACACTATCGGCTATCAATTTTGGTACTTTTGGAAGTTGTATATTTGGTATATGGCATGTATAGGCTAGTGATTATGGAATAATTTGAGATGTATAGATCTTGCCATGTGATATGGTTTAATAGTTGAATGCTTTTAGTATATGTTTTGGATATATGAAAATGATGGTTATAATATGTATATGTGGTTTATGTGAATAATGATTATGATATGAATTGGTGAAAATGGAAATGATATGTTCTATGCGTGAAATGGTTGATGGGAATGGTGGTTTAAATGTATGTTTTGTGATATGGTAATTGAGCTTGTAGGTTAACCCAAATTTGGGTGGCAAATTGGCATTGCAAATGGCCTATATTTGCCCACACGGTTGAGTACACGGGCGTGTGGCACGACCGTGTCTCTTAAGTTTGTAATTTGAAACAAGTCAGACTATCACATGGGCTAGACACATAGGCGTGTGAGGCCATGTGAATTAAGTCAGTGTTGCCCACGGGTCAAGCACACGGGCGTGTCTTCAGTAGTGTGGACAAGTTAGTATGTATGCCCTGTTTTGCCACGGCTTGGACACACGAGTGTGTTTGATGCCGTGTGAGGCACATGGCCTACCCACACGGGCGTGTGACCTCTGTAACTTTGAAAAATGTTTAAGTTTCAGAAAAATTTTGTTTGTGTTCGATTTAGTCCAGACCCCTTCCTAAAGCATGTTTGAGGTCTCGTAGACCTTCTTAAGGGGCTTTGTGTCAATGGATAATTATGATTTAATGATGTATGAGTTATGGATGTTTAAATGTTATGAATTGATCGGTAATACCTCGTAACCCTAGTCTGATGTCGGATATGGGTTAAGGGAGTTACATCTCAGACCATTAGAATTTAACATCTTTTTGAAGCAATCTCGTCAACAACGTAGCAATCATCGAAGATCCCTTGACAAATATTTGATAATATTCGGCTAAATCTAGGAAACTTTTAATTTCAGATACATTACTCAGAGATTTCTAGTCTACCACAGTTGAGATCTTACTTGAATCAACTCTAATACCATCTGCCAATATCACTTGTCCCAAAAATCTGACTTTTCGGAGCCAGAACTCTCATTTGCTGAACTTAGTGAATAATTATTTTTCGCATAAAGTTTGCAAAACAATTCTCAAATGCTATGCATGCTCTGTATCGTCTCCTGATTAGATTAGAATGTCGTCAATGAATACAACCATAAATTTGTCTAAGTACGTCTGAAAATTCTATTCATCAAGTCCATAAATACAACAAGTGCATTAGTCAAACCGAATGCTGTTTTCAACACATCAGAGCCTTTAACCCATAGTTGATAATAACCAGAATGAAGATCGATCTTTGAGAATATCATCGTACCTTTCAACTGGTCAAACAAATCAACGATACATGGCAATGGATACTTGTTCTTCATCGTGACTTTGTTAAGCCATTGATAATCAATACATTGTCGCATTGATCCGTCTTTTTTCTGAACAAACAACAGAGGGGCACCCTAAGGAGAAAAGCTGGGCCGAGAAAAGCCCTTATCTGTCAATTCTTACAACTGTGCTTTCAACTCTTTCAATTCTGTAGGTGCCATTCTATATGGAGCTATTGATATTGGAGATGTTCCCGGCATCAATTCTATAGCAAACTCAACCTCTCTGGTCAGTGGTAACCCTGGTAATTCCTCTGGAAACACATCTGGGAACTCACTCACAATCAGAATCAACTCTAATTTCAATTCTGAAACCCTAGAATCAACTATATAAGTGAGATATGCTTCACAACCCTCTTTAACATGTTTCTGTGCCGTCATAGTTGAGATTATATTAGATATACCATCCAATTTATCTAACTCAATTCGGATCCGTTTACCATTCTAACATTTTAACACAATATGCTTTCTTCTACAATTCACAACAGCATTATGCAGGGTCAACTTGTCCATACCCAGAATCACATCAAACTCATTAAAGGGTAATAACATCAAACTAGCGGGAAAATTGTAACCCTTAAATATCAGTGGACTGATCTACATAATTGATTAACTAGAACACACTAACCCAGGAGATTTGTAACTTTGACAGTATATTCAGTGAACTCAACAGCTTATTTCTTTTTTGTCTACTAATGTAGTGCATATATACGAATGAGTTGATCCAAGATCAATCAATGCATATGCATTAATATCAAAGAGATAAAAAGTACCCGCAATAACATCTGGAGTAGTAACTTCCTCTCGAGCTCGGATTGCATATGCCCTAGCAGGTGTTCTTGCTTTAGACCGTTCAGTCATCTTGCTATTCTTTCTTCAAACGGAACTAGCATTTCTAGCGTTTCCAGATCGTCTACCTCTTTGAGAAATTGCTTCATGCTTGTTTGATTGATTACCAAAATCATTTTGCTTCTTTGGACAATTACGAAGAAAATGGTCAATAGACCTACAACGAATACAAGCTCCTGACTTTGACCGACATTCACTAAAATGCTTTTTATTGCATTCATCACAAATAGGAACGGTTCTCTCAACATTTCTTACACTTCCAACACTAGCCACTGGAGAATTAACTGACTGGAAATTGCTTCGCCTTAATTTCTGTCTACCAGTGAACTCTGAAGGGGCAGCCGATGGACTTGTTTCATTTCTAAATTTCTTCGATGGAGACGTTTGAGCAGGCTTGAATGACCCTTTTTTTTTATAGTCTCGAAATTTTGAATCTGACTATCGTTTGCTTTTACAAATTTCTTCAACTTTCTGAGCTCGCTATAGAAGTTCTACAAATTCTCGTAACTTTAGTACTGTTACAGACATACAGATATCATCATTCAACCCATCTTCAAATCTAATACACATTTCCTCCTAGTTTGATACGATATTACGAGCATACTTGCTTAACTACATAAATTCACATTCATACTCAGCTGCAGTCCGATTTCCTTATTAAACTCGAGAAATTCTTTCTTTTTCCTATCAATAAACTACTGGCTAACATACTTCTTCTTGAATTCCGTCTGAAAGAAGTCCCAATGAATGTGATCATTCAACGTCATCGTGCTCAAAGTATCCCACCATAAACACGCTTCATCTTTCAATAACGATACCACACACCTCAAACAATCTTTAGGAGTGCACATCATTTCCACAAAAACTCTCTTTGTATTCATTAGTCAATACTCGAATTTTGAATGATCATCATCTACCTTACCGCTGAATTCTTCCGCTCCACGTTTTTAAAAATTATCTACTGATACTCGGGTAACCGTTATAGGTACAAGGTTTGGAGTATCTAGGGTGTCGGAAGAGGCACAATAGGGGGTTGAGGTGGTGGAGTTGCAAGATTTGCTTGCTTGAACTCATTAAACCACTGGTTCATCATTCCGAAGAATAGATTTTTCATATCATCACCAATGGATTGTGGAATAAACACACTATTACTTGCTTAAGGATTGAAAGCTTGAACACTACTTTCAGCTTCATTAGCTATAGCTCGATTTGAATCACTTGACATCTTGAATCTATAAGAAAATACAATATTAGAATGGATCAAAAGCATCACACTATCACACGGTATATGTGGCATGTATATACTAAACTTTACTCTGCCGTGTGGACATGAATTTGCCCAAAATCAAGCCATTTCCAGCACCAACTCATACATGACCCTTTAGGCCAATTGTGCACCTATTCACGGCAACAAGACCCTATTAAAACATACATATAAATACCAATTCAAGAGTCCTAAATCAACTAACCAATATGCTTTTCAAGGAACCTCAATTTCAATCACCAAAATCTACCTAATCATACAAATTTTACCACTTACCATTCATCAACTACCAATTCCAAGAACTTACTAAACATACAACATAAGGTAGTTTAATGACACAAACCATCAAATGATACTAATAAACCATTCTCATTAATTATAAAAAATGACCAAATGTACTTTCTAAAACAAGCATTACAACCTATTATGCATACATGACACCAAAACACAAACACACTTAGCTATTATTTACATAATCATCAATCACAACTTTAAAACATCCTAAATACATTTCAACCACAATTCAACTAAATAAGTTTATACATGCCACTACCCTAGGAGAAACAAAAACTACCAATATCGATGGATAGTGTGAGCTGAAGGTTTGATCCATCCCAAATGTCAGTAACAACGATCTACAAAACAATCTACAAGAATGAATAAACTTATAGAACTTAGTAAGAACATAGTATATCATTTAATCTAACAATGAATTGAATATGATTCATAAATTATTCGATTTAGAATTACCAAATTCTAAACATGGTACAAAAGTGCATTCAGAGGTATCGAAGTACAAATAGGGGAACATATATTCAATTCAGGGATACCAAAGTACAAACAGGGGCATGCATGTGCAATTCAGGGGTACCGAAGTACAAACAGGGGCATGCATGTGCAATTCAGGGGTACCGAAGTACAAACAGGGGCACATATGTGCAATTCAATGGTATCGGAGTACAAACAGGGGCACATATGTGCAATTTAGCAATATTCTTCTAAATACATAATAATTAAAGCATCATAATACAAGTAGACAAATAGAATTTTTTTTACATATTAAAAACACTATGAACTTACCTCGATTACTAGGACGTAAAACGAAGTCGAACTAATCCAAGGCTTTAGCTTTTCTCCGATCAAAATCCATACACGGATTATCTTGATCTTAATAGAAAATTTCAATCCATTTAATATCTCTATTATTCAATTCAGTCCACATTTCATTTTTTACAAAATTACAATTTTGCCCGTAACATTTTAACTTTTCACAATTTAGTCCTTAAGCTAAAAAAAACTTTAAATTTAAACATTTTAACCCTCTTCTCATACTAATATAATTCTCTAGGGACCTAAATCAATTCATACAAACCATCAATTCATAAATTTAACATGAAATTTTACTACTTTTACAAATAAGTCCCTAAATGACATTTTCATCAAAAATCACCTTACAAAACTTATTTATTTAACAACAAGGACTCATAATCTTTCATTAAACATCAAGAATCAAGAAATAGCATCCATGGAAAATCCTAAATCTTTAATAATTTTACAAATTGATCCTCGAGCTAGCTAGATTAAGCTACAACGATCTCGAAAACATAAAAATCATTAAAAACGTAAATGAAATACATACCATGCAATCAAAATAGGTTGGCCGAATACCCTAGAAAGCTTCCATGGTTTTTTCCTCTTTTAATTTTGGTGGAAGAAGATGAATGAAAATGAATGGAATTTTTTTATTAAATTTTAACCTTAATTACTCATTTACCTTTTTAACCTTTAAAAGTATTCAAAATTTCACATAAAACTTGCAATAAATATCCGCGAATCACTCAAATGGTCTAATTACCATCTAAGTCGTCTCACTGTAAAATTTCATAGCTATTTGACTCCTTTAACTAATAGAACTCTACTTTTGTACTTTTTATGATTTAGTCCTTTTCACTTAATTAAGCATGCAAACGTCAAAATTTCTTAACGAAATTTTTATACGACCTTACTAACATTCCATATACATTAAAATAATAAAAAAATAATAATTTAATTTTTGGATTTGTTCTCCCAAAACTACTATTCTGATTTCATTGAAAACAGGTTGTTACACAAAATTATTAGACCAAGTTTAATATGTGTCTATACTAGTATCATAACTATTAAATATTAATATCTATGAACACATTTTGCAAAAATGACATCTTAGAACCATTATTTTTTACACCACTGGAAACCGGGTCATTACATCACATTGACTCATAGTTGGCATGTATGCTTAGACTTTATTCTCAAGCTAGGTTTAGTCCTAAAACTGACTAAATTTTAGCTTTGATACCACTAAAGTAACGCAACTCGTCCATCTCGATGGCTGGTACAAACATGAGACGCTAACTAGACATTGTCAGTAAAGCCAATACTTTATTTAAGAAAATAAAGTGAAAATTATAGAAAAATATTTAATTTCTATTCAAAATAAGTTTTATGCTTTCAAAACAAAGTTAAAAATTTTTATAGTACCAATTAAAACAAAAAAAAAAAACTAGGAAATTTGTAAAATAAATAAAAGTTACTTAATTTGTTAAAGGTTATTCAAAATATGAAGGAATTTATAAGAAATTAAGTAAAACCAAAAAGAGTAACAATACATTAAGTTGTTGCCCAGGTGATCTGCCGTAATTTGTTATGTCAAATTACGCTCACCATTATATTTAATGAGCTTATTCTTAAGCAATTTAGATGTCTTTTTTTATTTTACTTTTGCCGAGTTTTAGTTTTTTTAGTTAATAAATTGTTTTTCTGGTTTTTACGCCATTTTGAGACCCAAATTAGCCAAATATGCCATGGGGGGCCTAGCGATATGATTGAGTGGTGTAGAAAGTCAATAATGACCCAAACTCGAAGAAATCATCATTCAAAAGGGGGTATTGCGACACTAAGTCATAAAAGTCATGATACCCTTGACAATACTAAAGTGAAGAAAATTGAGGCCAACTCTAATGTTATCGCATACCAAGGAGTGGGTATCACAACATGAAGACCTCTAAGACTTCAATTTATTCATTGTTTTGGGTATCGCGATACCGCTGCCTGATGGGTGAAAAACTGCAGGGGCAATTTTGTGTCCAAACAAGCTTAAGTCTTTTTTTTTTTTATTTAAGGGCATAATTGTCAATATTAGGTTAAATGTTAGAATACTATAGATACTACTTTATAAGCTTTTGATTTTAGACCTTTTTTCTTGCTGAACATTTCTCCTTAGTTTTTCATAGTTTTAGGTTAGGTTTTATTTATTTATTTTTCTTTTCTTTTCATTTTTAGATTAGGATTAGAATAGATTTTATTTTTTTGTTTTTTTATTTCTTCTTTTATTGAAGACTATGCAAAAGGAAGATGATCAAACTCTTGGGCTTCATTGGATTTCCATCAATTGAATGATCATTTTCTTAAACCCTTTATTTTATACTTACCATGTGTTTGATAAAATGTTTGTTTGAAATTTAAGTTTGATTATGTGCTAACTTTATTGATGATTTTGATTAGTTATTTGTTAGTTTAAGTTAATGTTTATTCTTGATTAATTGATTGTTTGGTTATATTGAAATACTTAATACATTAGAATTTACACCTATTATGGAAAATCTAGATAAACGAGACTGATAGGAGAGTTTATCATTAGATAGTTCAATATAATTGTGCCGAATAGTGAGACCGAGAGGAGATCTATATGCCTAGGTGAGACCGAGAGGAGAACCTAGATGGTATCTTTTAGTCTAGGGTGAGTCCAAGAGGAGATTCTTACGTGGAGTGACAAACAATATAATTGGTATAGGTTTATTAGCTTAGTTAGCGAGTAATGAATCAATCGACAATCTTTTTTATCATTTTCATTGTCTAAAGCAATAAGGAAGAAAATTAGATTAGTTTGTTTAATTGATAATTTAAATTTAGTTTATAAACAAATTATTTTGGAATTTGCACTAATAATTTTCGACTCGACTAGATTAGTAATTGCTTAACTTATAATTAACTTGATAAACACATTTACCAATTTGGAAATACCTTGGGTTCGGTCATTGGAATACTCGAACTGTTCCATTGTAACACTTATAAATGTCCTCATATTATAGTAAATATGTAACTGTTTTTTTATGTATTTGAACAATGAATAAATAAATAAAGTTAATTTCACATTTCACTATTTTTTTCTTTCATGTTCTGCATACATAGCAAAATTGTGACAAACAAATATTAGCTCATTGATTGTCTAAGTTCAAACTAATGATAAGTGGCACTGTAAGAACGTTTACATTGTGAGAAATACAACTTACTTCATTAGATAATCTAAACGCATCCGTAATACCGTAAAAGAATCAAAATGAACATTTGGTTCAAATACTTATAAGGATTATTATTTCATCTACAATTCCAATTGGAGAGATGACTAGTCTTGGCTATCGGAGCAGTTGACTCGACGAGTAGAGACACAAATGCATTCATTGGAAGAATGATACATTGGACTTGACCCAAGATGAATTAATTCTGAATCCATTTGTGAATTAATTCACTTGTGACATTCATGGTATGATTTACCTAAATCCAGAGTTAGTCACTGACCATGTGTATGTAACTCATGTGCTTTGATATAAGTGGAGGCTTATGCTTTAAAGATGATCGAGCTCACAAGTGGTATGTTGGGTACATGAGTTGTGTATGGCATGACTTTACTAGAAACAATGGAATTCATAGCTCGATTAAAGAGTTAACGATATCTTCTCATTGGCATTGTGTGGATTGATAAATATGGAACACGGTCATGGTTTGCTTGTTCTTGAACAAGCAATTTATCACAATCATTTGTTGACAGTGATCATATTAATTATTAAGAAGACACAATAGTGACAATTAGATAAAATAGGATTGTATTGAGTGAACGAATTTAACTCAAAGGAATCAAGGATATCCTATTACATACAAGATAGGATCATTGGAAAAAGTAGTTAGATGAATTGCTTTCCTAAAAAGTACATAGTAAGGAGTTTTCAATCATAACACTTCTTGTAGACTGACTCCATGATTAAGTAAATTGTGAATTATCAAAACAATACTTCTAGATAATTACAATTACTAGTGTAACACCCCTTACCCATGTTCGAAACTGGAACCGGATACGAGGCATTACTTAACTCAACTTGCTTAAATATGACGTTTCGGGCTATGAAATTTTGTTTCGTCTTAAAAAATTTTCATTCAAACCCATAACAAACACATCCTTGGCCTACGAGGCCTTAAACATACTTCCGGAAGGTTTCAGAAATTAATTGGAAACTTTTATGCACTTAGAAAATTTTTTGCCTAAGCAGGGGCCATACGCCGGTGTTGTTCAAGGGACACTGTAACACCCCAAACCCGGCCCAAACACCACGACCGGATCTGGTATGTCACTAAGAAAATTTTGGAAAACATGTCGTATTTTTAGAAAATATTTTCCTAAAGTTTATCTTTTTATTCGAAAAAAAATTTAATAGTTGATAGTTTAAATAAAATATGTCTTTATGAATTAAAAACCCAAATTTAAATACATGCATTAGTTCAATAAGAATTTAAATAACTAAAAGTAATTAAAGCCCAAAATAAAACAAAACATAAACTAGTGGCCCATGGCCTTATTACAACGAGATTTAAAATCCATTAATTAAAAATATAAGATAATAACTTGAGTCTTTTTTCTGGATTCAGATGTTCTTTTGCATGGCCACCTTGCGTTCCTCTCCAGCCCGGTCCGAAGCACTAGGTATCACCTAAAAGGTTAATTAATAGGGTGAGTCGCGAGACTCAATGTGCAACCCTCATGCACTACTAGATTTGGGCTTTAGGCCCATTAAGCTAAATAAACAGTTTAATACACATAATAAAAATTAATATGCAAGCCCAATCCCAAAACCTAAGAGTCCATCCGCTACACGCCCCCGTACCAGCCAAGCACACCATTGGGGATTTCTATAATCGACCCACACCGCTACACGCCAAGATGGCAGTCATGCTGCTCATCAACATATCATGGCCGAAGCCCTTATAATAGATCACGGCATTAGCCGCTACAACAGATCACGGTAAAAACCGCTACACATATAACGTATAACTTCCTCCTTTAACAAACCCAACCCATGCAATCATAAAATCAGTATACTTTTATCATATAAAGTCAAAACATTCACTGACCTGGTGATTTGCGTCACCCTTTTCGGGTTTCCAACATTAAACCGAGATATCGGCATTTATCACAACATATAAACTTATGAACATACATTAATAATCAGATCTAGATGGTGGGGAAGTATTACACACCTGATATCGCGAAATCTCCTATCCTTAGTTGATATCCAAATCTACTACCCTCAGTGTAAAGCCTTGCTCAAAAACCGGAAAATCACACGAAGATTTAGCCCTTCAATATTCGGCCAAGGTTAATAAATCTCAACCTACACATTAAAACTAATAGATCTCTTACCTAATTTGTCGAATCCCGAAAGTCCTTAAGAAAACGTCACCTTCCTACCTTCGGCTTTTCCACAAATCGGCACTACAGATCTCAGCAAGAAAGGATTCGGCTTCAAACAAGAGAGTAAAATCGACAGGGCCTTAGAAAACTGATTCAGATTATAAACTTGATAAAAGAGAATTGAAGAAATTGTAAAGAAGCAAAATCCCGAAACTTACTAGATTAAAGAGGAGTATTCAACTATGGTGCACCTTCGGGAAAATCAGCCTTGAAGATTCAGTTATAGGAGAAGGAAAATATGAACAAAAGAGAATTCGACTTTTAGAGAAAATACTGAGGAGAGGAGAAAATATCTAGGGAGTTTCGGTTTTGAAAAGAAATTAAAACAAATGGAAAAAAAGAATTTCAGCTAGGTGAGGAAGAAAATAGAAAAATTGAAAGAAAGGATGATCACTTGGCTTATATAGATTTCGGCAATACAATCCCCCTCCCAGAGTTGGATTTTCGGCCAACTCTGTTGTCATCTGATAGCTTTTATCCCACTTATTATCTTAATCCCTTAGCTCCTCAAAAATAGCGCTAATCTTTCTCTTCCTATTATCAACACTTTATCACTAAAATAAAAGAATTAAATACCTTAAATTTTAGCAAGTGTGCCGTCCACCTAACTCTCCTGGGCTGCCGAATTTTTGACCCAATCTTTTGGGCTCCAAGCGGCCAAATTTGGGCCCTTCCCAAGTGCTTGTGACGCCACTTTAAGCTCCCCCTCTATTGTGCCCCTAGCTACTGGGCCACAAGCCCAATATATCAATTAAATTACCCAAAACACTATTTTTAAACCCTAAGGTGACTAATCTAAATATTTAATCAAGGCCTCAGTTCATCCTCAAATTCTTAAATTACAAATTAATCAAGTACCACATATAAATGCACAGGCCTATATTTAGGATATTACAGTTCTACCCCCCTTTAAAATAAATTTCGTCCTCGAAATTTACCTGATCAAAAGAGATGGGGATACTGTTGTCGCATAACATCCTCTGGCTCCTACGTCGCCTCTTCTGCACCGTGATTCCGCCATAGAACTTTGACTAAAGAAACAGACTTCCTTCTCAACACTTTTATATCTCGATCCAAAATTTGTACTGGTTCCTCCTCAAAAGATAAATCTGGCCTTACTTCAATTTCTTCCAGTGGCACTATGTGCGATGGATCAGATCGATAACTTCTCAGCATCGAGACATGGAACACGTCATGTATCTGCTCCAACTCTGAAGGCAACTCCAAACGATAAGCCACTGGCCCCACACGTTCTAACACCCTATAAGGCCCAATAAACCGAGGACTTAGCTTACCCTTTCATCCAAACCTCATTACTTTCTTCCACGGCGATACCTTCAAGAAGACTTGGTCTCCTACTGCGAATTCCACCTCCTTCCGCTTTAGATCCGCATAAGATTTCTGCCGATCAGATGCTTCCTTCAATCAAGCCCGTATTAACTTAACTTTTTCCTCCGTTTCCGAAACTAGTTCCGGACCCAATACTTGACGTTCACCCAACTCCGTCCAACAAGTTGGAGTACGACATCTCCTTCCATATAATGCTTCATACGGCGCCATTTGAATACTAGCTTGATAGCTATTATTGTACGCGAATTCAGCCAAGGGTAAATACTTCTCCCAACTACCCCTAAAATCGATGATGCAACCCCTTAGCATATCCTCCAAGATCTGAATTACCCTCTCAGACTGACCATCAGACTGTGGGTGAAAAGCGGTACTGAAGTCTAACCTTGTTCCCATTGCTTGATGAAGAGCCTTCCAAAATTGTGACGTGAACCTAGGGTCCCTATCCGATATGATCGACACCGGTACACCATGTAATCTTACAACCTCAGCCACGTACAACTTAGCCAACTTTTGCAAAGAGTAGTCGACCCGAATCGGTATGAAGTGAGCAGACTTCGTCAGCCGATCCACAATTACCCAAATTAAATCTTTCTTGGTGGGTGTAAGGGGTAACCCACTAAAAAATCCATTGCGATTCTCTCCCATTTCCATTGGGGAATCTTTATCGGCTGCAACAATCCCGAAGGCAACTGGTGTTCAGCTTTGACTTGCTGACACGTCAAACACTTCCCCACATATTCCGTAACTTCTTGCTTCAAACCTGACCACCAGAACCTGTCTCGCAAATCCCGATACATCTTAACTCCTCCAGGATGCATAGCATAGGGGCTACTATGCGATTCCCGAAGAATCATCTGCCTTAGCTCCTCATCTTTTGGCACACAAACCTTCCCACGAAAACACAAAACTTCATCATTGTTCAGACTGTAGTCCTCTACTTCACCCTCCTGCACTTGTCGGATTCGAGTACTTAAGACATCATCCAAAAGTTGCTTCTCTTTGATTAGACTTGTCCACATAGGTCTTACTTGTAGTTCAGCCACCAACCTTCCATCCTCATACAAACTAAGATGAGCGAACATCGCCCTTAGGTCTGCTATCACCTTCCTACTCAACGCAACCGCCACTACATTCGTCTTGCCAGGATGGTATTCAATCGAGCAATCATAGTCCTTCAAGAGCTCGATCCACCTACGTTGTCGTAAATTTAACTCCTTCTGAGTAAGGAGATACTTCAAACTTTTATGGTCGGTGTAAATTACCGATTTTCCCCGTACTGGTAATGCCTCCAAATCTTCAGAGCAAACACCACCGCCGCCAATTCCAAATCATGCGTAGGGTAGTTCAACTCATGCGGTCTCAACTGTCGAGACCCGTATGCCACAACTTTCCCATCTTGCATCAGCATACACCCTAACCCTGTGTGTGACGCATCACAATAGACGGTAAATTCTTTTCCTGCCTCTGGCTGAATTAACACCGGTACTTCCGTCAAAATTCTCTTCAGCTTCTCAAAGCTCTCCTGTTGTTTGTCAGTCCACACAAAAGATACTCCCTTCCTCAACAACTTAGTTAATGGTGCTGCTATTGAAGAGAACCCCTCAACGAACCTTCGATAATATCCTGCTAATCCTAAGAAACTTCAAATTTCTGCCACAGACTTCGGCGATTTCCAATTTAACACAGCTTCGATTTTCTGAGGGTCTACCCTAATCCCCTCTGCGGAAACTACATGCCCTAGAAAAGTCACCTCCTTCAGCCAGAACTCACACTTACTGAACTTTGCGTACAACTGCTTTTCCCTCAGAATTTGCAACACCACTCGAAGATGTGCATCATGCTCCTCCTCAGACTTGGAATAAACCAGTATATCGTCGATAAACACTACGACGAACCGATCAAGGTATGGTTGAAACACCCGGTTTATCATATCCATAAATGCTGCTAGCGCGTTCGTTAAACTGAACGGCATTACCAAAAACTCATAATGACCGTACCGAGTCCGAAACGCCGTCTTATGAATATCTCCTTCTTTAACCCTTAATTGATGATATCCAAACCTTAAATCAATCTTAGAAAAGACCGAAACTCCTTTGAGCTGGTCGAACAAATCGTCGATTCTTGGTAATGGGTACTTATTCTTAATCGTCAACTTATTCAGTTGACGATAGTCCACGCACATACGCATGGATCCGTCCTTCTTTTTCACTAATAGAATCGGCGCTCCCCATAGAGACACACTCGGTCGGATGAATCCTCGATCCAATAGCTCCTGAATCTGAGCTTTGAGCTCCACCAGCTCCTTCGGCGCCATTCGATAAGGGGCAATAGATACCGGAGCCGTACTCGGGAGTAGTTCTATTCCAAACTCTACTTCGCGATCCGGGGGTAATCCTGGCAACTTATCTGGAAAGACGTCTGTGAAATCTTTGACTGTTCGAACCCCATCGGCAGTCACCTCCTTAACATCCAAAGCACTAATAAAAGCTAAAAAGGCGTTACATCCTTTCCGAATCATCTTAAAAGCTTTCAAGGCCGACACTACGTTGGACAAATAGTTCCTTCTTTCTCCTAACACAACCACCTCCCCGCCTTCTGGGGAACTTAACACCATGCGCTTAGACCCACAATCCAACTTAGCACGATGCTTTGACAACCAATCCATTCCTAGGATAAGATCGAACTCTCCAAATGGCAATTCCATTAAGTCTGCCGGAAACACTACCCCTTGAGTCTCTGAAGGTACATCCTTAAACAGCTTGTCTACTACCCTAGATTGTCCTAGGGGACTAACCACAGTCATCTTCCTAGTAGTTGTTTCAGGATCTATACTTACGGTCTCCGATATCGAACATGCAACATAGGAGTGGGTTGACCCAATATCAATCAAAGCAAGAAAAGGGCTGTCAGCTATAAGAAACGTACCGGTTATGACATCCAGTGCGTCACCATCCTCCTGTCAACGAACTGCATAAACTAGACCCGGTTGCCTTGCATCTACATTACCTGTACCTCTACCAGGTGCTCCACGACCTCGACCAGCCCCACTTTCTCCTCTACCTGCACCACGACCCCTTGGTCCAAGCTGATCGCCTCTCCTAACCTGATCAGAACCTCGGCCTGTTGGCTGTACCCGATCCATCTGAGGACAGTCCTTAATCAGATGTTCTGTGGATCCACACCTAAAGCATCCACCTGTTTTTATTCTGCACTCCCCATAATGCGTCCTCCCACATGTAGAACATGCTTGATTTTGACTTGTCGGAGCACGAACTGGCCCATCAGCCCTAGGCCTCTTCTGAAAATTCCCAGATGCTCTTGATGGCCTAAAACTCCTCTTACTCTTACCCCGATCCTTATCCCTTTCTTGTCTCTCAACCCGTTTCACTTCCTCAGCTATTTTAACCTTATCTACCAAAACAGCAAAAACTCTCTCTCGTTGCGGTGCTATCAGAACCCTTAACTCATTTCGCAGCCCATCCTCGAACCGATCACAACGCTCATACTCCGTTGCTACAATTCCTCGAGCGTAACAGCTCAAGCACAGAAACTCGGCCTCATATTCAGCCACAGACTTACTTTCCTGTACCAAGTTCAGGAATGCCTTCCTTTGGGCATCTATATAGCTGGCCCCGACATACTTTCCCTGAAATGACTCCCTAAAGAAATCACAGTCAATCCGGTCTGCGACAGTACCTTCTTTCACCGTGAGCCACCACTAGTAGGCCTCATCTCGGAGGAGAGACACGACCCCTTTCAACTTTTCCTTTACCGTGAAGTCTAAGTCATCCATTATGCGCTTAGTCACTTCCATCCAGTACTCAGCTGTGTTAGGGGCTACCCCAGAAACTCCCCTAAACACTTTTGCCCCATTGGCCTTAGGCCGTTCTGACACAGATTTCCGAGCTCCTGTGCCCATGCCTACTCCAGCAACTCTCTCCAGGACTCGCAACATCGCTTGGGAAACAGCATCATCTCCGGTCGCCTGATCCCGTAACTCTCCGTCCACAGCTGGAGGATCCAGCAGTTCGTTACCTGACCCATGGCCAGACCCTACTGGCTCAGACAAGGTCATCCTACCCCTACCGCGTCCACGCGGCGGACGTCCTCGACCCATTGTACTCATTCTTCCGATTTGCATTTATCTGATTAAGAGTTTTATGAATCATTATTTCTTTCCACTGATTTATCGCGAACAGTCTTATGATTAATAGTTTTAAAAAGTAGTTCTTTCGAATTCATACACAATACAGTCTCAAGTTCATTCATTCAATCATCAACACTCATGAACTCGCGTTCATTACAGAAAAGTGCTGTTGTTGCTGTTGTTGTTGTTTTCACTACCCAGGGGTATTTTCGTAATTTTGTCCTACAGGGGTATTTTCGTAATTTTCCAAAATAAGGTCCTTGGTGATTTTGTGGAGTGAGGGTATTTTGGTAATTTTGAAATCCAGGGGTATTTCGGTAATTTTGAAATCTGGGGGTATTTTGGAAATTTTGAAAATTCGGGGGTATTTCGGTAATTTTAGAAACTAAGGGTATTTTGGTCATTTTGCAAAACAAGGGTAGTTTGGTAATAATTTTCCTTTTCAAACTTTGATGTTGTTTGTTGTTTTTTTTTTTCAAACATGGGTACTTTTGGAAAAATCCAGTTTCATGGTCCGGGTTATTCTTGTAAACGTAAGATTTTCGGGTAAATTTTCGAAACACTGGTATTTTATAAGTTTATGGTTGATTGGAGATTCATATATGTTTTACAAATTTTACAAACCTTGGGATTTTTTTTTTGCAACTCCTTAGGGTTTTTTTTTCAAAATAGGGTGGTTGGTCCCTTTCGGGTTTTAATTATAAGGTTTAGCCCATTAATAAATCCTCGTAGCTAGGGTGAATAGTCACTACGCACCAGGTAGGATTCTAGTGAAGAGGAGGTGAGTCGTTAGGACTGTTTAAGTACCAAGCTCCCCCTGAATCCACTCCTAGACATGCGTATGCCCATTGCCACACCTTAACTCGGCTAAGGTGAACAGTCACTACGCACCAGATAGGATTCCAGCGAAGAGGAGGTGAGTCACTAGGATTGCTTAAATACCAGGCTCTTCTGGATCCCTCCTAGACATGCGTATGACGGTTACCACACCCTAGCCTTGCGGCTCGTTAACGGGTTTGTTCAATGAAATTAAGTTTTATGAAATTTTAAGAAGTAGTTTGTACTAAGCCTAGGGTCCATCAAGTTTTATTTCTAACTTAATCTACGTCCCACTAGGCCCATTAAGCCCACATATATAAAGACCACAAAATGGTTCAGAGTACTTACCTGGCGGACTTGGGCCGGAGACGCAGGTGCCATGCCGAGCTAACAGATCTGTTATTTCTTAAAAACAGTCATATTTCAAAAGCCCATTTTAGAAAACGTTTTGAGCCCAAAAACCCCAGAGCTGAGTTTTGAACCGGGCTCTGATACCAATTTGTAACACCCCAAACTCGGCCCAAACACCACGATCGGATCTGGTATGTCACTAAGAAAATTTTGGAAAACATGTCGTATTTTTAGAAAATATTTTCCTAAAGTTTATCTTTTTATTCGAAAAAAAATTTAATAGTTGATAGTTTAAATAAAATATGCCTTTATGAATTAAAAACCCAAATTTAAATACATGCATTAGTTCAATAAAAATTTAAATAACTAAAAGTAATTAAAGCCCAAAATAAAACAAAACATAAAGTAGTGGCCCATGGCCTTATTACAACAAGATTTAAAATCCATTAATTAAAAATATAAGATAATAACTTGAGTCTTTTTTTCTGGATCCAGATGTTCTTTTGCATGGCCATCTTGCGTTCCCCTCCAGCCCGATCCGAAGCACTAGGTATCACCTTAAAGGTTAATTAATAGGGTGAGTCGCGAGACTCAGTGTGCAACCCTCATGTACCACTAGATTTGGGCTGTAGGCCCATTAAGCAAAATAAACAGTTTAATACACATAATAAAAATTAATATGCAAGCCCAATCCCAAAACCTAAGAGTCCATCCGCTACACGCCCCCGTACCAGCCAAGCACACCATCGGGGATTTCTACAATCAACCCACACCGTTACACGCCAAGATGGCAGTCATGCTGCTCATCAACATATCATGGCCGAAGCACTTATAATAGATCACAGCATTAGCCGCTACAACAGATAACGGTAAAAACCGCTACACATATAACGTATAACTTCCTCCTTTAACAAACCCAACCCATGCAATCATAAAATCAGTATACTTTTATCATATAAAGTCAAAACATTCACTGACCTGGTGATTTGCGTCACCCTTTTCGGGTTTCCAACATTAAACCGAGATATCGGCATTTATCACAACATATAAACTTTTGAAGATACATTAATAATTAGATCTAGATGGTGGGGAAGTATTACACACCTGATATCGCGAAATCTCCTATCCTTAGTTGATATCCAAATCTACTACCCTCAGTGTAAAGCCTTGCTCAAAAGCCGAAAAATCACACGAAGATTTAGCTCTTCAATATTCGGCCAAGGTTAATAAATCTCAACCTACACATTAAAACTAATAGATCTCTTACCTAATTTGTCGAATCCCGAAAGTCCTTAAGAAAACGTCACCTTCCTACCTTCGGCTTTTCCACAAATCGGCACTACAGATCTCAGCAAGAAAGGATTTGGCTTCAAACAAGAGAGTAAAATCGACAGGGCCTTAGAAAACTGATTCAGATTAGAAACTTGATAAAAGAGAATTGAAGAAATTGCAAAGAAGCAAAATCCCGAAACTTACTAGATTAAAGAGGAGTATTCAACTATGGTGCACCTTCGGGAAAATCAGCCTTGAAGATTCGGTTATAGGAGAAGGAAAATATGAACAAAAGAGAATTCGACTTTTAGAGAAAATACTGAGGAGAGGAGAAAATATCTAGGGAGTTTCGGTTTTGAAAAGAAATTAAAACAAATGGAAAAAAAAGAATTTTGGCTAGGTGAGGAAGAAAAGAGAAAAATTGAAAGAAAGGATGATCACTTGGCTTATATAGATTTCGGCAATACAATCCCCCTCCCAGAGTTGGATTTTCGGCCAACTCTGCTGTCATCTGATAGCTTTTATCCCACCTATTATCTTAATCCCTTAGCTCCTCAAAAATAGCCCTAATCTTTCTCTTCCTATTATCAGCACTTTATCACTAAAATAAAAGAATTAAATACCCTAAATTTTAGCAAGTGTGCCATCCACCTAACTCTCCTGGGCTGCCGAATTTTTGACCCAATCTTTTGGGCTCCAAGTGGCCAAATTTGGGCCCTTTCCAAGTGCTTGTGACGCCACTTTAAGCTCCCCCTCTACTGTGCCCCTAGCTACTGGGCCACAAGCCCAATATATCAATTAAATTACCAAAAACACTATTTTTAAACCCTAAGGTGACTAATCCAAATATTTAATCAAGGCCTCAGTTCAACCTCAAATTCTTAAATTACAAATTAATCAAGTACCACATATAAATGCACAGGCCTATATTTAGGATATTACAGACACGCCCGTGTGCCCTTGAGACATGCCCGTGTTTTTCACCCATGGTCGATACTGACTTATTTCACACGGTTGGACACACGCCCGTGTCCCTGGCCCGTGTCCTTCACACGGCCTCAACACGCCAGTGTCTTAGCCCGTGTGCCAAAACCTTGGCATTCTGTTTATAGTGTCATCATCTCACTATGGTCACATGGACAAGGCACACACTCGTGTCCTTAGACTGTGTGTCGAATTAAATTCCTAACTTCAGGTGCACGCTTCACACGACCTGGGCACATGCCCATGTTTCTGGCCGTGCCTCCCACACGGCTAAGACACACGGCCGTGTCCCTGCCCGTGTGTTTAATACTGAGCATACAGACTTGCAATTCTAACATGCAAGGGGACACACGTCCGATTAACACGCCCATGGGGCTGACCGTGTGTCACACACGGCCTAGACACACGCTCGTGTATCTACCCGTGTGGACATTAAAAGGCTATATCCCAAGCCAAATGCCACCCTACATAGAAACCATTACCAATTCAAATAGGCATAACTCATGACCCTAAAGCAATTCAAAGAACTCAAATCAAAGCATCCACACAACATACACTACATGAATTTCATAATCCTTGAATATATATATATATAAAAACTTATCAAGTATTGGCCCAATTCCAAAGACCATTTACAAAATGACTTTGATATCATGCATAGCCAACACTTTGGCTAACAAATACAACCTAACAAAATACCCAAAATCCTATACATGCCATACTCAAAAATAAATCTAATTTGGCTATACCAAAAGTGGTCGATAGTGTGATCCCCAACTCTAACGTCCACAACTTCTCGAGTTAACTTGGCAATACTACAAGGAAAAAGGAAATGAGAGGGGTAAGCATAAAGCTTAGTAAGTTTGCATGAAAATAAATAGCAACAATAAGCTCATAATGACATCAATCCATAGCATTAGATAACCATACCAAGTCATAAGCACTTTTCCATACGTACTCATACTTGTTCTTATCTAGAACATACCATGCCACATATCGTAAACATTCCTCGTGAATTTCTCACGGGTACCTGTATTCACTCATTCACATAACTTTAATACAATTCTCATTTCTATTTCCAAGAAGACCTATTTATCCCAATAAATCACTAGGGATACTCAAATATCCATATTCATTATCATTAGCATAAACACGAAGCCAATACCACATCCCAGATGTGGTCTCACATGGATCATCTCTGAATACCAATGCCATATCCCAGATATTGTCTTACACGAAACCTCACATCAATATCGATGCCATATCACAGATGTGGTCTTATACGATTTTTCATATTCAATGCCGAAGCCATATCCCAGATATGGTCTTATACGGGATCTCAATTCAGTGCCGAGGCCATGTCCCCAACATGGTCTTACATGGGACCTTATCCATCTTATGTCTCGATAATATTATACTCACATTCATTATAGTCCCACCGGGACTTCAACATTTCAATTTCTTAGAATATCGTAAATCACTATAATGTCAAATATTCTCAAACAATACGAGCATAAATGTTGAATTTATCACATACAAACTTACCTCAATTTCAAAATAAGCTAGATCGTCGATCTAGTTCGAGACTTTATTCTTGCCACGATCAAGGTTGATTCTTGGTTCTTATTTCTCTATAATAGCAAATTAGCTTGTTTCAACCATTACATTAATAAAAGCATTTTAATAATCATGCTTTGGCAAAAATTACTATTTTGCCCTTACACTTTGACAAAAGGACCATTTTATTTCTCTTATGGCTATCATCAAAACCCAACATTTCACACATTTACTACCAATTTTACAACCTTTGCAAAAAGGTTCATTTAGGTGTTTTCATGGCAACACCTTTCACAAAAGTTGTTCATCTAACAACTAAGACTCATTTTCTTCCATAGAAATGCAGGAATTCACATACTAGATATCATGGAAAAACCTTAAAATTTTCACCATATTGCAAATTAGTCCCTCTTTAGAAAGCTTATGCTTTGGGGACTCCAAAAGTACAAAAACCATAAAAATAATCACCAAAAGGACTTACTTATAAGGAAGATATGTTGCTGAAAATTTCAAGCTCTCATACTCTATTCTTGCTGAAATTTTCGGTGGGTGGAAGAAAAGAAAATGAAAAGATGATAGCGGCCAACCATGACCTCTAGATAGGTCTAATTGCACATTAAAGGCTTCCAATTAAAATTCTATTGCTATTTGGCACCTCTAGCAACTAAAATAGAACTTTCGCACTTTATGCGTTTTAGTCCTTTTTCGCGATTAAGCCTAAAATCGCTAAAATTAAAACACCAAAATTTTCATGCATCTATATAACCATGCTCTAATTCATGAAATAACATTAAAATAATTTTCTCTAACCTCGGATTAGTGATCCCGAGATCACCGTTCCGACTAGCCCCTAAATCGGGCTGTTACAACTAGAGCCTAATTGTATATGTTCGATTGGTCCCTCCACTAGCTTAGCAAAAGCTCGATCAGACTGCATTTGAATCAGAAGAAAATTCTATGACTTTGGAAATAATTTAATTGAGCCGATTTATTTGATGTGGAATTAAATTAGGTGGTCATAAGAATTGTTCAACTAGAGAATTTGATTAAATAATTTTCTTGAAAAATTAATTTGAAAAATATAAGTGATTTTTAGAAAAAAATATTTTTGATTAAGTAAAATTAAATTAATCAAAATAATTAAAATTAATATGATATTTTTAGAAATTAATTTTTAAGTCAGACAATTGGCCTAATGGGTAGTTGAACTTGAAAATTGGACCTGAGATCCAAAATTGGACACGAGAGCCCAAAACTAAGATCGAGATCCAAAAATTGGTCGAACTAGCCCTAGTATGTGAAACTAGGCCGACGACCATCACTGGCCTGAACTGAATCGGCTCAAGGTGTCGTAAGGTGTCACACTTGTAATGGCACTGTCGGACACGATGGTGCCAGAATCAATGACGACGACATTTTGGTGGTCGGCGGGTGGTCCTTCAATGGTTGAGCAGTGAAAGAATTACACTTCTACTAGATAATTTAATTTCATATTAACAATTCAAAAAATAATATTATTTTAATAAATTTAATATTAAATTAAATTTAATATTTATCTTATAGATAAATATTCTATTAATTTAATATATTTAATATTAAATTTAATCTAATACTTATTCTTATAAGTATTTTATTAATTTAATATTAAAGTGATCACCTTAATATTAAATTAAATTAAATATTTATCTTATATATAAATATTCTATTAATTTAATAGATTTAATATTAAATTTAATCTAATACTTATTTTGATAAGTATTATATTAATTTAATATTAAAGTGATTAAGTTTGATGTGTTAGTGATCCTGCCTTGACTTAGACTATTTCGATATGTACATTGCGAGCCAGTTCTCATCGAAACCAAATTCACTCCAATTCACCTTTTTAGGAGTCATCAAATTAGGAATTACAAACTCAATTTCTTCTGTTGTGTACAAAACTTGAATCTTATATTCCATCTCTACTGAAGCATAACCTTGTTAGGGTGTGTCTTTGGTCACTTCTTGTTGTGGGATTTCTTCTAAAATGTTCGAAATGTGTGGCAGCTCATCCACATCTTCCTTACTAGATTCGAAGATTTCCTCAATAACACCCAAAATTTCACTCAATTCTCTGACCTCTATATTTTGTACATAATCAACCCTAAATTCCTGATGTTCAACATTCGTATAGGTGTCCTCCTCTCCAAGTTTCAAGTTGTTCGATTCTACATCCACTTCCACCACAACATTCTCCCTAGCTCGGCGTCAGACGACTTCTAACACTATGTATAACTGACTCTGTATTATTTTCATGGTGTTGCGGCACACAGACATGCTATCCTCAAGTACGACAACTCGAGTAGTTAGGCAGTGATCTTCGTTGAACTCTTCACCATACATATCCCCATGTTGATAAGAGTACGTAGTATACGAATCATATGTCGAGTTGCCACCTACCCATCTCTGATTGTAATTATCCACACCATACGTGTAACCATGAGAATCATAAAGGGACTCATATCCTTGCCTCCCAAGTAGCTGTCATACCTCTAGCTAGGCGTAGAAGCACCATCCGCATCAGACACGAGTGAGTGTTTAGGCCACCTATAGTCATCATTGAACATGACTATCAATCAATTATCAACATAACAAAATTAAAAAATCCATTAAAATAAAAATAAAGCATTGTATTTATAAACCTAGCTTTGGCTAATTATCTCATTGAAAGGCATGCAACAATTACACAAAAACCACTCAATCATGCAATGACTCCCCGAAAATGGTGCCAACAACTTGGCCGCATGCGCGCTTGCACAAAATACAAATAATTTTATAAAATGATTTAAAAGTGTTATTTTAACTGTAAGCAGACAATGTCGATCTGTAATGTTTGTAATGTTCCATGGAACACAAGAGTATTCCAAAGGTCGAACCCATAGGAGCCAGTGATTAAGAGATTTTTAAACTACGGGCATAAAATTAAAGGAGTCTAGCTAACTACTCGCTAAGCAATTATATTACGACAAGCCATAAAAGAGGTTAATTACACTAACCAATTATCTAGAAATGGAAAAGGACTAAATTGTAAATCGAGAAAAGTATGAAACTAACAAATACGATAACATATACCGGTTGGTTGATTCCATGTGGTTGGTTAATCTCATAATTAAGGATTAAATTGTTATTACTCCTAAATTGGTCGTATTTTACCTATCGGTCTTAATTTTACCGAATTAGCCTAGTTTATCTCTTGACCTCACCAAACTAATTCGGGACTATCAAATAGTGATCTCTTTGGGATAATATATGCTCTCTCAATATGATCCTATTTTATCTTATGGTAACCATTACATCTTCCTTCATAAAAAGCTAGTCATTATCAAATAGTGATCAAGTTACCCATCACAAAGACAGATGACCTGTGACCACATTTACTATTTAACCAACCATGTAATGCCAATAAAAGGATATCATTTACCCTTGTTTTGGGCTATGAATTCCACTATTGTGAATGGTACTACATACTATAGAAGTCGTACACCCAACACACCAGGTTTCGGTTCCTTATCTATTTGAACTTAGACTTTTACTTACATCAAAGAGTATGAATCACACATACATAGTCCGCCATCCACTCAGGATTTAGGTATGCCAAACTATGTACATCAAAATGAATAAATCCATAAACGGATCCGGGATCTATTCTACCTGAATCTAGTCCGATGTACTATGAGCACAGTCAGTCACATCTATGTCTCTATCTTCTGGGAATCATCCGCTTTGATGCCCAAGACAAGGCATGTAACAACTTGATTACAGTAGTGTCGAAAACAATGGTTTCAGGATCACAAATACGATGAGTAATTTTGCAATAATTAGTATTTAAATTATACGAGTCAACAATAATTTTATATTGAATTTTTGACTTGATGAATTTTAGCTAATTAAATTAATAGCTAAGTATAAGTGGTTATTTCGAAAGTCAAGTGGTTTTGGAAAATGAGGTACCGAGACCTCGTTTCTGTAAATCAAGCTCGTAAATATTTTTATTAAATATTTACAAAGTTATTATATAACAGCCCAATTTAGGGGCTAGTCGGAACAGTGGTTTCGGAACCACTAATTCGAGGTCAAAGAAAATTATTTTTAATATTATTTTATGAGTTTTAATATGATTATATGAGTGCATGAAAAATTTGGTGCATTAATTTTAGCGATTTCATGCTTAATTGCAAAAAAGGACTAAATCGCATAAAGTGCGAAAGTTCTATTTTACAAGCTAAAGGTGTCTAATAGCTGTAGAATATTAATTTGAGGCCCTTAGTGTGCAATTAGACCCTTAGAAATAGAGTGACCGACCATAGGGGACAAAAGAATGTCAAAATATGTCAAGTTGGTGGATTAGGTGGATTAAATTGAAGGAAATAAATAAAATAAAGAAAGGATGATATCACCCTATTCATTCATCTTCTTCCACCAAAAATATCAACCAAGTAGGGGTTTTTGAAGCCTAAACTTTTCACCAACTTCTCACCCTTGAAAGTAAGTGATTTTGGTGGTCTTTCTTGATAATTTTTGTACTTTTGGGACCCTTGTAGCATGATCTAGCTAATGAGAGGACTATTTTGCAAAATGGTTAAGAGTCTAGGGTTTTTCCATGTGAGAATTTTTTTTCTAGATTTTTATGGAAGAAAATGAATCTTGGGTGTTAAATAAACAACTTTTGTGAAAGGTGTTACCATGAAAACACCAAAAAGGACCTTTTTGTAAAGGTTGTAAAATAGGTAGAAATTGTGTGTCATAATTGAAATCTTGAGTTTCTATAAGAGAGAATATGAATCCGCTAGGCTTGGTTGTGTGAAAAATTAACACATTTCATTTTACGAGCCTAGGGGTAAAATTGTAATTTTGTAAAAGTCTAAGGGCAAAATGGTAATTTTTCCAAAGTATGATTATTGAAATGTATTGATTAATGTGGTAATTAAATGAATGTATTTGTTATTACAGATCAAGAAGAACAAGGAATTAACCTTGACCGAGGAAAAAGCAAGGTTTCAAACTAGATCGACACCTTGGCCTATTTTGGTATCGAGGTAAGTTTGTGTGTAATAAATTCAACATCATGTTATTAAGTTTTAAAATGTTTGATGTTCGTGAAGATGTATATTATTTCTATGAAATTGAGTAATAATGCTAAATTAGAAAATGATGAAAATTTATGATGTTGAAGTCCCGGTTGGACTTTAAAAAGTGAGAGGATATCATCATCAAGACATGAGATTGGTAAGGTCCCATATAAGACCATGTCTGGTACATGGCCTCAGAACCGAACTGAGATCCCATATAAGACCATATCTGGGATATGGCACCAGCATCGAATACGAAAATCGTGTAAGACTATGTCTAGGACATGCATCGATATACAATCTCGTATAAGACCATATCCAGGATATGGCATTGACATCGATATGAGACCCCGTATATGACCATATCTGGGATATGGCATCGACATTGAGATGTGACCCCATGTAGGACCATATCTGGGATATGGCATTGGCATCGTATTTATGTGTATGATGATGATTATGTACCCTCGGGTATTCCAAGTGATTCAATGGGATAAATAGTTAAGCTTATAATAGAGATGAAATTAGTGCTAAAGCTATGTGATGAAGAGATACAGGTTCATGTGAGTAATTCACGAGAAATGTTTACGATATGTGATATGACATGTAATTGGTAAGAGTAAGCATGAGTAAGTTATGGCAATGTGCTTGAGACTTTGTGTTTTTTTTTTTATTCAATGGATGGATGACATCATGAGCCTGTATGTTGCTATTTATTTCATGCAAACTTACTAAGCTTCATGGTTACCTCTCTCATTTCCCTTTTCCTTGTATTATCGCCAAGCTAACTCGGGGATCATGGGACGTCAGAGTTCAGAATCACACTATCAACTCCTCTTTGGTATAGCATAGTTTGATTAATTTTGAGTATGGCATGTATAGGAATTTGGCTATTTTTTGGTGATATGTCATATTGGTTAGTTAATGTGTGGCTATTAATGTTATTAAATACATTTTGTAAATGGCCATTGGAAATTGGCCAATACTTGATAAGTTTTATATATATTCAATGATGAAGTTCATGAAGTGAAAGTTTATGCAATTGAATGAGTATGAACTTTTATATATGCTTGATGAAGTAATGATTATTAGAGGTGCTTAAGGTCTTGCTAAGTCTGGATGCTTTATAGGGTGGCAATTGGATTGGTAAATAGCCTTATAATTGTCCATACGGGTAGACACACAGGCGTGTGTCTAGGCCGTGTGTGACACACGGTTAGCCCTATGGGCGTGTTGATAAGCCATGTGTCTCCCCCTACATGCTAGGTTGGCAAGTCAGAATACCCAGTAGTAAACACACGGGCTGAGACACGGCCGTGTGTCTCAACCGTGTGGGAGACACGACCTAAGAATAGGCATGTGCCCGAGCCGTATGAAGTTTGCACCTGAATTTAGGAATTTAATTCGCCACATGGTCTAAGGACACGGGCGTCTGCCTTGGTCGTGTGACATATATGGGGTGATGATGTCAGAAACAGAATGTCAAGGTTTTTGCACATGGTCTAAGACACGGGCGTGTCTAGGCCGTGTGAGGGACACGGGCCATGGACACGAGCGTGTGTTCGGCTATGTGAAAACCCCTGTAGGTTTGAAATGAAAAATAAAATCCACACGGACTAGGGACATGGGCGTGTGTGACCACACGACATGCCCACACGTGTTGGAACGCCGGTGCCCCATGGCGCAGCAAAATAAAATTAGAACCGGCGATCCAAACCATGAATCCATGTGTGAGGAACGAATCGGGGTGAAATAAAGGTTTCGAAATTACCAAAACTTCAATCTGAGTAGACAGCTAAGCCTTGGCAACAAGAGTTTTGATCTACTGTCGAATCAAGCCACAACCTTTTCCGATGTCGGCCTCTACGTAATCCACCCGGTTTGACTATGAACGGAAGAAATCTCCAAAACTGTTTTGGAGGTTTATTTGCTTGACGGCTGCTAGACCTAACAAGCAATCATTTAGGGTTTTCTACTTTTTGCTTTGTCTCCTTTTAATACCTTTTATAATGGGTGTCTTTTTCATTGGGCCTTTTATAATTGGTATCCTTTTAATTGGGCCTTTTATAATTGGTATCTCTTGAATGTATTATAAGATTAAATAAATACAATAAAGTTTTTAACTGAAAATTATAATTACATTAATTATATCCAAAAATTATAATTACATTAATTATAATAAGGATTTCGGTAAACTATATTTATTTAAATTTATATATGAATCAAATTCATATATTAATAAAATTATGCTATCATTATGTGTACAACATCCTTGTACATATAATATGTTCAATATTTGATTGCCCAATTAAATTAATTCTGTAATTAATTTAATTCATGTGACAACCAAACACAATACCAACTATATTTTATTCCGTTCATTTCAATCATAGGGTGTGACCCTGTAGGTTCTTGCAACGTTATCAGTAATACTAGAACTATTCTATTGTCACAAACAATGAGTGGCATCTAGCAATGCATCATTGCTACCTAAGTTACAAGAAGTCATGATTCGACATAACCTTTTGTGATTAACCTTTCATGCATTAATCCTTAAGTCCTTTATCTCTGGAACGGATACAAGTCATGGGATAGTCACACTTGCATAGTCCATCCCATGTTTCTTGATATCTTGAGTAGACTATGATATACAAATTAGTATGACATCTCATATCAACTTATTTGAGCATGGCCATGCATTTCTAGTCTCACTCAATCAAGTGGCCTAAGATATTACTCCTATTATGTAGGAGGGACTTATCCTTTATTGATCAACCATATCCCTCTACATAGATTGTGGTATATCCAACATCAGCCTTTATAGAACAACTTGTTATGGTGTACGTTTGACTGTATCAAAATATACAACTCACGATGCTAGGATAATAATGATCTCAAGTCTGAGGATCATATACATATTAATCACTATGAGTAATGTTGTGACAATTACATAATAATCCAAGAAACATACTCATAGCGGGTCAATCCAATATGTTGTTCTCTAACACACATATTCATGCATTGATTTTGACACTCCATATCAATGACAACTCTTTATCGTCAATCAACTACATGTTAGTCTTAATGCATTATTGTTGTCCTAGTCAACAATAATACTCGACTAAGGATCTTTTAAGAATAATCATATTATTCTCAGGACATTATTATAAAACAGTTTATTTATACACACAGAAAGAAAAACTGAAATAATAATGACAACGCTTTATATTAATAAACATGGTAAATTAAGTATGTTATTACAACCATCTCATGATTGATCTTTGGGCATACTCTTACAACACGGGTATGTCCCTCTTCACACGGGCGTGTGGCCATGTTTTTAATAACATTTTCTAAGGTTTTCTAAGGAACTCGAAATGATTTCAAATTGTTTCTAAGATGTGTTTTGGGCCTCGTAAGCATATAATAAGGTTGTTAAGAGGAAGTTTGAAAAGTTTTAAATTTGAACGGACTTTTATATTTCGGAATTGAACGAACGCATGAGATGAAGTTAGGTAATGCCTCATACCCTATTCCGACGTTGGATATAGGTAAGGGGTGTTACATATTATATCAATGTGTGAAAGTTTCATTCGGGAATTTTATTGTTTAGTTAGTTAATTAAGGTAAAAGGACTAATATGCAAAAGTCGTAAAATCTAGTTATAATTAAATTATATTGATTAGATGGTTTAAATCACATAAGTGGAATGGTTTAAATGGAAATTAGACCATTCTTAATTGGCATGGACCTTTAAGGCTTGAAATATGTTAAAAATGTATGTTTAATTGAAGGGTAATTTTGTAATTAAATAAAAATAACTTAAGTAAAAGAAAACAAACAAAGTATCATCTTTATGTTTTTCTTCTTCCACCGAATATCAACCTAAAAACTCCATTGTTGAAGGTTGGAGGTTTGGCCATTGTTGTCTCTTGCATGTAACTCTGTTTTGAGTCCGTTTTTTTCAATTTTTTTTTGTTTTTGAGATCGTTGCAACTAAGTCCAGTTAGCCTGTATCACCGTTTTTGAAACTGTCAAAGATTTTGGATTTTGCCATTAATGAATTTTAGTTGTTCTTGAATGTTAGATGAAAGAACTATAATTTTGGTTGTTAAGTAAGACTATTTTGTAAAGTGATCTTTAATTAGTTTTCAGTTAAAGGGCTAAATTGATAAAATATAAATATTGACATGAAAATCATGTGAATTTTGAATATTTATAGGTTGTTCTAGTATTATTAAAAATTCGGCCAGCATGGAAATGGATGAAATTGTGATAAGCTAAAAGTTTCGAGTTTAGGGACTAAATTGAGAGAAATGAAAAAAGTTTAGGGAAAATTTTTAAATATAAAAATTTCAAGGTATATGCATTGAAATAAGTTTGAAAGTATATTTGAAAATGATATATTGAATATAATAACTATATAGATCAAGAATTGAATCGTACAGAGATTAAACGGGGAAAAGAGAAAGTTGTGGACTAGTCCATACGGGTTGAGCGAAAGCATAATCTAGGTAAGTTCATAGTGTAATAATATGTATATGTGTGTTTCTTTATGATTATGTATATTAATTGCTAGTCAATTGTGATAAATGTGAAATTTCATTGTTTACTTGGAAATTATTAAATGTTGCAATTAAGTACAAATGGAAAATTAATATTTGGTAGTGGTAAATCTTGTGGTTGCACAATATTGAAATAAATGTAACAAATTTATAGTATGTGTACAGAAATAAGAAATGCCTATGAATTGTTGATTTACTAATATTATGAATGTAAGTATAATACCCTATTGATCGTAGTAAACGGTTAGGATTGACAAGCCAATAGGGTTAATACGAGAGCTTATACGAGATTGCACTTCGGTGCCTCTATTATCATTTTGATGCTCTCTAGTGTGTTTTGGGGAAACCTAAGTATCCGAGTCAATTTGCTATATTTCAACGGGACATGAAGTTTTATGATTAAATGTTAAATTACTCTTTGAGTTGGATTTATGTATAGTTATATGTTTGTGTATATATATATATGTATGGAAGCATGGATTACTTTTATTTGAGCCATTGTGTATATTTAATTATATGATTGAATCTCTTGGTACTAATGATATGTGATTTTGGAATTGGTTGTAAGGTTATAATGATTTAAGTTTAATTTGTGATCAGTTATAAGGTAAGGTAAGTTAAATTGAATTTTAACTATAGACTTATTAAGCTTCATAAGCTTACCTATTTTATTTGCTTTCTGTAGTTAACATTTTGCGGAACAGGTCGGACAGATCAACTTCAATGCTCACACTATCCAGACTATTTTCGATAGCTTTTATTTTGGGGTTATTTTGATTTGTGGCATGTATATAGGATTTCAAGTTTGTCAAAGTTAACTTATTAGTTGAATTTGTAATTAAGCTTATATGGATGTGAAGTGATAAATTATGTCTCATGTTGATCATATTTTGTATGGTAATGTTTTGTGTACTTGTCTTTAAACTTTGTTTTGGTTGGTATATTTTATGATGATTGAATTATGGAATAGCTAAATGGATAGTTAAAGTGATGATAGTATTTTAGGTGAATGGTATATTGCATTTGCATAAAAATTGTGGTGCCAATTGATAGCATATTGATTTGGCACATAGGATTAATGCTTAGTATGTTTTATGTGTGTTTGAATGTGTTTTAACCATATAAATGTGTGTGGAAATGGTTTGGTTTGATGACCAAGTAATTGAAGTGAATTTGGCTTGAATTAGAGGTCATTTGGGGAGTACACGGCTTGGGACACGAGCTGTCACACAGTCGTGTGCCACACATGGCTGTGTGTCATTTAAAATTTTAGGTGCAGGATGGATCACACGGTCTCAGGGAGTTAGACAGCCTGGCGGCACGGCCGTTTGACCTAACTTTGAATGCACACACAGTCTAGTACACTGATCGCCCCTGGACGTACTAAAGTCCAGAGTGTGAATACTGCAATAAAATATTGAATTACAAGACGGTATCCTCAAATATACGGGTCGAGCTATAATATAGATTTTACAACAAAGTAAGTGAGTACTTCGAGGATTGTACCTAAAGGAGGTGAGTACTAAGCCAATTTTAACCTAAACAATTAAAGATCTAATTAATACTCTTTAATCTGTTATAGTACGAGAGTAAAACAAGAAGTATTTTTAGGGTTTGTAAACTAATAAAGTAAAATTACATAAAATAATTAAAACTGCGAGAGAGGGATAAATAAAGTTAATCAAATCTTAATATGGGTGATCAGTTTGCTCCGGCAATCCCAATTAACTATCGTCTCGAGTTCCTCGTCAACCAACTAGTCGATACTGTAGCAGGATCTTCCGATCTTCCACTAACATAACAAGTATTACAAAATATTACAAATATTACAAAATGAAAAATGATGACCCTTGAGTAGGTATGGTACAAGTATTGATTTCGGGGCATATGACTTAGGCATTTCACGTTTACTAACAATTTTGACATGATGAGTAGTTGACTTACCACTTTTGATCACAAACATCTAAATTCAGTATGTTAAAAAATATACAAGTATTAAGCTTCTCACCTATAAGAATCCATCAACAAATCATATAAGTACTTTGATTATCTGAGTAGAATATAGATAGTCATTTATCTGAATATTTAGTATGATGTCCATTCATGTATAAGGATATTTAAGTCACATAGGGCTTTTCGGCTTGTAACATTTTGAGGCTTAGGACAGGTATGGAATTCAAAAACAGTAAGCATCAAAGGGTTAGAAACATGAAAATAGTTTGGCATATCATATTGATCCCTATTCTTCTCCCCTTAGTGACCCTTACCTGCTCACCGCCATATTTTTCATTCTCTCTCCTTCCTTGTCTCTCCATAGGAAATCATAGTACGACATGGTAACTACGCTAGCCTACGATTACTAATGAACGAGTTTTCTCTTTCCTTTTGTGACTTTGTCACTTACTTTTTTAGCTCATCTCACTTAAGAATCTTTTTTTTCAAGTACTTTTTCTACTCGTATTACTTTTGCTTTTTGGATTTCTCTTTTGTCTTACACTTTTGGACTAACCTCGAGTTCTCACATCACACTAATCATTCCCATTTCTCTCTTATTTTTACAAACTCTGCCTTAATGTATCTTCTTAACCCTCAATACATATGGCCAGACATCTATAATCGTGCAATGCGGGACCAAGAAAAAAAGGGCAAATACAAATTAACGTTATTAGGCTTGGGGTTTGTAATGAGGTTTATCAAGAAGTGTTAATAGGCTCAAAATTGATACTAAAGGTGAAATATAAATAGGAAAACTTTTTGGCTCTCGATGTGTTCCGAACAATGCCTTAGGTCATCCCTAAATATCTCAACATGCACAAATTTAATCAACTGAACAAACACAAATTCAACCATTTATCATTCATACTAGCATGCTCGTTTCCTTGTATTTTCTATATCACTTGATACAGATGATAGCTTAATACCTATTTACAGTGTAACATATAGAACTTTAGTAGTTTACTAATCAAAATTTTAAAATCTCCTCTCATCATGCCAAATTTATTCATAATCAACCTATGTACACTCTCCTAACCAATCACTTGTAATTATACAAGCTCAAGCACACAAAAGGCAAGAAAAATCAAAAGAAAATGCAAAAAATTGAAGTAGATTTTTCTATGTTACCCCCCACACTTTAGTTGTCACATTGTCATCAATGTGTAGCCCAATAATAGATAAGGAAGAAAGTTACCCGATTGATCGTGGTCGCTCCAATTGCTAATGGTGGGTGCCTCCTCCTTTGATCGTGTTAGCTTGAATTGTTTGTGTCTCCTTTGTGTTGGGTTCCTACATAGAAACCTTAACAAAGTGCAAAAAAACAAAAATTCTACTCACTAATCCTATTCCTACAAAGTCTAAATTAAAATCATCCCATAATTAATACAAGTCTTTTAAAATGAAATAAAAAAATTGCTCAGTCCTCCTTCGACTCATCTAGGGGATGAGAATGCCTCTTTTCCATAGGGGGTTTCCCTTTCCTCTAGCATATGTTTTGTGTGAGTTCCCATCTATTGAAGTAGCATGGTGAGTTGGGCTTCGTATGATAGGCCCTTTTGGTGTAGAAAATTGCGGCTGAAATGTTGCTTTGTACTCATTCTTCGTTTCAGGGTACACTTGAGTAGCACTATCCTCCTCAAGATTTGCCCCCACATTTTAATGAGTCGAAGTTGGCCTGAGCATATCTGGAGGGTAACTTGGAGCGCGTAACCTATTCATCCTTATGAATTGTTACAGTACTGGGCCTGTTTCTTGCATCCATCTGATCATTCCATCGAGTTTTGATTCAATGGTTCCACTAGCTCCCTTTTTAACCTTTGTTGAATCTTTCTATTTAACTGATGCTGGTACATCCATTTTCCTCGTCATCCTTCGATTCCATTTAGTAATTTGCTTCCGTTAAAGCTCAACGTACTGTATATATAATGTATCTCCAATGATACTCCTCATAGGTTTCATGAATTACTCATTGTTGTTCATTGGCCCTTCTGCCTAGCGGCATAGGGCCGTTACGAGGTGAGGGAAGAAAAGTCTAGCTTTTTGGCTTTGCATGCACCATTTCATCTCTTGAAAGATCCAACACCCTACACAAATTTTTTTTTTGCTGCAGAATACCATATAGCAAAACTGATCGAAACACATTAATGTTAGATACATTTAATGCGAGTACAATTCTAGTGCCAATAAATTGCTTCCACATCTTAGTAATAGGAAACATAATGGCCTGATTAAAGTTCGTGGGAAGCTTAGTATTTGGCTTGTCATTCCAACTACCCCTGCTTTGTGTCAGATATTTTATAACATCGTCCCTATCAATGTTTTGAAATCTCTCAAAATTTATACTATCAATAAAATCTTTTTCATAAAATGGGATGTTACAAAATTCACAGATATCGTTAGGAGAAATTGGAACGTCTGCCCCTCGTACTTCAATGTCAATGATTACTACACTATAGCCTCTCTTAACTATTTGGCCCTTAACAGATGCATAAATTTCCTACACCACAGTATATTTTCATTATTCATGGGAGTAATGCAAAATTGCTCCCATTGATGATATCGGACCAAAGTCCAAATTTATTTGCAATGGACCATCGAGGGTTCGAACCCTCGCTCTTGAATTAGAGGTCTTCCTTTTTCATATTAGCATTGTGGAATCTAACAGAATAAAAAACACGTGGAGTTTCTAGAACATGAGTTCTCTTGCTTTTTTTAGGAGGCATATTATAAACAATATTTCTAAAAATATGAACATGTAATAAATAAAATAGTAGAGAAGTTTGAGAATACTTGAACCTCGACTTTGTTTGCACTTCCTCTTTGTTTTGTTGATGAGAACTCCTTTTAGTGTAGCCTTTTGAAGTAGGAATGAGGAATTGGGGATTTAGGGTTTGAGGAGAAAGAGGGATTTTAGAGATTTAAGGGTTTTGAGTAGATTTTGAAAGATTTTAAGTGTTAGAATGAGGTTAAATTAGATTAAAGAAGTATTTATATGTTTAAAAATAGTATTTTTAGGTGTAAAAATCAGGTAAAATCATGGTTATTCCGTCCGGTTGCGCAACCGGGTTAGGTCAACCCTATAGAAAATTGCAATAATGTCACGACACATAGGTTCCATGTTGCGACATCCTTGGTAGACTACCTATGTCGCGACATCGGGGTTCGATGTCGTGACACATCCTGTAGTTTTAAAATTCTGAAGAAACTATCTTCTATGTCGTGACACAGGTAAGTGATGCCGTGAAGTTGGGTCGATTTGTAAACTTTTTCATTACCGCCCTTGATGTTGCGACATAGAGTTGTCTGTGTCATGATGTTGACCTTGTTTCCCACATTTTCGGTCATTTGGCATGTTTCAAACATTTGTTGAACCGGTCTTTGACCTACCTATAACATGTTAACAATTTTGTTAGCAAAATATATAGTTAGTACAGTTAGTAATGGTCAATTAGTAGAAAAAGTTAGGTTTTGTTGCTGGACTCATCCGTCAGCTCGGTCAATATGCACTGATGGGCTCCCCATCTATCTGTATTGGTCCAACTCATGTCGTACCATTCTATTCATCTGAGATTGTTTCTTTCTCTGGACTTTCCTTTTCGTCTTGCCTAAACGACTGATAGTTCTTTCTGTAGATCATGGCTATTAATTATTTGATAAGCCACATAACCACCCAACCACTTTAGCCTACGCTTAGTGTGTTTACTGCGTAAGAAAGTTGGAAATTTTCATATTTATCGCTTATTATGTCTCTACTCATCTTATCAATCCAGAATAGCTTTTCATGTGTACTTGAGGTGATGATTGGCACGAATGTTGGTAAAAGGATTGGGAAGGAATGTTGCACTAAGTCTCTTAAATTCCAACCTTGCTGACTTTTTAATTCGTTCATTTGCAGTCTTTCCATGTGTTTACAGATAACCAATTCAGGCTCGTCATCTAGAATCACTAGTATCTTCTCATTTTGCTCTTGGAATTCCTAAATCGACAAATACTCTTCCACTAGATCGGCCTTAATTACCATTGTCTCTATTAGTTGATCTACATTATACTGCTATTGTATTTTGACCTTGATGGTAGAACCCAAGATTTCTAGGACAATGAGTTCCATGCTGATATGATTCTTCGGTTCACTGACCATTTCCTCCACTGGCTCTATATCTTTTCTATTTGCAGTTGTGTTTGAATATACTTTTATCTGCTAAGATGGATAGTCATCTAAGAGTTCTCCCTTTTTACAAACGTCTATGATAACATCCTCCTCGTTGCTCAACACCGGACTTAGCACTTCTTGTTACTTTTCTGATGGTATATCAATATGGTCATTATCTTTCTATGAAAGAACTAGGGTTTCTCATCGGAGTTGACTTAATTCAAGCATTAGTAATCATTGGTTCTCCTATATATCCCAGTCTTCATAGACTCATTCTTCATAAATATCTTTGCTATAATCGAATTGTTCAGGGGAATACATATAGTGAAAGTTATTCATGGCTTGTGCTGACTGACTATTTGTTTCATGGTGTTTAGGGTTCCTAAAAAAATGAACAAATGTCAGAAATGTTAATTATGTAACAACCCTTTTTAGTTAAATCAGAATAGTGGTTTTGAGACCACCATTCTGAAGTCCAAATAATTATTTCATTATTATTTTGATGTCTACAGCAAGATTGAATGATTGTGCAAAAGTTTCGTTTAGAAATTTTATCGTTTGATTAGTCAATTTGATAAAAAGGACTAAATCGCGTAAAATGAAAAGGTGATATTCTAATAGTTAAAGGTATTAAATAGCTATAGAACCTTAAAGTAAGAGTCCTTAAGTGTTAATTAGACCATTTTAACTGTGAATGGATTATTATGGGCATGCGTTAAGTGATTATAATGTTTTATAATTAAGGTTAATTAAGTAAATTTGTAAATAAACATAACATAAATAAAACAAAAATCAAATTATTAAGGCTATCATCTTTTTTAACCGATTTTTAGCAAGGAGAAAAGCCATTTTTAGGGCTTGAGATTCGGCAAGTTATTCTCCTTCAATTAGGTATGCATTTTTAACCTGTTTTTAATGATTTCTACGTTTTTGAGATCATTGCACCTAAGTCTAGCTAGCCTAGGGACTATTTTGAAAAATTGTTGAAGATTTTGGGTTTTTCCATTGATGAATACATGTGTTTTTTGATGTTTGATGATAGACCTAATTGAAATTCAGCTAGCATGGGTTGTGGTTAAATTGCATGAATTTGTGATTTTATGAAATAAGGACTAAATTGTAAAAGTTGTGAAATATTAGGGGCAAAAGTGTAAATTTTCTTTAATGAATGTTTTGGATTAAATTGAATAGAGAGGTAATTAAATAAGCTAAATTTGACTGCATATAGATCAAGAAAAGTGAAATCTAGATCTAGATCGAGGGAAAAACAAAGTACTCAACTAATCGACTTATTTCGCCATTTTTGCGTCCGAAGTAAGTTTGTATGTAATAAACATTGTTATATTTGTGTTTTAAATGTTTTGATATTGCTTAAATTGTGAATTACAAACTTGCGGACACATTCGACGAAGATTGGGCATTAGAAATCCAGATTGAACCTTAGGAATAAATTAGGATACGAAGGACATGTTATTAGGAGTTACATTGATTTGGATTTGGGCCATTATATTGGAACTTTGGGTGCGAGTTATATTGATTTGGCCTCAGGCCATAATATTGGCACTTCGGGTGCGAGTTACATCGATTTGGCTTCGGGCCATGATATTGGCACTACGAGTGCGAACTTCATTGATTTGGATTCGGGCCATGATATTGGTACTTAGGGTGTGAGACTCTTGAGTATCTGACTTTTATTCCTAATGGTTCAACGGGTATATTAAAGATGTGAAAGGTTGAGAAATAAATACGTATCGATACAGATATGTATGAAAAACTATACAAGCAATGAGTATAAGGAAGTTGTGAGTTTATGATCAAGTATGTGAATATATTCATGTTAGCTTGAGATTAATGTATTGTTATATATTATGTCATTTAATTTGAATGGTAAATGATTGGTGAGACTTGCTTATTATTTTCATACGAGCTTACTAAGCTATAAAGCTTTCTTTGTTTATTTTACCATGTTTTATAGTGATTTCAAAGCTAGCTCATATTCGAGGATCGTCGAAGACTTCGCGCAACTATCCAACTATCATCTTGGTACTTTTGACATTATGTTTTGGCCATGTGGCATGTATAGGAGTTGGTCATTTTGATGTATAGTTTGGTAATAAATTTAGCCATTTAGTTTGGTTTGTATATGATAAGTATTTTGCTTGGTGTATAGCCATGAGAGGTGACTTATTTTGGTTCCATTTTGGCAAATATAATGATGTATATATATGTGCTAATGTTCCTTGGTGATGTGGTTTATAATTGCTTGTGAATGGCTTGTTGAAGTTTAGAGTTTAAGGTAGCTAATGGTGAAGAATTTGATACTGATATGTTTGTAGTTTTAAGCAAAGAAATGCTTAGATGAAATTGTGCATATAAATGCTTTGTGAATGTGAAATTTGTATGATTGAATGAGCAAAACATGATATTATAAGTGTAACATCCCCAAACCCGGCCCACGAGTCTAGACCGGATCCGGTTCTGTCACTGCGGAAAGACGGTGGAAAATCTTTGACTTTAGTTTAAAACGTAAAAATTTGTTAACTTTTGGAAACCATGTCCTTTCTTTTAAAATTATAAATAAAGCTTTGTTATTAAAAATAATCCATATTAAAACTTTAGTATAAAATATATAAATACTTTGATTAAATAGGTTGCTAAAATTAAAATTATCTTCACATAATAATTTCTTTTAAGTAAACCATAATATCAAGTAATATCAAAAATAGTGATAACAAAAATAATAATAATAATAAGGCCCTTATTACAAAAATAATTAATCCAAAACACTTAGTATTAAAAATTGCTTAAAAATAATTAAATCAATCTCCTTCTGCATGGGCCACCTTGCATCCTCTCCAACCCGGTCCGATCAACCTGTCACCTGCGATGTTTGAAAATAATTGGGTGAGTCATAATGACTCAGTGTGTAAGTTAACCACTGAAATCCACCCACATGCTAGCCACATAATATCCTAATTATCAAATGCAACAAGTAATATATTCATTTTAACAACTACCACAATCTGGGCTTGGCCCACATTCAAATCATACTCAAATACTGGGCTAGGCCCATTTCTCAATAAACCACATATCAACTGGGCTTGGCCCATTTCCACGTATGTTCCCAAAACATACCTATCCACATGTCATATTGGGCTTGGCCCATTCCATATCATTTTATAAAGAAACAATGCAACATGATACCCAATCCAAACCTAGGGTCCATCCGCTACACACCCCCTTATCCAGCCTACCACACACCAGGGGACTATCGAGTCACCCTCTCCTTTTCCCTCCAAAAAGGCAACCAATGCCATCCACGATGGAGCACATAGCAACCCATCAAGCCACGATATGGCATAAAGCCGATATCAATCAAGGTAACCACGCGAACTAAATCGCAAAGATCCACAACGCGACCTCAGTCAGCGCCAATCCACAATGTAGCACAAAGCTGACATCAACCACGTACTCGAAGTACACCCGTACCTTCTTTTCATAACCCACCCATGCACATGCCACATAAAATATAATCATGATAATGCATGCACATGCTTATTAATATTCATAAACATACTCATATACAAACAAATAATCACATTGCAACAGGTCCGATACTAACCTGATCATCGCTATACCCTTTAGGGTATACATGGCACACTTATTACTGCACTTGTTAGTAAAACATTTAACACATAAAACCCGGAAACAGTGGGTTAGTTACACACCTTATAACCTGAAGCTCTAAACCCTCGATTTCGACGCTATCGCTTAGCGAGACTACCGTTATCTGCCTATCGTTTTCTGTTGCACGTCCACACCCCGGTGGCCAATCACGAACTGCCGAGACGGCTCTTTTCTTAAACTTTGGAGCAGGGACCTTCCCTTTCCCCTCTTGACTGGCACTCGCATCCATCGACACTTAATCAGAATCACACGATTAATCAATCAAAGCCACAATCTACCATTAACAAATCTAAGTTACTTACTAATCCCGAAGGCCTTCCTTTGCTTCTGTCAATTTGCCCTATACACCATAGTCAATATAGGTTAACACTAAAGCGCTCATACTATGGCCTAAGGCCGAATATTACAAGTCTCTTACCTTGATGAGTAACCGAATTCAAACAGTTCCTAAGTGCTCCCTCGCGCTAGCTACATCAGAAAAACACATCATCATGGCCCTAAAGATCATTCGGCCAACCAAAGGAATCAAGGCCTAAATTCCTGATTCGGCATCTTATGGAAGAGAATCCCGAAATATACCTTAAGAGAACACTTACCCTTAAAACTAAATGGAGATGAACCGAGGAGATCACCCTTGCTGATATTCGGCCAACCACACTAGGATGCCAACGATTTCGACAATGGTGCTCAATATTATAGGAGTTTCGGCCTAGTCTAAAGGTTAAAGAATCAAAGTTGAAGGAAATAAAAAGGTATAGAAAGGAAGAGAGTGAAAGGAATTCGGCAATGAGTTGGTTGACTACAACTTTCGGCAAAACTAAAAGAAAATAAAATAAAAGAATAGGGAGAGGGAGTAGAAGAAAAATTTGGCACAAGCAATTAAAAGGAGAGACTAAAAAAAATATGCAAAAAGGGTGTTTCCCCTATTTATAAAATTCGGCCACTAACCGAATGAAGAATCCAAGATTCGGCCATCCTCCTACTAATTCAAATTGAATTAGTCCAATTCAAAAACAATTTGAATTGCTCCACCATTATCCCACTTATTTAGATAAAATAATAATAATCCTATATTTAATATAACTAAGTAGATAGAATAGCAACTTTATCCAATATCACTACTTAAATCAAAGTAAAAGACCACCCCTTGGCCGGCCACCACTTCTCTTTTTTTTTTTTTTATAATTACTAAACCAATTTCCTTTCCTATCTTAAACTCTTATTTTATCACCTCATAAATAAAAATAAAATAAATATAATTATCCTACAATTATCCTACCACTATCTAAAAAAAAAAATACAAAAGAATAATCTAATGCTTATCTCCTTCAGCCGAAATTAAAACAAAATTAATCCTAATCTTATCCCATTTGAAGCCCCTCCCCATGTGCTGTCCAATACCCCAATCGGCAGCAAAAAAAAATAAAACCAATCCACCTACAGCCCCCAGGATTCGAACACAGGACCTGGGGGAACCCTGCTGCTAAGTAGCGCCCAGGCCACTTGGGCCACCTTGATTTTTATGCTAAAAACCCCCAATAATTATTCTTAACACCTACCTTCTTCAGCCCATCACCAAAAAGCAAAACAAAAACGCCCAAATGCAGCTCCAGCCCCTCGAACCCGTGCTCTCTTCTCCCTCCAGCGCCTAAGAGCCACTCTGCCACTGGACTTCCATGTCCATCAAACCTACCCATTTAATTTTAAGGCCTACTTAGCCCAGTCCCCTTGACGCAAAAATAAAACAAGAAATTGCTGCTGCTTGGACTCGAACCCAAGCCCCTTAGGCGCCACCTTCCAAAGCCCCCAAGCAGCGCATAACCACTCTGCCAATGCCTTTCATGTGCCTAAAACGCCTAATTAATTCTTTTAAAACCTCTAAAGCCCAGCTCCATTTCTTAACCCCAAAAATTAAAATTTTCCTAAGCCATCCCTTGCCTTCTAGGGTTCTCCAAAACCCCTAAAATTCCTCCAACAGGACCTTAAGCCTACTAAATGCTCGGGTTATGCTCCAAACGCATAACCCCTAAACCAGGGTGTTACAATAAGCATGTTAGTTGGTATTGAAATGGCATGTTTTAGTCTTGGTTGTGGTTGTATTGGATGCCTATTTATGCTATGATTTGAGCCATTTGGGTTGTGTAGGTGTGAGCAAGTTTGGGTGGAAAAATGGCTTGGTAAATAGCCTATTTTTATCTACACGAGCATAGACACGTGCATGTGTCCCTGCCGTGTGCGACGCACGGTCATGTTACACGGCCGTGTGTCCACTGGTGTTGAATTAGGAATCAAGTCAGTATGCTCCACACGGCCTCACACACAGGGCGTGTGACTTGGCCGTTTGGCATAAGTCAGTATACGTTACAGGTTTGGCACGGCCTAGCACATGGCCTGGTACACGGGCGTGTATTGCCACTTTTAGGGCACACGGACTAGTCACACGGGCATGTGTGTTAGCCATGTGACCCAAGTCAAAGAGTTACACGGGGATCGGACACGGCCATGTGCTTCCATTTCGAATGTCGACACGGCCTGTGAGATGGGCGTGTCTTCGGCCGTATGTCTCCTATTTTTGGAAAAATTTTCTAAGTGTTCTAAAAGTTTCTAAAGTCATCGGTTTAGTCCCGAACCACCCCGAATGCATGTTTTGGGCCTCATAGGCTCGCTTTAGGGACATTATGATTGGTTGTGAATGAATTGTATTTGAATTGACTAATTGTATGAGAAATGTATGTTTTAAATGTGTGATAAGTTTGGTAATGCTCCGTAACCCTAATTTGGTATTGAATACGGGTGAGGGGTGTTATATTTATTGGTATCAGAGCTATGGTTTAGTCGATTCTAGGACTAATGTAGCGTATGTGAAAGTTTAGTTATACATGCCATATATAACCTGAGATAGTGTGATGACTCCTGACAATTTAAACTATGTTTTCATATAGTTAATGGATCCCAATCGAGCTATAGTTGATGATGTAGAAAGTAATGCGCCTGCCTCCGTTCACAAAGTAGCACAATCTGAGTCGAGACCCATATAGGGTAGCTAGGGAGGATAGGCTAAAGAAGCCTTCTTCCAGATGATGAACAAGTGGTTTATGAAATTTGTTCGGACAAATCTGACTGCTTAACAACCTCCACCCTTACCTAATCCTCAACCGGTTCCCGTAGTTCCTCAAGGTATGGAATTTCTACGACTGAATAAGCCGCCAGTTGATAAGATTCGAAAACATGGAGCCGAAGAGTTTAGAGCTAATGTTGATGACGATCCTGAGTGAATCGAGTTTTGGCTTGAAAACAATATCAGAGTATTTGATGAACTTTCTTGTACACCAGCAGAGTGTTTAAATGTGCCATATCACTTCTGAGGGACACTGCGTATCAATGGTGGAATACTTTGGAGTCAGTGGTACCAAGAGAAAGAGTTACCTGGGAATTCTTTCAAGCTGGGTTTAAAAAGAAATACATCAGTCAAAGGTTCATTTATCAGAGACGTAAAGAGCTTTTGGAGCTGAAACAGGGTCGTATGCCTGTGACAGAATACTGTTAGACTCAGTAAGTATGCTCGAGAATGTGTTTAAACTAAGGCAATAATGTGTAAAATATTTGAAGATGGGTTAAACGAAGACATAAAACTGCTAGTCAAGATTCTAGAGTTGAAAGAAGTCGTTGTGTTGGTTGGTAGAGCTTACAAAGCCGAGAAGCTTAGTAAAGAAAAGAGAAAAGTAGTTCAGAGGCTAGAGACTCGAGAAAGAGATCAATAAGTAAACCATATCAGTCTTCGTCAAAGAAATCTTGAGATTTGTATAGTCGCTCAAATGCTCCAGTGGGATATTCAAACAGAGATCATGGAAAACAATATTCAAGTCCTAAAACTCAAGCTACATCGGTATCGAGTGTTGGCAACGTGAGAAACAACAAACTCGAGTGTCAATAGTGTGGGGGACGACATTTTGGAGAATGATGGAATAAAAGTAATAAAGCTCGTTACAAATGTGGTACGCCAGATCATTTTATTTGGGATTGTCCTGAGTTATCCAAGAAAAACAAATATCAGAGTGCAAGATTGAGTAATACAGTTGTTAGAGGAAGACCACCTAGAAACACGAGAAATGTGATGGGTAGTAAAGGAGTGACAAGGGACTCTGCGATAAGATTCGAAGCCAGGGCACCAGCCATAGCTTACGCTATTTGCGCTCACGAAGACACGTCAACGCCCGATGTTATCACCGGTACATTTTCTCTTTATGACACTAATGTAATTGATTTCATTGATCCTGCATTGACTCATTCGTATATATGTATGAATTTAGTGTCTAGTAAGAGTTTGCCTCTTGAGTCTACTGAGTTTTTAATTAAAGTATCGAACCCTTTAGGCAAGTATGTTCTAGTTGATAAAGTTTGCAAGAATTGTCCTTTAATGACTCGGGGTTACTGTTTTCGGTTGATTTGATGCTTTTTCCATTTGATGAGTTCAATGTAATTCCGGGTATGGACTGGTTGATGTTGCATGATGCTGTTGTGAATTGTGGACGAAAGATTATTGAATTGAAATGTCAGAATAGTGAAATCATTTGAATTGAATCAGATGAATCGAGTGAATTGCCTATTGTGATTTCGTCTATGTCAACTCAGAAATGTTTGAGAAAAGGTTATGAAGCTTACCTTGCGCATGTGTTGGATACAAAAGTGTCTGAATCGAAGATTGAATCAGTGCTGATAGTCTGTGAGTTTTTGGATGTGTTTCCAGAAGAGTTGTCTGGGTTACCACTGATTAGAGAGGTCGAGTTTCATATTTAGTTGGTACCGAGAACATCACTGATATCTATAGCTCTGTATAGAATGGCTTCGACAGAGTTGAAAGAGTTGAAATCTCAGTTGTAAGAGTTAACGGATACAGGTTTTGCACGATCTAGTTTTTTGCCCTAGGGTGCGCCTGTATTGTTCGTAAAGAAGAAAGACAGATCAATGAGAATGTGTATTGACTATCGTCAAATCAACAAGGTTACGATAAAGAACAAATATCCTTTGCTGAGAATAGATGATTTGTTTAATCAGTTGAAAGGGGCGACAGTATTTTTGAAGATTGATTTGAGACCGGGCTATTATCAGTTGAGAGTTAAAGATTTGGATGTGCTGAAAATTGCATTCAGAACAAGGTACGGATATTATGAATTTCTTGTTATGCCTTTCGAATTGACTAATGCTCCTGCAGTTTTTATGGATTTGATGAATTAGAGTTTTAGACCGTATTTAGACAGATTTATTGTAGTTTTCATTGACGACATTCTGATTTATTCACGAGACGAGTCTGAGCATGCCGAGCATTTGAGAATTGTGCTACAAACTTTGAGAGATAAACAATTGTTTGCTAAATTCAGTAAATGCGAGTTTTGGCTCCAAGAGGTTGGATTTTTTGGACACATTGTTTCAGCTAAAGGTATACGAGTTGATCCAAGCAAGATTTTAGTAGTTATTGATTGGAAACCACCGAGAAATGTATCCGAAGTCAGAAGCTTTTTGGGATTAGCTGGTTATGATCGATGTTTTGTTAAAGGATTCTAGATGATTGCTACACCGATGACCAAATTGCTACAGAAAGATGTAAAATTCGAGTGGTCAAAGAAATGTCAACAGAGTTTTGATCAGTTAAAAATATTGTTAATTGAGAAACCAGTGTTGGTTCAACCTGAGTCGGGTAAAGAGTTTGTAATTTTCAGCAATGCGTCATTAAACGGTTTGGGTTGTGTTTTGATGCAAGAAGGAAAAGTGATAGCTTATGCTTCCAGACAGTTGAAACCACATTAAAAGAATTATTCGACGCATGACTTAAAGTTGGCTGCTATTGTTTTTGCATTGAAAATTTGGCGACATCATTTATACGATGAAAAGTTTCATATCTTTACCAATCACAAGAGCTTGAAATATATAATGACCCAGAAAGATCTGAATTTGCGACAACGAAGATGGCTCGAGTTACTAAAAGACTATGAGTTAGTGATTGATTATCATCTAGGGAAGCGAACGTAGTCGTGGATGCTCTGAGCAGAAAATCTTTATTTGCTTTGAGAGCGATGAATACTTAGTTAACCTTATTTGATGATGGTTTGATTTTAGCAGAGTTGAAAGCTAAACCAGTATTTCTTCAGCAAATTTGCGAAGCTCAGAAGTATGATAATGAATTGCAAGCCAAAAGAATGCAAGGTGAGTCGACTAGTGATTTCAGATTACCAGATTGGATCCGATGATTGCTTATTGTTCCGAGGTAGAGTTTGCATACCGAGAGATCCGGAGCTTATACAGAAAATTTTGAATGAAGCACACAGTGGTTGTCTATCTGTTCACCTAGGGAGGACTAAAATATACAATGATTTGAAACAGTTGTATTGGTGGTCAGGTATGAAACAATGACATTTCAGAATTTGTATCGAGATGTTTGGTTTGTTAGCAAGTTAAAGCCGAACATCAGGTGCCTTCGGGATTACTACAGCCTGTGTTGATATAGGAGTGGAAATGGGATAGAGTTACGATGGATTTTGTATCAAGATTGCCCCTGTCTCCGAAGAAGAAAGATGCTATCTGGGTTGTCGTAGATTGACTGACGAAATCTAGACATTTTATTTCGGTACGTACTGACTATTCGCTTGATAAATTGGCTGAACTATACATTTCTGAGATCGTTAGATTGCACCGGGTGCCAGTTTCAATTATTTCAGATAGAAATCCGAGGTTTACATCGTGATTTTGGAAGAAATTGCAAGAAGCTCTGGGTATGAGGTAGAATTTTTATACAGCATTTCATCCGCAAGCTGATGGTCAGTTTGAGAGAGTAATACAAATTCTTGAAGATATGCTTCGTTGTTGTGTTTTAGAGTTGAAGGCAATTTGGAGAAATATTTGTCGTTGGTTGAATTCGAGTATAACAACAGTTTTCAATTGAGCATAAAGATGGCACCGTATGAAGCTTTATATGGTCGTAAATGTCGAACTATGTTCTATTGGACCAAGCTGAGTGAGAAAAAGATTCACGGGGTTGATTTGATCCGAGAGACTGAAGATAAAGTGAAAATAATTCATGATAGTTTGAAAGTAGCTTCAGATCGACAGAAGTCGTACGTAGATTTGAAAGGAAAATACATTGAATAATGTATTTCAGATCAGTGACAGAGTAATTCTGCAAGCATCTCCGTGGAAGAAAATTCTTCGATTTGGTCGCAAAGGCAAGCTGAGTCCGCGTTTCATTGGACCGTATGAGATTATCGAAAGAATAGGACCAGTAGCATATCAGTTAGCTTTATCAGCAGAGTTAGAAAAGATCCACAATGTGTTTCATGTGTCGATGTTACGTCGATATAGATCATAACCATCACATGTAATTTCTCTGGTAGAAATTGAGATTCAACCTGATATGACGTATAACGAAGAATCAATTAGAATTTTAGCTCGAGAGGTTAAAGAATTGAGAAATAAACACATAGCTTTAGTGAAAGTGTTTTGGCAACGTCACGGGGTCAAAGAGGCTACGTGGGAGCCCCAGGAAGATATGAGAAAACAGTACCCTAACCTCTTTTCTAGTAAGATTTTAGGGGACGAAAATCCCTATGGGGGTAGAGTTGTAACAACCCGTTTTTAGTTAAATCAGAACAGTGGTTTTGAGACCACCAATCCAAAGTCAAAATAATTATTTTATTATTATTTTTATGTCTACATCTTGATTGAATGATTGTGTGAAAGTTCCATTTAGAAATTTTATCGTTTGATTAGTCAATTTGATAAAAAGGACTAAATCGTGTAAAATGCAAAAGTGATGTTCTAATAGTTAAAGGTATTAAATAGATAGAACATTAAAGTAAGAGTCCTTAAGTGGTAATCAGACCATTTTAATTGCGAGTGGACTATTATGGGCATGCATTAAGTGATTATAATGTTTTATAACTAAGGTTTGTAATGCCGCGAATTTGGGCCTAGTAGAATTGGGCCCATTGGGCCTTGGGCACGGGAGCGTTTAAATTTTTTTTTGAGAATAAGAGAATGGCACTAAGGCAAGTTGGACCTATTAGGTGAGTGATTTTGGAAGGTTAGGGGGCTTCTATGAAGTCCCGGGTTCAAACTTTGGCTTTAGGGAAATTTTGGTTTTAGGTGAATAAAAACCCTGGGAGTTAGTAGGTAGGCTTTAAGAATAAAATGTGGAGAAAATTGACACAAATGGAATGTGTGGTGTAGTGGCAAAGTGACGCCGCATAAGAGACAAGGGGGTGACGCCACAAGGAAGGAGGGAGGTCCAAGGTTCAAGTCTTGGCACTTGCATTTCTTTTTGTTTTATTTTTTTTAATGAATTTAGACTTTGGCCATAGGGTTATATTTAGTTGCGCATGATTTTAGTCACAAAGGGAGCTTGTGGCTTAGTGGCAAGTGGCGTGTTGAGCTATTGAAGGGAGCAAGGGTTCGAATCTCATGACAAGCGAGGGAGTATTTATTTTGCGGATTGGACGATCAGAGTTTGAGTTGGATTTAAACTCTACTAGTGGAGGGATCCCACATCGGAAAGATACAAAGAGAGAAGGTGAGAAGCTGGCTATATATAGAGCTATCTATGATTGGAAAGTAAACATGCCTTGGTGGGCGTTGGGCATAGGAGTGCTCGGAGCATGGATTAGCAGCTTCCGATTCCTATCAGGTGTGTATTCTCTCTACTCTAGATGTAGAGCGGCAAATGCCGAAATGCCGGTCACCCGACGATGGTAGCCACACGAGCGTGCGAGCACACGTGTGGGGGCTTCGATGCGATAGTTGAGGCCATCAGTAGTATTCTTGTAGGGTGAGGCTGCTTGGGCCACGATGGGCCGAAGTGGGCCCATATGAGTAGATTGTATGATTGTGTAGTATATATTAGACTAGACTAGGTGAATCTCATATCTGTGGCTAGATTTGGGCTAAATGGGCCACACGAGCGTGCGGGCTCATTTGGGCCGAGAATGGGCCTTAGGCCCATTCGCATCGTTTAGTAAACGTTAGTTTACAAAATTACCGAAATACCTTCAGATTGTAAAATTACCAAAATACCCCTAATTTGTGAAATTACCGAAATAGCCTCAGATTGTAAAATTACCGAAATACCCTTAATTTGTGAAATTATCGAAATACCCCTGGTTTGTAAAATTACCGAAATACCCCTGGTTTGCAAATTTACTGAAATACCCCTAGTTTGCAAAATTACTAAAATACCCCTAGTTTACGAAATTATCGAAATACCCCTAGTTTGTAAAATTACAGAAATACCCCTGGTTTGTAAAATTACCGAAATACCCCTGGTTTGCAAAATTATCAAAATACCCCTGGGTTGCGAAACTACCGAAATACCCTTGGGTTGCAAAATTACCAAAATACCCTTAGAGGGTAAATTACTGAAGTACCCCCGGTTGCAAAATTACTGAAATACCTTCAATGGTTAAAATGACAGATATGCCCCTGAAGGGCAAAATTGACGAAAATGCCCCTATATGTTATATGGTTATTTTTGTGTGCGATTTATAATTGTTATCATATGTTTAATTTTGAAGCGTTGCACTCATCTGATATTATGTTGCATGGGGATGAGATTATCTGAAAGGGGAAGTGCAAATAGGATCGCATGGTCGCTTGACGACTATGGATCCACTGAAGCTTTTTAGCCACCGAGCAGCTATGCTTCACCGTTAAGGTAATGCCGCAACCGGTGTTACATAAGGAGTATTCAGATGGGTGGGTCGGTTAAATCCCCACAGGAGTGCATGGTTGGACAGGAGACGGAGTGTTCGGCTGGTATGGGCATTAACGCATCGCATATATGGATTATATTACTGAGATGGGCTTAGGCCCAGATTTATATATCTGATATGTGACATTTGATATGGGTTAAGGCCCAACCGAGGCTATTTGGGCTAAGGCCCAATTGCCACCGTTACTTTAATGGGCTTGGGCCCGGATTGTTTTGATGCATGTTCTTACTGATGAGGGTGTACACACTGAGTTTACGTAAACTCACCCCCTCTTTTTAAATGTTTCAGGTAACCCTTAGTTGGCGGTTCGACGTACTAGAGGACTCGGAGGTGGCCACACTAAAAGTAGTTTTGGATTTTAGTATTTTACTTTTCTCTAATTTGGGTTAATATTATTATAATAAGGCCTCTCTTAAATTCCGATTTTTAGTTTTGGATTTTTAGTTTATTATGTTTTAAATCTGCTCAACATTGAATCGCGATTTTCTAAAACATTATCTGTTTTCAAAACACTACGCTTTCGTAGCTAAGTTGTAAATATCACGTTTTCATAAGTCACTTTTTAAGTTAAGCTTTCGCAAATAAACAAGGTTTTAAAAATGATAATGTTTTTCCAAGAATGATTTCTAATAAACCACATTTTGAAAATAAGCACATGAAATCGAAGATTTTGAACAATAGAAAGTTTTTGAAAAATAATAATAACAAACGCAAACTGGGACTTCTGTTTTTTTAATGTCAAGAAGAGTTTCTATAGAAAATGCGGTTTTCGAAAAACACCTCAATGTGACACGCCAGATTCGGGCCTAACTTTTAGGCCGGGTTTGGGGTGTTACAAGGTTAATTAAGTACATTTGTAAATAAACATAAAATAAATAAAACAAAAATCAAATTATTAAGGCTATCACCTTCTTTCGTCGATTATTAACAAGAATAAAAGCCATTTTTAAGGCTTGAAATTCAGCAAGCTATTCTCCTTCAATTAGGTATGCATTTTTAACTCGTTTTTAATGATTTCTACGTTTTTGAGATCGTTGCAGCTAGGTCTAGCTAGCCCAAGGACTATTTTGCAAAACATTTAAAGATTTAGGGTTTTTCCATTGATGAATACATGTGTGTTTTGATGTTTGATGATAGATTATGAATGTTTGATGATAGTTATACAAGTTTTGTTAAGTGATTTTTAATGAAAATGCAAATTAGGGATTAATATGTGAAAAATTAAAATTTGGTGGTTAAATTTTGAAATAAATGAAAAATATGGGCTGCTAGGGACCTAATTGAAATTCGGCTAGCATGGGTTGTGGTTAAATTGCATGAATTTGTGATTTTTTGAAATAAGGACTAAATTGTAAAAGTTGTGAACTATTAGGGCAAAAGTGTAAATGTGCTTTAATGAATGTTTTGGATTAAATTGAATAGAGAGGTAATTAAATAAGCTAAATTTGATTACATATAGATCAAGAAAAGTGAAATTCAGATCTAGATCGAGGGAAAAACAAAGTACTCGACTAATCGACCTATTTCACCGTTTTTGTGTCCGGGGTAAGTTCGTATGTAATAAACATTGTTATATTTGTGTTTTAAATGTTTTGATATTGCTTAAATTGTGAATTATGAACTTGCAGACACATTCGACGAAAATTCAGCATTAGAAATCCCGGTTTAACCTTAGGAATAAATTAGAATACGAAGGACATGTTAGTAGGAGTTACATTGATTTGGCTTCGGGCCATGATATTGGCACTTCGGGTGTGAGTTACATTGATTTGGCCTCGGGCCATGATATTGGAACTTCAGGTGTGAGTTACATTGATTTGGCTTTGGGCCATGATATTGGCACTTCTAGTGCGAGATACATTAAGTTGGCTTCGAGCCATGATATTGGCACTTAGGATGTGAGACACTCGAGTATCTGACTTTTATTCTGAACGGCTCAATGGGTATATTAAAGATGTGAAATGTTTAGAAATAAATATGTATCGATACAAGTATGTACAAAAAACTTTACGAGCAATGAGTCTAAGGAAGTTGTGAGTTTATGATCAAGTATGTGAATATATTCATGTTAGCTTGAGATTAATGTATTTTTGCATATTATGTCATTTAATTTGAATGGTAAATGAATGGTGAGACTTGCTTATTATTTTCATACGAGTGTACTAAGCTATAAAGCTTACTTTGTTTATTTTACCATGTTTTATAGTGATTTCAAAGCTAGCTCAGATTCGAGGATCGTCCGAGACTTCGTCACACTATCCAACTATTATCTTGGTACTTTTGAAATTATGTTTTGGTCATATGGCATGTATGGGAGTTGTTCATTTTGATGTATAGTTTGGTAATGAATTTAGCCATTTGGTTTGGTTTGTATATGATAAGTATTTTGCTTGGTGTATAGCCATGAGAGATCACTTATTTTGGTTCCATTTTGGCAAATATAATGATGTATATATATGTGCTAATGTTCCTTGGTGATGTGGTTTATAATTGCTTGTGAATGGCTTGTTGAAGTTTAGAGTTTAAGGTAGCTAATGGTGAAGAATTTGATATTGATATGTTTGTGGTTTTAAGCAAAGAAATGCTTTGATGAAATTGTACATATAAATGCTTTGTGAATGTGAAATTGGTATGATTGAATGAGCAAAACATGATATTATAAGCATGTTAGTTGTTGGTATTGAAATGGCATGTTTTAGTCTTGGTTTTGGTTGTATTGGATGCCTATTTATGCTATGATTTGAACCATTTGGGTTGTGTAGGTGTGAGCAAGTTTGGGTGGCAAAATGGCTTGGTAAATAGCCTATTTGTCCACACGGGCATAGACACGGGCGTGTGTCCCTGTCGTGTGCGATGCACGGTCAGGTTACACGGCCATGTGTCCTCTAGTGTTAAATTAGATGTAACAGCCCGATTTAGGGCCTAGTCAGGATAGTGGTGTGAGACCATGAAACCGAGATGAATTTATGAGTTTTTTAAAGTTTATGCCATGTTTGCATGCTAGTATGAAAGTTTCGTGAAGCAATTTTATTAAGTTGAGGTCAATTGGTCCAAAAAGGACAAAATTGCAAAAGTATCAAAATATGAGTTTCTAGAAGCTTTTTGTATGAAATAGCTTTAGAATAATAAGTATGAATCCTTAAATAGCAATTCTTCCAAAAATATAATTTTGGAAAAAAATTGGCCCTGAGATGGTGTTATAGAAAATTTTAGCGATAAGGGCATTTTGGTCATTTATGTATTAAAGGATTAAAATAGGAAAAAAATGATAAAAATCTATTATCTTCTTCCCCCCTTGTGCTAAAAATTTGGAGACTCCATAGCTAGGGTTCTTCATTTTTTTTCAAGCTTGCTAGTAAGTTCATTTTAGTCCTGTTTTTGATATTCTTCGTATTTTTGAAGTTCTCGTTTATGGAATTAGCTATTTTTAGCTATAAAATGAGCTAAGATGCATGTTTAAAAATTTACCCATGAATGACATGCATGCTAAATGATGTTTTATGGAAGTTTAGGAGAGTTTGATGTTAGATAAACATCTTTTCCTTAATGAATTTCATGAAAAATGATGGTATGGACCATTTTGTAATAGTTGTAAAATTGGTCATATCTACTAGAAATAGTAAGAATTGGGGATTGCTATAGTTGAGACTATTAATCAGCTAAGCATGTAGTTTATGAAAGTTGTATGAAATTATTTTATGAGCTTTGGGGTAAAAATGCAAATATTAGAAAGTATAGGGCAAAATAGTAATTTTGCCAAAGTATGAGTTATGAGTCAATTTAGTCAAAATGATTATTAAATGATCTATTTATGATTATAGATCAAGAAAAACGAAGCCCGGATCGAAACCATGGCAAGAACAAATCAAGAACTAAATTGCATAACTACATACATTTTGTATATTAAGGTAAGTTTGTATGATTTCTAAGCTTTATGATTTTTATCATTGAATTGTTTAGTGTAATGTATGCTATTTTCATGAAATGTTTAATGCTATATTCAACCAAGAAATCGATGTCATTAATTATGAGTAAGTCCCGATTGAAGATGAATTTCCCAGGATATTCGATCTGACACATGAGATATCATGTAAGTCCAAGGCAAGCTTGGCATTGAACATATATCATGCAAGTCCAAGGCAAGCTTGGCATTGAACAGATATCAGATATCATGTAAGTCCAAGGCAAGCTTGGCACTCAACAGATATCATGTAAGTCCAAGGCAAGCTTGGCATTGAACAGATAACATGTAAGTCCAAGGCAAGCTTGGCATTGATCAAGTTATCAAGCAAGATATCATGTAAGACCAAGGACTCAAGCTTGGCATTGATTCAAGAAGAGATATTCCATGTAAGTTCATATCTAGGATATGGCTTTAGCATCAAGTTCGTGGGAAGAGATTTAGTATCCTCGGTTATTCACAGAAATTCATCGGGCAAACGAGTAATGTTAAAATGAAATAGCAAGAAAGCTAAGAAAGCAAAGCTAGTATCATGATGAAATTGAGTATTATTCATATTATAAATGAAGACGTAGAGATCACGGTTATTATTATTAAAGTATACTGATCAATGAGATCAAGTGATACAGGTACCTTGTTTACCTTACAAGTATGAGAATAGTAAGTATCATGAGACAAGTAAAAATCATGTATGAGTAAGTAAGCCTTATAGCTGAAATAATGATACCATTGTTATGTCAAATGGTTTATATGAAGCAAGTTTATTTGATATGTGTTATACATACAAACTTACTAAGCTAAGTGCTTACGTTTTTTATTGTTTCTTTCTATGTAGTCCCGCCAAGCTAACTTGTGGATCGTCGGAGTCGGAGCTTGTAGCATATTATCAATCTCTATTTTGGTATAGCCAAGTTATTTACTAAGTATGGCATGTATAGGAAGCATTCATTTTGGGAACATGTTTTGAGAAGGGCCATTGTATAGACTATCAAGTTTATTATTATACTTTTGTATATGGCTAAGTAGTTGGCCAAATTTGTTAAGTTTGTTTGTGTATAGATATTAATGAAATATGTAGTATTATTCATGAAAGATGTGTTAATATTGAATTATTGATTTGAGTATGAGTATGATCTTTATTGCAGGGAGGCAAATGGCTTGGTAAATAGCCTCTAAGTTCCCACACGGTTAGACACACGGGCGTGTGTCTAGATCGTGCTAACCCTGCACCTTAATATTTTAAATCAAGATAGGCCACGGTCATCTAGCATGGCCGTGTGTATGAGCCATGTGAGACACGCGGTCCAAGCATGGGCGTGTGCCCAGGCCGTGTGATTGAAGTCAGTAGCTTCACACGGTTTCAGACACAAGCGTGTCAAAGCCGTGTGAATTAAGTCAGTAACTCCCTACGGTTGTAGGCATGGGTGTGTCTAAGGGTACACGGGCGTATGTATCCTGCTTCCAAGTTGAGTTTTCATTTAAGTGTCCAAAAGTTTTCGGATAAGTGTTTAAGGCTTCGTACGCCCATGATACGTACGTTTTGACCAAGAAAGGAAAGTTTTAAGTCAGCTCAAATTTTTGCAGCCCGTAAGAGTACGTATTAGTAAGTCAAGCATGGTAATGTCTCGTATCCAGTTCTAGCATCAGACTCGGGTATGGGGTGTTACATTTAGTGGTATCAGAGCTACGGTTTAGTCAGTTCTAGGACTAACGTAGCACGAGCACGAGTCTAGCTATACATGCCATACGTAAGAATGTTTTTATAATGATAGTTTGACGACTCTTGACCATTTAAATTATGTTTATACATATATATAGTAAATGGATGCTGACAGAGTTTTGGCGGATGATGTAAAAAGTAACGCACCAGCTCTCGCCGAAGGGACGGTTCCATATGAGAACGAGAATAGACCCACTACGGTGAGTCAAGGAGGAGGAGAAGAGGCTAGAGAAGCCTTCCACCATATGATGAATACATGGTATACAGAGTTCGTTCATGCGAACCCGAATGCACAACCCCCTCCACCCCCGCCTTTTCCACAACCTGATCTAGTAGCCCCTCAAGTAGTAGAGGTGGTAAGAGGAGATAAACCTCCAATTGATAGGATCAGGAAACATGGGGCAGAAGAATTTCGGGCTAGAAAAGATGATGATCTGGAAAGAGCTGAATTCTGGTTAGAAAATACCATCAGGGTATTTAATGAACTGTCATGCACCCTTGAAGAATGCATGAAGTGTGTAATCTCTCTTTTAGGAGACTCTGCTTACCAATGGTGGAACACCCTTGTGTCGATTGTACCGAGGGAAAGAGTCACATGGGAATTCTTCCAAGAAGAGTTCAAGAAAAAGTATATCAGTCAAAGGTTGGTAGACCAGAAGAGGAAGGAATTCCTAGAGCTCAAGCAAGGCAAGATGTCAGTAACTGATTATGAGCGAGAGTTTGTACGACTCAGCAAGTACGCTCGCGAATGTGTGTCCACTGAGGCCATTATGAGTAAAAGGTTTGAAGATGGGTTAAATGAGGACATCAAACTGTTTATTGATGTCCTGGAACTAAAGGAATTTGTTGTGCTAGTGGAAAGGGCTTGTAAAGTCGAAGAACTAGTAAAAGAGAAGAAGAAATCTGAAATAGAGTCTCGTGACTCTAGAAAGAGACAGTGGAACAAGTCATTTCAAACTTCGTCCAAGAAGTCAAGAGATTTTCCTGCTCGATCGGCTACTTCCACTGGGTTTTCAAGGAAAGATAAGAGTAAACAGTATTCGAGGAATAAAGCACAGACGACTTCAGTCGCAAGTGTTGGAAATTTTAGACCTGACCGATCTGAATGCCCACAATGTGGCAGACACCATCTGGGAGAATGTCGAGCACATGAAAATGCATGCTTTAGATGTGGTTCCCAAGACCACTATATAAAAGATTGCCCGGAAATGATGAAAGAAGAAAGAACTCAGAATCTGAAATCCGGGAGTATGGTTCGAGGAAGACCGCGGAGAAACCCGAGAAGTGGGGCAAGTGGTAGAGGTAACCCTCGAGAGTAGGCCGCGAGACCCGAGGGCAGAGCGCCTGCAAGAACCTATGCCATTCGCGCTCGCGAAGAGGCATCTTCTCATGATGTTATCACGGGTACCTTTTCTCTTTTCGATACCAAAGTTATTGCTTTAATAGATCCCGGATCCACACACTCTTACATTTGTATGAAATTAGTATCAGAATTGAGTATGCCTATAGATTCTACAGAGTTTGTGATTAAGGTGTCTAATCCTTTAGGTAAGAGTGTGTTAGTTGATAAAATTTGTAAAGATTGCCCATTAATGATTAGAGGTCATTGCTTTATAGCAAATCTTATGTTGTTACCATTTGATGAGTTTGATCTCATTCTTGGGATGGACTGGTTGACTGCCCATGGTGTATTTATTAATTGTGGAAAGAAGTACATTGAGATGAGATGTGAGAACGAGGATATCCTTCATGTACCATCAAATGAACAAGGTGGATTGCCGGTAATGATTTCTCATATGCGGGCGCAGAGATACATAAGAAAGGGGTATGGGGCATTTTTGGCCTTTGTGATGAATGATAAAGAAACAGAGTTAAAGATTGAGTCAGTGCCGATAGTATGTGAGTACCTGGACGTTTTTCCTGAGGAATTGCCAGGATTACCACCAGTTAGAGAGGTTGAGTTCAGCATTGAGCTAGCTCCCGGTACTGTACCGATATCTATTACTCCTTATAGAATGGCTCCAATAGAGTTGAAAGAATTGAAGTTACAGTTGCAAGAGTTGACAGATAAAGGCTTTGCAAGATCAAGTTGTTCACCATGGGGCGCTCCAGTTTTATTTGTGAAAAAGAAAGATGGTACCATGAGATTGTGCATAGATTACCGTCAGCTCAATAAAGTTGCCGTAAAGAACAAGTACCCATTGCCTAGGATCGATGATTTGTTCGATCAGTTGAAAGGAGCGACTATGTTCTCCAAAATAGACTTGAGATTAGGGTACTACCAGCTGAGAGTGAAAGATTCAGATGTATCCAAGACTGTCTTTCGAACGAGGTATGGGCATTATGAATTTCTAGTCATGCCCTTTGGGTTGACCAATGCTCCTGCGGTATTCATGGATTTAATGAACCGCATTTTTAGGCCGTACCTAGATAAGTTTGTAGTTGTTTTCATTGATGACATACTAATTTATTCCTTAGATGAGAACGAGCATGCTGAGCATCTTCGAACTGTTTTACAGACTCTTCGAAGAAATCAGTTATATGCCAAGTTCAGTAAAAGTGAATTTTGGCTCAAGGAAGTAGGATTTCTGGGACATATAGTCTCGAGAGATGGAGTCCTAGTAGATCCGAGTAAGATTTTGGCCATAATGGACTGGAAGCCACCGAAGAATATCTCTGAGATTAGAAGTTTTCTAGGCCTAACCGGTTATTATAGACGATTTGTCAAAGGGTTCTCCATGATTGCAACCCTGATGACTAGATTGTTACAGAAAAATGTGAAGTTTGAATGGACAGAAAGATGCCAACAAAGTTTTGAGAAGTTGAAAGCGATGCTGACAGAAGCTCTAGTTTTAGTACAACCTGAGACAGGGAAAGAATTTATAATTTACAGCGATGCATCCTTAAATGGATTAGGCTGTGTACTCATGCCAGAAGGTAAGGTGATTGCTCATGCCTCTAGACAGTTGAAGCCTCATGAGAAGAATTATCCGATGCATGATCTAGAATTGGCTTCCATAGTCTTCGCATTGAAGATATGGAGACATCATCTTTATGGTGAGCAATGTCGGATATTCACTGATCACAAAAGTTTGAAGTACTTGATGACGCAGAAAGAACTGAACTTAAGGCAAAGAAGATGGTTAGAGTTGATAAAAGACTATGAGTTGGTCATTGACTACCATCTTGGCAAGGCGAATGCGATCATAGATGCTTTGAGCAGAAAATCCCTTTTTGCGCTAAGGACAATGAATTTGCGGATGACCTTATCTGACGACAATTCTATTCTAGCTGAGTTGAGAACTAGACCAATGTTTCTTCAAGAGATCTTTGATGCTCAGAAAGAAGATAATGAATTGCAAGTCAAGAGAACTCAGTGTGAGACAGATACTGAGTCTGACTTTCGGGTTAATTCTAATGGATACTTGATGTTTAGAGATAGAATTTGTGTACTGAGAAAAGAGGAGCTTATTCAGAGAATCTTGCATGAGGCCCATAACGGATGTTTATCTGTACATCCGGGAAGTACTAAGATGTATAATGACTTGAAGCAACAGTATTGGTGGCCGAAAATGAAGAAAGACATTTCAGAGTTAGTTTCCAAGTGCATGATTTGTCAGCAAGTAAAGGCTGAACACCAAGTACCTTCGGGTTTACTTCAGCCCATTTTGGTTCCCGAGTGGAAATGGGACCGTATTACTATGGATTTTGTAACGGGTATACCGTTGTCACCAAGCAAGAAGGATGTTATATGGGTTGTAGTTGATAGACTCACTAAGTCAGCCTATTTTATACTCGTACGAGTAGATTACTCACTCGACAAGTTGGAAAACTTGTATGTTTCCAAAATAGTAAGACTTCACGGAGTTCCCTTGTCAATTATATCGGATAGAAATCCGAGGTTCACATCTAGATTTTGGAAAAAGTTACAAGAGGCCCTGGGTACAAAGTTGAACTTTAGTACGACCTTTCATCCTCAAACTGACGGCCAGTCAGAGAGGTTAATTCAAGTACTTGAGGATATGCTCAGATGTTGCATTCTAGAATTCCAAGGCAGTTGGGAAAAGTTTCTCCCATTGGCAGAATTTGCTTATAACAATAGTTTTCAGTCGAGTTTAAAGATGGCACCTTATGAGGCTTTATATGGGCGTAAGTGCAGAACGCCTTTGTTTTGGACTGAACTCAAGGAAAACCAAATTCACGGGGTTGATTTGGTGAGAGAAGCTGAGGAAAAAGTGAAGATAATACGAGAATGTTTAAAAGCTGCATCAGACAGACAGAAATCCTATTCAGATTTAAAGAGAAAAGAGATAGAGTACCATGTTGGGGATAAAGTCTTCTTGAAAGTGTCACCATGGAGAAAGGTTCTCAGATTTTGGCTGAAAAGGCAAGTTAAGCCCACATTTCATTGGACCTTATGAGATTACTGAGAGAGTTGGGCCAGTAGCTTATCGTTTTGCTTTGCCACCAGAATTAGAGAAGATACATGATGTGTTTCACGTGTCAATGTTGAGACGCTACCGATCAGACCCTTCACATGTAATTACCCCATTAGAGATAGAGATTCATCCTGACATGACTTATGGTGAAGAACCAGTCAAGATTTTAGCTCGAGAAGTTAAGCAATTGAGAAATAAGAGTATTGCATTAGTGAAAGTATTGTGGCAAAGACATGGAATAGAAGAAGCTACATGGGAATCAGAAGAGAATATGAGAAACCAGTATCCAAACCTTTTTTGCTGGTAAGATTTTTGAGGACGAAAATCCCTAAGAGGGGGAGAATTGTAACAGCTCGATTTAGGGCCTAGTCGGGATAGAGGTGCGAGACCACGAAACCGAGATTAATTTATGAGTTTTTAAAGTTTATGCCATGTTTGCATGCTAGTATGAAAGTTTCGTGAAGCAATTTTATTAAGTTAAGGTCAATTGGTCCAAAAAGGACTAAATTGCAAAAGTTTCAAAATATGAGTTTCTATAAGCTTTTTGTATGAAATACCTTTAGAATAATAAGTATGAATCCTTAAATAGTAATTTTTCCAAAAATATAATTTTGGAAAAAAAATTGGCCTTGAGATGGTGTTATAGAAAATTTTAATGATAAGGGCATTTTGGTCATTTATGTATTAAAGGATTAAAATAGGAAAAAAATGATAAAAATCTATTCACCTTTTTCCCCCCTTGTGCCGAAAATTTGGAGACTCCATAGCTAGGGTTCTTCATTTTTTTCAAGCTTGCTAGTAAGTTCATTTTAGTCCCGTTTTTATATTCTTCGTATTTTTTAAGTTCTCGTATATGGAATTAGCTATGTTTAGCTATAAAATGAGCTAAGATGCATGTTTAAAAATTTACCCATGAATGACATGCATGCTAAATTATGTTTTATGGAAGTTTAGGAGAGTTTGATGTTAGATAAACATCTTTTCCTTAATGAATTTCATGAAAAATGATTGTATGGACCATTTTGTAATAGTTGTAAAATTAGTCATATCTACTAGAAATAGTGAGAATTGAGGATTGCTATAGTTGAGACTATTAATCAGCTAAGCATGTAGTTTATGAAAGTTGTATGAAATTATTTTACGAGTTTTGGGGTAAAAGTGCAAATATTAGAAAGTATAGAGGCAAAATAGTAATTTTGCCAAAGTATGAGTTATGAGTCAATTTAGTCAAAATGATTATTAAATGATCTATTTATGATTATAGATCAAAAAAATGAAGCCCGGATCAAAACCAAGGCAAGAACAAAGTCGAGGACTAAATTGCATAGCTACATACATTTTGTATATTGAGGTAAGTTTGTATGATTTCTAAGCTTTATGATTTTTATCATTGAATTGTTTAGTGTAATGTATGCTATTTTCATGAAATGTTTAATGCTATGTTCAACCAAGAAATCAATGTCATTAATTATGAGTAAGTCCTGATTGAAGATGAATTTCCCAGGATATTCGATCTGTCAGATGAGATATCATGTAAGTCCAAGGCAAGCTTGGAATTGAACAGATATCATGCAAGTCCAATGCAAGCTTGGCATTGAACAAATATCATGTAAGTCCAAGGCAAGCTTGGCATTGATCAAGTTATCAAGCAAGATATCATGTAAGACCAAGGACTCAAGCTTGGCATTGATTCAAGAAGAGATATTCCATGTAAGTCCATATCTAGGATATGGCTTTAGCATCAAGTTCGTGGGAAGAGATTTAGTATCCTCGGTTATTCGCAGAAATTCATCGGGCAAACGAGTAATGTTAAAATGAAATAGCAAGAAAGCTAAGAAAGAAAAGCTAGTATCATGATGAAATTGAGTATTATTCTTATTATAAATGAAGACGTAGAGATCACGGTTATTATTATTAAAGTATACTAATCAATGAGATCAAGTGATACAGGTACCTAGTTTACCTTACAAGTATGAGAATAGTAAGTATCATGAGACAAGTAAAAATCATGTATGAGTAAGTAAGCTTTATAGCTGAAATAATGATACCATTGTTATGTCAAATGGTTTATATGAAACAAGTTTATTTGATATGTGTTATACATACAAACTTACTACGCTAAGTGCTTACGTTTTTTATTGTTTCTTTCTATGTAGTCCCGTCAAGCTAACTTGTGGATCATCGGAGTTGGAGCTTGTAGCACACTATCAATCTCTATTTTGGTATAGCCAAGTTATTTTTACTAAGTATGGCATGTAGGAAGCATTCATTTTGGGAACATGTTTTGAGAAGGGCCATTGTATAGGCTATCAAGTTTATTATTATTCTTTTGTATATGGCTAAGTAGTTGGCCAAATTTGTTAAGTTTGTTTGTGTATAGATATCAATGAAATATGCAGTATTATTCATGAAAGATGTGTTGATATTAAATTATTGATTTGAGTATGAGTATGATCTTTATTGCAGGGAGGCAAATGTCTTGGTAAATAGCCTGTAAGTTCCCACACGGTTAGACACACGGGCGTGTGTCTTGACCATGCTAACCCTGCACCTTAATGTTTTAAATAAGGATAGGCCACGGTCATCTAGCACGGCCGTGTGTATGAGCCGTGTGAGACACGCAATCCAAGCATGGGTGTGTGCCCAGGCCGTGTGATTGAAGTCAGTAGCTTCACACGGTTTCAGACACAGACGTGTTAAAGTCGTGTGAATTAAGTCAGTAACTCCCCACGGTTGTAGGCATGGGCGTGTCTAAGGGTACATGGGCGTGTCCCAACTAACATGGGCGTGTGTATCCTGCTTCCAAGTTGAGTTTTCATTTAAGTGTCCAAAAGTTTTCGGATAAGTGTTTAAGGCTTCTAGGCCCATGATACATACGTTTTGACCAAGAAAGGAAAGTTTTAAGTCAGCTTAAATTTTTACAGCCCGTAAGAGTACGTATTAGTAAGTCAAGCATGGTAATGTCTCGTATCCAGTTCTAGCATCGGACTCGGGTATGGGGTGTTACATTAGAAATCAAGTCAGTATGCTCCACACGACCTCACACACGAGCGTGTGACTTGGCCGTGTGGCATAAGTCCGTATAACCTACAGGTTTGGCACGACCTAGCACACGGCCTGGTACAGGGCGTGTATGGCCATTTTTAGGGCACACGGGCTAGTCACACGGGCATGTGTGTTGGCCGTGTGACCCAAGTCAAAGAGTTACACGGGGTCGGACACGGGCTGAGACACGACCATGTGCTTCCATTTTGAATGTCCACACAGGTGTTTCTTTGGCAGTGTGAGACACGCGGCCGGACCACACGGGCATGTAACACCCCTAACCCGTATCCGTCGCCGGATTAGGGTTACGGCATTACAGGTTAAGACACAACTTTTAACTAATCACATAAGTTATAGATAAACCATCATATATAGAAAAATACAAATAATTAAGAATTACTCCTGCATGTAAAATGTATCAAATTCAATTTCTTAAAACATACTTCGGATGGTTCCTTGCAACAATTTACAAATTGGTTCATTTCATTTAATCGATCAAGTCACCTTAGCCTAATACACATATATAATTATGCATGTGAGTTAATTCTTAACTATGTGATAAATCATGGCATCCAGATAAACCTATATGAGATCACGTGTACACTTATTATACCAAAATCAAATAGAACCAACACTCAGTCGATCCAATGCTCACTTTAATCTGTTGATATGTGCATAATCGAGCTACAATTAATTATGCAACTTATTCATTTCTATTGCATACATTAATCGTACTCAATATGCAAATCATTCAAGCATATTTTAATTTCTCAAAAGTAACCTCTTTTGTCTCAGCATGCATAGTAAGATTAACGTCCTAAAAGAAGACAATCTAGAAGATATCATGCATGTCATATTAGACTCAAAACTCAATCAAACTAACATCACATGCATACATATAATACGAATTTGAAATTTATAAATGTTCATGCATATGGCCGAATGCCATCAAGTCCATATTTCCAACATTTAGCTATCTCATTACTAATTCACATAAAATGAATTGGATACACATTTACCCACGATTTTCATACCCGAATATGCCATTCAAAAACATGTCTATCAATATCCCATGTTAACAATCACAAAGTTTACAAAGTTAACTTATGCTTCCAAAATTCATATCAAAATAAGATATCGAATCTTAATCCATCTATTTAAACTACCACACATACACATACATTGACTTAGATATGCATCTAACAGGCCAAGGATAAATTTGCTAAGAACTAAGCACTTTAAGCATTCAACCATTTACTCATATATTCAGACTTAACTTTAAAACCCAACCATTATGTTCAAGGGCATTAAAACTTAAGTTAACCAAAAGAAATAAGCCTTTTTCGCAAGGCTAGGCTATATTTATTTACAAGACCAAAGTTCATTAATTACCACTTAGTCTAACTTATACATGCCTTTGATTTAAAAACCAAGTGTATAAGTACCAAAAAGGGGTTTGATAGTGTGGTTGATTCCTCTGACGATCCTCGGAGCCCGTAGCTTGAACGATATATATAAAACAAACAAGGTCCACACAGAAAGTAAGCTCACTAGCTTAGTAAGTCTTAAGTATCCACAAATATAGCATTCGGTTACACAAACATTTATATAATCAATTTCTGACATTAAACATTCATGAATTAACACATAATTTACTATAGTCGAATAGCTCATCTCATGTAATACATAAATTTTCATTACTTGCCACCGTACATCAATTATCAAATAATAATCCCACACTTATGCATATATTCATACCTGTGCAAATACTTTAGTTCTTTCATGCTTTCCTATAACCAACTTCCTCATGGTATAGAACATATATACAAGTTTCATCTATCATATGTATATTACTTACTTTCAACATTTCATTTACTTATCAATATAGTATATAAGCATAGCATATAAGTATGATTAATACTTACCTTGTAACCGAACCCACAAATTCACTTTCATAACTCAAGCTTTCTTGATTTATTTTGTAACTTTACTATTTCAATATAGAAGTTCGGGAATTGAAAACTCACCAGCATACAACAAGCAATTCATTGGTCCAAATCGCATTCACTGACACTTGGCCTGCTAGACTCAAAGTCTGTGATTTTAAACATCGGCATTTAGCCTGCTAGGTATTAAGCCCGATATATTCACCGGTACAAGGCCTGCTAGGCTCGAAGCCTGAAATAATCCTTCAATACATATTTCTTAGTGCGAACATCACAAACAAATCATATACATCATGTTACATCCACATATCATAATAACAAAATATACTCAATCCAAATTAACACCTTTACATTCGGCTAACACCCAAATCTATACTCAAAATCATCAAATATTATCATTTAACATGTTCATAATTAACTCTTTAATATATATTTGCTTAAGGACTTACCTCGACTGTCGACGGACAACGTTGGCCGGCTATTCGGTAACCTTCGCCTTTCCCTGATCCAAATCTGTTTTTCTTTGTTCTTGATCTAGACACATTAAAATTTAGCTCATTCAAGCACATTTCATCTCAATTTAGTCCCAAAACACATAAATGGGAAAATTACCATTTTGCCCCTAATGTTTCACATTTTTACAATTTAGTCCTATTTGCATAAAACACAAAATACACAAAATTTCACTAAACCATACAAGGGCCAAATGTTCATAGGGACCTCACTAGTCCATTTATTTCATTTATTTTGCATTTTAACCCCCTCAAAAATTCATTTTTGCAATTTAGCCCAATTACTCAATTTTACCAAAAATCCAAAGACAAAACATATTAATCTAACATATATCTTTCATAATTCATCAACTATCATCATAAAACTCATAAACTCATCAATGGCATATTTCAAAATATTCACCAAAATCAAAAATTCAAGCATGGGTCTTGAAGTATTCGAAGCAACGATCACAAAAACGTAAAAATTATCGAAAACCAAAGTAAAACACACCTTGAATTAAGCTAGATGATGGCCGAACCTTCCAAGCCTTTAAACCCTTATTTTTTTAACTAAGATTCGACAATTGAAGATAAAGAACAAAAAAATGGCTTTTAATTTCATATAATTTAACATACAATAACATTTTTAATGTTTTACCATTTTAACCTTTAATGTTTTACCATTTTAACCTTTAATTAATAATAAAAACAACTTATAAAAACATTCGTCCTTTTTGTTAAATTGAACACACAAACGATTAAATTTTTCTACGAAACTTTCACACACAGTAAACCACATATAATAAGCACAGAATATATCATTTAAATATATTTTAGACTCGGATTCGTGGTCCCGAAACCACCGTTCCGATTAGGGTCAAATTCGGACTGTTACAGCTCTCCTCCCTTAGGGATTTTCGTCCCCGAAAATCTTACCGATAAACAAAGTCAGATATTGTTGCCTCATTGAATCCTCAGGCTCCCACGTAGCCTCTTCAACTCCGTGCCTACTCCACAGTACTATCACTATTGGAATTCTCTTGTTTTTCAACTCTTTCATTTCCCGAGCTAAAATACGGATCGGTTCTTCCTCATACGTCATATCGGATCGGATTTCAATCTCAGATGGAGCGATTACATGTGACGGATCTGATCTATATCTACGAAGCATCGAAACGTGAAATACATTATGTATCTTTTCTAATTCAGAGGGCAACTTCAATCTATAAGCAACAGGCCCAATACGTTCAATGATCTCGTATGGTCCGATGAACCTCGGACTTAGTTTGCCTTTCCGACCAAATCGGAGTACCTTCCTCCACGGAGAAACTTTCAAGATTACCCGGTCTCCGACCTGAAACTCTATGTCTTTGCGCTTTGAATCAGCATAGGACTTTTGACGATCCGAGGCAGCTTTCAAACTATCTCTGATTATAGCCACTTTCTGTTCTGCCTCTTTAATCAAATCAACCCCGTGTATCTTACTTTCGCTGAGTTCGGTCCAGTACAACGGTGTACGACACTTACGGCCATATAGAGCTTCGTAAGGTGTCATTTTGATACTCGATTAGAAATTGTTATTATAAGCAAATTCAAGCAAAGGTAAGTATCTTTCCCACGTACTTTCAAACTCGAGGACGCAACATCTCAACATGTCCTCAAGTATCTGAATGGTTCCTTCAGACTGACCGTCTGTCTGCGGATGAAAGGTTGTGCTAAAGTGGAGTTTAGTACCTAAAGCATCTTGCAACTTCTTCCAAAACCGCAATGTGAACCTCGGGTCTCTGTCTGAAACAATGGAACTCGGTATACCATGTAATCTCACAATTTGAGATACATACAACTCAGCAAGTTTATCAAGCGAATAGTCTGTACGAACCAGCACAACGTGAGCTGTTTTGGTTAGTCGATCCACTATAACCCAGACTGCATCTTTCTTGCTCGGTGTCATAGGCAAACCGGATACAAAATCCATAGCGATTCTATCCTATTTCCATTCAGGTATCATGATCGGCTGAAGTAATCCAGAAGGCACTTGATGCTCGGCTTTTACTTGATGACAAATTAAACACTTTGAAACAAATTCAGATATATCCCGCTTCATGCCAGGCCACAATAGAACTGTTTCACATCATTATACATTTTCGTGCTACCCGGATGTACTAGTCGACTATTATGAGCCTCGTCCAAAATCATCTGAATCAAATCCATATTCCTCGGAACACATATTCGGCCTTTGAAGTTCAAACAATCATTTGCATCAATTTGAAACTCTAACTCTGCATCATTTTCACACTGAACTCGTCTAGCAATCATATCTTTGTCAATTTTCTGTGCATCACAAATTTGCTGAATAAACATCGGTCTTGCTTTCAACTCGGCTATGATCGAACCATCGCCAGACATAACCATATGTGCGTTCAACGCACGAAGAGCAAACAATGATTTTCGACTTAAAGCATCTGCAACAATGTTAGCTTTCCCCGGATGGTAGTCAATCACTAATTCATAGTCTTTCAACAGCTCTAACCATCTGCGTTGTCTCAAGTTCAAATCCTTCTGAGTCATTAAGTACTTCAGGATTTTTTGATCTGAATAAACATGACATTTTTCACCGAACAAGTAATGACGCCATATTTTTAAAGCGAAAACTATGGCTGCTAGCTCCAAATCATGAGTCAGATAATTTCTTTCATGAAGCTTCAATTGTCTCGAAGCATAGGCTATGACTTTGCCTTCCTGCATCAAAACGCAACCCAACCCATTCAAAGAATCATCACTATAAACAATAAATTCTTTACCCGATTCAGACTGAGCTAATACTGGAGCTTCGGTCAAAATGGCTTTCAACTGATCGAAACTTTTCTGACACTTTTCCGACCACTCAAACTTAACATCTTTCTGTAGTAGCTTTGTTAAAGGTGTGGCTATCATGGAAAAACCTTTGACGAATCGTCTGTAGTATCCTGCAAGTCCCAGAAAGCTTCGAATTTCAGAAACATTCTTTGGTGGTTTCCAATCAAGTATAGCCGATATTTTGTTCGGATCAACCCGAATACCTGATGCTGAAACGACGTGACCCAAAAAGCTGACTTCCTTCATCCAGAATTCACGCTTACTAAACTTTGCATACAACTGTTGATCTCGCAAAGTTTGTAGCACCAATCTCAAATGCTCGGCATGCTCGGTTTCATCTCTGGAGTAGATCAGAATATCATCTATAAACACTACCACAAACCGATCCAAATACCATCTGAAAACTCGATTCATCAAATCCATAAAAATAGTAGGTACATTAGTAAGTCCAAAAGGCATGACTAGGAACTCAAAATGTCCGTACCTCGTTCGGAATGCAGTCTTTGGCACATCGAAATCTCTGACTCCCAACTGATAATAGCCCGATCTCAAGTCTATCTTCGAAAACACTGAAGCCCCTTTCAACTGATCAAACAAGTCATCAATCCGAGGCAACGGGTATTTATTCTTTATAGTCACCTTATTCAGCTGCCGATAATCAATACACATTCGCATAGTTCCATCTTTCTTTTTCACAAATAGAACTGGTGCACCCCAAGGAGAAAAGCTCAGTCGTGCAAAGCCTCTATCTGTCAACTCTTGCAACTGTGCTTTCAACTCTTTCAATTCAGTAGGTGCCATTCGATATGGAGCTATCGAAATCGGAGTCGTCCCCGGTACTAATTCAATACCAAACTCTATCTCTCGAACTGGCGGTAAACCCGACAATTCTTTAGGGAACACCTCTGGGTATTCACATACAATTGATACGGATTCAATCTGCTTTTCAGACACTTTATTATCCAACACATAAGCCAAGTAAGCCTCACATACTTTTCTCACATACTTACGAGCTAGCATCGAGGATATTACTACCGGTAGCCCACTCAGATCATTTGATTCAATCTGGATAATCTCACCTTTCTGACATCTCAAATCAATAATCTTTCTTTTGCAATTCACCACTGCATCATGCAGAGTTAACCAGTCCATTCCCAAAATTATATCGAACTCGTCGAAGGGCAACAACATTAAATCAGCTGGAAAGCAGGAATCCCGAATCATCAACGGGCAACCGTTACATACTTTATCAACGAGAACACATCTACCCAAAGGGTTAGACACACGGATCACAAACTCAGTAGACTCAACAGGCAGAGTCTTACTGGATACTAGAGTTTCACACACATATGAATGAGTCGAACCAGGATCAATCAAAGCAATCACAGTAGTATCATAAAGTGTGAAAGTACCGATAATGACATCTGGGGAAGAAGCATCCTCTCTGGCTCGTATAGCGTAAGCTCTAGCTGGTGCTCGAGCCTCTGATCGTACTGCAGTGTCCTTCGTTCCTCTATGACTGCCACCTACATTCCCCAAATGTTTGGGTGGTCTGCCCTGTGCTGACGTGTTGCTCGGTTTAGTGTTCTGAGCCGTGTTTTGCTCGGCTAGCATCAGGCACTGTCGAATAAAATGGTCCGACGATCCACATTTAAAGCAGGACCGATCATGGAATCTACAACTCCCAGAATGCCATTTTCCACAATGCTTGCACTCAGCCTGGTTTTGCTGAACATTACCAACACTAGCCATCGAAGTGGCTCGGGAACTCACTAGAGGTCGATCTCGTCTAGACAGGTCTGAAGTAGCTTTATGTCGGTCGAAGTCATCTTTGAACTTCTTAAACGCTGAATGGAAAGTCTTACTCGATGATCTTTTTCGAGTGTCTCTAGCTTCTATTTCGGCCTTTCTTTTCTCTTTCCCAAGCTCTTCAGCTTTTCAAGCTCATTCGACAAGTACTACGAACTCTTTGATTTCAAGAATGCCAACAAGAAACTTTATGTCTTCATTCAGACTGTCTTCAAATCTTTTGCACATAATGGCTTCAGTTGATATACACTCTCGGGTATAACGGCTCAATCTGACAAACTTTCGCTCATATTTTGTCACAGTCATACGACCCTGTTTCAGTTCCAGAAATTCTTTTCGTTTCTGATCAATAAATCTTTGACTGATATATTTCTTACGGAACTCGATCTGGAAGAAATCCCAAGTCACTTTTTCTTTCGGAACCACTGATACTAGTGTATTCCACCAGTGATATGCAGTGTCCCGAAGTAGAGATATAGCACACTTCAGGCAATCATCTGGAGTACAGGATAGCTCATCAAGTACCCGAATAGTGTTATCAAGCTACATCTCGGCTCGCTCTGCGTCATCATCATCATTGGCTTTGAATTCTTCGGCCCCAATTTCCTGATTTTATCAACGAAAGGCCTACTAGATCTCATCGGATCTATCATCGGAGGTGCTGAAGGTACCGGAGTTGGATTATTCGGGGGTGGAGGTTACTGTACAGCCGGGTTAGTTTGAACAAACTGGGTAAACCATTCATTCATCATCTGGTAGAAGGCTTGTTTAGCCTCCCCCTCATGGCTACTCGAAACTGGTCGAGAGTCTACCGTCACTGATCCACGTGCACGATCAGGCGCTACACTCTCCACATCATCTGCTACAGCTCTGTCAGGATCGGAATCCATTTACTATATAAAACACAGTTGGAAATATCAGAAGTCACCACACTATCATATATACAGTAAAGGCATGTATAGCTAGACTCTCACGCGCTACGGTAGTCCTAGAATCGACTAAACTGTAAGCTCTGATACAATCAAATGTAACACCCCGAACCCGTATCCGTCATCGAATTAGGGTTACGGCATTACAGGTTAAGACACAACTTTTAACTAATCACATAAGTTATAGATAAACCATCATATATAGAAAAATACAAATAATTAAAAGTATTACTCCTGCATGTAATATGTATCAAATTCAATTTCTTAAAACATACTTCGGATGGTTCCTTGCAACAATTTACAAATTGGTTCATTTCATTTAATCGATCAAGTCACCTTAGCCTAATACACATATATAATTATGCATGTGAGTTAATTCTTAACTATGTGATAAATCATGGCATTCAGATAAACCTATATGAGATCACATGTACACTTATTATACCAAAATCAAATAGAACCAACACTCAGTCGATCCAATGCTCACTTTAATCTGTTGATATGTGCATAATCGAGCTACAATTAATTATGCAACTTATTCATTTCTATTGCATACATTAATCGTACTCAATATGCAAATCATTCAAGCATATTTTAATTTCTCAAAAGTAACCACTTTTGTCTCAGCATCCATAGTAAGATTAACTTCCTAAAAAAAGACAATCCAGAAGATATCATGCATGTCATATTACACACAAAACTCAATCAAACTAACATCACATGCATACATATAATACGAATTTGAAATTTATAAATGTTCATGCATATGGCCGAATGCCATCAAGTCCATATTTCCAACATTTAGCTATCTCATTACTAATTCACATAAAATGAATTGGATACACATTTACCCACGATTTTCATACCCGAATATGCCATTCAAAAACATGTCTATCAATATCCCATGTTAACAATCACAAAGTTTACAAAGTTAACTTATGCTTCCAAAATTCATATCAAAATAAGATTTTGAATCTTAATCCATCTATTTAAACTACCACACATACACATACATTGACTTAGATATGCATGTAACAGGCCAAGGATAAATTTGCTAAGAACTAAGCACTTTAAGCATTCAACCATTTACTCATATATTCAGACTTAACTTTAAAACCCAACCATAATGTTCAAGGGCATTAAAACTTAAGTTAACCAAAAGAAATAAGCCTTTTTCTCAAGGCTAGGCTATATTTATTTACAAGACCAAAGTTCATTAATTACCACTTAGTCTAACTTATACATGCCTATGATTTAAAAACCAAGTGTATAAGTACCAAAAAGGGGTTTGATAGTGTGGTTGATTCCTCTGACGATCCTCGGAGCCCGTAGCTTGAACGATATCTATAAAACAAACAAAGTCCACACACAAAGAAAGCTCACTAGCTTAGTAAGTCTTAAGTATCCACAATATAGCATTCAGTTCCATGAACATTTATATAATCAATTTCTGACATTAAACATTCATGAATTAACACATAATTTACTATAGCCGAATAGCTCATCTCATGTAATACATAAATTTTCATTACTTGCCACCGTACATCAATTATCAAATAATAATCCCACACTTATGCATATATTCATACCTGTGCAAATACTTTAGTTCTTTCATGCTTTCCTATAACCAACTTCCTCATGGTATAGAACATATATACAAGTTTCATCTATCATATGTATATTACTTACTTTCAACATTTCATTTATTTATCAATATAGTATATAAGCATGGCATATAAGTATGATTAATACTTACCTTGTAACCAAACCCACAAATTCACTTTCATAACTCAAGCTTTCTTGATTTGTTTTGTAACTTTACTATTTCTATATAGAAGTTCGGGAATTGAAAACTCACCAGCATACAACAAGTAATTCATTGGTCCGAATCGCATTCACCGACACTTGGCCTGCTAGACTCAAAGTCCGTGATTTTAAACACCGGCATTTAGCCTACTTGGCATTAAGCCCGATATATTCACCGGCACAAGGCCTGCTAGGCTCGAAGCCCGAAATAATCCTTCAATAAACATTTCTTAGTGCGAACATCACAAACAAATCATATACATCATGTTACATCCACATATCATAATAACAAAATATACTCAATCCAAATTAACACCTTTACATTCGGCTAACACCCAAATCTATACTCAAAATCATCAAATATTATCATTTTAACCTTTAATTAATAATAAAAACAACTTATAAAAACATTCGTCCTTTTTGTTAAATTGAACACACAAACGATTAAATTTTTCTACGAAACTTTCACACACAGTAAACCACATATAATAAGCACAGAATATATCATTTAAATATATTTCAGACTTGGATTCGTGGTCCCAAAACCACCATTCTGATTAGGGTCAAATTCGGACTGTTACAAGGTATGTGTTCCCTATTTTTGGAAAATAATTCTAAGTGTTCTAAAAGTCTCTAAAGTTATCGGTTTAGTCTCGAACCACCCCGAATGCATGTTTTGGGCCTTGCAGGCTTGTGTTAGGGACATTATAATTGGTTGTGAATGAATTGTATTTGAATTGACTAATTGTATGATAAATGTATGTTTTAAATGTGTGATAAGTTTGGTAATGCTCCGTAACCCTATTCCAATATTGAATATGGGTTAGGGGTGTTACAAATTAACTAGACCAATTGAAAGTCGTAGCTATAACCTACAAATTTCCTAATTATTCTTTTAAAATGCAAAAACTAAAATTAATCTAGTGACGTTGCCTGTAACACCCCAAACCCGGCCCAAACGCTACGGCCGAATCTAGAATGCTACTGAGGAAAAAGTTTGAAAAGAATTTGTCATAAGAGTGAAAACATAATAATTTTTCGTCATTTATAAAACATTGTACATTTAAAATTCTTAAGTAAAAATTATGTTGTTACAAATTTCCGGATTTAAAACTTTAATATAAGTTTTGATGATGTAAATCGCTTTCTAAAATAAAACATTCCCAGATATTATCTCGATCGTCAATTCAACCCAAACACAATAAAAATTCCCTAATACTTTAAGTGGCCTTATTACAATAAATATTTATTCCAAAGTACTAAAAATATAAAGTGCATGAAATAATTAAAAACATCTTCTGCATGGCCACCTCGTATCAGCTCCAGCCCGGTCCAAGCATCATGTATCACCTGCGTTGTTTGGTAAAAATTGGGTGAGTCAAACCGACTCAGTGTGTAATTAGTCCACAGATTTCCACACATGGGCTTAGCCCAAACCAAACCAATCCACATATCAAATAATAATGCAAAATGCACCCAATCCAGCCTAGGGTCCATCCTCTACACACCCCCGTATCCAGCCACCACACACCAGGGGATTACTAAATCAACCCTCCAACCTCTACACACCAATTTGGCAAGCAATGCCATCCACTAAGTGGTCAAGCCACTGGTCCACGTGAAATAAATCACAATATATTCCACAACGCGACTTCAGTCAATGTCAATCCACGATGTAGCTTGTAGCTAACATCAAATCACGATGAGGCACATAGCCATCACCAACCACGATATGGCACAAAGCCGATACCAACCACGATGAGGCACAGAGCCGATCATCAATCCACGTGAGGCTCGTAGCCATCACTAAACCACGTACATAAATGTACACCTTGTCCTTCAATAATCATATCCCAATCCATATGCATATGTCAGTATCATGGCCAAATAACAGTAAAATTCCAATGAGCATACATCACATGCTTACCACAATTCCACACATATACCATGGTAAAATAATATCATAAAACTGACCTGGTTAACCGAATACCCACCATGGGTAGCCACCATCTCAGCCATTAATTCCGGCTATCATACACATCTTATACGTATATATATATTCATAGCAACACACAAACAACAGGAGATCAGTGTGATAACTACACACCTTTTTCGGCACAGTCGACTAAATCCCGAAACCTAGAGCCTAAACGATTTGCACCTTGCGATTTGATGAACTCCCTCCTACGTAACTATGTTAGAATCGGCTTCAACCCATAAGGCTTACAAAAATGGCCTTTGGCCGAATATCACACTTCACTTACCTTGGATACTCAAATCCCGAGTAATCTCCCCTTAATCGACGGCTACAAAAGGATCTCGAAACCCTCCTTCAAGTTTTCAGCCAAAGAGAATATATAGAGATTAGATTCCTAATTTTCGACTAATCCAAAAGAAAAAGAATGAACAACGAATGACAGTTGATTCTTACCCCTAACACTGAGATCGATTGCGCCCTTACTTGGAACCACAAAGATATTCAGCTACTATAGAGGAGTGATTGACTTTGGAAGAAGAAAGAGATGGAGAAATCGGCTAAGGCTTACTTGTGTTTTCGGTTTTTGATGGATTGTGAAAAGAAAAGAGAAGGTTGAGACTTGATGCAATTTAGCTTTGGTATCAAAAGGGAGATTCGACCTAAGCAAAGTAAAAAGAAAAGAAAAGAAGAAGATGAGGGAAAGAGAGAATGATGACTTTAAGTTTCGGCCAAGGAAGAAAAAGAATAAAATGAAAGAAAAACAATGCTCCTTTCAATGGTAGTAATTTTGGCACAAAGAGGAAAAGAGCTTGAGAGGGAAAAGAAAAATAATACCAATTTGGTCAAGAATAATAGCCAAAACCAAAGCAAAATTTTACCAATAGCCCCAGACACATTCGGCTAGGAAGAGAGGTTTTGGAGAGAAAAGAAAATGGTGCCCAATTTGCTAAAGAATTTGACCAACTATCCCCTAATCCCTTTCAATATTCGGCCAACCCCCCCACCCCAAAAACCGACCAGGTTCATGGTCAAAATGGCCATGAAATAATTTCCAAAACAAAGCCCTTGATTCATGCCTTATAATCCTCTACTTTCCCAAAGTTTAAGAAATTCTATCCCTTATTACAAGCCTTATGTCCCCTTATCATACCAAAACTTAGGATTTCATTCCTTAAATTAACACTTACCTTTTTCTTTAATCTACTATCCATAAAAAAAAAATAGTCCAACCTTACCTTAATTAAAGTTTGACCATCACATACCATACAAGTCCAAAATAAAAATCACCTTAAGACTATCCATGGGATTCGAACCTAAGCCCCCCTCACACTGCTTGTGGCGTCACTTTCCAAGACCCTAAGTGGCGCCTCCCTTGCCACTTTGCCAACTGAATTCTTGTGTCTTAACCTCCACATTAATTCCCTTAAGGCCTAGCTCCCTTAGCTCCCTTTAACTAACACTTAAAACAAAAATTTTTCCTATAGCTCGGGCCTACCCTTGCTTATATCTAGATCTTAAGACACCTTAATTAGTGCACAATCAAACCATACACATGCAAAACAATTCAAACCTAATAGCCCCTATTTCAGGATGTTACATTGCCTCCCTATCAAAGGCCCCAACAACGTGACCACCTTCAGACGTACTAACATCCAGAATGTGAATACTGTAATAAAATAAAGATTTATGAGGCGGTATCCGTAAGTATATGAGTCGAATTGTAATATTAGATTTTACAATGAAGTAGGTGAGTACTCCAAGGATCGTACCCAAGGGAGGCGAGTACTAAATCAATTTTAGCCTAAACAATTACAGATCTAATTAATACTCATTACTCTGTTATAGTACAAGAGTAAAATAAGAAGTATTTTTAGGGTTCATAAACTAATAAAGTAAAATCACATAAAATAATTAACAGTGCAAAAGAGAGGATAAATAAAGTGAATCAAATCTGAATATGGGTTATCAGCTCGCTTCGGCAATTCCAATTAACTGTCGTCTTGAGTTCCTCGTCAACCAACTAGTTGCTACCCTAATAGGATCTTCTGATCTTCTACTAACACAACTAGTCAGCAAGAACTACTTATCTTCCGACATCACAGTCCATACTTGCTTGGGGTAAAAGTACTCACAAATGGGCAATACCAATTTTGGGTTAATTCCCACCTTGATGACTTCCATGGTTGTTAGGCCTAGGGTTTGTTTCATGTTCTTCCTTTCCTAAATAGTTGATCCATTAAGTAACCCTACAAAATAGTTAGGAGATCATGCCTCCACTCGCTAATCCCCCATAGAAGGATTAGTTCCTCATGGCTTTCATAAACAATATGGAATAACTGGAAGAATTAATCATAAGGAATGGAGTGAAATAAAGAGTTTAAGAAAGCTTGATTGATATTGATGAATAGTACAAATCCACAAAAGTTGATCTTCTTTACTATCAAATCTTTTGAAGAAAACAAATAACTAAAATTACGTAAACTTAAGAAAGAAAGAAAACAATTCTTAAACTTAAAGAGAAAATCTAAGCTAATGGAAATATGTCTATAATGTGGGCTAGAGAGGTCTACTTATAGCCTTTAGGTAGCCGTCATCCTTAGCCCCAGGGTAGTTGACGTTACTGAGCTTAAAGTTCGATTGTGCAGACCAAAATGCCTTTGTTTTGTGTTTTATTCTCATCACAGTCGATGTTGTGACACACCAGGACCTATGTCACGACGTACCAACCAGCATGTTCCTCTGTAGCTGTCTTCAGGGGTATGTCGCGACACCCTCAACCTGTGTTGCGACATTAAAGGAAGTTTTTCACTTTCTCTATTATGCTCTCTATGTTCTGACATCGGATCCCCCATGTTGCAACATGTTCAATATCCCGAAATGCCCTATAATGGTCTCCTGCACACTCACAAAATACGTTAGCTCTCCCTTAGGCCTCATTTGGTCCTTAAAGTTAATAAAAGACTCAATATGCACATTTTATTGAATGTAAACAAAACTAAAGAAATTAAATTAAAATAAAATGAAAATGCTTGTATTCAAGCTCCTAAAATGTGAAAACTAGTTTAATATGCTACACTAAAATATGATAGATCACACACGGCCTATGTCACGACCGTGTGACACTATTTCGAATACCCACATGGGCAGACACATGGGCTGGGACTCGACCATGTCCCATACTTCGAATTATACATGGTTGGCCACACGGCCATGTCTTCGTGCCACATAGCCTGGGCTATGTCAAAAGGCTGTGTGACCCCTGTTTCCAAAATTTTAAATTTTTTTCTATTGTGTTTCAAGTTTAGTCTCTGAATGTTCCCAAACTATTTTTAAGGCCCCGTAGGCTCGGTTTAAGGCCTGTAAGTGTATTTATACTATAAATGTAATGTGAAATTAAATGTCAGTAATTAATCTGAATAATAGTTTCTATTTGAAGTTAAATGTTCTAATCTATACTATAATGCTCTGTAACCCTAATCCGACAATGGAGATGGGTTGGGGATGTTACAAGGCATCTCCCCAATTGGAATTAATAGACGGCATATTAGTCTTTCAATCAGTTTACTCATTTTTATTAGACTAAGGACATGTTTAGGTCCATCTACTAATACAAGTTGTCTTTTCGTACTGCGATCCAAACACATAATATTGCTTAGTATTAGTTTAAAGAATAGACAACCAATGAGCAACATTTTCTTCCATTTTTCTTTGCGTGCAAAAACCATGTGAGGATAATATACAAAGTATTAATGTAATTCATGAATAGTTTTATTAACCAATCTATTCAAAAAATTACGAGTGTACTCAGACGAAAATACTACACTTAGCGCACCAAATCCAACAGTATCGTAATACCAAACCATGAGTATCGTGATATTGAGACCCCTAATTTCTCAATCTCAAGACTGTCGTGGGTATTGCGATACCCAAGCCTGATTGTGAAAAAAAAAACTGCAGGGGCAATTTTGTATTTAAACAAACTTATGTCCTCTTTTTACTCAAGGAAAAAATTATCAATGATAGGTTAAACGTTAGTGGGCTATAAAAACAACTTTATAAGCCTTTTTTTTTCAATTTTTTGGTGGCTGAATAGTTTCTTTAGGGTTTATAGTTTTTAGGTTAGGTTTTTCTTTCTCTTTTTCTTTCCTTTCTTTTTTTTCTTTTAATTTTTAGTTTAGGTTTTCTTTGTTTCTTTTTAGGTCAGATCTTAGTGTGACAGTTTTCTTTCTTCCTTATTGTAAAATATTTTGTAAACAATGATGAAAAAACTCTTAGGTTTCAATGGATCTTCGTCAATTGAATGAGCATTTTCTCAAACCCTTTGCTTTCATTTTATGCTTACAATCTGTTTGATAAAATGCTTGTTTCGAATTTGAGTATGAGTAAATGAAAAATTTGTTAGATGGTTGATTATTTGGTTGTTTTTTAACTTAAGTTGATGCCTCTTCTTGAGTGATTGGTTGTTCTATTATATCAAAATGCTTAATACGTTAAAATTGACGCCTCTAGTGGAAAACCTAGATAAATGAAACCTATTGAAAAGTTTATCCTTAGATAGTTCGATATGATTTTGTTAAGTAGTGAGACTGAGAGGTAATCTATATTCCTAGGTGAGACCGAGAGGTAATCTTACATGGTATGTTTTAGTCTAGGATGAGACTAAGAGGAGATTCCTAACTAAGAGTGGAAACCAATATAATCGGTATAGGTTCATTAGTTTAATTAGCACTCAACTAATCAATTGACCATTGTTTAATCATTTACATTATCTAAAATCTTAGGAAGAAAGTTTAGCTTAGTTAGTTTAATTAATAGTTTAGTTTTAGTTTATAAACAATTTTATTTGGACTTGCACTAATAGTTTCCTACTCGATTAGAATAGTAATTTCTTAACTTGTAATTAACTTGATAAACACATTTACCCACTTGGCAATCATTTGGGTTTGACCCCTTATAATACTCTAGTGTTCTTTCGGACACTACAAATATTACAACTGACACTGTCTGTTTGCAGTTAAAACTGCTCTTCCAAAATATTCTTTCCAAAATCTTTAGTTTTAACGCGTACGCACGAGAGCAGTCAAGTTGTTGGAGTCATTGTCAGGGATTGCAATGGTGTAAATGTGTAGTTAAGTTAGTTACTTTTGAAGCAATATTAGTTGGAAGACAAGGAAATTAGATAGTGCTTTTTATTTTGTTGTTAAGTGTTTTATTTTTGTGTTTTTGTTTTAATTTTCCTTGCTGAAGATTTAGATTAATCATGTTTAATAATAATGGATATAGGTGGCCGGGAGACCAATACAATTATGAAGATCAATAAAATTCAATGAATGGAGATTTGACAAACCATTAGAGTTATAATGGCGATTACGGATGGCAAGAATATTTATATGAGCATCCTTATGGTTCATATGGATATAAAACTAAAATGGGTAACTACAATCAAAGGTGGTCGAATAATTATCCGACACAAGATTCATATTCTTCATATTACCATCTAAAAAGTAATATGGAAAGTGATGAGTACATGGAAGACCAATCCCTTGCTACATGAGTTGGAATGTTGGAGGAGAGCATGTCTTCGATCTAAAAGGATGTGTCCTCCATGTCCAAGACGGTGGAGCAATTATTGGAAGTCATCCAATGTCGAACCATAGGTACATTCCAATGAAAGAGGTCGAGCATGATATTCCTAAGCTCGAGGATGAGGCTCAGTCCATTGAAATGGAAATGGATGAAATTATGATAAATTGAAAGTTTCGGGGTTAAGGACTAAATTGAGACAAATCCAAAAGTCTAGAGAAAATTTGTAAATATGAAAATTTAAGTGTAACACCCCTAACCCGAAACCGTTGCCGGAATAGGGTTAAGAGGCGTTACCGGACAAATCAGAACTTTTACGATCATTTTACTACACAAGATACATTATCATCAAATCAAAACAAATCATTCACATAAAGTCCCTTAAATAGGTCTACGAGACCTTAATCATGCATTATGAGGGGTCAGGACTAAACCGAGCACATACAAATTTTTTTCAAAAATCAAACATTTTTCAAAGTTACAGAGGTCACACGCCCGTGTGGGCAGGCCGTGTGCCTCACACGGCCTCAAACACACCCGTGTGTCCAAGCCGTGGCAAAACAGGGCATACATACTGACTTGTCCACATGGCCTAAGACACGCCGGTGTGCTTTACCCGTTGTTGACACTGACTTGCATCACACAGCCTGTCACACGCCCATGTGTTCAGCCCGTGTCCAAGCCTGACTTGAATCAAATTTCAATTTAAGGGACACGGTCGACCCACACGCCTATGTGCTCAACCATGTGGGCAAATATAGGCCATTTAAAAGGCCAATTTGCCACCCATTTTAGGGTCAATCCTACAAGCACAAATAAGCATATTTCATATACTCAAAAGCAACCAATAATGGCCATATTTTCTAACCATTCAAGAGCATAACAAATATATCAACTTGTGCACAATTTATCTCATAACAATCACAAGCATTTCTAAGCAAAATCCATCCAAAAATTTATCAACTCATTATGTCAACCTTTCATCAAAATATACTAACTTTGCATCACAAAACATAGACTAATATTTACCATACTCACATCCCATTTACAAGCCATATCACATGGCTTTATATACATCTTAAACATAATCCAAAACAACTAGCCTATACATGCCATACTTAACTATGTACACATTCAAAAGGTACCAAAATAGAGTTTGATAGTGTGGTGATGATCCTTGATGATCCCCGAGCCTTCCATAGCTTTAATGATCTATAAAACAATGCAAACACACACAAAGTAAGCTTTCAAAAACTTAGTAAGCCATATACAAATAAACTTATCATATAAACATTTATAACCATAACAATTACAAGATCATTAGCATTTTTCAATTGCAAATTCATATTTCTTCTTTGGCTCAATTGTTTCTAACCATTTGCTTATTAACAAATCACATCTCCATGAATATCATTTGATCAAATCACATTTATATATATATCACATATTATTTGAACAAGCCTATGTACATATTTCAATTTTGCAATATCACATAAACTTACTTTTCATACTCAAACTTTGCATACATTTCAAACGTACCTGTATCAAATACACATTTCACATAGTCATTTATTTCTCGGAATGCCCGCTGAACCATTCGGAATCAAATAGGATAATCAGATAACTCGGAATACTCATACAATGCCAATGTCCCAGACGTGGTCTTATATGTAATCAAATATCAATGCCACTGTTCCAAAAGGGTCTTACACGAAATCATATACGATGCCAATGTCCTAGACATGGTCTTGCACGTAATTCTCAAATCGATGCCTGTAACACCCCTTACCCATAATCAACTCTAAAACCGGGTACGAGGCATTACCGGACTTAACGTACTTTAACATACAACTTTGGGCTATCAAATTTCATTTTAATATAAAATATTTCATTCACATTCATAACATTCTTATGATGGGCCTATGAGGCCTTACATCTGCAAACTGAGGGCCTCAGAATCAAACCGGGATCTTTTGTATACTTAGAAAAAAAAATTCCTTAATAGGGCCACACTCCCGTGTGAAATGGGACACGCCCGTGTGGGCAGGCCGTGTGGTTACACACGCCCATGTCCATAGTCCGTGTGGAATTTATTTTCTCTTCGAACCTACAGGGGTTTTCACACGGCCAGACACACGCCCATGTCCTTGGCCCGTGTCCTCCATAAGGCCTAGACACGCCCGTGTCATCACCCGTGTGTGAAAACCTGGGTATTCTGTTTGTGACGTCAGTAACCAAATAAGGGGAACACGGCCTAGGCACCCGCTCGTGTGTCTAGCCTGTGGTCGACACTGACTTGCATCACTAATATGTAGGGGACACACGGCCTGGTCACACACACCCATGGGATTGACCGTGCGTCACACACGGCCTAGACACGCGCCCGTATGCCTACTCGTGTGGACAAGAACAAAGCTATTTGCCAAGCTTTGTTTTTATCACCCTAACTTATACAACATCAAACACATTCAACCATTTACCAAGCAACTCACTCATGTATCATCCACATTCATGAATAACATCATCTTTTCATATATATATAATGATAATGAGCCATTAAATATGGCCATTTACAAAAGTGTTTATCTTTAAAAGAGCCAACACACTTGGCCAAAACAACAAAACATTTCACTATGTCTAGCCCCTATACATGCCATACTCAAAATGCTAAGTCTAATATACCGAGATAAGCTGATAGCGTGGATAATATTCAAATTATCTTCGTATCCCGAGCCAGCTATTTGACAATATAAAACAAGGGAAAAGAAAGGGAGTAAGCTTTGAGCTTAGTAAGTTTACATGTAAACAATAAGCATCCTAGCATGTGCTAATTAGTCAATAACATTTCATACCAAACAAGAATAATTCACATTTTCATAACCATGCTTACTCATTTCATCTCTTACCACCTTCCAATCGTAAAACATTTATATTGCTCACATATCCTGTACTCATCACCACAAAGCCACATGAAACATTTACATAGACAATTTCTCGATGAACCATTCGGAATAATACTAAGTACCTGGTGGTTTCGCACACAGCCCACCATTAATCAATAATAGGGTGGTATCGCACATAGCCCACCAAATGATAATACAAACGATGGTATCGTACACAGCCCATCGTCAATGAATAACAAGGTGGTATCGCACATAGCCCACCAAAAAGAATAATTATAGTGGTATCGCACATAGCCCACCTATAAGAATATTTACGGATATTTTTCCGTACTTACATATCTATTCCGAAGTTCATATGAGAATTACTCACTATCTATCAATTTCAATCAATCCCAATCATAATTGATCTCATTCATACAATGCACCAATAAGTAACAACATATGTATTAAAGATGTATCGTTTACACATAAACTTACATCGGTGCAAAATGTATTAATCGGCGGTTTAGTCCGTAACCTTTCCTTTTCCTCGGTCAAGGTTGTTTCCGTGTTCTTCTTGATCTATAATAATAAAATTCATTCATTCAATCACTTTATAATTCATGATACATCAAAATTTCTACTTAGGCAAAAATGACCATTTTGCCCTTCTACTTTGGAAAATTACGATTTTTCCCCTAGGCTCATAAATCGTTTTTCATCACATTTTCTCATTAAACAAGCCTAGTTGAACATTTACTTCTCTTACAACAACTCACAAAACCAATTATTCCATGCATTTATTACACAAATCCAACCTTTACTAATATATCCCATTTAGGTGTTTTCATGGTAACACCTTTCACAAAAGTTGTTTCTTAACTCACTAACATTCATTTTCTTCCATAAAAACTCAGAAAACAACATGAACACTCTCATGGAAAGTCCCTAAGCGTTAAACCATTTTGCAAAATAGTCCCCTCATTAGCTAGCTTAAGTTTTAGGGGTTCCAAAAGTACAAAAATTATCAAGAAAGACCTCTAAAATCACTTACTTGCAAGAGAATAGCTTGGTTGAAAGTTTGGACTCCAAAAACCTCTAATTTCTCTTCAATTTTTGGTGGAAGAAGAAGGGCGAATAGTGAAAGATGATATCTTCTTTCTTTGACTTATTTTATTCATTTTTGGTCACCTAATTTCACCAAAATTTTGACCAAATTAATGTCTTTGTCCCGCTTGGCTGGCCACCACTCGTAAGGTGGTCTATTTGCACTTTAAAGACCTCAAATTTAATATTCCATAGCTATTAGACACTCCTAGCTTGAAAAATGGAAATTTCACACTTTATGTGATTTAGTCCTTTTTCACAATTAAGCATACAATCGCTAAAATTAAGGCACCATAATTTTCACGCATCCTTAAAAACTTGCTATAACGCATAAAATAATATTAAAAGTAATTTCCTTCAACCTCAGATTAGTGGTCCCGAAACCACTGTTTCACTAGCCCCAAAATCGGGTTGTTACAACTCTTCTCCCTTTTAGAGATTTTTGTCCTCGAAAATCTTACCGGTAAAAAGGTTTGGGTATTGTTCCCTCATGGCTTCTTCCGATTCTCGCGTAGCTTCTTCCACACCGTGCTTTTTCCATAATACTTTCACTAAGGCTATGCTCTTATTTCTTAGCAGTTTAATCTCTCAGGCCAAAATCTTGATTGGTTCTTCTTCATAAGTCATGTCCGGTTGTATTTCAATTTGTGTATGCTCTCTAACTCTACCGGCAAAGCCAATCGGTATGCTACTGACCCAATCCTTTCAATAACCTCAAACGGCCCTATGAATCGTGGACTCAATTTGCCCTTTTGACCAAACCTCAATATTTTCTTCCACGGGGATACTTTTAGAAATACTTTGTCACCCACTTGAAACTCGATTTCTTTCCTTTTTAAATCCGCGTATGAATTTTTTCAATCCGAGACAGCTTTCAGACTATCATGGATCACTTTCACCTTCTCCTCAGTCTCTTTAACTAAATCAACCACGTGGATTTGCTTCTCACTAAGCTCAGTCGAATACAAGGGAGTCTGACACTTACGACCATATAAAGCTTCATACAGTGCCATCCATATACTCGACTGATAACTGTTGTTATAGGCGAACTCAACCAAAGGTAGATATTTTTCCCAACTACCCACGAACTCTAACACACGGCATCGGAGCATATCCTCAAGAACTTGAATCACTCTTTTAGATTAGCCATCGGTTTGAGGATGGAACGCTGTACTAAAATTCAATTTTATACCCAAGGCTTCTTGCAACTTTTTCCAGAACATCAAAGTAAATCTTGGATCTCTATCCGAGATAATAGATACAGGAACTCCATGTAACCTCACCACCTCAGCAATATATAACTCAGCCAACTTGTCAAGTGAATAATCAACACGCACCAGTATAAAGTGAGCCGACTTCGTTAATCTATCCACAATAACCCACACAGCATCTTTCTTTTTCGGAGTTGTAGGTAACCCCGTCACGAAATCGATTGTGATTCGATCCCACTTCCACTCGGGGACCACCACTGGCTGAAGTAATCTTGAGGGTACTTGATGCTCGGCTTTCACTTGTTGAGAAATTAAACATCTTGTAACAAACTCAGAGATATCTCTTTTCATACCCGGCCACCAATACAATTTCTTCAAATCGTTGTACATTTTCATATTGCCTAGATGTACTGACATACAACCATTGTGCGCTTCATGTAAAATTTCTCGAATCAACTCATCATCCATAGGTACACAAACCCTGTAATGAAACATAAAACAACCATCTGAACTCTGTAACACCTCCAGACCCAGTCCAGACGCTATGGTTGAATCTGACAATGTCACATCAAAGGAAAATTCAAAACGACTTTGTTTAGCGGAAAACTCAGGTTTGAGGTTTAGAAACCCAAAAACTCTTGAATCTTGTTAAGTTAAGATAAAAAGCCCATATTTTAATAAAACGTCCATGTGTTGAGTTATTCTGAACATCATGTTTAATCTTAAGAAATTTAATTAAGTTTAATAAATAAACAGTAATAATAAAACATATAAGTAAAGTCAATTTGGAGTTACAAGTCCTTATTACAACCCAACAAAAATAAAGTGATTAAAATAATAGAGTTATACGAATAAAGTGACAAAACATCTAAATCACTTGCAATGTGGCCATCTCTGAGTCCCCTTCCACGTCGAACCGTCTACTGTGCATCACCTGAAACATTAAATAAGGGGTGTGAGTTTCGAAACTCAGTGTGTACAACCCTTGGCATTCAATACAATATACAATTATCACATTGGGCTTAATCCCTATCACAATCGGTGGTCTTGGGCCTTAACCCACAATGACCTCATATCATTTCATATGGAAACAATGTTATGCAAAACCCTCCCCAAAAATCCATCCGCTGCACACCATTTCCCTTCCAACCTTATGCACCTGTGGGGATTTCTAAATCGACCCACCCCTCCGCTACACTCCAAAGGTAGCACCAACAACGTCACTACTCAACATTTCAATAAGGCTGCTAATCATATAATGGGCTTAATGCCACCGGTGGATCCACGGTCATCAAACGACTATGCGATCCTCAAATTCTTCCTCCGTACCATGATTTCCCACCCATATGCATCCTAAACGGATTATCGTATGAATGCAGCAAGCACATGAGTAACGTCCATAAAACTCATACTCATCACATATCGGTATTCTAGTCATTTTACCCTATAGGGGTATTCTCGTAATTTTACCTTACAGAGGTATCCTCGTTATTTTGTAGCATGTCGGGTTTTAGCTATAAGCTTTGGCCCATCAACAAGTCCTCGCGGCTAAAGTGAATAGACACTATGCACCAGGTAGGATAACAAAGAAGAGGAGGTGGGCCACTAGGACCACTTAAGTACCAAGCTCTCCCTAGACCCCGTCTTGGAAATGCATATGTCTATTGCCACACCTTAACCTATCGACTTGTCCATAGGCATGTTTCATTATTACAAGAGTTTTATGTTATTCAAGAGTTTGTCAAACTAGGCCTAGAGTCCACTAAACCCTAACATATATTCCTAAAATCTCTTAAGGCCCATTAAGCCCATTTCATGTCATATAGCCCATTAAACCAATTTCATGCTCTTATCGCCCATTGGGCTCAATTACAATCCAATCATGCAACCGTTCATGCCAATTCATTATTCATGCTCACATATCAACCATTGCCATTTTGGGCCCACAAGTTTGGCAGGCCCATTTAGCCACTTTCGGCTTTTCGGCTTTTCGGCATTGTCGATATCGTGTGTGTAGTGTTTGTACACACCTGGTAACCACACGTGCTGCAAACCCCTTAATCACCAACCTACAATCGACATCACTTAACGATTAATCATGGATTAATACACACTTTATCAGAAACCGAAACCTCACCGTGACTTTACCGTGTGCCACATGTTCTAGTAGCCCTTCCTTTGCTACTATTTGCGATTATCCTCTAGATCTGCACCCAAACATATATCATTAAAATCAAGTGACCCATATTCCTCCTAAGTCACCCCTATAAGCCATATTACATTCAGCCATTACTAAACCACAACTGAGACGAGTGCACTTACCTCTTGCTAACGATCCTTACCTACCACGTTTGTGATTTCTGAATTTTACCCTTGTTAATACAAAGTTAACGGCAAGGAGAGGTTAGACAGCCCTTCGACTTTTAACAAAGCTCACTAAGAAGATTGACTAAATACTTACTGAAACCCTCCTTTGATCCTGCGGCCTAGATAGCTACCGACAAGATTCAGCTTTTAAACTTGACCAAAAGTGGGTAACAATCGATTGTGATGAAGGAGAAATAACTAAGAATCGGCACAAGTAGGGCTAAATGATATAAAGGTGTATTCGACTTTCAGAAAAAGAACACAACACTAATAGGAATTTTCGGAAAAAAGAATGATGGGTTCTTTTTTTCGGCAAATGAAAGAATTCGACTAAGAGGGAGAAAAACAAAATTTCCAAGAACCTCTCAAAGGGATTCGGCACCTTCCTTTTATAGCCAACAGCCGAAACTCCCTTCCCTCAGAGTCCCATTCGGCACCATCACATCCACACTCCTCATCTCCTAACTTTCCTCTCTGATAATCCCTCCATCCCATCCCGATTTTCCTCCTCTATCAGCTCACAAGACCATGTCAAACACTCCAAGTGACGCCACTTGCCACTGGACCACAAGCCCATTTGTGTCCTATTTTCCTGTTATCCTGCTTAAGAGGCCTAAAGCCTAAGACTAGGGTCCACTAAGGCAAAAATTAACTTTTTCCCTATGGTTTTCCCTATCCTTAAGACTTCAAATAAACCCGGGAATACCATAAAATTAATATTTTAAGTGCTACTCATACATGCCAACTTTAGTGCACAGAAATTAGGGTTTCGAGATTTTGAGGCATTACAATTCTACCCCTCTAAACAACAATTTGGCCTCGAAATTTACCTGCTTGAAATAAGTGAGGGTATTTTCGTCGCATTTCCTCCTCGGTCTCCCAAGTAGCCTCCTCGGCGTTATGGTTACGCCAAAGCACTTTGACTAAAGGGACAGACTTCCTTCTTAGTACCTTAACATCTTGATCAATTATCTGAACCGGCTCCTCTTCAAAACTTAGGTTTGGTCTAACCTCGATCTCCTCGACTGACACGACGTGAGAAGGATCTGAGTGATAACGCCTTAACATTGACACATGGAACACATCGTGTATTTAGTTCAGTTCAGACGGCAATTCTAGTTGATAAGCAACTGGCCCAATTCGCTTCAACACCTGATATGGCCCAATGAATCTAGGGCTTAACTTACCCTTCCGACCATATTTTAACACCTTCTTCCAAGGGGAAACCTTGAGAAAAACCATGTCCCCCACAGCATACTCGATCTCTCTCCGTTTGAGGTCAGCATATGACTTCTGCCTATCCGTCGCCTCCTTCAACCGATCCCGAATCAACCTTACCTTATCTTCGGTGTCAGCTACCAACTCTGGACCCAAAACTTGCCGCTCACCCAACTCAGTCCAATAAGTCAGAGTACCACATCTTCGCCCATATAGTGCTTCACATGGAGCCATTCCAATACTTGCCTGATAACTATTATTATGTGCGAATTTAACTAATTCGAAACTCTATTACACACCCTCTGAGCATATCCTTCAAAACTTGAATTACCCTCTCCGACTGACCATCAGTCTGAGGTTGGAATGCCGTACTAAAATCCAACTTCGTACCCAATGATTCATGCAGCTTCTTCCAAAAGCAAGATGTAAAACGAGGATCTCTATCAGATATAATAGAGACCGGAACCCCATGCAATCTCACAATCTCTGCCATATACAACCGTGCCAACTTCGTACTGAGTAGTCAATGCGGACCGGTATAAAATGGGTAGACTTAGTTAATCGATCCACAATGACCCACACAGAGTCCTTCTTAGTAGGCATCAAGGGTAGCCCACTAAAAAAATCCATGGTAATCCGCTCCCACTTCCATAGTGGGATCTTAATCGACTGAAGTAATCCTGATGGCAACTGATGTTCTGCTTTCACTTGCTGACATACCAAACATTTGCCAACAAACTCCATAACCTCGTTTTTCAATCCTGGCCACCAATAAAGCTCTCGTAAATCCTGATACATTTTGTTACCTCCGGGATGCATAGTATAGTAACTACTATGCACTTCTCGCAATATAAACTTCCTTAGCTCTTCGTCCCTTGGCACACAAATTCTACCACGGAAACACAATAACCCATCACCATTTATCCTAAAATCTGCCATTTCTCCATTCTCAATTTGCTTGAATCGAGAACTCAGAGTTTCATTCAACGACTATTTAACTTTAATCTGTTCAACCCACAGTGGCTTCACTTGCAATTTGGCTAACAAACTCCCGTCATCATACAAACTCCCGTCATCATACAAACTCAACCGAGCAAACATTGCCCTTAAATCCAACATAGCCCTACGGCTTAGCACATCAGCCACCACATTCGCTTTTCCCAGGTGATATTCAATCGTGCAATCATAATCCTTTAATAGCTCAGTCCATCTGCGCTGCCTCAAGTTCAACTCCTTCTGAGTCAAGAGGTACTTTAGAGCCTTGTGATCCGTATAAATGGTGCACTTCTCTCCATACAAGTAATGCCTCCAAATCTTAAGTGCGAAAACCACTGTTGCCAACTCCAAATCGTAGGTTGGGTAATTCCCCTCGTGAGTCTTAAACTGGCGCGACGCATAAGCAACCACCTTCCCTTCCTGCATCAAAACACAACCTAAGCCCACGTGTGACGCATCGCTATAAACCGTAAACTCTTTTCCGGGCTCTGGTTAAATCAACACAGGGGCCTCCGTTAAAACCTTCTTAAGCTTCCCAAAGCTTTCTTGCTGTTTATCAGTCCACACAAACGACACTCCCTTCCGTAGCAGCTTGGTCAAGGGTGTAGCGATTAGGGAGAACCCTTTAACAAACCGCCTATAGTACCCTGCCAGGCCTAGAAAACTTCAAATTTCTGACACCGTCTTAGGTCGTTTCCAATCCAACATTGCTTCCAACTTCAAGGATCAACTCTGATCCCCTCAACTAAGACCACATGTCCTAAGAAAGTGACTTCCCTTAGCCAGAATTTGCACTTGCTAAACTTGGCATAGAGTTGCTTCTCTCTTAGAATCTGCAACACAATCCTTAAGTGTGCATCATGATCAACCTCCGTTCTCGAGTATACCAAGATGTCATCTATGAAGACTACTACGAATTGGTCTAGGTACGGTTGAAAAACCCGGTTCATAAGATCCATAAAAGCAGCAGGTGCGTTCGTTAGCCCAAAAGGCATCACTAAAAACTCATAATGTCCATAACGAGTTCTGAAAGCTGTCTTATACACATCTGTTTCCTTAACCCTCAGTTGATGGTACCCTGAACGCAAGTCAATCTTCGAGAAAATTGAGGCTCCCCTAAGTTGATCGAAAAGGTCATCTATCCTAGGCAGGGGGTACTTATTCTTAATGGTTAACTTGTTCAATTGCCTATAATTGATGCACATCCTCATGGACCCATCCTTCTTCTTCACGAATAATACTGGTGCTCCCCATGGAGACACACTTGGTCTAATAAATCTGTGGTCCAATAACTCTTGAATCTGGGCCTTCAACTCCACCAGCTCTTTCGGTGCCATCCTATAAGATGCGATGGACACTGGAGTCGTACCAGGTAACAATTCTATTCCAAACTCCACTTCTCTATTGGTAGGTAACCCAGGAAATTCCTCCAGAAAAATATCAGTGAATCCTTTTACTGTTCTCAAATTCTTAACAGTAAAACTCTTAGATTCCAAATCACTAATGTAGGCTAAGTAAGCTTCACAACCCTTCCTCGCCAACTTCTCTGCCCTTAAAGTCGAAATCACGTTTGACAAGTAATCACGTCGTCCCCCGATCACCACTAACTTAACATCTTTCACAGCTTTTAACACCATCCACTTCGCAGCACAATCCAAAGTTGTCCGGTGCCTTGTCAACCAATCCATGCCTAAGATGAGGTCGAACTCACCAAACGGTAATTTCATCAAGTCAGCTAAGAAGGTAACTCCTTGAACTACCAATGGTACATTCCTAAACAACTTGTTAACTTCCACCGACTACCCTAAAGGACTTAACACCATCCTTTCATTCTCAATGATTTCACACTTAACCCCTACTGTTTCAGTCCTATTGCATGCAATGTACGAATGTGTCGACCACACATCAATTAGTGCAATATAAGGCAACTCACGAATAAAGAACGTACCCATTATTACATCTGGTGCATCTCCTTCCTCTCTGTGATGAGCAGCATATACTAAGGCTGGCTGCCTTGCCTCTGCCTGACCTGCACCTCTCCCCAGTGCTCCACGTCCTCGTCCTGCCCATTGCCGCCTCTAACTTGTCCATGGCCCCTTGGTGGTTGTTGACCACCCCTTTGTGGCTGAAAATTACCTCTACCATCAGCTCTCTCCTGATTTGGCCTTCTCGGGCACTCTCTAATCTTATGTTCCATAGACCCACAGCTCAAACAAGCTCCTATTCTCCTCCAACATTCACCCGTATGCCCTTTTCCACACACCTCACAAGGTGGTATCCCAGTATTAGCAACAGCAACAGGGGCCACAACCCTAACCAACCCATTCACTCTGGCCCTTCTCGTAGGCCTCTATCTGGCCCTCATAGCTTCCACGTTCCATTTGTACTTGCCCTTCTCCTTTTCTTGGTTGAGGCATTCCGTGCGCTTTACTTCCTCCGTTATCTTTGTTTTCTCCACCAAGACTGCAAAGTCCCGCTCCCTCTGTGGAGCTATAAGCACCTTAAGGTTGTCTCTTAACCCATCCTCGAACCGAACGCATCTCTCATTCTCTGTTGCGACTATTCCTTTGGCATACCGACTAAGGCGTAGAAACTCAGCCTCGTATTCTGCTACCGGCTTATCTCCCTAAGTCAGATTCAAAAACTCCTTCCTTCGTGCATCCACATAGCCTACTCCAATGTACCTCCCCTGGAATGTCGATTTGAAGAACTCCCAAGTGATCTGCTCCGGTTGGTTTCCCTCCTTTACGATTAACCACCACTGATAAGCTTCCTCCCTCAGTAAAAATATCACCCCTTTTAGCTTTTGTTCCGCCATGCAATCCAAGTCGTCCATTATTCTCTCCATTACTTCCAACCAATACTCTGCCACATTCGGGGCCACCCCCGCTACTCCTTTGAAAATCTCTGCCCATTAGCTCAAAGTCGCTCCACGATCGACCCACGACTCCCCGTACCATTATTGGGCCCAACGACCCTTTTTAAGATTCATAACATAGCCTGCAATACTGCATCTTTTGTAGCGGCAGCCCAGTCGTATGGTCCCCTTTCAGCTACTGGGGAGGCCAGAGCTTCCCCTACTCCAACGTTGGGCATATGGCCTGACTCCGAAGACCCAGCCCTAACACTCCCACGGCCTCGGTCGCAACCTCTTGCACCTCTTCTAGCGCTCATCGTTGCGTGCGTATTTCTGAATTAGAATTTTATGAAATCAGTGCATAGTTCCACAGTTTAGAGCACATGTCTTATGTAAATAACAGTTTAGAAGTTATTTTGCGAACGTATATCTACTACAGGCTTAAGTTTCCTACGGGCTTTAGTCTCTAAAGACCTATTGTTTAAAGTAGCCCATTATCTAAATATAGTTCAGTGATTTAAATAGTAAAATAACAGAAAAACTTACTTGGCTAGACGTTAACAGCTTAGTGAACCACATTGCAAGAATCCTGCCAACTTTCTAGTATACTTGTTTTGAAAAAACCCAAAATCCAAGGCCCATTTCACAGCCTGAGCTTTGCAACCTGGCTCTGATACCACTAAATGTAACACCCCCAAACCCGGCCCAGATGCTATGGCCGAATCTGACAATGTCACATCAAAGGAAAATTCAAAACGACTTTGTTTAGCAGAAAACTCAGGTTTGAGGTTTAAAAACCCAAAAACTCTTGAATCTTGTTAAATTAAGATATAAAAGCCCATATTTTAATAAAACGTCCATGTGTTGAGTTATTTTGAACATCATGTTTAATCTTAAGAAATTTAATTAAGTTTAATAAATAAACAGTAATAATAAAACATATAAGTAAAGTCAATTTGGAGTTACAAGGCCTTATTACAACCCAACAAAAATAAAGTGATTAAAATAATAGAGTTATACGAATAAAGTGACAAAACATCTAAATCACTTGCAATGTGGCCATCTCTGAGTCCCCTTCCACGTCGAACCGTCTACTGTGCATCACCTGAAACATTAAATAAGGGGTGTGAGTTTCGAAACTCAGTGTGTACAACCCTTGGCATTCAATACAATATACAATTATCACATTGGGCTTAATCCCTATCACAATCGGTGGTCTTGGGCCTTAACCCACAATGACCTCATATCATTTCATATGGAAACAATGTTATGCAAAACCCTCCCCAAAAATCCATCCGCTACACACCATTTCCTTTCCAACCTTATGCACCTGTGGGGATTTCTAAATCGACCCACCCCTCAGCTACACTCCAAAGGTAGCACCAACAGCGTCACTACTCAACATTTCAGTAAGGCTACTAATCATATAATGGGCTTAAAGCCACCGGTGGATCCACGATCGTCAAGCAACTATGCGATCCTCAAATTCTTCCTCCGTACCATGATTTCCCACCCATATGCATCCTAAACAGATTATCGTATGAATGCAGCAAGCACATGAGTAACTTCCATAAAACTCATACTCATCACATATCGGTATTCTAGTCATTCTACCCTATAGGGGTATTCTCGTAATTTTACCCTACAGAGGTATCCTCGTAATTTTTAGCATGTCGGGTTTTAGTTATAAACTTTGGCCCATCAACAAGTCCTCACGACTAAAGTGAATAGACACTATGCACCAGGCAGGATACCAGAGAAGAGGAGGTGGGCCACTAGGACCGCTTAAGTACCAAGCTCTCCCTAGATCCTGTCCTAGACATACATATGTCCATTACCACACCTTAACCTATCGACTTGTCCACAGACATGTTTGATTATTACAAGAGTTTTATGTTATTCAAGAGTTTGTCAAACTAGGCCTAGACTCCACTATACCCAAACATATATTCCTAAAATCTCTTAAGGCCCATTAAGCCCATTCCATGTCATATAGCCCATTAAACCAATTTCATGCTCTTATAGCCCATTGGGCTCAATTACAATCAAATCATGCAACCGTTCATGCCAATTCATTATTCATGCTCACATATCAACCATTGACGTTTTGGGCCCACAAGTTCGGCAGGCCTATTTAGCCACCTTCAGCTTTTCGACTTTTCGCCGTTGCTGATATCCTGTGTGTAGTGTTTGTACACACCTGGTAACCACGCGTGCTGCAAACCCCTTAATCACCAACCTACAATTAACATCACTTAACGATTAATCCTGACTTAATACACACTTTATCAGAAACCGAAACCTCACCGTGACTTTACCTTGTGCCACACGTTCTAGTAGCCCCTCCTTTGCTACTATTTGCGATTATCCTCTAGATCTGCACCCAAACATATATCGTCAAAATCAAGTGACCCATATTCCTCCTAAGTCACCCCTATAAGCCATATTACATTCAGCCATTACTAAACCACAACCGAGACGAGTGCACTTACCTCTTGCTAACGATCCTTACCTACCACGTTTGTGATCTCTGAATCTTACCCTTGTTAATACAAAATTAACGACAAGGAGAGGTTAGATAGCCCTTCAGCTTTTAACAAAACTCACTAAGAAGATTGACTAAATACTTACCCAAACCCTCATTTGATCCTGCGGCCTAGATAGCTACCGATAAGATTCGACTTTTAAACTTGACCAAAAGTGGGTAACAATCGATTGTGATGAAGGAGGAATAACTAAGAATCGGCACAAGTAGAGCTATATGATATAAAGGTGTATTCGGCTTTCAGAAAAAGAACACAACATTAATAGGAATTTTCAGCAAAAATAATTATGGGTTCTTTTTTTTGGCAAATGAAAGAATTCGGCTGAGGGGAAGAAAAAATTTCCAAGAACCTCTCAAAGGGATTTGGCACCCTCCTTTTATAGCCAACAGTCAAAAATCCCTTCCCTCAGAGTCCCTTTCGGCACCATCACATCCACACTTCTCATCTCCTAACTTTCCTCTCTGATAATCCCTCCATCTCATCCCAATTTTCCTCCTCTATCAGCTCACAAGAACAAGTCAAACACTCCAATGAAAGAGTTTCATTTCAACCAAACTCTGGCCGTCTACTATGCAAAATAAACACTCCCAAAATGCCTTACCTCTGCTAGAACCTTGGACCTCTTCACGCCACCTTGTAGCTCCCCCAAGTGACGCCACTTGCCACTGGACCACAAGCCCATCTGTGTCCTATTTCCTTTTATCTTGCTTAAGAGGCCTAAAGCCTGAGACTAGGGTCCACTAAGGCAAAAATTAACTTTTTCCCTATGGTTTTCCCTATCTTTAAAACTTCAAGTAAACTCGGTAATACCATAAAATTAATATTCTAAGTGTTACTCATACATGCCAACTTTAGTGCACAAAAATTAGGGTTTCGGGATTTTGGGGCGTTACAATTTCACCCAAAAATCAGAGTCGTTTCCCGATTCGCACTGAGCTCTCTTAGCTTGCATCTCACTATCATTCTTTTGAGCTTCACATATCTGCTAAATAAATAACGGTCTAGCCCTCAACTCGGCTAATATAGCACCATCATCAGACAACTTTAAGCTCGTACTCATAGATCTCAAAGCATACTGGGATTTTCTTCTCAAGGCATCCGCAACCACATTTTCTCTCCATGGATGGTAATCAATTACTAACTCATAATCCTTCACTAATTTAAGCCACCGCCGTTGTCGCAAATTCAAATCCTTTTGGTCCATCAAGTACTTCAAACTCTTGTGATCGGTGAAGATTCGACACTTCTCACCATATAACTAATGATGCCAAATCTTCAAAGTGAAGACGATCGTAGCCAACTCCAAATCGTGAGTCAGATAATTCTTCTCATAAGGTTTTAGCTGTCTCGAGGCGTAAGCTACTACCATACCCTCTTGCATCAACACACAGTCAAGGCCATTTAATGACGTATCACTATAAACCACAAACTCTTTCCTTGACTCAAGTTGTACTAAAATCGGTGCCTCAATCAATAATGCTTTCAGTTTCTCGAAACTTTGTTGGCATTTCTCAGTCCATTCAAACTTAACATCTTTATGCAATAGTTTCGTCAACGGGGTAGCAATCATAGAGAACCCCTTTACGAAACGTCTGTAGTACCCTGCTAAACCCAAAAAGCTGCTAACTTCCGACACATTCATTGGCGATTTCCACTCCACAATAACCGAGATCTTACTCGGATCAACTCTAATGCCATCACCCGATACAATGTGTCCTAAGAATTCGACCTCTCGAAGCCAAAACTCACTCTTGTTGAATTTAGCATACAACTGCTTGTCTCTTAAAGTCTGCAAAACAATTCTCAGGTGCTCTACATGCTCATTCTTACCCCGAGAATACACTAATATGTCGTCGATAAAAACAACTACAAACTTATCCAAATACAGCCGGAAGATGCGGTTCATTAAATCCATAAAAATCGCAGGAGCATTCGTTAAGCCAAATGGCATGACAAGAAACTCATAATGGCCATATCTCACCCGAAATACAGTTTTCGGCACATCTTGCTCCTTAACCCTCAACTGGTAGCAACCAGACCTTAGGTCTATCTTAGAGAATATCGTAGCTCCCTTCAATTGGTCAAATAAATCATCTATCCCTGGCAAGGGATACTTATTCTTCACTATCACCTTGTTGAGTTGTCTGTAGTCTATGCACAATCTCATCGACCCATCTTTCTTTTTCACAAAAAGTACTGGAGCACCCTACGGTGAATAGTTCGATCTTGTAAAACCCTTATCCACTAACTCCTGCAACTGAACCTTCAATTCTTTCAACTCTAATGGTGCCATCCTATACTGAGCAACTGAAATAGGTGCCGTACCCGGAACTAACTCAATCCCAAACTCGACCTCTCTAATCGGAGGCAATCTGGGTAACTCTTCCAGGAACACATCTAGGTACTCGCATACCACTGGTACTGATTCAATCTTTACCTCTAACTCTTGAGTATTTAGCACAAAGGCGAGATAGGACTCATACCCTTTTCTCAAGTATTTCTCAGCTACCATAGATGAAATCATTACAGGAAAATTATCCGACTTACCTGATTCAACCCGAATGACATCTCCATTTACACATCTCAATTCAATAATCTTACTACCACAGTTTACTAAAACATTATGAGTAGTCAACCAATCCATACCAAGAATCGGGTCAAATTCATCAAAGGGAAACAACATGAGATTTGCTGGAAAAAATAACCTCTAATTGTCAAAGGACAATTCCTACACACCTTGTCAACTAGCACATGTTGCTTAACGGGTTTGACACTTTTACTACAAATTCCGTAGACTTAACAATCATACTCATGCTAGATGCCAATTTCATGCAAATGTAAGAATGGGTAGACCCCGGATCAATCAAAGCAACTACAGAGATATCATGAAGAGAAAAAGTACCTGTTATCACATCTGAAGATGATGCCTCTTCGCGAGTGCGAATGGCATAAGTCCTTGCAGGTGCTTGACCTTCCGATCTCACAGCAGAGTCTCTAGGCGCACCTCTACTACTAGTCCTGCCTCCCAGGTTCTTTTGTGATCGACGCCTCGAAGACACATTTCTTGATCTTATTTCTTTCTTTCTTTCTTTCCTTCTCATCTCTCTCAGGGCAATTCTAGATAAAATGATCGGGTGAACCACACTTGTAACAATTACGGTTATTCCCCCAACACTCTCCAGTATGTTGCCTACCACAATTTGGACACTCCGGTTTATTAGACTTTAGATTGCCCACACTTGCCATCGAGGTGGCTTGAATTCTCGAGCTCGAGTAAGTATTACCTCGATCTCAATGTGAATATCCAATTGACGCAGTCATCCGAGGGTTCATTTCCTTGGACCTCTTTGATTGAGTTTGGCACGATTTACTCATTGACCTCTTTCTTGCATCTCGGGCCTCACTCATGGCTTTTCTCTTTTCCTTATTCAGCTTCTCGACCTTGCATGCCCTATCAACCAATACCACAAATTCTTTCAATTCTAAAATCCCGACTAGGAGTCTGATATCCTCATTCAGCCCGTCTTCGAACCTCTTGCACAAAATAGCTTCTGTGGACACACACTCTTGTGCATACTTGCTGAGCCTAACAAACTCGCACTCATATTCTGCCACAGTCATTTTGCCTTGCTTCAATTCAAGGAATTCTTTTCATTTTTGATCTACAAATCTCTGACTTATGTACTTCTTTCGGAACTCTTCCAAAAAGAAGTACCATGTCACTCTCTCTCTTGGAACTACAGACATCAATGTTTTCCACCAACAATATGCCGCGTCCTTCAACAATGACACGACACATTTCAAGCTCTCCTCAGGTGTGCAGGAAAGTTCATCAAATACTCACAATGAGTTCTTAAGCCAGAACTACACCCTCTTGGGGTCATCGTTTATATTAGCTCTGAATTCCTTGGCCCCTTGTTTCCGAATCTTATCGACCAAGGATTTAGTCATTCTCACCAAATCTATACCTTGAGTAGCCACGGGGATTGGCTGAGGTGTAGGTGGGGGTGGAGAGGCTGATCATTAGGTTTTGCTCGTACAAATTCGGTGTACCAGTTACTCATCATATGGAGAAAAGCTTCAAGAGCCTCTTCCCCTTGACCCAAAGTCTCAGGTCTACTTTCTATAGGCGCGGTCCCTTGCGCGGGAGCCAGCGCATTACTAGCAGCGCCATCAGCAGCAACTCGGTCGAGATCCATTTACTATACACAAACGCAGTTTAAAATTTGTCAGAAATAACCACACTATCAATATACATTTATGGCATGTATAGCTAGACTCATACACACGCTACGGTAGTCCAAAAATCGACTAAACCATAGCTCTGATACCACTAAATGTAACACTCCTTACCCGTAATCAACAATAGAATTGGGTACGAGGCATTATCAGACTTAACGTACTTTAACATACAACTTTGGGCTATCAAATTTCATTTTAATATAAAATATTTCATTCACATTCATATCATTCTTATTATGGGCCTACGAGGCCTTACACCTGCAAATGGAGGGCCTCTGAATCAAATCGGGATCTTTTGTATACTTAGAAAAAAATTTCCTTACTAGGGCCGCACGCTCGTGTGAAATGGGACACGCCCGTGTGGGCAGGCCGTGTGGCCACACACGCCCATGTCCATAGTCCGTGTGAAATTTATTTTCTCCTCGAACCTACAGGGGTTTTCACAAGGCTGGACGCATGCCCGTGTCCTCCACACGGCCTAGACACGCCCGTGTCATCACCCGTGTGTGAAAACCTAGGTATTCTGTTTGTGATGTCAGCAACCAAATAAGGGGCACATGGCCTAAGCACCCACCCGTGTGTCTAGCCCGTGGTCGACACTGACTTGCATCACTAATATGCAGGGGACACACGGCCTGGTCACACACCCACGGGGATGACCTTACGTCACACACAGCCTAGACACAAGCCCGTGTGCCTACCCGTGTGGACAAGAATAAGGCTATTTGCCAAGCTTTTTTTTTTTTAATCACCCTAACTTATACAACATCAAACACATTCAACCATTTACCAAGCAACTCAATCATGTATCATCCACATTCATGAACAACCTCATCTTTTCATATATATAATGATAATGAGCCATTAAATATGGCCATTTACAAAAGTGTTTATCTTTAAAAGAGCCAACACACTTGGCCAAAACAACAAAACATTTCACTATGTCTAGCCCCTATACATGCCATACTCAAAATGCTAAGTCTAATATACCGAGATGAGTTGATAGTGTGGATAATCTTCAAATTATCTTCGTATTCCGAGCCGGCTCTTTGACACTATAAAACAAAGGAAAATAAAAGGAGTAAGCTTTAAGCTTAGTAAGTTTACATGTAAACAATAAGCATCCTAGCATGTGCTAATCAATCAATAACATTTCATACCAAACAAGAATAATTCACATTTTCATAACCATGCTTAATCATTTCATCTCTTACCACCTTCCAACCGTATAACATTTATATTGCTCACATATCATATACTCATCACCACAAAGCCACATGAAACATTTACATAGACAATTTCTCGATGAACCATTCGGAATAATACTAAGTACCTGGTGGTTTCGCACACAGCCCACCATTAATCAATAATAGGGTGGTATCGCACATAGCCCACCAACAAGAATATTTACAATGGTTACGCACATAGCTCACCAAATAATAATACAAACTATGGTATCGCACACAACCCATCATGAATGAATAACAAGGTGGTATCGCACACAACCCACCAAAAAGAATAATTATGGTGGTATCGTACATAGCCCACCTATAAGAATATTTATGGATATTTTTCTGCACTTACATATTTATTTCGAGGTTCATACGAGAATTACTCACTATCTATTAGTTTCAATCAATCCCAATCATAATTGATCTCATTCATACAATGCACCAATAAGTAAAACATATGTATTAAAGATGTATCGTTTACACATAAACTTACCTCGGTGCAAAATGTACTAATCGGCGGTTTAGTCCGTAACCTTGCCTTTTCCTCGGTCAAGGTTGCTTCCGCGTTCTTCTTGATCTAAAATAATAAAATTCATTCATTCAATCACTATATAATTCATGACACATCAAAAATTCTACTTAGGCAAAAATGACCATTTTTCCCTTCTCCTTTGGCAAAATTACAATTTTGCCCCTAGGCTCGTAAATCATTTTTCATCACATTTTCTCATTAAACAAGCCTAGTTGAACATTTAATTCTCTTACAATAACTCACAAAACCAATTATTCCATGCATTTATTACACAAATTCAACATTTACTAATAGGTCTCATTTAGGTGTTTTCATGGTAATACCTTTCACAAAAGTTGTTCCTTAACGCACTAACATTCATTTTCTTCCATAAAAACTCAGAAAACAACATGAACACTCTCATGGAAAGTCCCTAAGCTTTAAACCATTTTTCAAAATAGTCCCCTCATTAGCTAGCTTAAGCTTTAGGGGTTCCAAAAGTACAAAAATTATCAAAAAAGACCTCTAAAATCACTTACTTGCAAGAGAATAGCTTGGCTGAAAGTTTGGACTCCAAAAACCTCTAAGTTCTCTTCAATTTTCGGTGGAAGAAGAAGGGTGAATAGTGAAAGAGGTATCTTCTTTCTTTGTCTTATTTTATTCATTTTTGGTCACCTAATTTCACCAAATTTTTGACCAAATTAATGTCTTTGTCCCCCTTGGTCGGCCATCACTCTTAAGGTGGTGTATTTGCACTCTAAAGACCTCCAATTTAATATTCCATAGCTATTAGACACTCCTAGCTTGAAAAATGGAACTTTCGCCCTTTATGCGATTTAGTCCTTTTTCACAATTAAGCATACAATCGCTAAAATTAAGGCACCATAATTTTCATGCATCCTTAAAAACTTGCTATAACAAATAAAATAATTTTAAAAATAATTTTCTTCAAACTCGGATTAGTGGTCCCGAAACCACTGTTCCGACTAGCCCTAAAATTGGGTTGTTACAATGGCAACGTCCTAGATGTGGTCTTACACGACATCACATATCGGAATCCTATGTCATGACATGTGTATCCTAACTATTCCTAAGGTTCGTACGGGACTTATCGGACATTGACACATTGTCGATACTTTCTCGGATTTCACATGTATATCTTTCATAATCATCCATCACAATTCAATTTCATATAAACATGAATAAATTACCTTAAATACATTTATTTGTATATAGACTTACCTCGTACGGATATAAATAGACAGAAACGATTACTCGATCACTTTCGACTTTCCCCGATCTAAATCTGTTTTCTTTGGTTCTTGATCTAAACATATTCAAATTTAACTCTTTTATTCACCAAATCATTCAATTCAACCCAAAAATACACATTTAGGGCATTTTACAATTTAGCCTTCATATTTCTCATTTTGACATTTAAATCCCTATTTCACAAAATCACAAAATACACATAATTTCTTTGTACCCATGCTTAGCCGAATGTTCATATGCTTCATCTAAACATTTCATTTATTTCACATTTTAGTCCCTCAAAATATTATTTTCACAATTTAGTCCAACTTACTCAAATTCATCAAAAATCCAAAGACAAAACATGTTAATCTACACATATATTTCATATTTCATCAACTATCATCACAAAGCTTAAACATTCATCAATGGCACATCTCAAAATCTTCATCAAATTCTAAAACTAAGGCATGGGCTTAAGAGAACACGAAGCAACGATCACAAAAACATAAAAATCATTAAAAACCGAGCTCAAAACATACCTTGATTGAGCTTAGACAATGGTCGAATATAAAAGAGCTTCAAACCCTCCTTTTCTTTTCTATTTTCGGTGGATGGACATCAAAGATGAACATTAATTCATCCATTTGTTTTATTAATAATCATAATAATTATCTAATTCCCTTTTTACCCTTAATGAAACATTATAAAATCTTTAAATTGAATGCCCACTACCGTCCATACTATAATAAAATGGCCTAATTTCATTTTAAAGCCTCCACATTCAACAACAAACTCAAATAAACACATTAACATATAAATTATCACTTTTACCTTTTATGCGATTTAGTCCTTTTCTCAAATTAAGCACACAAACAATAAAATTAATTCACAAAACTTTCACACATGTTTAATCACAAACTGCAAGCATAGAAAATAATATTAGAATGTTTTTCTAACTCGGATTTGTGGTCCTAAAACCACTATTCCGAGTGGGGTCTAAACCGGACTGTTACATTAAGGGTATATGTATTGAAATAAGTTTGACAGTATATTTGAAACTGATATATTAAATTTAATCATTATATAGATCAAGAATTGAACCGTACGGAGATTAATTGGAGAAAAGAGAAAGTTGCAGATTAGTCCTTATGAGTTGAGCGAAAGCATAAGCTAGGTAAGTTCATAGTGTAATAATATGTATATGTGTGTTTCTTTATGATTATATGTATTAATTTCTAGTTAATTGTAATAAAAATGAAATTTCATTGTTTAAATGTTGCAATTAAGTACAATTGGAAAATGAATATTTGGTAGTGGTAAATCTTGTGGTTGCACAATATTGAAATGAATGTAACAAATTTATAGTATGTGTACGGAAATAAGAAAGGCCTCTGAATGGTTGATTTACTAATATTATGAATTTAATTATAATGCCCAATTGAACGTAGGTCATTAGATAGTTCGACATGATTATGCCAAGTAGTGAGACCGAGAGGTAATCTATATTCCTAGGTGAGATTGAAAGGTAATCTTAGGTGGCATCTTTTAGTCCAGGATGAGATTGAGAGGAGATTCCTAACTAAGAGTGACAACCAATATAATCTATATAGGTTCATTAGTTTAAATAGCACTCAACTAATCAATCGATCATCGTTTAATCATTTACATTTTCTAAAACATTAGGAACAAAGTCTAGCTTAGTTAGTTTAATTAATAGTTTAATTTTAGTTTATAAACAATTTTATTTGGACTTGTACTAATAACTTTTTACTCAATTAGATTAGTAATTACTTTACTTGTAATTAACTTGATAAACACATTTACCCATTTGGCAATCCTTTGGGTTCAACCCCTTGGAATACTTCGTGTTCTATCAGAACTATAAATATTACATCTGACCTATACACTTGCAATAAAATCACACTTTAAATTTGCTTTATAAAATTATTTGTATATGTGCATGCGCGCACATGGTCAGTTCGACCCCTTGGAATACTCTGATTTTCCATCGAACACTACAAATATTACAACTGATATTGTCCACTTGCAATTAAAACTGCTCTTCCAAAACATTCTTTCCAAAATATTTAGTTTTAACGCACATGCATGAAAGTGATCAAATTCATAGCCCGAGACATGGGTAAATGATATCCTATCATTGGTATTACATGGTTCATGAAAAGTAAACATGACCACGGGTTGTTCATCTTTGTGATGGATGACTCAGTCACTATTTGATAGTGATTGACTTTTCATGATGCAAAATGTAATAGTTACAATGAGATAAAATAGGATCATTTTGGGAGAGCGGATATTATTTTAAAAAGATCAAGGATATCCTATGAGGGTAACACACTTATGACAAGGTCATTGGACGAGCACCGAGTAGTTGCTTTCGTAATTATATGTCATTAGGGAGAGCTCAATCACAATACTATAGTGGAATGATTTCGTGACTAAATGAGTTTATAATTAATAGGCGAAAATCTATAACTTATTAAATCATTTGGGCCCTAATTATATATGTCCAATTGGTCCCTCCGCTAGCTCGTTGAAAATAGAAATGAATTGCATGTTTGAATCAAAATGAATAAAATGGATAGAAATAAAGAAATGGAAAACATTCAAAAATGATTATGGTTTTCTCCAAAATAAAGAAATGGTATCGTTTGGAAATGAATGCGGTTTTCTAAAAATGGAAATGGAAATGAGAAATGATTCATTGCAAATGTAGATGAATTAGTTAAAAATTATCAGAAGAATGAGTTTATGTTTTTGAGCTATTTTAAAACGCGAAAATGAAAATAAACCATTCAATCATAGTGAACAAGTTGATTTGTGAAATATTAAATATATTTTTCAAAAATTTTACTAGGGGTAAAATCGTCATAATTTTACGGGGGTAAAATTGGGATGAGAAATTTATTTAATATAAATATATTGAAGTTTATTTTGGGAAATATAAAAACAAAATTGGGTTAGATCAAATTACAAAAATACTAGGTCAAAAAGTTCAAGAAGTACTCATAATTGGACCCGATGTGAGATAGGCTTAAAATCCCCTCATGGAATATGAAGGGGTGGCAACCCTAGTAGGAATATTAGTGGATGTCGTCCATCTTACTCCTACTCTAAGTAAGAAGTTGTTTTTTCTAGTTGAAATAAACATTTACAATTCAACAAGGGTTCAACATTTTCTTCCTATAAATAGATGGCACCAGTAGGGCTATTAACACAACTTTGAGAGATTGTTACTCTATCGAAAAATAGAGAGAATTTATTCTCAACTATTAAATATATTTTTCTAGAATAACAATTCTACTAGTTTCTATTAAACAAGAGAAAATTTTCATTTTCACCCCTAAAGGAAAAGAAAACTTTTTTTTCTAATTTTGTGTTTTGATTCAATTGGTTCGAGCCCACACTCAAAGCAGTTCATGGTATAAGAATAGCAGAGAAGATTGTTTGGTTGAAAGCTGGAAAACATCAAGGATCCGTTTATCCGAAAATACAAGTACGATTTTGGTTTAAGGTTTACTACTATAAGTATCACAAATCGAGTCAATTTTTAAAATTTTAATTTTCCATTTTGCAAGAAAATTGTTTTCAAATCAGATTTTTTCCAACACATAAATTTGACTGACTGGACTGATAGTACATCAGACTGGACCCAAGAAGAATATATCATGAATCCGTTTATATATTTATTCACTTGTGATGTTCATAGTTTGACATACCTAAATCTTGAGTGGATAACGGAATATGTATGTGTGACTCGTACACTTTGATGTAAGTAAAAACCTGAATTCGAATAGATAAGGAATCAAAAGCTAGTGCGTTGGGTGTACGGCTTCTATAGTATGTAGCGTCATTCACAAAAGTGGAATTCATACCTGAGACATGGGTAAATGGTATCATCTTATAGGCATTACATGATTGATGAAAAGTAAGGTGGTCACCAGTCGTTCGCCTTTTGGATGAATGACTTGATTACTATTTGATAGTAATTGACTTTTCATGAAGGAATGTGTAATGGTTACCAGGAAATAAAATAGGATCATATTGGGAGAACAGATATTATCTCAAAGAGATTAAGGATATCATATAAGGGTAACACACTTATGACAAGGTCATTGGACGAGCACTAATCGAGTTGCTTTCGTAATGGTATGTCGTTGGGGAGAGCTTAGTCATAGTACTACAGTGGAATGACTTCGTGACTAATGAGTTTATAATTATAAGGTGAAAAGCTAGAACTTAATTATAAATCATTTGAGCCTCAATTGCATGTCTAATTGGTCCCTCCGCTAGCTCATTGAAACTAGAAAAATGAATAGAAATGGTAAAAATGAAAAAAAGGGAAACATTTGGACATGATTATGGTTTTCTCCAAAATAAAAAAAATGAAGAAACAGAATCATTTGAAAATGAATGTAGTTTTATCCAAAATGAAAATGACCTGAAAAATAAATTTATGTTTTTTTAATTAAATAAAGTTCAAAAATGGAAATAAATCATTTGGTCATAGTGAACCATTGAATGAAGAAATAGTAAATATATTTTCTCATATATTCTTTTACGGTAAAGTCATCATGATTTTAATGGAATTAGAATTGAGTTGAGAAAATTATTTAATAGAAAATATATTGAAGTTGATTTTGGGAAATAGAAAAAAAATTGGATTGGATCAAATAATAAATTATTGGGTTAAAAGCTTGAGAAGTACTTGTAATTGGACCCGAAATGGAAGAAGACCAAAAGCCCCTTATGTAAAAGGGTGGGATGGCAAACCCTAGTATTATAAACTAGGGTTGCCACCCCCTATACTCCAAGTTAGACTAGGAGTTTGTTTTTCTAGTTGCAATAAAGTTTTACAATTCAACAAGGGTTCTACCTTCTTTCCCTTTAAATAAATGGAACCAATAAGGCTATTTACACAGTTTTCAGATATCGTTATTCTGTCCAAAAATAGAGATGCTTTTATTCTTTAAGAATTAAATATATTTTTCGGAATAACGATTTTGTCAGTTTCTATTTGATTAGAGATTTTCGTTTTCACATTAAAGAAAAGAAAACTATTTGTGGTTTTGTGTTTGATTTGAATTGTTTGAGCCCACACTCGAAGTAGTTCGTGGTAGGAGAATAATGGAGAAGATCACTTCGTTGAAAGTCGGGAACAATAAGGATCCGTTTATCCAAAAACACAGGTGCGAATTAAGCCTAGGGTTTATTGCAATAAATATCATAAATCGGGTCGATTTTCAAATTTTTTATTTTTTGTTGTGTAAGAAAATCGTTTTCGAACCAAATTTTTTTCCAACATTTGGTATCAGAACATCAGGTTTTGCTATGTTTATAATATAAATTGAGACCGAATTTCTCTCTTATTCATGTATGATTATATTTGATAAGATGTGACATTCTTGTAATTGTATACATGTTTAGGGGAATGTATACGAATGAATGTATGATATTATTTTATTATTATGGATGATAAAGTAATTTTTCCAAAACTGTGATTCCTAGAAATTTTAATTTAATTTATTATTATCTCGGGCATGTATATTTTAGATCATGAACTAACATCTCTACGCAGGGTTTATTTTATGATTTATTTAGAATAAAATATATGAGCTGGAAATGGACATAGGAATTTTGTAATTTTTTCACCGGAACCTGGAGAACCGAGACTCATCCAGACCGATCGAGACGATGCAAACCTGACACAAAATCGATGGTGGTCCAGAGGTGATGATCGACAACATACGGTGGGCGACAGTGGTCTACGATGGCCCGGTGGTGGTCGATGACGACCAAGCGGTTGTCGACGATGAAACGGTGGCTAGGGGAAACATCGACATGGAAACAGAGGTGAAAAGAAGTCAATGAGAAGTTCGTGGTGGCAAAATTGAAGACCCAAAGTATGCTTTGGAATGAATTTTGTAATTTTGCAATTTTTATTTTTCTGGGATGGAATCATGGAAACTTTGGCTAGTTAGAGTCATTTAAATTTTATGTTTTTATATTTATGAGCTAAACATAATGATATTTATATGATTGCAATTGTACATTCATGCATATATGTGATAAGCATGCCATATAGATTAGGGAAAAATGCCACATGTACTTGTCATGCATATATTGATCATTCATGATTGAACTCAAAAATTAAAAAACATTACATGCTTTTAAAATATTGAGTGGGAGAAGGTCCCTAAATAAGACCTAGGGCCTCTATTAATGGTCTCTTGTGATGGCATGAAACGAACTTGCCCCAAGGTAGACGTTTTCATGTGGATTTCACTGAGGAGATTTCTCGCAAGTAAGCAGAACTTTCTTATAATCGTATGATAGTTGGAATAGTTTGAGAAGAAGTTTTAGAAGAGGGACCGAGCCATCTATTCAACAATTTGATGTTAGAGCCCCAGCTCAAGCTTATGTAGTCCGCACCTAAGGAAAGGGTGATGTTGTCGATGTCGTAGTAAACATATTTCTTTTATATTCAACACCCACATATGCTTTGATTCATCTTGGTTCTTCTCAATCTTATATAAATGTTGAGTCTGTAAAATTGGGGAAATTGAAATTCGAAATGTCGAAAGCAGCAATGGCTGTATCGAGTCCTTTGGGACAAACCGTGCTCGTTGACCAAGTGTGTAGGCGATGTCCATTAGAAATCTAGAACATATTATTTCCTGTTGACTTGTTAATAATGCCATTTGGCGACTTCAATGTGATTTTGGGAATGGATTGGTTAACTGAGCATAGATTATCCACAGTTGAATAAGCTAACGATTAAAAATCTATATTTGTTGTTGCATATCAATGATATGTTTGATCAGTTGAAAGGTGCATTAGTCTTTTCTAAAATCGATCTAAGATCGGGATATTATCAACTAAAGGTGAAAAATAATGACGTACAGAAAACATCACTCTGTACACGATATGGTCACTATAAATTTTTGGTGATACCATTCAGGCTAACAAATGTTCCTGCATTGTTCATGGATCTCATGAATCATTTTTCAACCTTATCTTGATTAGTTCGTGGTTGTTTTTATTGATGATAACCTGATATACTCGAGGTTAGAGGCTGAGTACAATAAGCATTTGGGAATTGTTTTGTAAATGTTGCGAGAGAAGCAACTTTTCGAGAAGCTCCGTAAATGTGAATTTTGGTTATCCAAAGCAGTATATCTAGGGCATGTTATCTCAACCGAGTGAATTCGGGTTGGCCCTAAAAGATTAAAGCTATTTGTCAGTGGAAAGCACCAAAAAATGTATCTGAGATTCGAAGCTTCCGCAGCTTGGCCAGTTATTACAGGGGATTCGTGAATGAGTTTTCCAAAATAGCCATGCCAATGTTGAAGCTCTTGTAAAAGAACGTGCCATTTTTATGGGATAGTTGGTGTCAAAAAAGTTTTGAGAAGTTAAAAGCTATGCTAACATAAGCATCGATCCTAACTTTGCCTAAGTCGAGAAAAGAATTTGTTGTTTTTAAATATGCCTAAGTGAATGATTAGGGTTGTATCCTGATGCAGGATGGTAAAATGATTGCTTATGCGTCCCGTTAATTGAAAACACATGAACGCAATTACTGGTCAACTTTTAAAATTTGCATAACCTTTTATTTTGTAAGATAAAACAAACAAATTTAAAAATTACCCCAACAATTGTCTTTGACTTAGGGTTTGTATATTGATTATAAATATTGACTTAGCATACTCTCGTGCATTTTTTTTAACCAGGCAAACATTATTTTCTTTAGTCTGAAATTTGTTTTTTTTTTTCACAACCAGTATACGGGTAAAATACAATCACAACTTACAATAATTTTGCTTTTGTAAAAGGATAAACTTCAAAAATAGTCATTTTTGTTTGCCTTAGATTACATTTTAGTCACTTATTGTTACGTTTTAGTCACTTATATTATCGTTTTGTTACAAAGTGGTCACTCTACCATTAAACTTCATTACCTCCCTAACGGCAGTCCTACGTGGCAGTCCAAATGGGTTTTAAATGCCAACTTGGATGTCTAGTTGTTGAGATAAAAATAGGTTTTTAATTAAATAAATTTAATTTAGATTGCCACATAGGACAACCAAGTTGGCATTTAAAATCCATTTGAACTACCACGTAGGACCACCATTAGGGAGGTAACGGAGCTTAACGGTAGAGTGATCACTTCGCAACAAAATGATAACATAAGTGACTAAAACGTAACATTTCAAACATAAGTGACTAAAATATAATCTGAGGCAAACAAAAATGATTATTTTTATAGTTTACCCTTTATAAAATTATATTTTTATACTTCCAAATTATTGGTTATCTAGTTCATATGGATGACGGTTCAAATACTTCAAAACAAAAATTATTGGAATCATCACAAGCAACACTTAGCATTGTTGACGATGAATCTTTAATATTTTATTAGGTTTTTAGATTTTACCATTACTTGGAAGTTAGATTTTAATTTTGGGTTTATTGTACTTCTGGCCATTGTGTAACAGTGAAGCTCCAAATTTTCTATAATTGGATATATGTTGGTTGTTTTTAAGTATTTTAGTGAGGTGATATGTTTTCAATGATTATAATGAAATTTTTTTTGAAATTATTTTTATTAAGTGTTTCGTATATATAAAATTATTGAATGTTTCTCTCTATTAAGTGATTTAAGTTATGTTAATTAAATACATTACTAATGACGGTTCTGATGTTACCAAAATTTACATGTTTTGATTAACATAAATAAGGGTTAAGTTTCTTCAATAACCCATGCATTCATTGAAGATGTTAATGTTTCATTTCAAAGAAGTATGAATAAATGCAATATGTGTTTATGGGAAAATGTGCGTATGCATGTCTATATATATAGAGGTCCATATGCTCAGCAATGTGTAAAAACATATACCATCACTACACCAAAACAGACTTTTAGCAGCGTTTTTAAGCGCCACTAATAGTATTTGCGGCGCTTTTAAAAACGCCACAAAAAACGCCGCTAAATGAGGCACCGCAAAATTTAGCGGCGTTTATGAGGAAAAAACGCCACTAGAAGTCATTTGTATAAGAAACGCCGCTAAAGGTCACGACTTTTAGTGGCGCTTTTTTTACAAACGCCACTAATTTTGTGATGAAAAATAAAAAAAATTAAAATATTTTTCTTCATATCAACAAATTAAAAAATAAAAATTTTGCATTACTATTGTATCTCTGATTTGTTTGGTACCGAAATACCACATTTTATGTCACATCAATCTACATTTTTTCCTACAATAAATGACCAAAAAAGGAAAAAAAATACAAAAGGAAACCTAGATTTGCTCGGGCGATCATCTACCACATCAGGTTGTCTCTCTGCACTTCTGTCAAATTTAGCATCTTCTTCAATGCCATTGCTCTTTCGCTCTCCATTTTCCCTAGGAGCTTCACACTTCAGTCTTTATGTGAGGAATTGCTCTCTCTGTAGCAGAAGGGGATTGGTTCCCAACTATAAATTGTGGACAACCCCATTGATATAGTGTAGTAAAAATAAAAAAAGTTCAAAGAACAGAGAATTATCCATATCAGTAGGCTTTAGCAAACAAAGCAAGAAAATTGGAAGTAGAAAACAAGAGTATCCAGGTTTATGATTTGCATATGTACATATATATAAGCAACAAAATTTAACGTGAAAAGGGTGCAGCCTCACATCTGCTTCAGTTCACTGTGCAGCAACGACTTTTCGCTATATTTTGCAACTGAATATAGCTGAGCTGAGGCTTTAAGTTGTTGAGCTCCTGCAGAAAGAAACGCGAATCCAACTTATCAAGTAGTATTACAATGAAATGCTAGAAAGGTTTGAACATACATAAGCTTAAAATCCAATTACACAAGCTTAAAATCCAAAAAGATGAACTTTGGACTCAACAAAGAGGACAAGTTAGCAAACCAAATGGAACCCGTAACTCTTATAGTTTACATTCAAATTGCATGCACATGTCAATTTCTAAACTCGGGAATGACAATGAAGCAACCGTTTTTCTTCTATGAATTAAATATTGTTTTTGAAATATCTCAAATTATAGATGTTAAAAATGGAATTTAATTTATAAATTTATTTGGTATATTTTTTAAAATAAAATGCAAAATATTATTAGATTGTTTGATAAATGTAATTTTTAAAAATTTAAAGGTACAATATTTAAAAGATAATATTAAAAAATTCCACATTAAGTGATAAGTAACTCCTTATTTACTTATCATTTTCTTCACTTTTTTGTTGAAAAATTTGTCTAATTTATTTTTTTTATTTTAGATTATCAAACATGTTAAAAAAATAATCGGAAATATTAATTTTTTTTTCAATGAATTATTTTATCTAGCATTGTAAAGCAGTGATTAAACTTTTTTTATCTACACCAATATCTTTTTTCAATTTATTGTGACACATAACTCAAACTATCATCTCAAGAAAGTGATGAAATTGGACCAAAATATAAATTAAAATAGTGAAGAGAATAAATGTCGTCAGCAATGTCTTTCTTCAGAAAACAGAAAAAAGTTTAAGAAATATATAAAAATGAAAGAATGAACCTGCAAGGCTTTGAGGAAGCGGTTGCTGGAAACCTGCAAGAATATGTACATATTCAAACAAATCTGCTTATATATATATATATATATATATATATATATATATGTACATATGCAAATCATAAACCTTACCATTCCGCTAGTAATCTTGCTCAAAAATTAAATCAGTAAAACTACATATAAGTCAAAATTAGCAGAATATATCAGTATAAAACAGTAATAATATTTTTTTTTGTCAAAAACATTTACAACAGCATGCATATCGAATGACTTCCATCCCAAGAGATGCGAACCTTTTTCTTCAGACTTAGGAGGCTCCTCAGATAAAACTGTTTTCTGCTCAAGAGTTAAGGAAAAAGATAAAATTCCAGTTTTGAAATATTATTTAGCTTCATGCAAGCCTATGCCCTAGTTGCTGTAGGAGATCAGTCATGACTATAATGATATTTAAAGTAGCAACCTGGTATAATTACCAATAGAACGACTCTTACCACTTGAATAAGTCCAACACAATAATGGCGAGGGATATCTCCCATCATCCCAAAGTCTAAATATGAATGCCTCTAGCAATCAAAAATAGTATCTTCAGAAAATTGTAGAGCCCGTCGCCTAGGATTAAAGCAATAGAAATGAAAACCTGCATGATATATGGAAACTAGTGTGAAATGAGTACAAATATTGGTGCCAAGATATAATTAAGGGAAAGCTCCATGGACCTTGTAACCATTCTTGATGCTGCTTTCTGGTAAAGTTGCACGGCTGGTAAAGTTGAAGGGAACCACTCTCCCTTGAGCCCACCTATTAGTGGCCACATTACTCCCCAAGAAAGCACTGCCCCAAGAAGCAAAGACAAATTTACAAGATGTGAACATATCATTCCTGCTCCTATGTAAGTCATGCTGAAATCAAAGTAAAACCTGCAAATTTGAATTGTTCCAATCAATCATTATGGAAACATGATCACATCACATGGAGAAGATAATAAAACTAGAGAACGCACGAATTTTTCCATGCTTTCAAACCAAATATAGGAAACTGAGCAAATCCGCATTTATGATATAATATAATAAAACAATAATTTATTCTTATTATTATGATATATGAAATATAAATTTTAAATATTCTTTAAGTAATTAATATAAATTATTTTTAAATTTTAATTTAAATATATAAATCATATTTAAAAATTATGGTTAATATAAATCAGAGCAAATTTATAATTTCATACACAAATTTATTTTTGAAAAATCAAAAGCTTTTTGATTTTTGGTTTAAAAGCCTGGTTTGCTTGACTATATATATATATATATATATATATATATATATATAACTTTAAAAAATTATCATTTTCATGAATTTATATATATATATATATATATTCAAACTTAATTTGTATGCATTCGAGGAATAATAATTAAAGAAAAAAAATAACATACAAGAAAAAGGGTCGAAGAAAACAAGAAAAGAGCAGGGGAAAAGAAGTAACTTATAACCAAGACCAACAACATAACTGCCATAACCCAAGCAAACAAGTAAAGGAATTAAGTCATGCCGCAAACAAATTATACAGTCTTGAGTCCTTGACTAACAGATCATGGAAATTCTTCCCACACAATAGAGAATGCCAGTCACATCTTGTTCATTTATTAACCTCCATCTGCTTTTGCTAAGCCCATGGAAAAGTTTCAATCAAATAAAATTCCTAGAAAATGTTAAAAAATGCTAATCAGTGAAGGACTCCGCCTCCGTTAAATACTCATATGACTAGCTCCAAAGGGCAGAAGTAGCATCACAATAGTTTTTATCACAGTTAACTATCTCCTATCCACAAACACATTTAGCATTTAAATGTTTCCAACTACTATTAAGTTGTGAGGTTCAAGGACATGCACCATCAATGCTGTGTACATATATTAACCACTTAAAACAATACCAAGCAGAAGCACGAGGCTAAAGAGTTTTTAGGTTCTTTTATTAAAATAATCAAATTCGCATTTTTCTGATTAATAGAACTCTAAACTGAAGACAACGGAGATCTGAGGAAGGCGTAAATTCTTTAAGGCGATGAACAAATTTGTTGATAGATCCAGAATCTCCAACGAATAATTATAAATTCCGGCACAATTTGCACAAAAATAAACGAAAAAATCGAAACGAAGAAATGTAAATATACAGCTGTGAGTGGCAGTGAATGTATGAAGGGATCAAAAGATTGCATTAAATTGACAGAAAAAAGGAAAGTACCTTGCGGCATTTGCAGACCACCATGGCATAAAGATGCGAATAAGCACGGTATCGATCACTTGGAGTTCGATTCCGGTATATGCAAAACTTTGAATGCCATAGATAGATCCCTAGGGTTTAAGGTAAGTAGATGATAACAGAGAAAGAGGAATTACGATTTGAAGAAAGAAACTTACAGATTAAGAAAAGAGAGAATTAGCAACGATCTACGCTAAGAAAAGTGAAACGAACTCAAGACTTGGTTGAAACAGGAGATAGGGTTAGGGTTTTTCGAAATTACTTGTTGGAATCGGGAAATTGGAGGAGGGAAATATCCTAAACGGTGACACGAAAGCTAGGTTTTTATTTTATTTGACCTTTACTGGGGATTTAGGGGAGGGGTGAAACGGTGTTGTTTAAATGGAAAGTTTTTGTGGCGTTTTTAGCAAAAACGTCACTATAGCTTAAACTTTTGCGGCGTTTTTTCAAAAAAACGCCACTATCTAATTTTAATTTTTTTCATTTTTAATATTTTTTTTATTTTTTTCTTTCAAAACTTTTGTACTGAGATTATATTTTTTGGATTTTTTATTTTTTAAAATTTTGAATATTAAATTTTTTAATTGAAATATGGACAAAAATATTAAAATTAAAAATTTTAAGTTTTAATATTTTAATTTTTTATTTTAAAATTTTTAAAATTTTTATTATTTTTAAATTAACATATAAAAAATAGTATCATGTCATGTGAATTACCTTAAATTAAATAATTATTTTAAAAAAACAGTTCACCTCAAATTTTTAAATAACTTAAATTAAATTATTACTTTAAAAAATAAAGTTGAACTGATATTTTTTAAACGGAAATAATGACTAAAACTTTTTAAGTTTTTAAACATAACAACTTATATGACAATTTACATGTATTTCATTTTTTAATTTTATAAACTTTTTATTTTTTGATTTTTACTTTTTCTTTATTTTTGAATTTTTTAAAAAATTTCATCATTTAACAAATCTCAAGTAAACCTTAAATCCTAAACTATTTAATATATGTAAAGTTTATCTATTTATCTATTAAATAATTTAAACTAGAATCATAATTTTAATATATTAAAATTAATATTATCTCTTTTACAATTATATAAGAAATTATTTAATATATAAATTAAAAGAGACTAATTAATCTAAACCCTAAACCCTTAACCTATATCTCATAAACCCTAAATCATACAACATAAACCCCTAACCCCTAACCCTTAACCATTAACCCTTAAACCCATTAACCTTAACTCTTAACCCATGAAACCCTAAACTTTAAACCACAGGCTATAAACCATAATCCTTAAACATTTAAAATAGTAACTCCTAAACCTTACACCCTAAATTATATATGCTAAATCATAAACCCTAAACTATAATGATAATTATAGTAATATTTTAAAATTAATATATCTTTTTTACAATTATGTAAGAAATTATTTAATATATAAATTAAAAGAGACTAATTAATCTAAACCCTAAACCCTAAATCATAAAACATAAACCTCTAACCCCTAACCCTTAACTAATTAACCCTTAAACCCATTAACCCTAGCTCTTAACCCATGAAACCCTTAACAGTCAATCATATATACCCAAAAAAACTTTAAAATTATTTGCGGCGTTTTTAAAAAAGCGCCGCTAATGCTCAGACTTTTAGCGGCGTTTTCCCAAAAGCGCCGCTAATACTCGGACTTTTAGCGGCGTTTTCCCAAAAGCGCCGCTAATACTCGGACTTTTAGTGGCGTTTTACAAATAAACGCCGCTATATATTTTTTTTAGCGGCGTTTTGAATATAAACGCCGCTATTGCTCAACTTTTTGCGGCGTTTTCCTTCAAACGCCGATAATGGATAATATTTGCGGTGTTTTTCAGTAAAACGCCACTAAAAGCGCCGCTAAAAGTCTGTTTTGGTGTAGTACATCTAAGTGAGTTGTTAAAGACATAGAAGAATCGATACACAGAAAATAAACATTAATGGTTGGAGGATAAATTTCTATTCCGCTTTTAATTAATTTTTATGTTTTATTATTTATGAGCATGTTTATATTTTATAAAATATTTAAAGATAGCAAATATTGTTTATAAATTTTCTAACACTTTTTAATGAAAAATGAAAGAAAAATTTGATGTTGCATCTTAAAAAATTGATCAACGCGTGGTGGATGTTTTTAACAAGATAAAGATGTTTGTGGTAAGATAAATCTTATCATTCATTTTGATTTGATAAGATAAATAGTTGAGCTCACGTGATATTAAGTGACCAATAATTTCATATTTCTAATGAAAATTAGCGGACATCTATAATTTATACTTTATAAAAGAAAAAAAAACTAATAAGGAATTTGCAACAACAGATTAACTTCTATTTGAATAGAATTTTTTATTTCATCATTATATTAATATTTACATATTTAATTATTTTAATTGTTAATTTGTAATTATGAATGATTTAATTGTATGGAAGGTAAGGCAACCTATCTAAAACTTATAGATTGAAGGTTAGAAGAAGTTAAAAAACGTTTGACTCATCATAATGTTCGAAATAAAATCTGATACATTACGAAATTAATTGCAGCTTGATTTAGGGTTCGTTTCAATTATACTTTTAACTCATCCTAAATGTTGCATTATTTTGGAAAAATTATTTTTCTCATTTGATCCAAAGAGTGTAAAAGGTAGAAAATTGTCATTATATCTTACTCTTTCCTAACTTTATAACTCTTAGATTTGATTTATTTCAGTTTCTAAAAGAAAAATACAACAATTACAAGTTTGATTTTTTATTGGGGAAATCATTATTCTGACTTATAAAAATAAAATGAAAGTGTTTACCGCTTTTGATTTTCTTAAAAGTAAAAAGATTCTTATTTTTAGTTGCATGAATTAAAATTTAATCTTTTTCGATAATTTGGAAAAGTAATAATATAATTTTCAATTTTTTTTAAAAGGTGAAAGTAATTATGTTTTTAAAAAATAAAAATAATAATAAAATTTTTTAAAGATACTTTCTAAAATCTTTAGAGTATTTAATTACAAATTTAATAATTCTTTTGAAATCTTGCAACGAAGTTAAATATTTTAAAATATTCTTAATGCAACAATAAAATATTTAAAAAATTTGAAATTCTATTTTTCTGACAATCTAAAAGTATACATACATTTTTTCCCTATTTTTAAAATTTATATTGTTTTCTATTAAATACAATAAATCAAAATTTTAAAATGTATTATATTTATTACAAAATTTTTATATTTAAATAAAATTTAAAAGATATTTTTAAATAATATAAAATATACTAATATTAAAAAATATTATAATATTAAATCCATTTAATTAATTAATTAGTTTCAAATCTAATTTCTAATAAAAAATTTATACTCAATCCATCCATTTTTTAAATATTTTGTAATATTTTTTCATTTTTATATTCTTATAATTATATTAGATTTTTTTTTAAAAAATTAAGTTTGTTAGAACTTATGTTTTTTTTTTAAATTAATGTTAATATTTTTATGAAAAATTTATTGTCACAATTCTATTAATATTTTTATTATTATGAATCTCAATTTTTGAAAAATAGGATCTTATATTTTAAATTTTTAATAAACATTTTAAATACAAGTAGAAAGCAAACAATATTTACCATTTATTATTAATATCTTTATCATATTATTTACATAATTCTATAAAAATTTAATTTTTTTATGAATATCTTATTAAGTGAATGTCCATCAAGATTAAGATAAGTTTTGTTGTACTTTAAATTCTAATAGTCATTAGAATTAAATCTCTACTTCATTTATACTTCTTATGCTTATAAATAGAGACTTTGAAGAAGCTTTGTAAATATTTTGATTAATCAATAAAAATACGTTCTTTCTTTGCTCTCCCATTCTATTTGTTCTTTACTCTCTATCTATTTATTTTATAACACTTTATCAGTACAATTCTCTTTTAATTGTTTTTGCCCGTAAGTTACAAAAAAAAAATTTCCTTTTCACCAAGCCTTACCCCTTTCAACCAACAACCAATGCAATAGTCGATCACTCAAATTTGCTACTCAAGCTGATGCTGATTACCTTCTAGAGCTACTGTTGTTTCAATCTTCAGTTGAGGCCTACGCATTATGGGTAATCATTATGCAAAAAAAATTTATATAATACTTACATGGTATGTTTTTCTCCTTTATTGATTGATTTTTGGTAAAACTATTTTGTGAAAAATATTATTACTTTAAGGTTTCTTTTAAACTAAGATTCTTTAATTAAATTATAGTATGTATGATATTTGGGTGATTAAAATTTTTGATGATTAAATTATTATTATTAAATATGCTTGAAATTTTGAATTTATAAATATTTGATTAGAGCATTATAAGATTTTATAACATATTTGTGGTATTGAAATTTGGTACAATATGTATTGGATAACTTTCAAGCATCGTACACGAAAAATTTGATTTTGTTTATTAAATGATTTTTTTTTACTGAGATTATAAATGTTAGTACAAAAACAAAGTTGTTTTACTACTTGTAATAGTGCTCGTGATAATAGCTAGGGTGATAACAATGATGTTAAAGAATCTTAGGTATATTTTACTATGATTTATTTATTATATAATGTTTATTATAATTGGAGATTAATCATGACAACATGAATAGATAGATTTTAATTTGAAATCCCCGCATATTTACAATGGTGATTATGAAATAAAGAATTTTTTAGGAAGTTTATAAGTTCATCCTAGTAAATCTATTACATTTTCCGAAGTGAACGCAAAAGAAAATATAAACCAATATTATTCTAATATTTGGTAGTACAAAATTAGTTGAAAGCTCCAGAAGAGTTAATATATTAATAACTTGTGATGGTTAATCTATTGGTTTTAAAATATATTCATAATGGATCTCATATTAAGATTGTGAATGAAGAAAAAATTATATTTCATATGAATCACTATTGTTATAAATATCTATTTTGAAAAGATGAAAAAAGAGGGAGAATTAAGTTATTGATTTGATTTGAAGATTTTGGCATATTCCCTGAAGTGAATATTGCATATAATTATTTGGAAATTATATTTATTTACTTAGTGGTATTATAGACTTCACATTGATTTAGACATTTCTAGTAGTAAATGTTAGAATAGTACTTATATGTGGATGCAAAGTAAAAAAATGATAGTAAAATTATCAATTTATTATAATTTAGTACAATTGAAATGCATGTTAAAGTAAACCAAAAGTTTACTGATACAGATGCATTTACTACTTGGTGTGACCACTTAGACCATCCTAGGTCATATATGATGTAACAGACCAATATTGACCCTAATCGGAACGGTGGTTTCGGGACCACGAATCCGAGCCTGAGAAATATTCTAATATTTTATTTTGTGTTCATTATAGGTGAATTAAAATGTGTGAAAGTTTTGTAGAAAAATTTTATTGTTTAAGTGCTTAATTTGATAAAAAGGATTTAATCGAGAAAAGCGTAAAAGTTGCATGCTAAAGAGAAAGGTACTAAATTGATTGTGGCTTTTTAAGTGGATGTACTAAAAGGGCAATTAGCCCATATACAACAAGGAGAAACGGCAATGGGCCTTTCTAATTACAAATTTTATGTTAGTTTAGTTTATTATAAAGTTATATTAGTGTATTAAGAAAATATGTTAATATATGTGTGAATTACAACATTAAATAATAAAAACAAGTGGGAAGAAAGAGAACATTACCTTGTTCATCTTCTTGGCCGAATATTGGAGGAAGAAAACTCCATTGTTGAAGCTTGAAGTTTCGGCAACTTGGAGCTTGATTTGGGGTAGGTATTTTGCTTAGTTTTTGATAATTTTTACATTTTTGGAAGGTTGGATTATGAGTAAATATTTTGATCATAAGCGTTCGGTTAAAGAGATATTGTTCTATAAATTTATATGTCATATAGCTATGAAATTGAAAGCTAGAAGGTAAATGTGAGTACAAACGTACAAGTTGGATTATTGCATTTTTTTTGTTTAATATTTGAATGTTATATTATTATGAATTGAGGACTTACTAAGCTAGTAAGCTTATTTGTGCGGAATTGTTTCCTATGTTTTATAGATTAGGTACAAGCTACAAGCTCGTTTGGATCGTTCGGAAAGTCGTCCACGCTATCAAACTATTTTGGTACTCTTTCATTTTGGGTTTCGAGTGAAGGCATGTATAGGAAAGACTTTGTCTTTGTTTTGATGAAAACTTTTGGTTCATGTATATAATAGCCATGCGAATATGGCTAAATTTCTAGTTAAGTATGCTTTTGGTGCTTTTGATACAATATCGGTTTATGTTGGTAATGTTTGTGCATTTTTAATCGAAGTTTAAACGTTTTTGATAATGAAATGTATGCCTACGAAATGAATCTTTGAATTAGGTATTGTGGTAAGAAACCAATGGTACACTCGATTATATGAAACCATAGTTGTGTTTTGTTAATAAATCGATGATGTGAGGATATTATGTGAATGTTTTAGGTATAGGTTAATTTGTATAAATGATTAGAATGCATGGACAGTATGAGTTGTATGTGGGTATGTTCGGTTATAAACTAGTTAATCATATTTTGCAATGAAATAGTTTTTAGTTAGCAGCAGTGATGTGATTTTGAAAAATCGCCAAAAATAGGATAAATTGAATTAGAAAGTGAATAAGATATAGAATTAAATCTTATTGTGTCTATTTTTACATGAAAGAAACAGAGTAGGCAAAGGAATTATATATTATGAGATATTTAAGTTCTAGTGAGACTTGTTCTGAATGAATTCGTGAGTCCCTGTTCTGTCTTGGAAAAATTGTTAAAAATTGTACAAAAATAATTATGGAGCATAGTTTATATGTTTAGAATCCTTAATGAGTCTATTTTTTATTGGAATAAACAAGAACATTATTGAAATTTTTTGCAATGAGATAACTGAGTTTTTGTAAAGATAGGTCAGAATTATTAAACAGTGAAGTAGGGGTAACTTTGATGAATAAACTGTACTAATTGGCCACATGAAAAATTCTGGAAAAATTATGGTAAAAATTTATATGAGTATAGTTTCAAATAAAATTTACGGATCTAAATTTCGAGTTTTGTAACTCGAGTTATGGTCAATTTAGTCAGCATGATGCAGTTGGACAGCTTTAAATTTTTATGCCCCAAATTAGTAGTCAAGTCTAGTAATGCCACATACTCGACTCCGGCAAAAGTTTCGGGTAAGGGGTGTTACATATGATATGAAAATTAATTGAGAATTCATATGGACATTCATTAAAGAATTTTAATTTAAAGAATTCTCATTTGTTATTTGTTCTTAATGAAAATTGATTCTTAGAAACTCACTAGCTAAGGTTGAGATTTAATGTCTTACATTTTTTAAATGAATATAGGTCACCCACTATGTGGATGATTTGGTAGATGTATTGAAAAAATAACCACATATGTGTTATCAATTTGCAACCTATCACTTGCAAGATTGTTTGTTTAAATAATTAATTTTAGATTATGCAATTAAGACAATTCATCTTGCTAATACTAACGAGTTTATATCTCAATCTTTTATTGATTGAGTTTGAAAAACTTTTGTAAAAGTTTGTTATTTATGCGCAAAATGGTTTAGATAAATTATTGATTGAACGCCTCTAATTAATGTCTAAACCATTACTTATGAGAACTAAACTTCCTATTTCAACATGAGATTATGTTGATGTAACACCCCTTAACCCGTCTCCGTCGCCGGACTAGGGTTACGAGGTATTACCGAACAAAACACAACTCAGAACAGATATATATATATATATATTTAAAAAACATTTCATATATACAAATCATGTTTCATTAATACAAAGTTCGAATCGTAAGAACTTCAATTGCATGGCTATCGAATGCCTAAACCATTATCAAACATTCTTCAATCATATCACATTACACCATAGCTGAACATAATTTTAATATTATTATAACATACTCACTTGCGCATATTTAATCCACGACTACCATATCAATATAAAACTTTAACTAATATGAATATTAGTTATTTGTAAACTATGTACATATACATATTAGCTTAATCTGAACTATACCACAAGGCAAAATGGGCAATATTATACAAGTACATACAAACATTTCTAAATGACCTAATTCCAATTGTAAAATTTACCAATTCATGCACTGCCCACTTGACTAACCTTAACCATTTTCTAAGTTCAATAATCCAATTGGACATGCCAATTTTACATGCTATGTACCATGCCAAAATTTCATATACACAACCAAATCCATTAACCCAATATTCGGCTAACAAATTTAGCCTCCAAAAAAATTCATACATTTCCATCTTGAACCGCACCTATAAAGTCAATCATTCAAGCTTATAATATGTGCATACTTAACCATTACAAACCAATTTTAACTAACCTTTATATATATATATATATATATATATATATATCATACATTTACCATATTATTAACTAAACATAGCAATCCTACTTCACATACAAATGAGCCATAGCCGAATTGCTAAAAATCAACCCATCAAGCATTAAATAAAAAAACACATAAAAACCGAACCTAATCAACTTAGCATCATAGTCGAATATATAATGTGCCCATCATTACCCCTTTACCGAATCATATATATATATATATATATATATATCAAACATCACAAACATTTATATATTCGGTATTAAGCTTGCTATTTTAAATTATAAGCACATACATAACGCACCACACATATAAGACATACATATTACTTATTTCATATATTAAAATTATATATATATATATATATATATATGTATATATATCATTTCCTTTATAATATACTTAGCATTTTACTCATTAATTCAATCCACACATCTTAATACTTTATTACCTAGTATAAATCAAGTTTATCACATACATGTAACTTAAATATCTCATCCAAATGCAAGCTCAAATCATGATCCAATATAGTCAAATTCGAGCATAAAAATTAAACACATTAAGCACCCCTTCACGAGCACATAAAATCCAACTTAAGCAAAATGATCATAGATAAACCAACTTTAAACTAAACCAAACATAAGCATGGAAATTAAGCCATTTTCGCATGGCTATTATATACATATCCTAAAATCAATCATTTCAAAATATAACCCAGCCTATACATGACATAGTTTCAAAAAATTCAGCTTATAAAATACCAATGTTAGTCAGTAGTGTGATAGACTTTGACGATGATCCCCGAGCTCGTAACTTGACTCCAAAATCTGTAAAACAATACAAACAAACACATACATTAAGCTATCATAACTTAGTAAGTTATAAGCAATTACATAACAACAATGCATTATATCATTATATTAATAAGGCCAATTCAATATAATCACAATCAAGGTTTATAACCATAGCTATAATTTATATCACCATTCGTAAACTTTCACATTTCATAGCCTTAAGGCCGAACACTCACACATTCAATAATAGATTTCACATTGATCTATAAAATCACTTTGTCATCTCAAAACAAATACATATACATTTATACAAGTATATATATATATATATATATATATCACATTTTCTTAATTTCATATGTATATATCACTTACTGAATTTATACCTGCATTTCAAACTCATATAAATCACATATTAACATGTATAATACATAGTTTCATTTCAACAATCAATACTTACTTTATTATCCAAAAGATAATCTATCATCACATACCTGATCATTTTATCTCGTTTAACACATTCATTAATCGATACACTTAAAGGATCAGCAAACTCACACACACAGTGCCAAAACCTTGTAACGTATCGCACACTTAGTGCCGTCACATTAACATCTCACACACATAGTGCCAAATCCTTGTAATGTGTCGCACACTTAGTGCCGTCACATTTAACAATTCGCACACTTAGTGCTATATTTCATACTATCATTTCCATACATTAATTTCACATATTACAAATCAGCATATAAATCTCATGTTTATTTATAATTAACAACACATATATGCTTATAAACTTACCTCAGACGATGAAAATCGGAACGGGACGATTAATCAATGACTTTGGTTTTTCCCTGATCCAAATCCAATTTCTTTGGTTCTTGATCTAATGTATTCAAAATAAACTAATTCAAATATAATTCATTCAATTTAATCCAAAAACACATAAATGGGCAAATTACCATTTTGCCCCTGACATTTTACACTTTTTGCAATTTAGTCTCTATTGCATAAAACACAAAATACACAAAATTTACCTATCTCATGCTAGGGCCGAATATTCATAAGCTCCATACATATAAGTCCATATATTTCATTTATTTCACATTTTAGTCCCTCAAAAATTTGTTTTCACAATTTAGTCCAATTTACTCAAATTCATCAAAAATCCAAAGACAAAACATGTTAATATAACACATAAATTTCATATTTCATCATCAAAAGACAAAAATAAGAAGCTATCATCAATGGCTTAACTCTAAATATTCATCAAAATCAAAAATTGAAGCATGGGTTTTGTACATTTCATAGCAACGATCTCAAAAACATAAAAATGATCAAAAATCGAAACCTAAACATCCCTTAATCAAGCTAGATAGGTGTCGAATGCCCAAAGCTTTTCTATTTTCTTTTTATTTTCTCCATTCGGTCATGAATGGATGATAATGGCTTTTTATTTTATGTTTTGTTTTATTATTATAACTTATAATATATTAATATAAATTTTAACTTATAAAATTAACATATAAAAACATATATATACTTGTATAATAGGCTAATTACAACATTAAGCCTCTAAATTATAAAGACAACAACAATTAGGCACTTTCTTATTAAACCATCAAATTTTCATTTTACGCGATTAAGCCCTTTTATTTAATCGGACACTCAAACAATAAAATTAAAACACTAAAATTTAACACAAGCAAATTCACACATAATAAATACTGAAAATAATTTTAAAATATTTCTCAGACTCGAATTTGTGGTCCCAAAACCACTATTCCAATTAAGGTCAAAATCGGGCTATTACAGTTAATTTACGTATTGTATGCATCAAGCCAATAAGTTATAAATACTCCTCATTACAATTGATTTTTGGTTAAGAGCTAAATATTTCTCATCTTTGAATTTTTGTATGTGCGTATATGTTCTAATTGCTCCACCATAACAAAGATGAGTGAATACTCAAAGAAAGTTCAGAATATATATTAATTATGAGTCTCCTTGTAACAACCCGTTTTCAGTGAAATCGAAACAGTGATTTCGGGATCACAAATTCGAGACAGAAAGAAAATTTATTTTAATAATATTGCATGGTCTACATTATGATAGAAAAGACATATGAAATTTTGATAAGAAAATTTTACCAATTTCATGTTTAATTATAGAAAGGACCAAATTGCGTAAAATGAAAAATTTGAGTTCTAGTAGCTATAAGTATCAAATAGCTATGGAATTCAGAATTTGAGGTCCTTATATGATAATTAGACCATTAAGAAAAGTTAGTAGATATTTTTGATTATTCATCCATGGAAATTTAGAAAAAGAAAAGGACTACAGTGGAAATTGAAATAAATAAAAAATGATAAATAAAATAAATGTTTAATATCATCATTTTATATCATCTTCTTCCCCAAATTTTCTATGGAAACCCTAGGAAAGAGAAAGAATATCAAGCAAGCTTAATTGGGTAAGTAATCATGTCCCATTTTTAGTATTTTTTATATTTTTGAGATCGGAATAACCTAATCTAGCTATTTTGGGGATCAATTTGTAAAGTTATCAAAGTATTAAAATTTTTCCATGGATGAATATGCTTAAATTTTGAAATTTATGGTAGAAAATGAAAGGTTGTTGATAGATAAACAATTTTTGTAAAGTGAATTTCCATGAAATTGTGATTTAGGGACTAAATTATAAAGATGTAAAATTCATGGAAAATTTATTATTTTTATGAAATATATGTGCTGCAAATGTTATATGTAAAAATTTGTTACGCTTGGAATAAGGATTAAATTGCATGAATTTCATTTTCCGAGCCTAGGGACGAAATCATCATTTATGGAAAGTATAGGGGCAAAATGGTAATTTTGTCTAGGATGTGAATTGAATTAAATTGAGTATAAAATGGATTAATTGACGTTAAATTCATTTATATAGATCAGGAAAGACCTAATACTGAGTTGGATCGAGGAAAACAAAAAGTATCGGATTAGTAGATTTCCGTATACGAACAAGTGACGAAGTAAGTTCGTGTAACTAAATTTGTACATTTATACACACTTGAATTTAATGTTGTGTATGAGAATTATGTAGTTTTCATGCATATAAAAATTGAATACATGTCCGATAATGCCCGATAAATGATAATTCCCGTTTGAATAAATGAAATTCGATTGATACAAGTTTCCCGATTGGTTGTAGTCTTGCATATGTTGCAGACACACCATAGCTTTTACGAGCTTCCTATTATAAGCCCTCTCGAGTTTCCTGTTACATGGTTCCTGCGAGCATCCTGATCGGTAGTGATCTTGCATGTGTTGCAGACTACCGCAGCTCTTTGTGAGCGTCCTGTTATGATACATACTCGTATTCGTGAATTCAATTACAAGACGCTGAATTTCCCGATCGTCTAATTTCAATATCGTTTAAAGTTGAAATTAAAAATGAAATTGTGAGTAATGGAAAATAGGTTGAATGAAAACAACAAAGAAGGTTTCGGAAGGATGACTTGTACGAAATAAACACTTAGAAAAAAACCAACGATATAAATGATCGTGACCCAATTTTTATATAGTGAAATAACAAACAAGTCTTTGAAGAAGAAGTAAATTGTGACCCACTATTTAGCAAAATAGGAACCAAAAGTATGTTAGAACGCCACACTTCAGGACAAAGAAAGAAAGGATGGAAGTGATAAGTTAAAAAAAAGGGGGTTTGACGCCACAAGGAGAACCTTGATAAGACCAAGAACAAAGAGATAGAATTCTCACACAAAACTCAGAAAAATTCAATTGCTATCAAAGTTCTATTTACAGAAAATTTATAGGCACTTTTGTGACTGTTCAAATGCCTATGTGAGACTTTTTATAGTCAGCCATTAACTAGTATTATTACAAGCAATAATTTCATTTTTTAACTCTTGTAAGGAAGCCAATGAGTCATGTCTCTTCATTGGAATCTGATGTAGTTGAAAAGGCATGTCAATTCTTCTTAATAAAGACTTAAAGTATCCTTAATATGTTTGATTGATGTCCCTTCAGCTCCCTTGCAACCACATGATAAAAGCTTGTGAAACATCCTCTTAAATGGCACCATGATGAAGACTTAAGACTCCAAAAATGTTCAGACTTGAAGAGTCTCTTTTGGTCCATTAAACAGCCTCCTTAATATTCTTTTAAAAGCTTTGAAACTGTCCAAATTTGAAGAGTCTTTAATCATATGAAAAGTCATGTAACAACCCAAACCCGGCCCAAACACTATGGTCGAATCTGGATCGTTACGGGGAAAAATCTTTTTGAAACCGTTTCTAAACCCATTAAGCTTTGTTGAAAAAAAAAAACTTTTCGGATTGGATTATCTTGATTAAATCATACTTAGTGTTTATCTTAAAAAAAATATTTAAGTCAAGTTATGAAACAAATTTCAACTGTGCCCGTTGGCATTTTAAAATATTTTCGTGTTTAATTGGAAAATGTGTAATCTAAGTTCAACAATAATAATATCCGAGTTTAAAATAATATCCAACATAAGAAAAAAAAAATAAATAAAGTATCAGGAGGCCTTATTACAACCAAATTAAATAAACCCAAAGTAAATAATTAAATAGAAATTAAAGTCATTTAAATTTAATTCCACTGCATGGCCACCTCGAGTCAACCCGGCTCCCCATCCGCGATCTAAGTGTCACCTGAAAAATATAAAGGAGAAGGTGAGTCACCAAGACTCAGTATGTAACCCTTCCCCCATTTTAAAGCATTTTCATACACATCAAATAACAATTAATACGCAGAATAATGTGTACCCAACCTAGCCAACCATACGCCATTGTCTACCCCGTTGTGGTACCAAACCACTGGTGGTGCCAAACCACTGGTGACATATAGTCACGTTGTGCTACCAAAGCACTGGTGTCCGTAGACACAAATCGGGTGATGGGGCCAACCCATCGTGTGATACCAAATCACTGGCAGACGATCCCGTATCTCAAGTGGGGCCAACCCACGGTGGTGTTAACCACAGGGATAAGTCGCTATTGAGGTACCAAACCTCTGGAGGTACCAAACCTCTGGTGACCGTAGTCACAGTGTGTTACCAAAACACTGGTGCCCGTCGGCACATTATCACTGCCCCCTCCACTCATCAACCCACATAGTCAACAGTCACATATAGATTTATCATATGTATTATCACAACATGCTTCCCAAAAGCATAAAATAGCAATCATATGCACAGGTACTTACCTGGTTACCCTGTATACCGTTATGGTATTCAAGCCATTGCTACATACATCAAGTTAGCAATCTCATTACTTAGCATAATTTAATAAGTTAAATGGTGTGTATGTACACACCTGTCACCAACAAGGAGTCTAAATCCGAAAAGAGAAGTCGGCCACACTCAAGTCTTTGCCCCTATATTCGGCCAACTGTCAAGGTTAGTGATATGGGCCATTCGGCCAAACCAAACAATTTAAAGGGGTCATACTTTGTACCCGAATCCTTACCCAAATCGCTTCGAGTACTAGCCTTAGCGTCCGATTTGCGAATCTGGTTTACAAACTTCACTTAGTCAATTAATAACACTAATAACCATAGCCTTTGGCTTTTTAAATACCAATATAAGCCTTACCTACACTTACCAAATTTGGTTGGTAGAAAATGGAGCCTAGATCGCCTAATTTCAAATATCTCGGAGTCCCTACAATACTTCGGTTTAGACAAAAGATAAGCCAACTATCAGTCCGTGTCGGACTTCTGTTTTCCCCATGCTTAAATCGACAGAATCATAAAAGAGAATAACAAAAACCATTCGGCTATGCCCTTTCTTACCTTCTTCAAACCGATTGAAAACTAACTTCCGAAGAGCCTTATACTTCCTTTAGTATTCGGCTAACAATGCTGCCAAGGAGGAGTGTGAGATTCGGTTCTTCAAGGGGGGTGTATTCGGCTATTGAAGGAAGGAAAATAATGGGGATGAGAGGGAAAAGAAGTTTCGGCAAAAGGGGTTTGGGAGGCTGGAATAAAAATAAAAGAAGAATGAAGAAGGAGGGCTAGGGATTTCGGCAAGTAGAAAAATAAAGAAAAGAAAGAAAGGTGCTAGGTTGCTCCTTTTATAGACATTCGGCCCCCCCTCCTAGCAGCCTTGCCGTCCACACTACTCCACCAAGGAGTTCAAAATTCGGCCATTACCTAAAATTTCTCTTGGCCACACATTTGTATTAATTCAAAATAATTGAATTAATCTTCAAATAATCCCTTAATAATCCACTAATTATCCTTGGATATCCTCTTATTATCACTATAATTAAAATCCAATAATATCCATTAATAATCCATTTAAATCTTAACAATATCCTCATAATTAAAAAGAGTTTAAACTGAGGAAAACTTCCCCCCTTGTGCCGTCCCATTAATGAGCAAAAAGAGAAACTTCGCGACTCGAACCCAGCTCCCCTTGCTCCCCCTTGTGGCGTCACATGTAGCTCTTAAGTGGGCTTACTTTGCCACTTTACCAAGGCCTCATTAGTGCCCAAATTCCTTCATATATTCTTATAACACACTCCTGCTAAGGCTCCCTGCCTTTAAAGTTAAGAACTAAAATTTTCTACCAAACTGAGACAACTCAAGGCCTTAATTTAAACTCTCTTATTCCATAAATAATATTTCAGTAGTTCATACATAAGAAAATAATGAAATTTCAAATAGCCCCGTTTTTGGGATGTTACAGTTCTACCCCCCTTAAAAATAAATTTCGTCCCCGAAATTACTTAACTAGAAAAGGTGGGGGTATTGCTGCCTCATTACATCCTCGGGTTCCCACGTGGCTTCCTCTGTACCATGGTTCCGCCACAGCACCTTCACCAGGGGCACTGACTTCTTACGTAGAACCTTCACATCCCGGTCTAAGATCTGAACTGGTTCCTCTTCAAACGATAAATCTGAATTCACCTCGATTTCTGTTACTGGTACTACGTGCGAAGGGTCTGATCGATACCGTCTCAGCATGGATACGTGAAAGACATCATGGATCTGGTTCAGTTCTGCCGGTAACTCAAGCTGGTACGCCACTGGTCCAACACGCTTAATCACCGTATATGGCCCGATGAACCTTGGGCTTAGCTTTCCTTTTCGTCCAAATCTTAACACCTTTTTCCAAGGCGATACTTTCAGAAAAACCTTATCTCCCACAGCATACTCCATTTCCTTACGCTTAAGATCAGCATAGGATTTCTGCCTATCTGATGCTTCCTTAAGACGAGACCGAATCACCTTGACTTTATCCTCCGTCTCTGTCACTAACTCTGGACCCAAAATCTGTCGTTCACCCAATTCTGTCCAACATGTCAGGGTACGACATTTCCGTCCATATAGTGCCTCATACGGAGCCATCTGGATGCTCGCCTGATAACTATTGTTATAAGTGAATTCTGGTAACGGTAGAAATTCTTCCCAACTACCTCGGAACTCCAAGACACAACCTCTCAGCATATCCTCCAAAATCTGTATCACTCTCTCTGATTGTCCATCGGACTGTGGATGAAAGGCTGTACTGAAATCCAACCGTGTACCCAAAGCTTGATGCAATGCTTTCCAAAACCTCGACGTGAACCTCGGATCCCTATCCGAGATAATCGATACTGGCACACCATGCAATCTGACTATCTCAGCCACATATAATCTTGCTAGCTTCTGGAGTGAATAATCCATTCTTACAGGTACGAAGTGAGCTGACTTGGTTAACCGGTCCACAATCACCCAAACTGCGTCCTTCTTGCTGGGCGTAAGGGGTAGCCCACTAACGAAATCCATAGTGATCCGTTCCCACTTCCATTGAGGGATCTTTACCGGTTGAAGTAGCCCTGATGGCAACTGATGTTTAGCCTTAACCTGTTGACATGTCAAGCATCTTCCTACAAATTCCGTTACTTCACGCTTCAACCCAGGCCACCAAAACTGCTTCCGCAAATCCCCATACATCTTGTTTCCTCCCGGATGCATAGCATATGGGCTGCTATGAGCATCTTGGAGAATTTTCCGCCTCAACTCCACATCTTTTGGCATACATGCTCGCCCTTGAAAACATAGCACTCCATCACTAGATAGACTGTACCCTTCCAAACCACCATCCTGAACTTGCATTCTCTTAGCATTTAACCCTTCGTCCACTAACTGCTTGTCCTTAATCTCCTCGATCCATGTCGGCTTAACTTGAAGTTCTGCCAAGAGACTCCCATCGTCATATAGACTCAGCCGAGCAAACATCGCTCTTAAGTCCGTCACAACCTTCCGGCTCAACGCGTCAGCTACTACGTTAGCCTTGCCTGGATGGTATTCGATTGAACAATCGTAATCCTTTAATAGTTCAATCCACCGACGTTGTCTCAGATTCAGATCCTTCTGAGTCAAAAGATACCTCAAACTCTTATGATCTGTGTAGACTATCGACTTCTCTCCATAAAGGTAGTGTCTCCATATCTTCAGTGCGCAAACGACTGCGGCTAACTCCAAGTCGTGAGTTGGGTAGTTCAATTCGTGTGGTCTTAACTGACGGGACGCATAGGCTACAACCTTTCCTTCTTGCATTAACACACATCCCAGACCAGTATGGGATGCATCGCAATAGACAGTAAACAACCTTCCCGCTTCAGGCTGTACCAAAACTGGAGCTTCCGTCAAAATTTTCCTTAGCTTATCAAAGCTTTCTTGCTGTTTCTCCGTCCATACGAATGGAACACCTTTCCTTAGTAACTTAGTTAATGGCGCTGCTATTAAAGAGAATCCTTCCACGAATCTCCGATAGTATCCCGCTAAACCCAGAAAACTTCGTATTTCAGCCACCGACCTAGGTGGTTTCCAATCCAATACTGCTTCTATCTTGCGAGGGTCTACTCTAATTCCTTCCGCCGACACTACGTGCCCTAGGAAAGCCACTTCCCTTAGCCAAAATTCGCACTTACTGAATTTGGCATATAACTGCTTCTCCCTCAATACTCGTAGAACTATACGTAAGTGCTTATCATGCTCCTCCTCCGTCCTTGAGTAAACCAAGATGTCGTCAATGAATACTACGACGAACTGGTCCAGGTACTGCTGAAATACTCTGTTCATCAAGTCCATAAATGCCGCCGGCGCGTTGGTCAACCCGAATGGCATTACCAGAAACTCGTAATGTCCATACCGAGTTCTGAACGCCGTCTTGTGAACATCAACTTCCTTCACCTTCAATTGATGGTAACCCGACCTAAGGTCTATCTTCGAGAACACCGAGGCACCCTTCAGTTGATCGAACAAGTCGTCAATCCGAGGCAACGGATACTTGTTTTTGATCGTTAACTTGTTCAACTGACGGTAGTCGATGCACATCCGCATGGACCCGTCCTTCTTCTTGACAAACAGCACAGGTGCTCCCCACGGGGATATGCTTGGTCGAATGAACCCTCTATCCAAGAGCTCCTGAATTTGAGCCTTTAGCTCCACTAATTCCTTAGGTGCCATTCGATATGGTGCTATAGACACGGGTGCCGTTCCGGGTAGCAAGTCTATACCGAATTCGACTTCCCGATCTGGAGGCAAACCTGGAAGTTCTTCCGGGAATACGTCAGCAAATTCCCCAACCGTTCGAACCTCAATTACTGACTCCTTAGCTTCCAGAGCACAGATCCTAACCAAATACGCCTTACAACCCTTCTTGACCATCTTTTCCGCCTTCAAGGCAGACACCACATTGGATAGGTAATTCCTTCTATCACCTATCATAACCACTTCACCACCTTCAGCCGTCTTAAGAACCATGCGCTTAGCTGCGCAATCCAAATTCGTCTGATACTTAACCAGCCAATCCATTCCAAGGATCAAATCGAACTCCCCAAATGGTAGTTCCATCAGATCGGCTACAAATACGACCCCTTGGAGTTCTAGGGGTACGTCTCTATAAAGTTTGTCTACGACTACAGAGTGTCCTAGGGGGCTTAACACAGTCATCTTCCTAAGAGTAGTCTCAGAGTCTAGGTCCATAGTCCCTACCACACTACTAGCAATGTACGAGTGCGTCGAACCCACATCAATCAATGCAACATAAGGTAAACCAAATATTAGAAACGTACCGGTTATGACGTCCGGTGCGTCTCCCTCCTCGCGACGCCTCGCTGCATAGACTAAGCCAGGCTGCCTAGCCTCTGTGTTACTCGAACCTCTGCCCTGAATTCCACGACCTCGGTTGGAACCATTGTTTCCTCTGCCATTACCCCGACCCCTCTGCGGTGGTCCAACATTTCTGCCCTGAGCGCGATTCTGACCTTCTGGCTGATCCTTAGCTACCTTTTGAGGACAGTCCCTTACCCGATGCTCCAAAGACCCACACTCAAAACAACCTTTGTTACCGGTCCAACAACTCCCCCAATGGGTTTTTCCACAGCGGTTGCACTGAGTTGGCCTTTGATTAGTAGTCGTGGGCCTACCGGTCTGATTTGGCCCACTCTGCCTAGCCCGCTTCTGAGCATTAGCGCTACCCGATCCAGCTGACCCAAAACCTCTCTTTTGGTTATTCTTACTATAGTTTTGTCTCACAGTCTCCTTAATCCCTTCGGCCACCTTGGCCTTCTCCACTAGGGACGAGAACTCACGAACCTGCTGCGGGGCGATTAGCAATCTCAGATCATCTCTGAGCCCGTCCTCAAAGCGGACACAGCGCTCATGTTCGGTGGCTACGATTCCTCTGGCATACCTACTCAGCCTTAAAAACTCCGCCTCATACTCGGCCACCGACTTAGTTCCTTGCACTAGACCTAGGAAGGCTTTCCTTTGGGCATCAGTGTAACTAGTGCCCACATACTTCTTCTGAAAGGCCGTCTTAAAGTAGTCCCACGTGAGATCATCAGCCGCGGCTCCATCCCGGACTGTCAGCCACCACTGGTACGCCTCATCCTTTAAAAGCGACACCGCCCCTTTCAGCTTCTCCTCCTCAGTCAGGTCGAGATCATCCATAACCCTTTCCGTAGATTCCAGCCAATATTCTGCAGCACTGGGCGCCACTCCTGAGACACCACGGAATACCTCGGCCCCGTTAGACCGAATTCGCTCGGGAACAGACTTCCGAGCTCCCAAATTCCCACCAGCCCCGGCCACCATCTCCAACACTCGCAAAACAGCTTGCGACACAGCCTCACCACCGGTCTGGTCCTGCTCCTCAGCCCTGAAAGTAGGAGGTGGTGGTGGTGGTGGTACCTCGTTTTCCGAACCTTGACCTGACCTGACGGGTTCAGACACCGTCATTCTACCCCTACCGCGTCCACGACGTCCACGTCCTCTAGAACTCATTCTATCTACTGCGCTTTAATCTGATTAAGAAAATTTTATGTGTTAGCATTTGTTTCACTTTCTTATTCGCGAAGACATTTTATGAACAGAATTTAATTAGGGATTCTTTCGAGCAAACAAGGTTTCGGTCTTCTATCCTAGTTCACACAAAAAGTTCATGCATCCATTCCTTAATGCTTTCCATACCTATTCACTCTTCGGACATTTCTGCCCATTTCTAACCCAGGGGTATTTTCGTCATTTTCCCTACAGGGGTATTTTCGTAAAGAAATTTTAAAACTTTAGTAAAGTAGGTCATCTGAAATTCCCAAAACTGGAGGATATTTATAAAAATTTGTAAAATCGTAATCGTTTTAAAACCAGGGGTATTTTGGTAATTTTGTCAATCAGGGGCAATTTTGTCATTTTGATAGATCAGGAATATTTTCGACAGTTGTAAAACTTCGAGGGTTCCTTTTTGAAAATGTTCCTTTTCAAATAGTAATGTTTGTAAAAATTTCTAAAACCAGGGTCATTTCGGTAATTTTGCAACTTGAGGGCGTTTTCGTAATTTTCCAAAACCAAAATATTTTGTTGATGATTTTCAAAACTGAGTTTTTGAATATTTGCAAAATAGGTAAAATTTTGGGCAAAACCATTGAGTTGATATTTTATGAACTGAGGGCATTTTAGTAATTTTACCCCTAAGGGTATTTTTGTAATTTTCCACAAATCAAATTTTTCGAGGAAAAAGTTGTAAAAAAAAAATGATGTTCTCAGATTTGAAAGAGTTATTGCAAAAGTTTTGAAAACATTAGGGTTGTTGTTGTTTCATTCTTTTTCGAAAACATGGCTAATTCCCTTTTCGGGTTTTAATCATTATGTTTAGCCTATGACCGAGCCCTTATGGTCAGAGTGAACCAAAGTTACGCACCAGGCAGGATTCGAGTGAAGAGGAGGTGGGTCACGCGGACCGCTTAAATACCAAGCTCTCACCGAACCTTTCTAGACATGCGCACAGAGGTTGCCACACCACTGAGCCCTCTGAGTTAGGGTGAACCGAAGCTACGCACCAGGTAGGATACCTACGAAGAGGAGGTGAGTCACGAGGACTGCTTAAATACCAGGCTCTTCCGGATCCACTCCTAGACATGCGTACAGGGGTTACCACACCCTAGCTCACTGACTAAGTCATAGGTGGGTTAAGTTCCTTAAGTCTTATGCGTTGTTGTGTGTTTGAGTAATCTAGTCCTAGGGTCAAATCCTATAAGTCTATTCTACGTTCCATGCTTCCTACCCTTCTACAGAATATAATTCACAAAAAATGTTCAGAAGTATTTACCTGGGCGGATCGGTGCCGGAGACTCGGGCCATGCTGTTCAAAATCCAAAAATTATTTCATAAGGCCTTTTAAAACATTTTTGGGCCTTGGGCCCCCACAGCCGAGTTTTGAACTGGGCTCTGATACCAACTTTGTAACAACCCAAACCCGGCCCAAACACTATGGTCGAATCTGGATCGTTACGGGGAAAAATCTTTTTGAAACCGTTTCTAAACCCATTAAGCTTTGTTGAAAAAAAAAAAACTTTTCGGATTGGATTATCTTGATTAAATCATACTTAGTGTTTATCTTAAAAAAAATATTTAAGTCAAGTTATGAAACAAATTTCAACTGTGCCCGTTGGCATTTTAAAATATTTTCGTGTTTAATTGGAAAATGTGTAATCTAAGTTCAACAATAATAATATCCGAGTTTAAAATAATATCCAACATAAGAAAAAAAAAATAAAGTATCAGGAGGCCTTATTACAACCAAATTAAATAAACCCAAAGTAAATAATTAAATAGAAATTAAAGTCATTTAAATTTAATTCCACTGCATGGCCACCTCGAGTCAACCCGGCTCCCCATCCGCGATCTAAGTGTCACCTGAAAAATATAAAGGAGAAGGTGAGTCACCAAGACTCAGTATGTAACCCTTCCCCCATTTTAAAGCATTTTCATACACATCAAATAACAATTAATACGCAGAATAATGTGTACCCAACCTAGCCAACCATACGCCATTGTCTACCCCGTTGTGGTACCAAACCACTGGTGGTGCCAAACCACTGGTGACATATAGTCACGTTGTGCTACCAAAGCACTGGTGTCCGTAGACACAAATCGGGTGATGGGGCCAACCCATCGTGTGATACCAAATCACTGGCAGACGATCCCGTATCTCAAGTGGGGCCAACCCACGGTGGTGTTAACCACAGGGATAAGTCGCTATTGAGGTACCAAACCTCTGGAGGTACCAAACCTCTGGTGACCGTAGTCACAGTGTGTTACCAAAACACTGGTGCCCGTCGGCACATTATCACTGCCCCCTCCACTCATCAACCCACATAGTCAACAGTCACATATAGATTTATCATATGTATTATCACAACATGCTTCCCAAAAGCATAAAATAGCAATCATATGCACAGGTACTTACCTGGTTACCCCGTATACCGTTATGGTATTCAAGCCATTGCTACATACATCAAGTTAGCAATCTCATTACTTAGCATAATTTAATAAGTTAAATGGTGTGTATGTACACACCTGTCACCAACAAGGAGTCTAAATCCGAAAAGAGAAGTCGGCCACACTCAAGTCTTTGCCCCTATATATTCGGCCAACTGTCAAGGTTAGTGATATGGGCCATTCGGCCAAACCAAACAATTTAAAGGGGTCATACTTTGTACCCGAATCCTTACCCAAATCGCTTCGAGTACTAGCCTTAGCGTCCGATTTGCGAATCTGGTTTACAAACTTCACTTAGTCAATTAATAACACTAATAACCATAGCCTTTGGCTTTTTAAATACCAATATAAGCCTTACCTACACTTACCAAATTTGGTTGGTAGAAAATGGAGCCTAGATCGCCTGATTTCAAATATCTCGGAGTCCCTACAATACTTCGGTTTAGACAAAAGATAAGCCAACTATCAGTCCGTGTCGGACTTCTGTTTTCCCCATGCTTAAATCGACAGAATCATAAAAGAGAATAACAAAAACCATTCGGCTATGCCCTTTCTTACCTTCTTCAAACCGATTGAAAACTAACTTCCGAAGAGCCTTATACTTCCTTTAGTATTCGGCTAACAATGCTGCCAAGGAGGAGTGTGAGATTCGGTTCTTCAAGGGGGGTGTATTCGGCTATTGAAGGAAGGAAAATAATGGGGATGAGAGGGAAAAGAAGTTTCGGCAAAAGGGGTTTGGGAGGCTGGAATAAAAATAAAAGAAGAATGAAGAAGGAGGGCTAGGGATTTCGGCAAGTAGAAAAATGAAGAAAAGAAAGAAAGGTGCTAGGTTGCTCCTTTTATAGACATTCGGCCCCCCCTCCTAGCAGCCTTGCCGTCCACACTACTCCACCAAGGAGTTCAAAATTCGGCCATTACCTAAAATTTCTCTTGGCCACACATTTGTATTAATTCAAAATAATTGAATTAATCTTCAAATAATCCCTTAATAATCCACTAATTATCCTTGGATATCCTCTTATTATCACTATAATTAAAATCCAATAATATCCATTAATAATCCATTTAAATCTTAACAATATCCTCATAATTAAAAAGAGTTTAAACTGAGGAAAACTTCCCCCCTTGTGCCGTCCCATTAATGAGCAAAAAGAGAAACTTCGCGACTCGAACCCAGCTCCCCTTGCTCCCCCTTGTGGCGTCACATGTAGCTCTTAAGTGGGCTTACTTTGCCACTTTACCAAGGCCTCATTAGTGCCCAAATTCCTTCATATATTCTTATAACACACTCCTGCTAAGGCTCCCTGCCTTTAAAGTTAAGAACTAAAATTTTCTACCAAACTGAGACAACTCAAGGCCTTAATTTAAACTCTCTTATTCCATAAATAATATTTCAGTAGTTCATACATAAGAAAATAATGAAATTTCAAATAGCCCCGTTTTTGGGATGTTACAGTTCTACCCCCCTTAAAAATAAATTTCGTCCCCGAAATTACTTAACTAGAAAAGGTGGGGGTATTGCTGCCTCATTACATCCTCGGGTTCCCACGTGGCTTCCTCTGTACCATGGTTCCGCCACAGCACCTTCACCAGGGGCACTGACTTCTTACGTAGAACCTTCACATCCCGGTCTAAGATCTGAACTGGTTCCTCTTCAAACGATAAATCTGAATTCACCTCGATTTCTGTTACTGGTACTACGTGCGAAGGGTCTGATCGATACCGTCTCAGCATGGATACGTGAAAGACATCATGGATCTGGTTCAGTTCTGCCGGTAACTCAAGCTGGTACGCCACTGGTCCAACACGCTTAATCACCGTATATGGCCCGATGAACCTTGGGCTTAGCTTTCCTTTTCGTCCAAATCTTAACACCTTTTTCCAAGGCGATACTTTCAGAAAAACCTTATCTCCCACAGCATACTCCATTTCCTTACGCTTAAGATCAGCATAGGATTTCTGCCTATCTGATGCTTCCTTAAGACGAGACCGAATCACCTTGACTTTATCCTCCGTCTCTGTCACTAACTCTGGACCCAAAATCTGTCGTTCACCCAATTCTGTCCAACATGTCAGGGTACGACATTTCCGTCCATATAGTGCCTCATACGGAGCCATCTGGATGCTCGCCTGATAACTATTGTTATAAGCGAATTCTGCTAACGGTAGAAATTCTTCCCAACTACCTCGGAACTCCAAGACACAACCTCTCAGCATATCCTCCAAAATCTGTATCACTCTCTCTGATTGTCCATCGGACTGTGGATGAAAGGCTGTACTGAAATCCAACCGTGTACCCAAAGCTTGATGCAATGCTTTCCAAAACCTCGACGTGAACCTCGGATCCCTATCCGAGATAATCGATACTGGCACACCATGCAATCTGACTATCTCAGCCACATATAATCTTGCTAGCTTCTGGAGTGAATAATCCATTCTTACAGGTACGAAGTGAGCTGACTTGGTTAACCGGTCCACAATCACCCAAACTGCGTCCTTCTTGCTGGGCGTAAGGGGTAGCCCACTAACGAAATCCATAGTGATCCGTTCCCACTTCCATTGAGGGATCTTTACCGGTTGAAGTAGCCCTGATGGAAACTGATGTTCAGCCTTAACCTGTTGACATGTCAAGCATCTTCCTACAAATTCCGTTACTTCACGCTTCAACCCAGGCCACCAAAACTGCTTCCGCAAATCCCCATACATCTTGTTTCCTCCCGGATGCATAGCATATGGGCTGCTATGAGCATCTTGGAGAATTTTCCGCCTCAACTCCACATCTTTTGGCATACATGCTCGCCCTTGAAAACATAGCACTCCATCACTAGATAGACTGTACCCTTCCAAACCACCATCCTGAACTTGCATTCTCTTAGCATTTAACCCTTCGTCCACTAACTGCTTGTCCTTAATCTCCTCGATCCATGTCGGCTTAACTTGAAGTTCTGCCAAGAGACTCCCATCGTCATATAGACTCAGCCGAGCAAACATCGTTCTTAAGTCCGTCACAACCTTCCGGCTCAACGCGTCAGCTACTACGTTAGCCTTGCCTGGATGGTATTCGATTGAACAATCGTAATCCTTTAATAGTTCAATCCACCGACGTTGTCTCAGATTCAGATCCTTCTGAGTCAAAAGATACCTCAAACTCTTATGATCCGTGTAGACTATCGACTTCTCTCCATAAAGGTAGTGTCTCCATATCTTCAGTGCGCAAACGACTGCGGCTAACTCCAAGTCGTGAGTTGGGTAGTTCAATTCGTGTGGTCTTAACTGACGGGACGCATAGGCTACAACCTTTCCTTCTTGCATTAACACACATCCCAGACCAGTATGGGATGCATCGCAATAGACAGTAAACAACCTTCCCGCTTCAGGCTGTACCAAAACTGGAGCTTCCGTCAAAATTTTCCTTAGCTTATCAAAGCTTTCTTGCTGTTTCTCCGTCCATACGAATGGAACACCTTTCCTTAGTAACTTAGTTAATGGCGCTGCTATTAAAGAGAATCCTTCCACGAATCTCCGATAGTATCCCGCTAAACCCAGAAAACTTCGTATTTCAGCCACCGACCTAGGTGGTTTCCAATCCAATACTGCTTCTATCTTGCGAGGGTCTACTCTAATTCCTTCCGCCGACACTACGTGCCCTAGGAAAGCCACTTCCCTTAGCCAAAATTCGCACTTACTGAATTTGGCATATAACTACTTCTCCCTCAATACTCGTAGAACTATACGTAAGTGCTTATCATGCTCCTCCTCCGTCCTTGAGTAAACCAAGATGTCGTCAATGAATACTAAGACGAACTGGTCCAGGTACTGCTGAAATACTCTGTTCATCAAGTCCATAAATGCCGCCGGCGCATTGGTCAACCCGAATGGCATTACCAGAAACTCGTAATGTCCATACCGAGTTCTGAACGCCGTCTTGTAAACATCAACTTCCTTCACCTTCAATTGATGGTAACCCAACCTAAGGTCTATCTTCGAGAACACCGAGGCACCCTTCAGTTGATCGAACAAGTCGTCAATCCGAGGCAACGGATACTTGTTTTTGATCGTTAACTTGTTCAACTGACGGTAGTCGATGCACATCCGCATGGACCCGTCCTTCTTCTTGACAAACAGCACAGGTGCTCCCCACGGGGATATGCTTGGTCGAATGAACCCTCTATCCAAGAGCTCCTGAATTTGAGCCTTTAGCTCCACTAATTCCTTAGGTGCCACTCGATATGGTGCTATAGACACGGGTGCCGTTCCGGGTAGCAAGTCTATACTGAATTCGACTTCCCGATCTGGAGGCAAACCTGGAAGTTCTTCCGGGAATACGTCAGTAAATTCCCCAACCGTTCAAACCTCAACTACTGACTCCTTAGCTTCCAAAGCACAGATCCTAACCAAATACGCCTTACAACCCTTCTTGACCATCTTTTCCGCCTTCAAGGCAGACACCACATTGGATAGGTAATTCCTTCTATCACCTATCATAACCACTTCACCACCTTCAGCCGTCTTAAGAACCATGCGCTTAGCTGCGCAATCCAAATTTGTCTGATACTTAACCAGCCAATCCATTCCAAGGATCAAATCGAACTCCCCAAATGGTAGTTCCATCAGATCGGCTACAAATACGACCCCTTGGAGTTCTAGGGGTACGTCTCTATAAAGTTTGTCTACGACTACAGAGTGTCCTAGGGGGCTTAACACAGTCATCTTCCTAAGAGTAGTCTCAGAGTCTAGGTCCATAGTCCCTACCACACTACTAGCAATGTACGAGTGCATCGAACCCACATCAATCAATGCAACATAAGGTAAACCAAATATTAGAAACGTACCGGTTATGACGTCCGGTGCGTCTCCCTCCTCGCGACGCCTCGCTGCATAGACTAAGCCAGGCTGCCTAGCCTCTGTGTTACCCGAACCTCTGCCCTGAATTCCACGACCTCGGTTGGAACCATTGTTTCCTCTGCCATTACCCCGACCCCTCTGCGGTGGTCCAACATTTCTGCCCTGAGCGCGATTCTGACCTTCTGGCTGATCCTTAGCTACCTTTTGAGGACAGTCCCTTACCCGATGCTCCAAAGACCCACACTCAAAACAACCTTTGTTACCGGTCCAACAACTCCCCCAATGGGTTTTTCCACAGCGGTTGCACTGAGTTGGCCTTTGATTAGTAGTCGTGGGCCTACCGGTCTGATTTGGCCCACTCTGCCTAGCCCGCTTCTGAGCATTAGCGCTACCCAATCCAGCTGACCCAAAACCTCTCTTTTGGTTATTCTTACTATAGTTTTGTCTCACAGTCTCCTTAATCCCTTCGGCCACCTTGGCCTTCTCCACTAGGGACGAGAACTCACGAACCTGCTGCGGGGCGATTAGCAATCTCAGATCATCTCTGAGCCCGTCCTCAAAGCGGACACAGCGCTCATGTTCGGTGGCTACGATTCCTCTGGCATACCTACTCAGCCTTAAAAACTCCGCCTCATACTCGGCCACCGACTTAGTTCCTTGCACTAGACCTAGGAAGGCTTTCCTTTGGGCATCAGTGTAACTAGTGCCCACATACTTCTTCTGAAAGGCCGTCTTAAAGTAGTCCCACGTGAGATCATCAGCCGCGGCTCCATCCCGGACTGTCAGCCACCACTGGTACGCCTCATCCTTTAAAAGCGACACCGCCCCTTTCAGCTTCTCCTCCTCAGTCAGGTCGAGATCATCCATAACCCTTTCCGTAGATTCCAGCCAATATTCTGCAGCACTGGGCGCCACTCCTGAGACACCACGGAATACCTCGGCCCCGTTAGACCGAATTCGCTCGAGAACAGACTTCCGAGCTCCCAAATTCCCACCAGCCCCGGCCACCATCTCCAACACTCGCAAAACAGCTTGCGACACAGCCTCACCACCGGTCTGGTCCTGCTCCTCAGCCCTGAAAGTAGGAGGTGGTGGTGGCGGTGGTACCTCGTTTTCCGAACCTTGACCTGACCTGACGGGTTCAGACACCGTCATTCTACCCCTACCACGTCCACGACGTCCACGTCCTCTAGAACTCATTCTATCTACTGCGCTTTAATCTGATTAAGAAAATTTTATGTGTTAGCATTTGTTTCACTTTCTTATTCGCGAAGACATTTTATGAACAGAATTTAATTAGGGATTCTTTCGAGCAAACAAGGTTTCGGTCTTCTATCCTAGTTCACACAAAAAGTTCATGCATCCATTCCTTAATGCTTTCCATACCTATTCACTCTTCGGACATTTCTGCCCATTTCTAACCCAGGGGTATTTTCGTCATTTTCCCTACAGGGGTATTTTCGTAAAGAAATTTTAAAACTTTAGTAAAGTAGGTCATCTGAAATTCCCAAAACTGGAGGATATTTATAAAAATTTGTAAAATCGTAATCGTTTTAAAACCAGGGGTATTTTGGTAATTTTGTCAATCAGGGGCAATTTTGTCATTTTGATAGATCAGGAATATTTTCGACAGTTGTAAAACTTCGAGGGTTCCTTTTTGAAAATGTTCCTTTTCAAATAGTAATGTTTGTAAAAATTTCTAAAACCAGGGTCATTTCGGTAATTTTGCAACTTGAGGGCGTTTTCGTAATTTTCCAAAACCAAAATATTTTGTTGATGATTTTCAAAACTGAGTTTTTGAATATTTGCAAAATAGGTAAAATTTTGGGCAAAACCATTGAGTTGATATTTTATGAACTGAGGGCATTTTAGTAATTTTACCCCTAAGGGTATTTTTGTAATTTTCCACAAATCAAATTTTTCGAGGAAAAAGTTGTAAAAAAAATGATGTTCTCAGATTTGAAAGAGTTATTGCAAAAGTTTTGAAAACATTAGGGTTGTTGTTGTTTCATTCTTTTTCGAAAACATGGCTAATTCCCTTTTCGGGTTTTAATCATTATGTTTAGCCTATGACCGAGCCCTTATGGTCAGAGTGAACCAAAGCTACGCACCAGGCAGGATTCGAGTGAAGAGGAGGTGGGTCACGCGGACCGCTTAAATACCAAGCTCTCACCGAACCTTTCTAGACATGCGCACAGAGGTTGCCACACCACTGAGCCCTCTGAGTTAGGGTGAACCGAAGCTACGCACCAGGTAGGATACCTACGAAGAGGAGGTGAGTCACGAGGACTGCTTAAATACCAGGCTCTTCCGGATCCACTCCTAGACATGCGTACAGGGGTTACCACACCCTAGCTCACTGACTAAGTCATAGGTGGGTTAAGTTCCTTAAGTCTTATGCGTTGTTGTGTGTTTGAGTAATCTAGTCCTAGGGTCAAATCCTATAAGTCTATTCTACGTTCCATGCTTCCTACCCTTCTACAGAATATAATTCACAAAAAATGTTCAGAAGTATTTACCTGGGCGGATCGGTGCCGGAGACTCGGGCCATGCTGTTCAAAATCCAAAAATTATTTCATAAGGCCTTTTAAAACATTTTTGGGCCTTGGGCCCCCACAGCCGAGTTTTGAACTGGGCTCTGATACCAACTTTGTAACAACCCAAACCCGGCCCAAACACTATGGTCGAATCTGGATCGTTACGGGGAAAAATCTTTTTGAAACCGTTTCTAAACCCATTAAGCTTTGTTGAAAAAAAAAAAACTTTTCGGATTGGATTATCTTGATTAAATCATACTTAGTGTTTATCTTAAAAAAATATTTAAGTCAAGTTATGAAACAAATTTCAACTGTGCCCGTTGGCATTTTAAAATATTTTCGTGTTTAATTGGAAAATGTGTAATCTAAGTTCAACAATAATAATATCCGAGTTTAAAATAATATCCAACATAAGAAAAAAAAATAAAGTATCAGGAGGCCTTATTACAACCAAATTAAATAAACCCAAAGTAAATAATTAAATAGAAATTAAAGTCATTTAAATTTAATTCCACTGCATGGCCACATCGAGTCAACCCGGCTCCCCATCCGCGATCTAAGTGTCACCTGAAAAATATAAAGGAGAAGGTGAGTCACCAAGACTCAGTATGTAACCCTTCCCCCATTTTAAAGCATTTTCATACACATCAAATAACAATTAATACGCAGAATAATGTGTACCCAACCTAGCCAACCATACGCCATTGTCTACCCCGTTGTGGTACCAAACCACTGGTGGTGCCAAACCACTGGTGACATATAGTCACGTTGTGCTACCAAAGCACTGGTGTCCGTAGACACAAATCGGGTGATGGGGCCAACCAATCGTGTGATACCAAATCACTGGCAAACGATCCCGTATCTCAAGTGGGGCCAACCCACGGTGGTGTTAACCACAGGGATAAGTCGCTATTGAGGTACCAAACCTCTGGAGGTATCAAACCTCTGGTGACCGTAGTCACAGTGTGTTACCAAAACACTGGTGCCCGTCGGCACATTATCACTGCCCCCTCCACTCATCAACCCACATAGTCAACAGTCACATATAGATTTATCATATGTATTATCACAACATGCTTCCCAAAAGCATAAAATAGCAATCATATGCACAGGTACTTACCTGGTTACCCCGTATACCGTTATGGTATTCAAGCCATTGCTACATACATCAAGTTAGCAATCTCATTACTTAGCATAATTTAATAAGTTAAATGGTGTGTATGTACACACCTGTCACCAACAAGGAGTCTAAATCCGAAAAGAGAAGTCGGACACACTCAAGTCTTTGCCCCTATATTCGGCCAACTGTCAAGGTTAGTGATATGGGCCATTCGGCCAAACCAAACAATTTAAAGGGGTCATACTTTGTACCCGAATCCTTACCCAAATCGCTTCGAGTACTAGCCTTAGCGTCCGATTTGCGAATCTGGTTTACAAACTTCACTTAGTCAATTAATAACACTAATAACCATAGCCTTTGGCTTTTTAAATACCAATATAAGCCTTACCTACACTTACCAAATTTGGTTGGTAGAAAATGGAGCCTAGATCGCCTGATTTCAAATATCTCGGAGTCCCTACAATACTTCGGTTTAGACAAAAGATAAGCCAACTATCAGTCCGTGTCGGACTTCTGTTTTCCCCATGCTTAAATCGACAGAATCATAAAAGAGAATAACAAAAACCATTCGGCTATGCCCTTTCTTACCTTCTTCAAACCGATTGAAAACTAACTTCCGAAGAGCCTTATACTTCCTTTAGTATTCGGCTAACAATGCTGCCAAGGAGGAGTGTGAGATTCGGTTCTTCAAGGGCGGTGTATTCGGCTATTGAAGGAAGGAAAATAATGGGGATGAGAGGGAAAAGAAGTTTCGGCAAAAGGGGTTTGGGAGGCTGGAATAAAAATAAAAGAAGAATGAAGAAGGAGGGCTAGGGATTTCGGCAAGTAGAAAAATGAAGAAAAGAAAGAAAGGTGCTAGGTTGCTCCTTTTATAGACATTCGGCCCCCCTCCTAGCAGCCTTGCCGTCCACACTACTCCACCAAGGAGTTCAAAATTCGGCCATTACCTAAAATTTCTCTTGGCCACACATTTGTATTAATTCAAAATAATTGAATTAATCTTCAAATAATCCCTTAATAATCCACTAATTATCCTTGGATATCCTCTTATTATCACTATAATTAAAATCCAATAATATCCATTAATAATCCATTTAAATCTTAACAATATCCTCATAATTAAAAAGAGTTTAAACTGAGGAAAACTTCCCCCCTTGTGCCGTCCCATTAATGAGCAAAAAGAGAAACTTCGCGACTCGAACCCAGCTCCCCTTGCTCCCCCTTGTGGCGTCACATGTAGCTCTTAAGTGGGCTTACTTTGCCACTTTACCAAGGCCTCATTAGTGCCCAAATTCCTTCATATATTCTTATAACACACTCCTGCTAAGGCTCCCTGCCTTTAAAGTTAAGAACTAAAATTTTCTACCAAACTGAGACAACTCAAGGCCTTAATTTAAACTCTCTTATTCCATAAATAATATTTCAGTAGTTCATACATAAGAAAATAATGAAATTTCAAATAGCCCCGTTTTTGGGATGTTACAAGTCACCTGCAAAATAGATATTTAAGATTAAATAATAACTTAAAACACTAATAAAAATAGCATATTTAATAACTCTCATGCACACAAATTAAATGAATATGCAACTTAAACCATACTTGAAGTAAATTAACAAATGAGATGATTTAATGCATGACTTATTAAATATGAAAAACACATACCGCAAGTCTTAAATGATACTGATGTATTAATGCAAAGCATTAACTAAAGACACGTTCAATAAACAAGAAACATAATGCAAAATTTTAAAAGATGTAGATGTATTAATGCAAAACATTTTATAAAGATGCATTTAACAAACAAAACACGTAATGAAGCAGATCATTAAACAAAGATGCATTTAACGAAAAAACACATAATTAAAAATTGAAGAGTTTGTTCAAACTAATCAAACTGTCACATGCAACACATTGCATGAAATTGGATCATTATTTTGAGTCCAATAAAAATTGGACTTCTCATGCTCGGCCCAAACTTGCTGAATCAACCCTATCATTGCTTATTTGAGCTTTTTGGATCTAGCCCGATTTATAGGCCCAATGGGAATTTCAATTGGATTTCTTCTTGAATTCTCCTCATCTTTCAACCCGATTGATATTGACATAGACGGCTTTAATTTTGTTCCAATTGATTCTTCACCAGACCCTGCCATACATGTATCATGTTATATGATCAATTGTGATACTTCATATATTGCGGACACAAACACAACTCTTTATGAGTGTCCTGATATAGGCTCTTTGTGAGCTTTCTAACAAGGCTCGCTTGAACATCCTATTATATAGCTATCCTGAGCTCCTTGATAATAGCTCTTCGGAGTTACCTGTTAAGCTCAATGAGCTTCCTGTTTTAAACTCTTATGAGTTTCCTGTTATAGCTCAGATAAGCTTTCTGTTACATGGCTCACATGAGCATCCTGTTATATGGCTCAATAGAGTGCTTCCTGATTATGTGCCCTATTTGGGTACCCCTGGATATTAACTGGCAGATTTCAATTCTGTACACTTTAAGTGTACTACATGAGCGTATCCATTGATATTTCAAATAAATTCAACGGGTAAAGTTCTGACATGGCTAAATTGAACCTGAAATGATTTTTAATGGAAATGTACATGTAATATGGAATAATGATATGGAAAGTATATGTATATGAAAGTCATTAAATGATGAGCTCATCCATGTTCTTGGTATTATGTGAATTACTTGACTAACATGATTGGTGAAGTTGTGTGTTTCAAGCTATTAGCCAAATTGCTTGGATGCATTTTTGTGTGCTTATCTTAAATGTACATATATGGTAAGTTAAATTCCTGTTATACGAACTTACTAAGCATTTGAAATGCTTACTCAGTTTTCTTTCCTCTGTTTTATAGTACTCGAAAGCTTGTAAAGGTTGGAATCGGTCGAAGCATTATCACACTATCCTTCAGCTCGTTTTGGTATAAATAGCAAAATTATTTTGGTATAATGGCATGTACATGCTAACTTGGCCAATGTTGGCATGTAAATGGTTGCTTGTAATCTAGCCATTGGAATGGCTAGTAATGGTATTTTAGTGAATGCATATATATATTTGAGGTTATAGTATGGTTAATATAAGTATGCTTGGTTTGATTATATTAAATTATGGTAAACATATATGTCTATAAAAAGGTAAGTTTGAATGCATGTGATGATATATCATGTATAATGTTAATGTTGGCTTGATTTATTGGTTAGTAAATGTGTTAAAATGTTAATGTAGGTACAAGGTAAAATTTGGGTGAGAAATAAGGCTAGGAAATGGCCTTATTTTGTCCACACAGGAAGACACACGGGCGTGTGTCTCAACCGTGTGTGACACACGACCATGCGCACAGGCGTGTGGTTTGGCCGTGTGCCCCTTGCATCTTAAAAATTGAGAAACAGAATGCTTAGAATTGGTCAAACGGGCATGTTTCTCAGTCGTGTGAAACACACGACCCAACACACGAGCGTGTGTCTTGGCCGTGTGAATCCTGCACCTATTTTTGAAAATCAAATTATCCACACGAGCGCGTGTCCCTTGCACCTAAGAAAATTTTTGAATCGTTTCTAATGTATAAATAGGACCTCAAGGGTCCATTTAAGGGACAACATGATTGAATTATGATTTGATTTGGATATGAATAGTAAAAGACATGAATTAATTGTATTTATTCTATAAATTTTGGTAATGGTCTATAACTCTGTTCTGGCGACGGATATGGGTTAGGGGTGTTACATTTATTGGTATCAAAGCTATGGTTTAGCCGATTCTCGGACTAACATAGTAAGTATAAGTTTAGCTATACATGCCATTATATATAATTTGTGATAGTGTGATATCTCTTGACCATTTTCAATGTGTTTTTCATAGTAATGTTGTCCAATCGAGCTAGAGCTGAATCCAAGGAAGCCTAGAGCAATGCTCCAGTTTCAGTTTAAAGAGTTGCATCTAGTAGTAGTAGAAGGCCCAAATCTAAGGGTCAAGGTGAGGAGGCAAAAGAAGGCTTCTTTCAAATGAGGAATGAGTAGTTTATAGAATTTTTAAGAACAAATCCTGATATACAACAACCTCCCCCTACTGCTCCTCAACCGATTCCAGAGATGTCACAGGGTGTCGAACCTATTAAAACTGGTAAGCCTCTGATAGATAAAACTCGTAAATATGGGGCAGAAGAATTCAGGGCTACTGTCGATGATGATCCGGAAAGGGCTGAATTCTAGTTAGAAAATACTATCAGGGTTTTAGATGAACTGTCTTGTACACCTGAAGAATGTTTGAAATGTGTTGTATCTCTGCTAAAAGATTCAGCCTACCAGTGGTGGAATACTATCATTTTTGTTGTACCGAGAGAAAATGTTGCATGGGAATTTTTCCAGACAGAATTCAAAAAGAAGTACATTAGTCAGAGATTCCTTGATCAAAAACAGAAGGAATTTTTAGAGCTTAAACAAGGAAATATGACTGTGTCTGAGTATGAACGAGAATTTGTTCGGTTAAGTAAATACGCTAGAGAGTGTATCCCGACCAAAGTTGCCATGTGTAAACGGTTTGAAGAGGGATTAAACGAAGACATAAAATTGTTAGTTGGGATCTTAGAATTAAAAGAATTTGTTGTACTGGCTAATCAAGCACATAAAGTTGAAAAACTAAATAAAGAAAAGAGGCAGGCAGAGATGGAAGCCCGAACTTCAAGTAACAGATTTATGGGCAAGCCACAATCATCAACTTCAAAGAAATCAAAGAAGTATCATGATCATCCTATCTCATTTGTGGGAAAGACCGAGGCTCTCAACGCTCTAATTCGAGATCTCCGGCCCATCAGTAACAAGTCCTGGAAGTGTCGAGAATTCCAAACCTAAATGCAAACATTGTAATAAATTTCTCTTTGGAGAATGCCGTATGAGAAGCGGAGCCTGCTATAGATGTGGTTCTCTCGACCACTATCTTAAAGAGTTTCCATAAAGGATTGAAAAAGATACTATTCAGACTTCAAGGCCGAGCAACCCTGCCTCAAGAGGTAGACCACCTCGTAACCCTAGTAATATGAATGATAGTCGAGGTATAAGAAAAGATTCAACTACTAAATCTGAAGCTCGAGCACCAGCCAGAACATATGTTATACGTGCACGAGAGGATGCTTCTACACCTGATGTTATTGCCGGTACATTTTCTCTTATTGATACTGATATTACTACTTTGATTGATCCTGGTTCAACACATTCATACATATGCACGAATTTAGTTTCTGTTAAAAATTTACGTATTGAGTTCACTGAATTTGTGGTTAAAGTTTCAAATCCCCTGGGCCAGTATGTGATGGTAGATAAAATTTGTAAAAATTGTCCGTTGATGATAAAAGGTTATTGTTTCTCAGCTGATTTGATGTTACTTCCATTTGATGAATTTGATATAATTCTGGGTATGGACCGGCTAACTCAGCATGATGCAGTGGTAAATTGTAAACAGAAGTACATTGTGTTAAAATGTCAGAGTGGTGAATTGCTCCGAGTTGAATTTGATGTACTAAATGGGTTGTCAAATGTAATTTCAGCTATATCAGCATAGAAATATATCAGAAAAGGGTATGATGCTTACCTTGCTTATGTGTTGGACACTAAAGTATTAGAGTCGAAGATTAAGTCAATGCCAGTTGTTTATGAATTTCCTTATGTATTCCCAGAAGAATTACCCGGATTACCATCGACCAGAGAAGTAGAATTTTCTATAGATCTTGTACCGCAGACAACACCGATATCTATAGCACCCTACAGAATGGCTCCTACCAAATTGAAAGAATTGAAAACACAGTTGCAAGAACTAAAAGACAGAGGCTTTGCTCGACCTAGTTCATCACCTTGGGGTGCACCAATTTTATTTTTCAAGAAGAAAGATCGGTCATTGAGAATATGTATTGATTACAGACAGTTCAATAAGGTTACAATCGAGAACAGGTATCCATTGCCTCGTATTGATGACTTGTTTGATCAGTTAAAAGGTGTCACTATATTTATAAAGATTGATCTCTGTTCTGGCTATTATCGGTTACGGGTAAAAGACTCAAATGTATCGAAGACAGCCTTCAGAACCAAGTACGGGCACTATGAGTTTCTTGTGATGCCGTTCGGCTTGACTAATACACCTGCAGCATTTATGGATTTAATGAATAGAATTTTCAGAGCGTATTTAGACAAATTTGTGGTGGTATTTATTGATGATATCCTGGTATATTCTCAAGATGAAAATAAGCATGCTGATCATTTGAGAATTGTGTTACAAACTCTGCGTGAAAAATAATTGTATGTCAAATTCAGTAAATGTGAATTTTGGCTTTGGGAAGTTGGTTTTCTTGGACATATAGTATCTGCTGAAGGTATCAGAGTTGATCCGAATAAAATATCAGCACTTGTTAATTAGAAGCCACTTAAAAATGTGTCTGAAGTTAGAAGTTTTCTAGGATTAACCTGTTACTATTGGAGATTTGTCCAAGGTTTCTCGATGATAGCCTCTTCTATGACCCGTTTGTTACAGAAGGAAGTTAAATTTGAATGGACTGATAAATGCCATCAGAGTTTTGACATATTGAAAGCCTTGTTGACTGAAACACTCGTACTAGTTTAGCCTGAATCAAGTAAGGCATTTGTGATTTACAGTGATGCATCATTAAATAGTTTGGGTTGTGTCTTGATGCAAGAAGGTAAAGTAATAGCCTGTGCTTCTAGATAGCTTAAACCATATGAAAAGAATTACCCGGTACATGATTTAGAGTTGGAAGCTATAGTGTTTGCATTAAAAATTTGGCGACATTACTTGTTTGGTGAAAAATGTTATATATTTACTAATCATAAAAGTTTAAAGTATTTGATGTTGCAAAAGGATTTGAATCTGAGACAGCGCAGGTGGCCTGAACTATTAAAAGATTATGATCTGGTTATTGATTATCATCCGGGAAAAGCTAATGTGGTGGTAGATGCTCTGAGCAGAAAATCCATGTCTGTCTTATGAGCAATGAACACCTGATTGTCGTTATCTTATAATGGTTCAATCACAGCTGAGTTCAAAGCTAGAGCGACGTTTTTGCAGCAAATTTTTGAAGCTCAGAAAAATGACAATGAACTACGAGCTAAACGGGTACGGTTTGAGTTGAATTCTGATTCAGAATTTTAGATTGGGTCCTATGATTGTCTATTATTCAGAGGTAGAATATGTGTACCAAGGAATTCAGAACTTTTACAGAAGATTTTAAATGAAGCTCATAATGGTACTATGTATGTTCATCTGGGAAGTAACAAAATGTATAATGATTTGAAAAAGATGTATTGGTGGCTGGGAATGAAACGTGATATTTCTAAATTTGTGTCTAAGTGTTTGATATGTCAGTAAGTAAAAGCTGAACACCAGGTACCTTCGGGATTATTACAGCCAGTTACGATACCGGAATGGAAATTGGAAAGAGTTACTATGGACTTTGTATCAGGGTTACCCTATCTCTGAAAAAGAAAGATGCCATTTGGGTAATCGTTGATCGATTAACAAAGACTGCACACTTTATTCCGGTACGTATCGATTTCTCCCTGGATAGATTGGCTGAATTATATGTTTCTAAAATTGTTAGATTAAATAAGGTACTAGTTTCCATTATTTCTGATAGAGATCCCTGATTCACATCCCGATTCTGGAATAAGTTGTAAGAAACTCTGGGTACACAGTTACATTTCAACACCTCTTTCCATCCTCAGACTGATGGACAATCCGAACGTGTAATAGAGATTTTAGAAGATATGCTTCAAGGTTGTGTGTTGGAATTTAAAGGTAATTGGGAAAAAAATACCTACCTTTAGTTGAATTTGCATACAATAATAGTTATCAGACTAGCATTAAAATGGCACTGTATGAGGCTCTGTATGGTCCTAACTGTAGAACTCCATTGTACTAGACAAAACTCAGTGAGAAAAAGATACATGGAGTTTATTTGATTCGTGAAACTAAACAAAAAGTAAAGGTGATTCGGGATAGTTTAAAAGCGGCCTCTGATCATTAAAAGTCTTATGCCTATCTTAAACGAAAAGAAATAGAATTTCAAGTCGGAGACAAGGTATTCTTGAAAGTATCACCTTGGAAGAAAGTTCTTCGATTTGGCCGTAAAGGAAAATTGAGTCCACAGTTCATTGGACCATATGAAGTTATTGAAAGAATTGGACCAGTTGTATATCGATTGGCATTACCACCAGAGCTTGAAAGAATTTATAATATTTTTCATGTGTCTATGTTGCAATGGTATCAGTCATATCCTTCACATGTTATTTCTTAGACAGAAGTTGAGATTCAGCCTGATATGACTTACAGCGAAGAACCAATTAAAATCCTAGCACGAGAGACAAAAGAATTCAGAAATAAAAAGGTAGCTCTAGTGAAAGTTCTTTGGCAACAACATGGAAATGAAAAAGTTACCTAGGAACCAGAGGATATTATGAGAAAACAATACCCGAACCTCTTTTACTGGTAAGATTTTCGAGGACGAAAATTCTTTAAGGGGGAGATTTATAACAACCCGTTTTTACTGAAATCAGAACAGTGGTTTCGGGATCACAAATTCAAGACAGAAAGAAAATTTCTTTTAATAATATTGCATGGTCTACATTATGATAGGAAAGACAGATGAAAATTTTGATAAGAAACTTTTACCGATTTCATGTTTAATTATAGAAAGGAGCAAATTGCATAAAATGCAAAATTTGAGCTTTAGTAGTTATAAGTATCAAATAGCTATGGAATTCAAAATTTGAGGTCCTTATATGGTAATTAGACCATTAAGAAAAGTTAGTAGATATTTTTGATGATTCATCCATGGAATTGAGAAAAAGAAAAGGACTAAAGTAGAAATTGAAATAAATAAAAGATGATAAATAAAATAAATGTTTAATATCATCATTTTATATCATCTTCTTCCCTAAATTTTCTATGGAAACCCTAGAAAAGAGAAAGAATATCAAGCAAGCTTAATAAGGTAAGTAATCATGTCTCGTTTTTAGTAATTTTTATATTTTTGAGATTGGAATAACTTAATCTAGCTAATTTGGGGATCAATTTGTAAAGTTACCAAAGTATTAAAATTTTTTCATGGGTGAATATGCTAAAATTTTGAAATTTATGGTAGAAAATGAAAGGTTGTTGATAGATAAACAACTTTTGTAAAGATGTAAATTCATGGAAAATTTCTAATTTTTATGAAATATATGTGCTATAAATGTTATATTCAAAAATCGGCTAGGCTTGGAATAAGGGTTAAATTGCATGAATTTCATTTTCCGAGCTTAGGGACAAAATCGTCATTTATGGAAAGTATAGGGGCAAAATGGTAATTTTGTCTAGGATGTGAATTGAATTAAATTAAGTATGAAATGGATTGAATTGACGTTAAATTCATTTATATTGATCCGAAAAGACCTAATACTGAGTTGGATCGAGGAAAACAAAAAGTATCGGATTAGTAGATTTCTGTATACGAACAAGTGACGAGGTAAGTTAGTGTAATTAAATTTGTACATTTATACACTTGAATTTAATGTTGTGTATGAGAATTATGTAGTTGTCATGCATATGAAAATTGAATACATGTCCGATAATGCCCGATAAATGATAAGTCCCGTTTGAATAAATGAAATTCAATGGATACAAGTTTCCCGATTAGTTGTAGTCTTGCATATGTTGCAGACACAATAGCTCTTACAAGCTTCCTGCTATAAGCCCTCTCGAGCTTCCTATTACATGGTTCCTGTGAGCATCATGATCGATAATGATCCTACATGTGTTGCGGACTACCGCAGCTCTTTGTGAGCGTCCTGTTATATGATCGGTTGTGATCCTGCATATATTGCGGACACAAGCACAGCTCTTTATGAGCGTCTTGATATAGGTCTTTGTAAGCTTCCTGACAAGGCTCGCTTCAACATCCTGTTATATGGCTATCCGGAGCTCCCTGATAATAGTTCTTCGGAGTTACCTGTTAAGCTCAATGAGCTTCCTATTTTAAACTCTTATGAGTTTCGTGTTATAGCTCGGAAGCTTCCTGTTACATGGCTCACATGAGCATCTTGTTATATGGCTCGAGAGAGTGTTTCCTGATTATGTGCCCTATTTGGGTACCCCTGGATATTAATTGACGAATTTCAATTTTGTACACTTTAAGTGTACTACATAAGCGTATCCATCGATATTTCAAACAAATTCAACGGGTAAAGTTCTGACATGGCTAAACTGAACTTGAAATGATTTGTCATGGAAATGTACATGTAATATGGAATAATGATATGGAAAGTATATGTATATAAAATTCATTAAATGATGAGCTCATCCATGTTATTGGTATTATGTGAATTACTTAACTAACATGATTGGTGGAGTTGTGTGTTTTAGGCTATTAGCCAAATTGCTTGGATGCATTTTTGTGTGATTATCTTAAATGTAAATATATGGTAAGTTAAATTCCTATTATACGAACTTACTAAGTATTTGAAATGCTTACTCAGTTTTCTTTCCTCTGTTTTATAGTACTCGGAAGCTCGTAAAGGTTAGAATCGATCGGAGCATCATCACACTATCCTTCAGCTCGTTTTGGTATAAATAGCAAACTTATTTTGGTATAATGGCATGTACATGCTAACTTAGCCAATATTGGCATGTAAATGGTTGTTTGTAATCTAGCCATTGGTGTGGCTAGCAATTGTATTTTAATGAATGCATATATATATATTTGAGGTTATAGTATGGTTAATGTAACGCCCTGAATTTTGGGCCTAGATGAATTGGGCTTTGGGCTTTGGGTCTCATAAATTTTTTTAAGCAAATGACATGTTGGCTTTTAGTGTTTAATAAACTTGGAGTGTCTAGGGGTGTTGGAGAAGTTCTGGGTTCGAACTTTAAGGAGAAGGAATTTTTAATTAATTATTAAAGGAACCAAGGCGGTGAGTAGATGGACTTCTAAATAAAAATAGGGAAAAATGGCATCAAAGAGCCTTGAGGTGGAGTGGCTAAGTGACGCCACTTAGGGTATAGGAAGGTGGCGTTATGGGCTAGCAAGGAGATCCTAGGTTCGAATCCTCGCTTAGTATTCTTTTTAGGAGTTTAATTTTGGCCTTCTAGAAGGTTGGAATTGGTGTGATGATGGACTCTAAGGAGAGTGATCAGAAGAGAAAATTTAGGAAAAGAATTGGGGAGTTATCAGGGAGAAAAATGAGGAGATGAGATGGGGAAGAGTTGGAGCTAATTGGGAATTTGGGGGTAGGCAGAGTTTCGGTTTTGTGTATAAATAGGGGGTGCCGAATTCCCTCTGTGCTATTTCAGCAATTGGAATTCCCTTTGTGCTATTTCGACAACTATAGTGCTCTGCCGAATTCTCCTTCACTTTTTCTGTTCTAAACCTCGCCTCTTCCTTATGTGTTTTTTTTCTTCTCTCCTAAAGCCTTAAATCAAATATCATTCTCTTCTTTCTCCATTGCTTTGCAGTCCCACCTTCATCTTAATTGTTGGGGACCAAATATTCGTGACTTCAAAAGCCGAAAACCTTTACTCTTGGAGCCGATTTCTTCATCGCCCCAAAACTTGTGCCGAATACTCTAGTGACCAAATCTCTGTCATGCTATCATCATTCCTTTGGTTTCTGGTGGATCGGATCTTGGAAAAATTGGAATCAATCTTGGATCTACAATTCTCTGCCGAAAAGCTATCCATACGTTTCGATTTTTGGGTAAGTGTTCTTGATTTTGGGATAAGTTGGCTGAATAGTCTATAGTAAGGGAAAGGGTGACTTAAGTGGATATAAGTCATCTATTATTTTGTCTTTAACGATTAAGATTGATGCAGATCTAGGGGATATTCGTGAGTAGTAGCTAAGGAAGGGCTATTAGGACTGGTGGCACACGATAAGGTCATGGTAAGGCTTCGGTTTTTGGTAAACATTGTGGTTAAGTGTGTGATTGATTGGAGGTTGGTATTGGTTGTAGGTTCAAGACAGAGGATAGTGTAACACGTCTCATTTACCATGTGTGTACATACACTTCACACACGACAAATTGGCAAAAGCCGAAATGCCGAAAAACTGGAATACCGAAAAGCCGAAATGTCGAAAGGTTGGCGTCGGCAACCGCACGAGCATGCGAACATTCGTGTGGGAACACCGATACGACTACCGGGACCAAGAGAGCGGTCTCAGGGTCTCGGGCCACTATTTGGCCAACCGGGCCAAAAGGGGCTAAATGGGCCTATCGAGCTCGTGGGCCCAAATCGATAAGAGTTGATATGTGAAATTGAATGATGGATTGATATGGATGGTTGTATGATTTGATTATGATCGGGCCTAATGGGCTACATGTATATGATTGGGCTTAATGGGCTATATGGACATGATTGGGCTTAGTGAGCCTTATGGGATTTTAGAAATGCATGCTAGGGTTTTAATGGACTCTAGGCTTAGTTCTGATGAATTCTTAAATAGCATAAAATTTAATTTAATAATCAAACTTGTCTGTGGACAAGTCGCTAGGGTAGAGTGTGGCAATAGACATATGTATCTCTAGGATTGGATCTAAGGAGGGCTTGGTACTTAAGCAGTCCTAGTGACCCACCTCCTCTTCACTAGAATCCTACCTGGTGCATAGTGTCTGTTCACTTTAGCCAACGGGGACATGTTGACAGGCCAAAAGTTCGTAATTTAAAACCCATACTGTTAAGAATTACTGAAATACCCCTAAATTGCAAAATTACAGAAATACCCCTGAATTGCAAAATTACTAAAATGCCCTTAATTTGTGAAATGACTAAAATGCCCCTATGTGTTGAATGTAAGATTTATGGATGTTACATGTATATTTGCTACATTCATATGATATTCTATTTAGGATGCATATGGGTGGGAATTATGGAACGAAGGAAGTATATGAGGATCGCATGGTTGCTTAACAACTGTGGATCCACCGATGGCTTTTTAAGCCTATTATATGATAAGCAGCTTTGCTGCAACGTTTGGTAGTACCGCAACCGGGCTACCCTTGAAGTGTATCGGATAGGTGGGTCGATTTAGAAATCCCCACAGAAGTGTTTCGGTTGGACGGAGACGAAGTGTACCGGATGGATTATTTGGGGAGGATTTGCATTGCATTGCATGTATGATATTATTATGTTATTATTATGATATGTATGTTGTTTGTTTGATGAGGGTCGTACACACTGAGTTTTCGAAAACTCACTCCCTCTTTTATTTTTCTCAGGTGATCCTCAGTAGGCGGTTCGACGGATGGAGGGACTCAGAGGTGGCCAACTAGCAAGACGATTAGACTTGTTTTCTTAATATCTAAATTCTAGATTTTAAGTTATTTTATTTCGGATTGTAATAAGGTTTCCCTCTAGTTATTATTCCATTACTTCCACTATGCATTGTAATTTTGAAACAGAACCTGGATTTATTTCTTTTAAGCATATTTCAAGTTTTTTTGAAAATAATTGTGTTTTAAGAATGAGCTTCCGCTGTCAAAGGAAATTTTTACATAGTAACAAGGAAATGGTTTTTGGCTACACCTCGTCTTGAAAGCAAACTGGATTTTACTTAACTTTTCTCTAGAAGGGTTTTCAATGAAAACAAGGTTTCCGCAAAAACACTTCAATGTGACACGCCAGATTCGGGCCTAACTTCTAGGCCAGGTTTGGGGTGTTACAGTTAATATAAGTGTGCTTGGTTTGATTATATTGAATTATGGTCAACATATATGTCTATAAAAAGGTAAGTTTGAATGCATGTGATGATATATCATGTATAATGCTAATGTTGGTGATAAACTGTAAAATTAACATATTTTAATCCCACGTTTAGTATGCTTTTGGATGATTGAAGCCTTGATTCATATAAAAAGGTGCTCTTAATCCTTTCTTTTCATGTTTTATACTCAGAAAAGCACCCAAGGATGAAAAGAACGAGAAGCGGGCTTAAAACGCACCAAATTAGGCCAAGAGAGAAATCGACACAGCCTGGCCCAAAGCTAACACGATCGTGCCTCATTAAAAATCCGAACACGGCCTGGCCACGATCCACACGGGCGTGTGCCATAGCCGTGTCCCTGTCGCTGGAAAGAGCAATTTCATTCGGGAAAGGATACTTGGAGGCAAAGAAACACATTCCAAAGCTTATTCAAACACCCTATTAGGAATTCTACTTAAATTAGGATACTTAGGGGCCAAGTAAGGCATCACAAAGTCTATATAAACACCTTAAAAGGCAACTTAAAAGGGAGTTCGGCAGAAGCCGGAACCTAGGCGTCAAAGCTAGGCCACGGAGCCAAGCCGAGAAGGTCAGATTTAGGGAATAACGCGAGGATAGCCAGTTGATCCATCCCAAGAAGCCGAAATTATACTCAAGACGGCGGAATTCTCCTTCAATTCCTTCAGGGGGTTTTAGGGTTTTCTTATGTTTTGTTTTATCTTTTCTCTTGAGATGTTCTTTTTATTCATTATGAACTAAACCCCTTAGATACCTGAAGGGGATGAAACCTAGATGAATTTTGTTATTTGATTTCTGAATTTTATGATAATTACTTAGTTTGTTCTTAATTATGTTGCTTAATCCAAATCTGATATGCTTAGGTGGAGGAGGAATAGACCCTACCTAAGAGTAGATCTAACATAATTAAGCGGAGTTGATCGAACGCCTAGAGATAGGGTTACGAGATTTTGCCGGATTAGGGTGAAACCTAATATGGAAGTCCATTGATCGATTTACTGCTATTCTAGGGGGTTATTATAAGCGAATGAGAGTTCCACTAATTAACCTAGGGTTAGACGTTATTCGCCTCGAGAGAGGGTTTAATATAGGTTAGGGAGTCCTACGGATCAAGCTAAGTAAAGAAATCGTATAATTTAGGGTTAGGTAACAAGTGAAGTCTAGGTGGATTCTTCCTGAGGGTATCGCCGTGATCAATTGAGTTTTTCTCAAAGTTATTTCCCAAATCGTTCTTTTCGTCTTCGTGTCTTTAGCTTAGTCGTCGTAAATTTAGTTTAGAGCAACTTCACTCCGTTTTTAATGCTAAATAATAAAAAGAAAGTTAGTATTAGTACTTCTAGTTCCTTTGGGTTCAACAATCCGGTCTTGCCTAAGCTATACTACTGTTCGATAGGTACACTTGCCTAAGCAATCAGTTGGCTTGATTTAAATGTTTTGAATTGGTTTGGAAATATGTTAAAATGTTAATGTAGGTACAAGGTAAAATTTGGGTGAGAAATAAGGCTAGGAAATGGCCTTATTTTGTCCACACGGGAAGACACACGAGCGTGTGTCTCAACTTTGTGTGATACACGGCCATGCGCACGGGCGTGTGGTTTGGTCGTGTGTTCCATGCATCTTAAAAATTGAGAAACAGAATGCTCAAAATTGGTCACACAGGTAAAGACACGGGTATGTGGCTTAGCCGTGTGAAACACATGAGCCAACACAAGAGCGTGTGTCTTGGCCGTGTGAATCCTGCACCTATTTTTGAAAATCAAATTATCCACACGGTCTAACACACGGGCGTGTGGCTGGCCGTATGACCCAAGTCAGTAGCTACCCTAATTTGAACATGGGCTGGGACACGGCAGTGTGCTTCACATCGAATCCCATACAGCCTAAGATACGGGCATGTCACCTAGCCATTTGAGCTACACGGCCTAACCACACGGGCGTGTGTCCCCTGCACCTAAGAAAAATTTTGAAATTTTGCGAAAAATTCTCAGAGTTCCTGATTTAGTCCCGACTTGTTTCTAATGTATAAATAGGACCTCGAGGGTCCATTTATGGGAGAACATGATTGAATTATGATTTGATTTAGATATGAATTGTAAAAGACATGAATTAATTGTATTTTTTCTGTAAACTTCGATAATGCTCTATAACCTTGTTCCGGCGATGGATATGGGTTAGGGGTGTTACACTCCTTGTATTATTATATGTTTTAAATGTATTGGAGATTCAATTATAGCATGATTTGTGATTACAATTTTGATTCGATAGTTTTCCCAACATTAGGGGGAGAGAAATAATAAGTTGTAATGAGTGGGGAGAGTAATTTGAACCAGAAGTTCAACAAGGATAACGCATTACAAGTTCCAAATATGAAAATTCTCATAAAAGAAAATAATAAATCTAGATGGTCATATAGTGAAGGCGGATGCTCTTGTTGTAACAGCTCGTTTTCAATGAAATCAGAACAGTGATTTTGGAACCACAAATCCGAGTCAGAAAGAAAGTTTATTTTAATAATATTGCATGGTCTGTATTATGATAGAAAAGATGTATGAAAATTTTGATAAGAAAATTTTACCGATTACATCTTTAATTATAAAAAGGACCAAATTGCATAAAATGCAAAAGTTGAGTTCTAGTAGCTATAAGTATCAAATAGCTATGGAATTCAAAACATGAGGTCCTTATATGACAATTAGACCTTAAAAGAAGTTAGTAGATATTTTTGATGATTCATCCATGGAAATTTAGAAAAAGAAAAGGACTAAATTGGAAATAAAAATAAATAAAGTTGATAATAACTTAATATCATCTTATTTCATCATCTTCCCCAAATATTTTCTATGGAAACCCTAGGAAAGAGAAAGAAAATCAAGCAAGCCTAATTGGGCAAGTAATCTTGTCCCATTTTTAGTCATTTTTATATTTTTGAGATCGGAATAACCTAATCTAGTTATTTTGGGGATCAATTTGTAAAGTTGTCAAAGTATTAAAATTTTTCCATGGATGAGCATGCTGAAATTTTGAAATTTATGGTAGAAAATGAAAGGTTGTTGATAGATAAACAACTTTTGTAAAGGAAATTTTGATGAAATTATATTTAGGGACTAAATTGTAAATATGTAAAATTCATAAAAATTCTGATTTTTGTGAAATACATGAGCTGTAAATGTTATATGAAAAATTCGACTAGGCTTGGAATAAGGATTAGATTGCATGAATTTCATTTTCCGAGCATAGTGACGAAATTGGAATTAATGAAAAGTATAGGGGCAAAATGGCACTTTTGCCTAAGATGTGAATTGGATTGATTTGAATGTGAAATTTAATAAATTTATGATTAAATTCATTTATATAGATCTGGAAATACCAAATAAGGAGTTAGATCGAGGAAAAGAAAAAGTTTTGGATTAGTAGATTCTTATATACGAACAAGTATCGAGGTAAGTTCGTGTAACTAAATTGTATACATTTATATGTTTGAATTAAATGTTGTATATATAAATTGTGTAATTATCAATGTTATGTATATATGAAATTGATTGAATATCCGATAATGCCTGATAAGTGTTTAATTCTATTTGAAAAAAAAATGAAAATCGATGGATACAAATTTCCCGTATTGGTTGTTGTCCTGCATATGTTGCGGACACACCATAGCTCAAAATAGCATCCCAATTTATGGCCGTCTAGTGCTTCCCATTATATGGTTCTTGCGAGCTTCCCGTTAATAGCTCTTTGGAGCATCCCGATTGGTTGTGATCCTACATGTGTTGTGGACACACCATAGCTCTTATGATCATCCCGATATATGGCTCTTCCTGAGCTTTCCGTTAAATTGACTCTTTGTGAGCTTCCCAATATGGCTCGCTTGAACTTCTTGATATATGGCTACTCAGAGCTTCCCGTTATATGGCTATTTGTGAGCTTCTCGATATGGTTCTTTGTGAACTTCTTGATTATGGCTCTTAAGAGCTTCCTGTTATACAGCCCGAATAAGCTTCCTGTTACATGGCTCACATGAGCTTCCTGTTATATGGCTCGAGAGAGAGCTTCCCATTTATGTGCTCACATGAGCATTCTCGAATATGAATTGACGGATTACAGATTTGTACACTTCGAGTGTACTACCCGAGTATCCATCGATATTTCACTGATTCAACGGACAAAACTCCTAATGTAAGAAAATATTAGAACTAATCACTAAAATACCTAGAAAAGGTTGCATGATGAGCTCATCTTCGTTTTCTTGATTTTCATGCAAATTTCATGACTAATTTGATTGATATGAGAATGTGTTTAGGCAATTGGCCACAATGTTTGGATGCATGTTTGTATGTTTACTTTAAATGAATATGATTGGTAAGTTAAATTCTTGTTATACAAACTTACTAAGCATTAAATGTTTACTCTATTCATTTTCTCTGTTTTATAGTATTTGAAAGCTCGTAAAGGTTGGAGCGGGTCAGAGCAAGATCACACTATCTTACAGCTCACTTTGGTATAAATAGCAAAACTACTTTTAGTATAATGGCATGTATAGGCTAAAATAGATCAAATGATGAAATATTTTGGTTGTAAATAGCCATTGTAATGGCTAGTGTTAAACATATTTTGATGTAATTATCTAAGACTTTATCATGTTTAATGTGTGATGAAATAATTATATGGTGGAGAGTATATAAACCTATTGATGAATGATTTTGAATTAGTATATTTGATAAAATTTGTCAATGAACATAAGTGTGAAATTGGTAAGTTTAAATGCTTGAACATATGAGCTAATATGACATGCATAAGATTGGTTTTGGTTTAGTTTTAATGTCTTGAATTGGTTGATAAATGTATTCAAGTGTTGTTGCTGGTTGATGGTATACTTGATAAGACCACGACCTCGTTGAGATGTCCGAGTCATTTATGTGCCCGGTCGTCAAACGAAGAAGTATCATTCTAATTTTTAAATAATGTTTAATTTGACAAAGTATGGAATTTTGGTGACAAAAATAGGTTCAAAAATGGCTAAGTATAGGATGATATAGGTCCGGCTAACAAGGGAAACAAAAGAAATGAAATAGTTTGTGGTAATGGAACGAAATGAGGTTAAGGGTCAAGAATGAACCAACACTATATACGAGTGTTGACCCGAGACTTATAGGACTCTTAAGGTGATTTGGAAGATAAGATAGGACCTTGACCCATTACCTAGGAAGGTAAGAACCAAAGGTATATTTGGTGAACGCCACACTACGAGAGTGATAAGTTTGGATAAAAGAAACATGTTGACGCCACTGACTAGTAGATAAGTCAAGCTGAGTCTTAGACAAAATTTAAGAGTCGAAAATGCTCACAAATAACTCAAAGTTCATTAAAAATGGAAAAAGTCTCTACAACCAGCAAATAAAACAATATTTATAGGAGAGTCCTAAGGCTAGACGAATAGGCAAACAAATAACTTAATAATCAAGTGTTTTCAGCCTTAAATGAACTGAAAATTATAGAATAAGTCCATAAAAAATCCCATGTCTATGTTTAGCCTTGGAATGCCATTAAACATCTTCTAGATAATGCACATTCAGCTAAAATGACCTTGGATTGATTGGGAGCTGATTGGGCAATGTCTACATTTGGCCAAGGTGCTTAAATGAGCTTAAATGCTAGCTTCTTGTTCAGCTGAATGGTTTTGAGAAGTTAATGGGCAGCTTGGATAGTGCAATAGGCTTGGGAGTGTGAACACTGAACTTGAGGAGTCATGCGTGTGTGAAAACACAAAACCAAATGGCCTTCATGTGTGAACAAATTAGATTGACTGGTGTGAAAACCTTTAAGGCTGCCTTGGGAGTTAATCAGCCAGCTTGGGGAACATAAATGAGCAGCTACTCTTTGGACGAATAGTTGCTTGGGAGAAACCAAACATCAGCACACCATACATTAAAGTCGTCCATGCATGTACCTCACCATGCATTGAAGCTGTCCATGCATGTACCTTTGCATTAAATCCCTTTCATGCATATGGCTACAAATAATTCAAAGAACACATTAATTTGGTTTAAAACAAAGTTAATTCGGCTGCACTAGGACAAAATAAATACATGCTTTAAACTTAAACACATTAATAACATGTAACTAAGCAAGACGCATTAAATACTTGTATAAAATAAGACACATTAATTCAGCTGGAACAAAACATATTAAAATCATGTAATGAACTAAAAACATAATTATGAGATGAAATTAATTTTAACTAACTAAAATAAATACTTAGTTTATTTCAGCAAATAAATACACGAGCTAAAAAGAAATAGAAATGAGCTCAAATGAGCTGAATTGAGCTGAGTTCGACTTCCAAGAGGTTGCAAGGTGGTCTTGTTGAGCTGGTCCAAGTTTTCTCAATATGTCTAGCCAATGTCTCGCCCCACACTTAGTTAACTAATGTCACAATGCCCTCTTTGAATTACTTGGCTCAAGCTCGTGTGATCGGTCCTTGAGGCAGCTCTAATGGATCCTTGCTCGAGCTAGGTGAGACACGGGGCATGGCCATATCATCCCTCCTATTCAAAGTGACTTGTCCTCAAGTCGGATCCTGCATCAAAGGGAGATAAATCAAACACGTTAAAGCTTGCACTAATATTATACTCACCGGGTAAGTCAAGTCGATAAGAATTCTCGTTGATTCGTTCTAAGACTTGAAAAGGTCCGTCTCCTCACGATAGCAACTTGGACCTACATTGGGCTGGAAAATGTTATTTTTGCATATAAACCCAAACCCAATCACCGGGTTCAAATACAATTCTCTTTCGTCCTTTGTTCGCTCTTTGAACATAACTTTCAGTTCTTGCTTCGATATTTGATCGAACCTTTTGGTGCAACTCATTAACTACTCGGCCTTCTTCTTCGCATCTACATGAATGAATTGATCGTTAGGCAAAGGCACTAAGTCTAACGGAGTTAACGGATTAAATCCATAAACAATCTCAAAAGGAGAAAATTTAGTCACCGAATGGGCTGATCGATTATATGTGAACTCAATATGAGGTAAGCAGTCCTCCCACGACTTTAAATTTTTCCGGATGATGGCCCGCAACAAAGTAGACAACACTCGATTAGCCACCTCCATTTGGCCATCCGTTTGGGGGTGAGAAGTGGTGGAGAACAGCAACTTGGTTCCGAGCTTCCCCCACAACGATCTCCAAAAGTGACTCAAAAACTTCACGTTGCGATCAGAAATGATCGTTCTCGAAATTCCATGTAGTCGAACGATTTCCCTAAAGAAAAGATTAGCAATATGAATAGCATCGTCAGTTTTTGTACATGCAATAAAATGTGACATTTTTGAAAATCTATCAACTACAATGTAAATAGAATCCTTCCCCGTTTTTTTTCGCGGTAATCCAAGGACAAAGTCCATGGATATATCCATCCAAGAAGCTTCGGATATGGGGAGTGGCGTGTACAAGCCATGTGGTTGAATCTTGGACTTGGCCTTCTTACACGTCACACAATGCTCGCAAACACGTTCGACGTCCCTTTTCATCCTAGGCCAATAAAAGTGTTCTTGGAGCATCGATAATGTCTTACCTATACCGAAGTGTCCTATGAGGCCCCCACTATGTGCCTTGCTAACAAGCAAGTCCCGAATGGAACTTTGCGGGATGCACAATTTTCCTTCCTTGAAAAGGAAGCCTTCATACCTATAAAACTTTTCAACAGAAGCATTCTCACAAGCAGTAAATATTTCACCAAAGTCATCATCATCAGCATATAAATCTTTCAAGAAAGAGAATCCAAGCAATTTAGAATCAAGATACGACAATAAAGCATACCTTCTTGAAAGCGTATCTGCCACTATCTTACCTTTACCTTTTTTATACTCGATGACATAGGGAAATGATTCGAGGTACTCGACTCACTTCACATGGTGCTTGTTCAACTTATGCTGGCCCTTAATATGTTTCAATGCTTCATGATCGGAGTGAATCACAAACTCTTTTGGCCATAAAAAATGTTGCCACGTCTCGAGAGCTCAAATGAGTGCGTACATTTCTTTATCGTAAATGGGATAGTTAATTGCAGCTCCATTTAGCTTCTCGCTAAAGTACGCAATAGGCCTTCCATCTTGAGTGAGCACAGGCCCGATTCCTACACCTGAGGCATCACATTCAATCTCAAAAGTTTTAGAGAAATTAGGAAGTGCTAATAAAGGAGCTTTAGTAAGGCAATTCTTAATATCATTAAAAGACTTCTCTTGCTCATTGGCCCAATAGAAGGCTGAATTTTTCTTGATGACACTCGTCAACGGCACGGCTATAGTGCTAAAGTTCGGCACAAAACGCCTATAGAAGCTAGCCAAGTCATGGAAGCTTCAAACTTGGCTGATACTAGTCGGTCTCGGCCACTCTTGAATAGCTTTTATCTTTTCTTGATCCACCTTTAAGCCTTCCGAGCAGACCACGAAACCTAGAAAAACAACCTTATCAAAACAAAACATACACTTCTTAAGATTAGCATATAAGGTCTCCTTTCGAAGAACCTCCAAAACAGATTTAAGGTGTACTACATGCTCTTCCAACGATTTGCTATAAATGAGTATGTCATCAAAGTACACAACACAAAATTTACCGGTAAATGATCTTAATACATAATTCATAAGTCTCATAAAAGTGCTAGGAGTGTTGGTTAGGCCAAATGGCATGACCAACCATTCATACAAACCATGTTTCTTTTTAAAGGCAGTCTTCCATTCGTCACCTTCTCGCATATGAATCTGATGGTACTCGCTTTTAAGGTCGATCTTCAAAAATAACTTGGCACAACTTAATTCATCGAGCATGTCGTCTAAGCATGGTATTGGATGCCGATATTTGATGGTGATTTTGTTCATAGCTCGGCAATCGACACAAATGCGCCACGTTTCGTCCTTCTTCGAAACCAACAAAACGGGCACGGCTCATGGACTAAGGCTCTTGTGAAGGTAGCCTTTTTCCATAAGCTCATTGACTTGCCATTGGAGTTCCTTGGTCTCTTCAAGATTAGTCCGATATGCTGGTCGGTTCGGAATGACAGCTTCGGGCATGAAATCAATTTGATGCTCGATTCCACGAAGGGGTGGCAACCCACTTTGAGTTTCTTCCAGAAATACGTCTTGGAAATCCTGCAAAAGGGACACAATTGAAGAGTGCAGGTTCTCGGGTAACTCGTTAGTGTTAATGAAATTTTCCTTGTACATGAGCACAAGGACGAATTGCCTCAACATCAAGGCCTTTTGAACATCACTTGCCTTTGCAAAAACATTCACTTTCTCACATTCTTTTTCTTTTTCATCTTTTTCTTTTCTCGTTTTATTTTCACTTTCTTTTGTTGTTTTTCCTCTCTTTTTCTCATTTTTCTTTTCTTTTTCATTTTGACTCTTTTCATTTTCTCTCATTTGATCTACAGAATTCTTTAATTTTATTTGGTTCTTGTATACTTGCTTCGGCATTAATGGTGCTAACGTTACATTCTTCCCCAAATGTTTGAACGTAAACCTAATGGTATACCCGTCGTGGATGACTCTTCGATCAAATTGCCACAGGCATCCAAGTAACAAATGGCCCGCATACATAGGCACAACGTCACAAAGTACTTCATCATCATATTTTCCAATAGAGAAAGAGACAAGTACTTATTTCGTTACCTTTAACTCGCCACCATCATTGAGCCATTGAAGTTTATACGGGCTCGGATGCTTGGTGGTCAGCAATCTTAACTTCTCCACAATAAGAGTGCTCGCCATATTTATGCAATTCCCACAATTGATAATCACGCTACAGACTTTCCCTTGGACTTGGCACCGTGTATGGAAAATATTTTCCCTTTGCTGTTCGTTCTCCACACTTTGGATACTTAGACTCCTTTTAACGACAAGGAGTTCGCCATCAACTACATGCTCCAAGTCTTCCTCCTCGTCGGATATGGCTTCGGGATCATCTTCGACTTCTTCCTCCGACTTGATTTCTCCATTCGCGCGCACCACCATAGTGCTTTGATTAGGGCATTAACTTGCAATATGCCCCCTCCTAAGGAATTTGAAGCACTTGATGTCCCTCAAACGGTTGGGAAAGCTTTCGGTAGCCTTGCCTTTGCTTGATTCGGCCATGGGTTTAATCGTCTTGGCTGGCATCGTTGGCTCTTTGGCTCGGCTCGGTGGAGTATTTTTCCTAATGCCTTGGTTCCATTTAGAAGTATTCGCAGTGGAATAGCCTCGAACAACACCTTTACACTTCAATTTTTTCTCTACCTTGATGGCCATGTGCACCATGTCCACCACTTCCACGTAATGTTGCAACTCCACAATATTAGCAATGTCTCGGTTGAGACCGGCTAGGAAACGTGCCATTGTTGCCTCGCGGTCTTCTTGCACATCCACACGTATCATCGCGATTTCCATCTCCTTGTAATAGTCTTCGACGCTCCTTGCTCCTTAAGTAAGGTTTTGGAGCTTTTGGTAGAGTTCGCGATGGTAATAAGATGGTATAAACTACCGGCGCATCACCGCCTTCATTTCGGCCCACGTGCTTATTGGCCGTTCTCCGTTTCTTCTTCGACTCGTAATGAGTTGGTCCCACCAAATCATTGCGTAGTCAGAGAATTCAATCGCTGCCAACTTAACTTTTTTGGTCTCGGAATAATTATGGCACTCAAACACCAACTCGATCTTTTTCTCCCACTCGAGGTAAGCCTCCCGATCTGACTTGCCTTGGAATGGTGGAATGGAAAGTTTGATGTTCTTCAAATCATCGTCCACTCGCCCTCATTCTCTAAGGCCTCAGTTCCTTGGACCTCTCCGCATTTCACTTTGGTTTTGACCCTTGGTCACTTTCGACATCACTTGGGTCATAGAGGTCATCTTGGTTGATTTTCGGGCGGCCTCGACCTCTTTGTGGACCTTGAGGAGTCCGCTCTCGTTAGGCCCTTTCCTCGACTCGCTCCAAGCGCTCGTTGAATGACTCCAACTCATTTCGCAACATGCATTGGAACTCTCGTAATAGAGCTTGTTGGCCTAATTCGGGTACTCCACCTCCTCCGGGGGCTACATTTCTAATGGGTTATCGTCCTCCGTGTAACAGTCCGGTTTAGACCCTAGTCAGAACAGTGGTTTTTGGACCACAAATCCGAGTTAGAAAAATATGTTAATATTAATTTCTGTGTTTTTAGTATGTGAATTGACATGTGTGAAAATTTCGTGATTAAGTTTGATTATTTTTGTGATTAATTTGATAAAAGGACTTAGTTACGTAAAATGTAAAAGTGGCTTTCTATATGTTAAAGTGCTTAATTGCTTTGATGAATTAAGTATGGAGTCCTTATGTTGTAATTTGGCCATTAAACCATGGGATGGACGGTTAAGGGCTTATTGTATATAGTTTTCTAATTAAATTACAAAGGTTAAATTAGTAAATGGTATATTATTATGTAATGTGATAAAACAAAAATTACAAAGGCATGCATTTGTTCATCTTTATGACCGAAAATACCAAAGAAAAAGAATAAGCTAGGTTAGGCTATGGTTTTGCTTGATTGATGTATGCAATTTGTTCGGTTTTTGATAACTTTTATGTTTTTGAGATCGTTGCTGTGTAATCTATCAAGCCCATGTCTTAATTTTTGAAATTGATAATGATTTTGTGTTTTGCCATTGTCGAAAGCTTATGGTTTTTGTTGTTTGATGATGGAAAATAAAAAATATGTGATAGATTAATATGTTTTGTCTTTGGATTTTTGATGAATTTGAGAAATTTGGGCTAAATTGTGAAAATAATAAATTGAGGGACTAAAATGTTAAATAAGTGAAATGTGTGGACTTGTATGAGCTTAGTGAATATTTGACTAAGCTATTGTGTAATGAAATTATGTTTATTTTGTATTTTGTGAAATAAAGACTAATATGTGGAAAATGTGAAATGTCAGGGGCAAAAGTGTAATTTGCCCATTGATGTGTTTTTGGATGAATTTGATTGAATATATGATTAAATAAGTTTAATTTATACTAATTTAGATCAAGAAAAGAGGAAATCAGAATTTGATCGAGGAAAATCTAAAGTTGTTGAATAGTCGTTCTGGTTCGTCCGTCTTTGTCCGAGGTAAGTTCATAAGTAAATAAATACCATTAAATTTGATTGTATATATTTTACTTGTATCGAATTGAATTATTATTTATATATAAATGTGAATGCCAAATTGGTAAAAGTGTGGAAGAATTGTCCACAAGCTTGAATCGATCGAGTTATGACATCCGAAAGTCTCGTACGAACCTTAGGAATAGTTAGTATACATATGTCATGACATAGGATTCTGATATGTGTTTTCGTGTAAGACCACGTCTGGGACGTTGGCAACGACTTGTGTTTAAGTGTAAGACCATGTCTGGGACATTGGCATTGTATTTGATTCATGTAAGACACTGTCTGGGACAGTGGCACCGATATGTGATTACATGTAAGACCACGTCTGGGACGTTGGCATTGTACGAGATTTTTGACCATCCGAGTATCCTTATTGATTCCGAATGGTTCAACGGGCATTACTGAGTTGAGATCGAATATGAAAACAATCTAAAAGGTTCAGGTACGTGCTATATTATATGAATATGAAAGTAAGGTAATTATATATTTGAAATGAATATATGAGTTACACATAGTAAGTAAGAAATTTATATATGCTTATGAGTATATGTGTATTCGGCCATTGATGTTATAATGTTATTCTATATGTAATAGTGTTTAAGTTTCAAGCATAATAAATGTACAAATGGTTAAGGTTTATTTGGTTTGGCTAGTTAATTTAATGTTAATGTTTATTTGATCATTATTTGCTTATGAGTTACTAAGCTATGAAAGCTTACTCTGTGTGTGTATTTGTTCATTGTTTTATAGATTATCAAAGCTACGTGAAGCTCGGGGATCGTTAAGGATCATCACCACACTATCGAACTATATTTTGTTACCTTATGAAAATGTACATATTAAAGTATGGAATGTATAGGTTAGAGAACTTTGATTATGTTTTGAGATGTGTAAATATAGCCATGTGATATGGCTTGTTAATGAATGTGTTTATGGATGAGTTTTGTCTATGCTTTATGATGCATAAGTTGGAATGTTTTGATGTGCTCATGAATGGCCAAATGAAATGGTCTATATTGGTAAGTTCATGGTTGATTTGGAAAATTGATATGATGAGAAATGCTATGAATTGAAATGGTTTTAAATGAAGTAGTAATCATATGTTTTGATGTGAAATTTATGATTTGAATTGGTATGTTTAAGTAGGGCTTGTAAATGGAAATGAATGATGTTGTTAAGAGTCAAATTGTACATGTTTTGGTATATTTTGGATGCCTTTGGGATATGAATTTAGAATTGTTTGATGCTTGTAGGTTTGACCCAAATTTTTCGGTCGCAAATTGGTCTTGTAAATGGCCTATGTTTGCCCACACGGTTGAGCACATAGATGTGTGTCTCGACCGTGTCTCTCATGGTTGCATTTTGAAATAAGTCAGGAAGCCATGCGGGCTGGACACACGGGCGTGTGACTGGCCATGTGAGCAAGTCAGTAGCCTCCCTAAATTTCGCACGACCTGGCACACTAGCGTGTCTTGTGGTCGTGTGGACAAGTCAGTAGGTAAGCCCTGTTTTGTCACGGCCTAGACACACGGGTGTGTCTAATGCCGTGTGAGGCACACGGCCTGCCCACACGGGCGTGTGACCTCTGTAACTTTGAAAAATGTTTAATTTTAGGAAAAACTTGTATGTGCTTGGTTTAGTCCCAAACCCTTCCCAACGCATGTTTAAGGTCTGGTAGACCTTCAAAAGGGACTCTATGTGTATATTTCTCTATGGAATATTTGTGAATGTTTGATGTTAATGAAATGTTTGTGTTTTGATTCGATATGTCCGGTAACGCCTCTTAACCTTAGTCCGGCGACGGATACGGGTTAGGGGTGTTACACTCTGCCTTCCGCCATATTATATTCTGGACTTCTAGACATAGAAAAATAAAACCTCACAACAAAGCCTCACGTTCACTCGGAAAGAAAGAGTTAATGGAACTCACACTCTGTTTACACTCTTTTACGACTTTTTCTTCTCTCTAATGCTCTCACTTCACTCGTGCCTTTTTCCACTCGTTTCTTCTCTCATGATTTCGTAGAAGACCCGTTTAGACTTTATCTTTAGTCTAGGGGTCAGCTTCAAATGGCTTGCAAGGGTATTGATGATTAGGTGCAGGGTTAGGTTAATAAAACAAATTTGGTTTGAATGTGGCGTGAAGGTAGATGATGATAGTAGAATGGAATTGATGATCGGGAATACAAGAAGATGAGTACAAACTTTTCAACACTTTTTTTTCAATTACAATAAGATGAATACAATGGAAATACTTTCATTCACGAATTTTTTTCAAATTTTTTTATGAACCTATTCCGGGATAGCTACGAACTTCCATACTTCTCGTTTTTGCAAGCTCTGATACCAAATGATACGACCACGGCCTCATTAAGATGTCCGAGTCGTTTATGTACCCGATTGTCAAACAAAGAAGTATCGTTCTAATTTTTAAATAATGTCGAATTTGACAAAGTATGGAATTTTGGTGACAAAAATAGGTCCAAAAATGGCTAAGTATAGGATGACATAGGTTCGGCTAACAAGGAAAACAAAAGAAATGAAATAGTTTGTAGTAATGGAACGAAATGAGCTTAAGGGTCAAGAATGAACCAACGCTATATACGAGTGTTAACCCGAGACTTATAGGACTCTTAAGGTGATTTGGAAGATAAGATAGGACCTTGACCCGTTACTTAGAAAGGTAAGAACCAAAGGTATAGTTTTGGCGAATGCCACACTACGAGAGTGATAAGTTCGAATAAAATAAACAAGTTGATGCCACTGACTAGCAGATAAGTCAAGCTGAGTCTTAGGTAAAATTTAAGAGTCAAAAATGCTCACAAATAACTCAAAGTTCATTAAAAATGGCAAAAAGTCTCTACAATCAGCAAATAACACAATATTTATAGGAGAGTCCTAAGGCTTAGGCAAACAATAACTTAATGATCAAGTGTTTTCAGCCTTAAATAAACTGAAAATTCTAGAATAAGTCCATAAAAAATCCCATGTCTATGTTCAGCCTTGGAACACCATTAGACAACTTCTAGATGATGCAAATTCAGCCAAAATGAACTTGGATTGATTGGGAGCTGATTGGGCAATGTCTATATTCGGCCAAGGTGCTTAAATGAGCTTAAATGCTAGCTTCTTGTTCAGCTAAATGGTTTTGAGAAGTTAATGGCCAGCTTGGATAGTGCAATAGGCTTGGGAGTGTGAACGCTGAACTTGAGGAGCCATGTGTGTGTGAAAACACAAAACCAAATGGCCTTCATGTGTGAACAAATTAAATCGGCTGGTGTGAAAACCTTTAAGGCTACCTTGGGAGCTAATTGACCAGCTTGGGGAACATAAAGGAGCAGCTACTCTTTGGCCGAATAGTTGCTTGGGAGAAACCAAACATCAGCACACCATACATTGAAGCCGTCCATACATGTAACAGCCCGATTTAGGGGCTAGTTGGAACAGTGATCTCGGGATCACTAATCCGATATTAGGGAAATTTATTTTCATGATATTTTATGAGTTAGATTATGATTGTGTAAGTACATGAGAATTTTGGTACTTTAATTTTAGCGATTTCATGTTTAATCACGAAAAAAGACTAAATCGCATAGTGTGAAAGTTCCATCCTATAAGCTAAAGGTACCAAATAGCCATAGATTGTAAATTTGAGGTCTTTAAAAGGCAATTTAGCCCTTTAAAAAGGCTTGGCCGGCTATAGACTATCATAGGAGACAAAGATGGACAAAAATTGGTCAAAGTAGTTGATAGTTGGTGACTAATTTGACTAGTATAAATAAAATAAAGAAAGAAAATATATCATCTTTTCTCCTTCACTCTTCCACCAAAAATTAGCAGCAAATAGAGGGTAGAAAGCTTCAAAAATTTCAACACACTTATCTTTTCACAAGTAAGTGTTCTAGTGATCTTTTCTTGAAGATAGTTGTACTTTTGAGACCCCTAAAGCTTAAGCTTTCAAATGAGGGGACTATTGTGCAATATGGTAAAAATTTTAGAGTTTTTCCATGAGAGCTATCATTGTTATTTGCTACATTTTTATGGAAGAGATTGAGTCTTAGTCATTAGATGAACAACTTTTGTGAAATGTGTTGTCTTGAAAACACCTAATTGGACCTTGATGAAAAGGTTACAAATTTGTAGTAATTATGTGAAATGTTGAGTTTTGATGATAGCTATAAGAGTATTAAATGTTCACCTAGGCTTGTTGAAGGTAGAAATGTGATTAGAATTAATTTCCGAGCCTAGGGGTAAAATGGTCATTTTGCCAAAGTCTAGGGGCAAAATAGTAATTTTACCTAAGCATGATTATTGAAATGCTTTTAGTAATGTGGTGATTAAAATGAGCTAAATTGTTATTATAGAGCAAGAAGAACCGAGAATCCCCCTCGACCGGGGAAAGAACAAAGTCTCGGACTAGACCGACGAGTTGGCTCATTTTGAAAACGAGGTAAGTTTGTATGTGATTAATGCAACATCCATGTTAGTATAATTGAGAATGCTTGGTATCATATTGATGCATGATACTCTACTAAATTGAGTTATTAATGTTGAAAGAGATGTTGAGTTCCTAGTGGAGTATAATGAATATGAAAATGCTATCATCGGAATGAGAAATGAGTAAGGTCCCCTATAAGACCATGTCCGGTGCATGGCCTCGGCACCGAGTTGAAATCCTGTATAAGACCATATCCGGGATATGGCTTCGGTAATGAATATAAGAATCGTAAAAGACCATATCCGGGACATGGAATCGGTACTTGATGTGAAAGTCCATATAAGACTATATCCGGGATGTGGCATTGGCATTTAGAAGTGACTCCATGTAAGACCACCTCGAGGATGTGGCATTGACATTTAAAGGTGACTGCGTGTAAGACCACCTCAGGGATGTGGCATTGGCTTCGTACCTACATTAATGACGCTGAATATGCGTCTTTGACTATCTCTAGTGATTAATGGGATAAGTAGATGAGTTTAGAAGTAGAAATGAGAATTGTACTAAAGTTTTGTGAATGAGTTAACACAGGTACTCGTGAATGAGTCACGAAGAAACGATTACGATATGTGGCACTGTATGTGCTAAATAAGGGCAATTGTAAGTAAGTATGGTAAGAAGCCTATGACTTGTGCATGGTTAGTTAATGCCATGGATGGATTATATTATGAGCTTATTATTGCTACTTATTTCCATGCAAACTTACTAAGCTTTATGCTTACCCCTTTCATTGCCCTTTTCTCCTTGTAGTATTGCCAAGATAATCGAGGAACGTGGATGTAGGAGTTCAAAAATCACACTATCGACATCACTTTGGTATAACAATTTAGACTTATTTTGAGTATGGCATGTATAGGACTCGAGTATTTTGTTAAGTTGTAATTGTCAGCCAAAGTGTTGGCTATGTATGTTACTAAAGTTATTTTGTAAATGGTCTTATAAGTTAGGCCAATACTTGGCAAATTCCTATGCTTGAATGAAGATGAAATTCTTGAAGTTCATGCCTTGTGTTTGGATATGCCTTTGGGTTATGAGTTGTGTTGATATGAATTGGTGTATGTTCGTGTGCAATGTAGGGTGGCAAAGGGCTTGGTAAATAGCCATCTAATTGTGGGTAGACACACAGGCGTGTGTCTAGGCCGTATGTGACACACAGTCAGCCCTATGGGCGTGTGGATCGACCGTGTGTCCCCTTGCATGCTAGAATTGCAAGTCAGTAAGCCTTGTAGTAACCACACAGGCAGAGACACGGCCGTGTGTCTCAGCCGTGTGGGAGGCACGGCCTAAGACCTAGGTGTGTGCCAAGGTTGTGTGAAGTCTGCACATTAATTTTGGAATTTAATTCGACACACGGGCTAAGGACACGGGCTTGGGCCTTGGCCGTGTGACCTTAGTGTGATGATGATGTCATAATCAGAATGCCAAGGTTTTAGCACACGGGCTAAGACACAGGCATGTCAAGGTCGTGTGAGGGACACGGGCGTGTGTCCGGCCGTGTGAAATTGGTCAGGATCGACCATGGGTGGAAGACACGGGCATGTCTTAGGGGCACAAGGGCGTGTCCCTAGACCAACACGGGCATGTGGCCCCTGTTTTGAAGAAAAGTTTTCCAAGCTCGTAAAAGTTCCCGAATAGATTCCGAAACCTCTTGGAGTATGTTTAGGGCCTCGTGGACCAAGAATGAGCTAGTGATGGGTTTAAATGAAATTTTATAGCCCTATTTTAGACGTTTAAGCGTGATAAGTTAGGTAATGCCTTAACCCGGTTCCGGCTTTGAACACGGGTAAGGGGTGTTACAATGCATGTACCTCTCCATGCATTGAAGCCGTCCATGCATGTACCTTTGCATTAAATCCCTTTCATGCATATGGCTACAAATAATTCAAAGAACACATTAATTTGGTTTAAAACAAAGTTAATTCGGCTGCACTAGGACAAAATAAATACATGCTTTAAACTTAAACACATTAATAACATGTAACTAAGCAAGATGCATTAAATACTTGTATAAAATAAGACACATTAATTCAACTGGAACAAAACATATTAAAATCATATAATGAACTAAAAACATAATTATGTGCTTAAATTAATTTTAACCAACTAAAATAAATACTTAGTTTATTTCAGCAAATAAATGTATGAGCTAAAAAGAAATAGAAATGAGCTCAAATGAGCTGAATTGAGCTTAGTTCGGCTTGCAAGAGGTTGCAATGTGATCTTGTTGAGTTGGTCCAAGCTTTCTCAATATGTCCAGCCAATGTCTCGCCCCACACTTGGTTGACTAAGGCCAAAATGGCCTTTTTGAATTGCTTGGCTCGAGCTCGTGTAATCGGTTCTTGGGGCAGCTCCAATAGATCCTTGCTCGAGCTAGGTGCGGCACGGGGCGTGGCCGTATCAATACTTGGGTGAGAAAAATTTCCTTGAAAATGGCTTATTTTCGTCTAAACAGGCAGACACACAGGCGTGTGTCTCAGCCTTGTGTGACACACGGCCATGCGCACGGGCGTGTGGTTTGGTCGTGTGTCGCCTACATCTTAAAAATTGAGAAACGGAATGCTCAGAATTTGTCACACAGGCAGAGACACGGGCGTGTGTCTCTGCCGTGTGAATCCTGCACCTAATTTTCAAAAATTAAATTGTCCACACGACCTAGCACAAGGGCGTGAGGCTGGCCGTGTGACCCAAGTCAGAGAGTTACACGGGTATGAACACTGGCTGGGACACGGCCTAGGACATGGGCGTGTCATTTGTTCACACGGCCTACCCACATGGGCGTGTGACCCCTGTATTTAAGAAAAAATTTAGAATTTTGCGAAAAATTCTTTGAATTTCCGATATAATATCGATTTGCTTTTAATGCATAAATTGGGTCTCGAGAGTCCATTTAAGGGACAATATGATTGATTTTGAATATGAATAGTAAATGACATGAATTAATAATATTTGATATGTAAACTTTGGCAATGCTCTGTAACCCTGTTCCGGCAATGAATATGGGTTAGGGGTGTTACACTAGAAGAGACTAAAGACATAACTAATAAATAAAACTCCAGAAGAGAATCGGGTACCTGAAACGGAAAAATTAAAATAGTGAAAATAAGAGATCTTGATAAGTTATGTTAATATGAGGAAATGCCGAACCGATAATAACAGTGGTAAACAATAGTTTTGCATGCAATATTATTATTAAAATAATGAAACAAAAGGAGGATCTTGAATAAATTTATTGAGAAATATGGTTATGGAATAAATTGTTCAAAATAGAAAGACGCAACTCAAGTACAATTAAATTTGTGGAGTTTTTGGACCAGTAGTCAAAATACCTGAAGGTATAAAACCAGTTATGGTGCAAATGAAGTAATTTTGCAAAACGGAATAAAGTATGAAGTTTTCCGCTCAGTCCTGGCATTGATTATGAAAAATATATAATATTCTTTTGTGGTGGATGCAATAACCTTTAGATATATTATTTTGAAAATTCATAAAAGATTTAACTTGCGTCTAATGGTTATGGTTATAACCTTTTATGAATCACTATATAGTAAAGATTATATTAAAATCCTTGAAGGATTTAGAATGCTAGAAGCATATTGAAATTCTCGTGGAATTCTTCATTTATATTAATTGAAATAATTTAAACATATGTGGTAAATAGTAGTTGAAGGAGGATTATAAAATGATCAAAAATACTTATTTGTGTTTTTATAGAAGAATCGTGATTAAAGTTTGTTATGATTATTGTTGAAACTCCTAAAGAGATCAAAATATATTTCCCCCAAATTTCCCTCACTCATGACTTTCAAAAGAATGGTAATATAAATGCTTAGCAAATACATTCAAATAGTCATTTGAAAAACTAATATTCAAGATTGAATATGTAGAATATGAGAAAGTATGTGATGTTTTCATGAGGAGGAATAAATACGCGTTGTATTATTTTTCCCTTAACTGAGGTTTTGTCCCATTGGGTTTTTTTAGTAAGGTTTTTAATAAGACGACATATTATGCATATTATAAATATGTGTACTCTTTTTCTTTCATTAGGAAATTTTTTTTCCTACAGGGTTTTTATCTTAGTAAGGTTTTAACAAGACACATTATCTATCAATGGACATCCAATAGGGAGTCTTATGAATATCTTATTAAGTGAATGTGCATTAAGATTAAGATAAATTTTGAACTTTAAATTCTAATAGTCATTAGAATTAGATCTCTACTCCATTTATACTTATTATGCTTATAAATAGACTTTGAATAAGCTTTATAAATATTTTGATTGATTAGTAAAAATGCGCTCTCTTTGCTCTCCTATTCTTTTTATTCTTTACTCTCTATATATTTATTTTATAACCGAAATAATTTTATATTCTTTTATTAAAAAATAAAATACAAAAGAATTCAAATATTATTTTCTCAAAATTTTAATTAGTATATTATTATTTTATAAAACAAGAAATTGGTCCATCCGACGGATAGAAAACTAATTATATAGATTTGATAGGATTGGTATAGATGTATAGAATATAGATTGGGGCATAAAGGGTGAGCTCTAGGCTGAATCCAAAGGCTAGAACGTTGGTGACGGCCGAAAATAGGAGTTGAATCCATTAAGTGATGTGTCGTCTGTCAGCCAGGATCTCCGCCTCCCCCGGGGACCACACTCAAACCTCCACTACATGCCACGTTGCACCTCTTCCACTCTCCACTCGTGCGGTGCGGCGCGTTCAACTACCTCCTCTCCTTTAAACATTCTTTTTGTTTTTATTTTCTCCTCTCTCTCTCCGTCAAACACTGCAAATTTTCCTTTCACTTTCAAAACAGATCACTCATTTTCTTCTTCTTCTTTTTTACTTTCTTCTTTCTGGTCTTGTAGAGACTAGAAAACAAAAATCTGATTTTGTTCAATTTGTAAAAAGAGGGAAGAGTTCAAATTATCGACACTATGTATTAACCAAAATTATATTTTTCAAGGGCTATTCGTAATCTTAGGGCTGATAAGCAGATCCGCTTTAATCTCTTTGTTTTGTAAGAAGTAAGAACCAATTGTAAACATTTTGCATTGTTCTAAAGAAGGTACTTTTGTCCAAGCAAAAACCTCTGTTTTCAGAATGTCATTTAACTTCCCCAAAATATTTTTTGGCTAGGGTTATTTGTATCTTTTTATCATACATTTACTTCAATTTTATGTCTCTATCAAATTTAGACAATAACATATTACAAAAAGGTATTTTTTTTCATTGTTGGATTGGTTTAGTTTATATGCATTTCGTTTTAATTGTTTTTGGGTCCCGAAATTTGGTTCATATAATTCACATATTGATCCGTTTCTCGGTTCGTTTGAGTTATTTTCTTCGATTTGGGGATCTGGGTTCTTGTTGATTGTACTTTAAGCTTTTTGGGATCTCTCGAATTAGCAATCTCTTTGGGATATCCTTTTGATTTGGGATCTGAGTCTTTCTGATTCACTGGAAAGCTGCATTCTTTTTATGTAATTCAAAATAAAAAATTCCAAACCTTCTTTTTTATCCTAACAATTCCAACATTCAAGAGAGAAAATTAGGACTTTTTTTTTTTTGAGGATCATTGAATCCTACAACAAGGAAGGGAACTACATTGAATGAGGCAGTTTCCTGATTGGAAAGCAAACTGAGGCTATAAATTATGGGTTGCATTTGCTCGAAAGGTTCTCGAGCAAATGAATACGTTGAAAATAACCATGGAAAAAGAGACAAGGCCCACAAGAACTCGAGAAAAACCGCAAAAAAGTTATCTGTTTCCTTTAAAAGGGACAATGTGGTGGTTGAGGCGGATGCCACTGCACGGTTGATCTCGAATCAGCAGCCAAACCACAGTGCCGTTTCAGGGCCTTCGTCCTCTTCTGATGATGAAGAAAAGAAGGCAGCATTGGCGGTTTTTGAGAGGTCTAAAGGGACCCCACCGGAGCTGCAAAGGCGTCCAACAACGGAGGCGGATGAGAGGGGTGGACAAGGGCGGCCGAGGATGTCCAGGATCATAAATGCAACTGGTGGCGAAAGAGGTGCACAGGTGGTTGCTGGTTGGCCTTCTTGGCTAGCAGCAGTAGCTGGGGAAGCCATCAATGGTTGGATACCTCGAAAGGCAGAGTCATTCGAGAAGTTGGAGAAGGTCTGCTCAATAGCTTTATCTTTTATTGCTTATTTATAGTTTCGTTTCTTGTTTCTGTCCATTAAAGAAATTTGTGTTTTGCTTATGCATATCTACTTTGAAATTTATAATTTATAAACTAGCTACTACTGTGCAGTTAAAATGGGTGTATGTTTCATTAATGTGCATCTCGATACAAATTATGACAACCTTTATGAGGCCTTTAGCTCTTTGCTTTATTGGTGTAATCTTCTATGTCTGTTCTTTTTCCTCTTTCAATAAATATAGTATACATTCCTGCTAATAATGTAGATTGGCCAAGGAACCTACAGCAGTGTGTACAAAGCTCGTGACCTTGAATCAAATAAGATAGTTGCCTTGAAGAAAGTTCGATTTGTTAATATGGACCCTGAAAGTGTTTGTTTCATGGCAAGAGAAATTATTATTCTACGTCGGCTTGATCACCCTAATGTCATGAAGCTTGAAGGTCTAATTACTTCTAGGGCGTCTGGAAGCTTATACCTTATATTTGAATACATGGAGCATGATCTTGCCGGGCTATTAGCAACACCTGAGGTTAAGTTCACTGAAGCTCAGGTACGTTCATATTTTCAATATTTATTTGATTAATGTTGCTCAGATCTGCATAAAATTTGTGATTCCATGGTGGAGGAAAACAGTTTCATAAGAAGTCTGTCACATTGTGAACTGTTATTGGATTTTCAATGATATTTGATGGAACATATTGTGCATGTAGCAAATGATCAGCTGCCTGTACTAGTGGAAGCAGTTTTCTTTACCAAAGTTGTAACCTTTAATTATATATACTGTGTTACCATTTGACAGCAAAGAATTATGTTTAACCCTTTTTTTAGCTCAAATGAAAGGAAGGGACTTGGTTATTTGGGTGTTGAAGTGCTGGATTGTATGTGTAACCATGCAGATAAAGTGTTATATGCAACAGCTGTTTCGCGGACTTGACCATTGCCATAGTCATGGTGTTTTACACCGTGATATCAAGGGCTCAAATCTCTTGATAGACTGTAATGGAAACCTCAAGATTGGTGATTTTGGACTGGCAACCTTTTTCCATCCCAATCAGAAGCAGCCTCTAACAAGTCGTGTCGTAACCTTATGGTACCGCCCTCCTGAGCTTTTGCTTGGTTCTACAAACTATGGAGTTGCTGTTGATCTGTGGAGTTCTGGTTGCATACTTGCAGAATTATTTGCTGGGAAGCCTATCATGCCTGGAAGAACTGAGGTACTTTTTTCATTTTTTGAGGGTATTGACACATATAATTTGAAATTCCTTGTGCATGGCGAGCTTCTAATGAAGCTTTTTATTTCTTATGATGACATGGAATTATTACCGTACTCATGTATGCATGACTATATATGTTTATTAGTTATGTGTGTTTGTGGATATGTGCGTGTTGTTGCCCGTGCTTAACAAGATGGAAAAATATAAATGCAAACAGAATTTGGGTTCCTTTTTGACACTATGGCATTGGAAGACCTGGATGCCAAAAGTTAATCTTAAAGTCATACTAGCATCACTCTGCTATGATCTAGGCATAGAATTGTTTAGAACCTAAGCTATGATCTTAGTCAGGGGTTTGGCATTTGTTTGAATTTGCTTATCATCTCATTTTGCACATATTTAATTGTCAAATTATTTGCTCATTATGTGCTTGTATCACCTTTAAGGTGATTTTTGGGTTGGAGGTAGCATTGCTGGTGTTGACAGCCACAAAAATCATCTATTTTAGTTGATAATTTACTGGACCGTGGGTTCAGTGATGTACTGCTCAGCATTTATAATTGCCATTGTCATGACATGATTATGCAATGAATGTGTACTCTAGAACTGCCTACAAGTTATTTTTCAGAATTTACTCATAGAAATATCCAAAGTGCAGTGCACTTGCAGTTGAGCTTTTTAGTTCAACTTCTGGTAAGTGACGATCTGATTGTTTATCATTTTTAGGTCGAACAACTGCACAAAATCTTCAAACTCTGTGGATCACCTTCTGAAGATTATTGGAAAAGATCAAAATTGCCACATGCAACCATTTTCAAACCTCAACATCCTTATAAAAGCTGTGTTCTCAAGACATTCAAGGACTTTCCTGCATCTGCTTTGGTCCTTTTGGAGGTTCTTCTTGCAATAGAACCCGAGTGTCGTGGAACTGCTTCTTCAGCACTTCAGAGTGAGGTGAACCTGAGACGTTCAATCTCTTTTAGTTGTACTTGTTACCTTGTAGTCTTCTTTTTGGGATTTATCTTTTTGTTAGTCCAACTGGTTCTGTTTATGCTTTTTCCTTGAAAACAATTTAAGTTCATACTTTTTCTTATACAAGCAAGATGACCCTTTTAATTCCTATCTTATTGGCTTGAACTGCATTTGAACATATTACCATTGGTTGATTTGCTAATAAGGGAAAGAAATCCTTATAATAAACAAGAAGCCTGTCTTTCAATTGCATTTGAAATGTTGTTAGTCGTCATCTTTATAATTGCAACCTTAACTTTTCGTTGGGACTTGGGACATTCAGATGTCCAGCCTGTTGGTTCATTTGTGCATATGTCAGCTCTTCTTGCTTGATAAATGGCATGTTCATTAAGGTCAACTATGAAATAGTCATTGCACAGCTTGTGTTGGGTCCTGCTGGGATGTTCATCTTTGGAATGTAAACTATATTGGTTGCTTATGATTATCCTACCTTTTCATCCTTCATACATGTCATCTCATTTTGGTAATTTTGTTTTAACTCTGAAGTTTCTCTTCCAGTTCTTTACAACACTTCCTCTTCCTTGCGACCCATCTAGCTTGCCCAAGTATCCACCTAGTAAGGAGTTTGATGCCAAGCTTCGAGAAGAGGAATCTAGAAGGTAGTTATCTGCTCCTACTTTGTATTAAAAATTTTGATCTCATCAATGTTTAAACAACATTTTGTGAAAATTATCTTGTGTCTTATTAAACTTTTGCCTATATTCTGGTCATTTAGTTCATTATACTGGAAGCTCTAATAACTTCATTGTGATTTGCATTTGGTATTACGTCTTGAAATGTTTAGAAATAGTTAAAATGTTATAAAATCTTATAAAAGTTTAAAATATTCTAATTAAAATGTATAAAAGTAGTTATAAAAGAAGGGCATTTTGGTAATTTTAGTTTGTCTCAAACCTGCACAAGCTGTACCCAGAAATTTTAATTGAAAATCTGCCCTGCCCCCTAATCCAGTTCGTCTTTTATTTTTTTTTTAAATGCCCCTATAGGGTCAGGACTGATATTGACAGATTTGGGTTATTTTGCCATCTACTAGAAAGGGATGAAAATTCTCAATTTGAATTAGTTTGTGTTATTGAGAACAATCTCGCTCTCTAAAGTTCCACACCCCCCCCCCTCCCGCGCCCAAAAAAAAAAAAAAGTATAAAAACAACTGTTCTTCCTGTTTAAAAACTTGAAAACCAGGCAGAGAGCTGGTGGGAAAGTACATGCAGTTGATCCTGTTCGAAAGTTTTCCAGAGAATCTATAGCTGTTCCTGCCCCAGATTTCAATGCTGAGTTACAGGCATCCCTACAGGTACTTCTAACTTGCAAGATTTATTTGCTATTGCACAGTTCATATGTTTTTGATAGTATTTAATATGGTGTTTGAACACTTTCCAACTGAAAATCAGTCTTTTGGTCACGACTGATGTTTGTTATGTTGCTTGATACAGAAACGGCGAGGACAGTTTGATGCTAAAAGTATCAGTGAAGTATGCTACCCTGAAGAAGATAGAGGTGCTGGCTTCCCTATTGAGCCTTCAAAAGGAACAGAAAGAGTTGTATACAACTCTCATTTTGGCCAGTCAATGCACCCTGGTAAGTTTGAATCTTCACGGAATAAGAAGACGACTGAGATTGAGTCTATGAAGGCTTCTGCTCGAGCATTTGGTTTTCCAAGGAAGCCTGAAGAGTTGAAAACTCAGACAACATGTGTTCATCGTGGAGCTGTTGAATTGTCCCGATTTTCTAATTCAATTGCAGTTAGAGGCAGTTCACGGTTTGATATGACCAAAGAGAATAATATAAATCCTCAATGGCCTGAGGAGCGTTTTAATTCCGGATATAACCATCTGGATAATGCTGAGTCATCTGAAAAGCACGATTTGTCCCATGGTTTACTCGATAGACCAAAGGCTTCAGATGTGAAGGATGAACAACCATCTTCCAAGGAATCAGCCGTGGTAAGGGAATTTTGTACAATTAGAATTAGTTTTATCGACATGTATTTTTGACTTCCTATTTCTTTTCCTTTACTGGTAGATTCGATATCCATTCTAATCACAACTGATTTCTGAATGCAAGGATTTTATGTGATATCCATCTTCTAGAAAATCCATGAAAATTTGAAGCTAGAAGTGTATACTAGGCGAGGAACACAATTTATAATGATTGCTTTTATGTTGTTCATGGCACAATTTTATCGGTTTCAACTATCTGGAGTTACTAACACTTAAATTTTGGTGTGTGAATCCAGGGTTATGTTTCCATGAATAATCGAATCCACTATTCTGGACCATTGATGCCTTGCGGAGGAAACCTTGAGGAAATGCTTAAAGAGCATGAGAGACGGATTCAGAATGCTGTTCGCAGAGCTCGTTCGAACAAGACAAAGGCAAAAATTAACTTTGATGACAATGGACAGACTGAATCACTTCTATAACACGAGAAGTGACAGTGAGAAACTGGAAAAATGCTTATACCTGTTCCATGCCGATCTGGAAACTCAGCAGAGTGGTCATAATTTAATTATTAGGAAGAAATATTTTTGTTTTGGAGATTTGACACGTCTTGCTGCCAGATGATGTTCAATAATCATGGAAATCCTGCAGCAAGGACAAATTTTTTCCGGCCAAAGTTCACTCCGGAAGTTCTATAAAAAATAAAAAAAAAGCAGCTCTGTTCGACAGAGAATGTTGAGTGGTATTTGGTGATTATCTTTGAAATTCGGCCATTTTGTTGTTACCTTAGGTACAGGTTTGTGTCATTGTTCAACTTTCTGAACTATGCTTTGTACAGATAAAATAGGCTTCTTACAAAATTTATAATCAAGTTCACTGCATTTTTAATTTTTTGGGTTTGTAAAGGTCGAATCATCTGCTCGAATTTACTCAATCTTATCATCTACCTTTAGGAAAAACCATCTCTTTAATTTTCTTAAAGCGCAATTTAATCTAAGGAGGACAATATTTGTGAATTTGATTGATATAATAATAAACTTATTATATTTGGAAGAAAAAATTTGTATATATTACCTTCAATCAGAAATAAATTGAAGAATGAAGGTTTAATTTGTAATTATATCCATGTAGATTTGATAGAAACATTTTAGAGGAAGCAATTTACTGAAATTGATCTCCCTAGGGTTTTTGTTCACATCCCCCGTTGTTTGGTAAAGATATGGGATTGGTTGGAGATGGGATTCGGTGGACCATGAACGCTTCCATTGCCTTATCACCAACCAACAACCAAAATAGAAAACGTTTTCAGTCACAATGAATAACTTGTTATTGTTTGAAACATCATTCAGCCAGCAAATTCTGAAAACAAAGGCTTCCCAAATCATCCCTTGCTGTTGGACCTTAAAATTAATAACCTTATAAACCCACAAATTGGGTCAAATCCATGAAATCTTTTTATTATTATTTTTTAAAACTGCAGTTCCCACACAAAAAATGAAACCACCAAACTTTAGATGTGCCAACCGCAATATTGCTTGCTTGCTTCACCCACAATCCTTGCAGATGTTTTGTCTTCATCAAGAATCTGACGTTTCTTCCCTTTGTTTCCAAGCATAATGGAAACCATATCATATCATAGTATGTTTCACCCATTTTTATGTATTTGCAGCTCAAAACCTCTCACAAATATAATAACCAATACTCTGCATCAAGGAAAAAAAACATTTCTTGCAGACCAACATGAGGCCTAAAGGCAGTCAAGCCCTCAATTTTAAAGTCCTCCTTTTAGGAGTTTTCTTTGCTTTTCTCCTCCTTTTTGTGTTAAGATCAAGTATATCATCTTCTCAAGATGATACATCGGATTTACAAACATTTGCCGCAGCTAAAACCTCTAATGGTGTTAAAGAAAGCAAAAGTGGAGCAAATTGCTCGCCATCTTGTGACAAGATTCCACGCTCTCTAGCCCAAGCTCTCATTCACTACGCAACTTCGAGTATCACTCCGCAGCAAACACTGAAAGAAATCTCTGTCACTGCCAAAATTCTAGAGAAGAAGTCACCATGCAATTTCCTAGTATTTGGCCTAGGCCATGACAGCCTTATGTGGAGTTCCCTCAACTACGGTGGGCGAACAGTTTTCCTTGAAGAAGATGAGGCTTGGATTGAGCAAATCCGGCGTCGGTTTCCCATGTTGGAGTCCTACCATGTGACGTATGATAGCAAGGTAAACCAAGCTGAGAATCTCATGGACGTGGGCAGAGGACCTGAATGCACAGCAATTGCTGACCCTAAATACTCAATGTGCCAACTTGCATTGAAAGGTTTGCCAAGTGAAGTTTATGAGATGAAATGGGACTTGATAATGGTAGATGCACCGACCGGATACTACGAGGATGCTCCGGGGAGGATGACCGCCATATACACTGCGGGTATGATGGCAAGGAATAAAGAGAAAGGAGAGACTGATGTCTTTGTGCATGATGTGAATAGGGTGGTCGAAGATAAGTTCTCCATGGCATTTTTATGCCAAGGGTACATGAAAAAGCAAGAAGGAAGGCTTAGACACTTCAGAATCCCTAGCCATAAGGATAGCTTGGAAAGACCCTTTTGCCCTGAGTGATCTTACAAATTTCTTGCCTGCCTTTTTCCCTCCATCAATTCTTTGTTATATTGTTGATTGATGCTGTTTCACGGGGGAATTATCCTATTTTTTTGTTCTTTTGTTTTGTTTGATCAAAGCAAAATAGGAAAGCGTAGCACTATTGCATTGCAAATTGCTATGCATGCATTTCTTTGAACTCAGATATAGAACTGCAGAATTTATAATAAAGGATCAGTTCCGTATTCCGTCGTTAATTTCTAACTGCATCTTCAGCAATCCAGTCATTATTTATTTATTTCTGGGGGTTGCTTCATATTTTCTTTAAAATCTCTTTATATATGCTATACATACATTTTCATTTGGTATAAATACCACTAAATCCCTGCAAATTTCAAATTTTGGTAAATTTATCCCTTTGGAAAAGAGAGAGACTTACTCTTTCCTTGAATAAAAACAATAAACGGCGGTGTTAAATATTTTGCGTTTAATTGGGATTTGCTTTCTTTTCAAAATTTCAAATTTTTTACAAAAGCTTTCTTTTCAAAGTTCATCACAAAGTCTTTTCTTTCCTGACGTGCTTACGATATGAATTTGTCTAAACTCACGTTATGTGAGGTTTGCCCATCATCGTTCTGAGACACATAGAGAACCCAATTGGGTAATCATTTCCCTTTTAGTTCCTTTTCAGAAGGCGTCATTTTCATGACTTAATATACATGTAAGGTTACCAATCCAGGCTAAACTTTTAAAACGAAAACAAATTACTAATTCAAGTTAAATCTGTGTCACATGTATTTTCGAATCCGCAACAAATGCTGGAGCTCAGTTTCAAACATATTTATTCGCAGACACTTCATACATTGAAACATACTAAGCTCAATCTTCTTAATCCACAATAAGCAACCAATATAACACACTTCTCATAACATGCATTTCAACATTTAGATACAACCATGCTTCACCTTACATTACTCATGCATCATTCAACACATGCTTGAACCCATCAGACTCTGTACCAGATTTACATATTATTCTTAACAATATTCACTCAATTATAGATATCTTTTAGGAATCATTTACCTTACCTATTATACCCTTCATGATCTTGGCATCACCTTTCGGTTTGTTCCACAAACATCAAGGTATGAATGATACCACGCAAGAGCCAATTTAGAGACTCACTTGACACCCACGAATAGTAACTTGAACTCTAGATTCAACATTCAACATGAAACTGCAACGGCCACCATTAAAACTCATTCGTATAACCTTTACCATCATCTCAAACCCAAATAACCTCATGCAAAGCTTTACTTCTTCATCTTACTATTCATGCACTCTTACAGACTTAGTCTTTCATAACATAACATGCAGAGTTATAAAACTTACCCAGACACGAAGCACCTCATTATAACAATCCAGAATCACAACTTCCAGCTTAAGGAAGGAAGAAATGCTTGCAGTTCCTTAAGAATCAGATACTAATACTTTTAAAAAAAAATGGAGAAGATAACTTCCCTTATAACAACCTAAACTCGATCTGGACGTTATAGCTAGATTTGGAGATGCTACGTAAAACAGTTGTAAATCCCACTTTCGTTTATTTGAAAACATCGTGAACTTTTGTTTTTAAAAGATCGTTTTATTAGAAAACATGTTTGACATAATTATTTAATTAAAAACTTTGTTTGTTTACATTTTCTAAATAAATCGAATACTTTGCAATGAAAATTCTTAGATCGTTATATTTTGGAAAACCAAGTTTGTTTCCTTGAAAACATTTGATTGCAGGAAAATAATCATTTTCAGTAAATCGTTTTATCAATATCATGCAAAAATCCATAATAAAATTCAAAACTGAGACTGTCCCAAAATGTCCAAACAGTCCAAATTTTCCAAAAAAACCATTTTAAAATAGTTAAAGAAACGAATTACTAATGTAACTGAGCTCCCGTCGCACCGACCTGCCTAAGTATGAGGATTACCTGAAAATATTAGTTAAACCTAAAGTGAGTTTTGAAACTCAGTGTATAACGATAAACTTAACACAATAAAATACATATTAGACAGATCTATTATAGCAGAGCAGAGCAAATACAACACATAAGCCTACCCCCAGTCGCTACACACCAACTCGGTCCATCCTAACATACCATATGGGTGTAAAGCACTCATTCATCCTTACACACCACTTAGTGTCCACATGACACTTTACAGAATAGTTGTAGCTAAGCTGCCGGATCAATAGGCGATTTACCGCCTTTTATAGAATCACTTTCTCCACATGTTATTTACAACCCAACCTAGATGCAGATAAAAAGTACATAAAATATCATACATATTCAGAGCAGAAATTAAACATGACATAGTTTTACATGCACAACATAACATATACGAACCACATGCTTATTATACGTATTCATTATTCTTACGGATGGTAGAATTTGTACCAACAGATGTCCAAATTTCATTTCTTATAATATATTTAGTGTCATACCGATCCTACGGAAGGCCCACAGTCAATTAGGACGACGTGTCCGGCCCTAAGGAGAAATTCTGAACTTTAAGCCCACACGCCCGTGTGGTCCACACGGCCCAAAATAACTCAGACTGTGTGTCAACACAGTCCAGCACACGGTCTGTCACACGGCCATATGTCACATACGATCTGTCACACAGTCGTGTGTCTCACACGGCCTACCACACTACCGTGTGGCATCGACAGTGCCAAATTTTGACTTTTGCTGTTCGCTGTTTTCAAGGTTTGTCGTTACACACCTGATTATTTTCTGATGCTAATTCAACACGTGTAATCCCAGAACCTATATTGATAATTAACCCAACCAATTTCAATAACGATTTGCGAAAACATAACTAATAATCAACCCCAATCAAACTAAAACAACCTTTCATAACACAACCACACATTTACCGATGAACGAGCAACTACTACGCAAATTCTAAATCGCTGGAGGGTCGCTCACTGCCTCTTGTACTACTCCTAAAAATGCATTAGAATTAATACAATATCACTAATCTGATTTAACACAACCCAACGTCCAACACATCTTAAAGAAAAAAAAAGCATAACATACTGAACTTAAATACTTACCCTTAGATTTGTAGTAAAAAAATAACCACTATTGCTTAAAAAAAAACAGCAGCCCAACATTTAAAGAAAATTCCCAAAACAAAATCGAAAGAACAGACGAAAGGATGAAAATAAGAAAAACAAAATTTTGGAATTGAAATTTGCGGCGTAGGTTAGGGAAATAACAGAAGTGGGAACGTGGGTTTTGGTTTTTTTACAAAATAAATAAAACAAAAATAAGATGGAATTAATTTAAAAAAAAATGGATAAGCACAACATAAATTAAACACATTGTTTTATTTAATTCAAAACAAACCCAAAAGATAAAACATTTTAATTTAACTACTTGATTTTATTATTATATATATTTTAAAACAAACTCATTTAAAATTAACTTCAAAATTATTTTGATAACGAAAAATTATTTTATTTTAAAATCAGATAGGCCCAAAAAGAAAAACGATTGAATTGAGATTTAAACTCAAGACCCTAACACATAACTAGAGCCCCTAACCACTAAAACAAATACTTACTAACAATAGAATCTAACAACCATGACCACTAAAATTTTGGGGCATTACATCCCGTACTCCTCCTAAATACAATTATATATAGCCTAAGTCCCTTTTAGAACTTGACACGTGTCACTTTCTTTCAGAATTATCCCTATAATGGCCTACAACCTTTGGAAAGAACATAAGTGAAGGTCCAATGTTTTATTTACTCCATTACTCAATCCAATTGATTTCTAACTAAATCACCTTGTATCCTATCTTAAATACTTACAACATGATCAGCACAGTAACTTAAACAAACTTGGCGCACATCGCGCCCTTAGCGTTAATCTCACTTGCAAATTTCTCTTACCCGGCTCTTCTCCCTTACGACTCCACTTTCTTAAATCAATCATTACTTAATATTTTGACTTCGACTATGCGCCCAAATTTATATGCCACAAGAAACGATTGGCAAATAGAACTGCATTATACAGATTACTTTTAGACTACGCGCCAAAACTTAGAACCCGCTAAACTGAGATGTTCCAGGGAAGACACATCATCTTTCTTTCCACTATCTTAGCTATTTATAACTTGATTAGGAATAGATTAATTTAACTAATCTTGATTATAACATTAATTAATCTTATTTTTATTCTTTAATTATAATTACCACAATCCACTACCTCCTATTTAAACTTGGTTAAATAACCATTTTTGTTCTTTGGGTAATTGTTATATAGGTCCCAAGCTTTTTTTTAATTAAAATTCAATAAAAATTAAACTTTTACAATTTAGTCCTTGAATTTAAAAAAAAATCTCGGTTAAATTACTTATTCGATCTTTAATATATTTTCATATAAAATTAGTAAATATTCTCATTTTACTTTTACAGACTTGGTTTATGGAAATTAAGTTTCAAAATCTCATTTTCTGATACCACCTAAAATCGGATTGTTTATTCTATTCTCTCAAAAATCAAAACAATATCAATTAACAAGTAAATTGTTTTGTATCAATGATTTTTTAGGGTTTAATTAATTTTTTTATAATTCAATGGAATCATAAAATAAAAAAAATAAAAACATGATTACTAAATATTAAAAAGTAATAATATTTCATAATTAATTACCTTAATCTTTTAATCATTGATGCATGTAAAGATATCATCCAAAACTAACTGAGTCGGAGAAAGCATACATTTATTATGTGAACAACAAAAGAAGCTAACTTTGATGCAAGACGTAACATATTAAAGAAAACATGAAATACGTAACTCCAATCATTGTTGATCGGGAAAGTAGCTATCATACTTTGGTCTTCTAGTCTATAACTTTTTCTATTATTTATCTTTTATAAACTAGGTTAAGAAGCCCCTACCATGAATGACATTTTAATCACTTAAATAATTAATAATATCTTGATTAAACACTTTCAATAACAATTACTATCGTCAAGGGTCCTTGATGTAAGCCATTCGGCTTAAACTTGGATACATTCTTCCCGTTACATGCACATAATGTTTTAATTAAGAGGAATTAATATCTTCAAGGAATGGATAATCGGTGTAACCAAGGACGGGATCCGAAATGTAGAAAGTGTCTCGATTGTACTTGTTAAGAGGAGCATTGTGCTGAAATCGCCTTGGTAAATCTGGATTAGCTAAGAACAACCTCCCAAATGCAACCAAATCCGAGTAATTATCAGCAATAGCCTTGTTACCATCGTCTACGTTGTACCCTCCGGCAGCAATGAAAGTCCCCTTGAAGGCGTTCCTCATTGGCAGAAGACTATGAGGAGTTTCATACTTGTCGTTTATTTTAATCATCCGTGGCTCAATAACGTGAAGATAGAGAATGCCAAACTTGTTAACTGCATTCGCCATGTAAAACGCCTAGTGCTTCAGGGTTTGATTCACTAGCTTCCATGTAACTGGCGTAAGGTGATAGTCTCATTCCCACCTTATCAGCTCCTATTTCATTAACCACCGCTTCGACTATTTCGAGCGGAAACCGGCACCTATTCTCCAAGCTTCCACCATACTTTTCTGCCCTGTCATTCACTTGGTCTTTCATGAATTGATCAAGTAAGTAACCATTTGCACCGTGGATCTCAACCCCATCAAATCCTGCTTAATACTCTTCTTTTAATTACAATGATCAATTTTCAATCTATGATAACTTAAACAAGTATTCATACATATATTCTCACCCGCTTCAATGGCATTTCGGGCAGCCAGCCTGACATCATTGACAATGCTGGGAATTTCATCGGTTCTAAGCCGACGAGGAGGTGACCAATCCATCCCATCAAGGCCCGGTGTCACCCCTTTATCAGTACAAGAGATTGGAGCTTGACCATTAGGTTGAAAAGCTGTAGTACAAAATTTTATACAAGGTATAAGAACATTTCTTCACCTAAACGAAACGATTCTAAGCATTGTGTTATAGTTGTAATGGCCTAAATTCAAGGTTATCGGAACAATGGTTTCGTAACCATAAATCCGATTTAAATAGAAATTTATTTCAATATATTTGCATGAATATTTATATGATAAAAAATATTTTTATAAATATTTATAAAATGTTAGTAATGTGGTATTAAAATTTCGTTAGAAAATTTTAACGTTTGGGTAGGTAATTAAATGAAAAGGACTAAATTGAAATGAAAGTAAAAGTTGAATTATAGATTAAAAGAAATTATAAAGGACCAAAATGACAATTATGCCATTTTGTAAAGTTGAGGCGGTGTATTGTATAAAAATTGAGATTTTTATAAAGATAATTATTATTATAAATTAATAATAAGATATATTATAAAAAGGAAAGGAGAAAAGAAACAAAAGCAAAAAACAAAAAGAAGAACAGAGAGCAAACGTGAAGGAAAAAAAGAAAAAGAGAAAAGAAAGAAGAAAAGGAAAAATTGAAAGTTTGAAGCTTGGATATTTAATAGGTAAGTTAATTTAGCCCTTTTCTTTTAATTTTGATACTTTATAAGTTTTAGAACAAAGTTTTGATGAATTTAAGTTGAAGTTTTTGAAGTTTTAGAGTTTTTGAATATAGCATATGATGAATAAAATGATGAATTAGTGGTTTAATTGAAAGAATTTGAAGTTAGAATTGGATAAAGGACTTAATTGCAAAACAAGCTATAAGAAAACAGTTTTGGGACAGCAGCAGTAGAGTAAGTTTGAAAATTCACCAAAATTCGTAGAAGTGGAATTAGAAGTTGAATGAGATATGAAATTAAACCTTATTGAGTCTATTTTCATATGAAAGAAACAGGGAAAGAAAAGAAATTCTGTATTTTGAGATATTTGGATTTTTGTAAGACTGGTTCAGAATGAATTCGGGTTCCTTTGTTTTGAATTTAGAAAATCATCAAAAATTGAATAAAAATAATTATGGGCTTAAATTTATATATATGGAATCCTGAATGAATCTATTTTCAATAAAAATAAATGAGAACATCATCCGAATTCTGTATGGGAAGATAATTAATATTTAGTGAAGAAGGGTCAGAACTGCTAGATAGCAGAACAGATGTGATTTTAATGAATAAACTGTACGAATTGGCTAAGCCAAAAATTCTGGAAATTTTATGGTATGAAGACATGTGAGTCTAGTTTCAGAGAAAATTAACGGTTCTTCATTTTGAGTTCTGTAGCTCGAGAAATAAATAATTTAGTGACTGTGACTCAAGTAGACAGCTTTGAATAAACTAAAAATAATAATAGAATTATAGAAAATGCTACATGTGAACATGAAATGTATTGAATTGATGATTGAATTTATTTATTTAGATTCGGAAAACTCAAATACGAAGCTAGATCGAGGAAAGGAAAAAGTCCCGGATTAGTAGATTTTGTATACGAACTAGTATCGAGGTAAGTTCATGTAACTTGAATTATATTCTTAAATGCTTGAAATGTATGTTATTGATGTGAATATAGTTTGAATGTTCATTGTATGAAAATTTATGCAATATTGATATTTTTGATAAAAAGGGAAAGAAATCCCGGTTGAATGAAAGGAAAATTCGATGGATCTCTGAAAAGGAATTTACGGTAAAAAGGATCTAGCCCGGACGGGTGATCCTATCCTGATATAGCCCTCCCGAAGAATATGTGGAAAATGGATTTAGCCCGGACGGGTAATCCAAATTAGGGTCTGAATTTAGCCTGGACTGGTAATTCAGATCCAAGCTCATTAGAGTAATTGTCGTTGCAGGGGATTTAGCCTGGACTGGTAATCCCGACAATACTCTATGAGTTTATATTACAGGGGATTTAGCCTGGACTGGTAATCCTGCTGCAAAGATGAGGTTCGCGGGAGTGTGCTCTCTGAAATGAAAATGTGCGCACATGAATATGAATTGACGGACCCGGATTTGTACACTAAAGTGTACCTCTAAAAAAAATCCATTGAAATTTCGAGTAATTCAACGGGATAAATATGGAAAAAATAACAAGGAAATGGAAATCATGATATTGATGAGCTCATCAATCATAGTGTGTGTATATATATATATATATATATTATTGATACATGGAAATTAATGAACTAACTTGAATGTTGAGCTTGTGTATGTTAGGGTAATAACGTATTGAATGGATATATGAATGTTTATTACATTGTATTGAAAATATTAGGTAAGTATAATTCTTGTTACATGGGCTTACTAAGCTCAAAGTGCTTACCCTATTTCCTTTTTCCCTGTTTTGTAGTGTTAAGAGCTCGGAGGTCGATTTCAGTCGGAGACATATCACACTATCAACCCCAAGATTTCGGTATTTTAAGAAACTTTATTTTGGAAATCAATGGCATGTATAAGCTAATAAAATAGATGTTAATATGAAATGAATGTAAGGTCAGCCATTGGTATGGCTTATGTGTTAAAGTTATCTTATAAATATGCATGAATTATTTTGAAAATATGTTGAATTGGAATGGTCTCGGTTTTTAAAAAAAAAAATTCGTAAACTCTGGTAATGCCTCATACCTTATTCTGACAACGAATACGGGTAGGGGGTGTTACAATAGTGGTTGAAATGCATCACGCATCATACGGAATATGGAACATGGATTGCTATTTCATATGTTATCTTTCCCTTTCTCTAGATTGGGCCAGGCTTAATGAAGTATGTTGGTTGTTAGACATTAGCAGTGCGGTTGAAATGCTGTGGTCCATGGTCCATGCACCATGATGCGGCATCTAAAAGGGGAATATTTTCATTATTCTTTTGTTCCTCTAATCTTACACAAAAAAATCATCTTTAACCTTCCATTTAATTATTCGCCTTTTTTAATCCTTAAAAAATTTTTATTTGTCAAATCATCATAAAATGGATGCAAAAACTAACATGATATGATCACGCCCTGGAGCGCACCTAGCTCGAACAAGTATCCATTGGAGCTGCCCCAAGGCCCTATCACACGAGCTCGAGCCAAGCTATTTAAGGAGGCCATTTCGGCCTTAGTTAATCAAGTATGGGGTGAAACGTTGGCCGAACATATTGAGAGAGCTTGGACCAGCTCAACAAGGACTCCTTGCAACCTCTTGCAAGTCGACCTCAGCTCACATTCAGCTCCACGAGCTTAGCTCAGCTCATTTCAGCTCGTTTGGGCTCATCCTTATTTCTTTCTAGCTCATTTGCTTATTTGCTGGAATAAACTAAATGTCTATTATTAGATAGTTAAATTTGTTTCAACTCATTAATACATTTCTTAGCTCATTACAGCTCATTATATGTGTTTAATATGTTTTGTGTTAGCCGAATTAATGTGTCATGTTTTATGTCAATATTTAATTTGTCTTAGCTTAATTATGTGTTATTAATGTGTCTAAGTATGAATATATTTTGTCATAATTCAGCCGAATTAAACTTGTCATGAATCAATTTAATGTGTTCATTGGATTTACGTGCAGCCAAATGCATGAAGGAGATTTAATGCAAGGTGCATGAATGGCCGGTTACAATGTAGGGAGAGATACATGCATGGACGGCTTCAATGCATGGTGTGCTGATTATTTGGCTTCTGTAACACCCCTTACCCATATTCGACGCCGGAACAAGGTACGAGGCGTTACCGGACTTATACACAAACAATTATACAATAACGAGACATGACTTTCCAATCAAAATTAAAACTTTTCGTAACACCTCTTAAACAAGTCTACGAGGCCTAAATCACACATTAGGAATGGTTTAGGATCAAATCGAACTCTTTTAAAGATCTCTAGAAATACTTAGAAAATTTTCATCAAACAGTCTACACGCCCGTGTGAAGAATGGAGTACGCCCGTGTGGAATATCACATGCCTGTGCTCTACACCCGTGTGGATTTATTTTTCAATTCGAACCTACAGGGGTTTTCACACGGCCGGACACACGCCCGTGTCCATGATCCGTGTCTCTCACACGGCCACGACACGCCCGTGTCTTAGCCCGTGTGCAAAAACCTTGGCATTCTTTTCTAACGTCATTACCCCATAAATGTCACACGGCCAAGACACACGCCCATGTCCTTCGACCATGTGGCGAATTAAATTCCTAATTCAGGTGCAGATTTTACACGGCCTGGGCACACGCCCATGTACTATGGCCATGTTTTCCACACAGTTGAGATACACGGCCATGTCTCCACTCGTGTGGTTACTACTGAGTAGATTGACTTGCAAACCTAGCATGCAGGGGGACATACGGCCTAACCACACGCCCATGAGGCTGACCGTGTGTCACACACGGCCTAGACACACGCCCGTATGCCTACCTGTGTGGATAAGAATAAGGCTATATACCAAGCTTTTTCTACCACCCCAACTTATACAAACATAAATCACACCAAACCATCAACTCATTCATGCATAATTAAACCAAGTAAATTAACCATGCAACTTGCACATTCATGAATAACCTCATCATTTTATAGATTAATAAGAAAGAGCCATCAACTATGGCCTTATACAAAAGAATGCATCTTTGAATGAGCCAACACATTTGGCCAAAACAATATGACATTCAACTAAATCTAGTACCTATACATGCCATACTCAAAATGTTAAATCTAACTATACCAAGATGTGTTGATAGTGTGGTGATCCTCTGATTATCTCCGTATCCCAAGCTGGCTCTTCGACACTATAAAACAAGGGAAAAGAGAAAGAGAGTAAGTTTTAAGCTTAGTAAGTCTATATGTAAACAATAAACATCTTACCACATACTTATCAATCAAAAGCATTACATACTAAGTAAAAACAATTCATATCCTCATAATCATGCTTACTCATTTCAAACCTTACCACATCCCAAATACATATCATAAACATTGTTTACATTTACTTGGACTTATATTCTGCACTTATCACCACAAAGCCACATGTAATTTCACTTAGACAAGTTTCTCGATGAACCCTTCGGAATGATACAAGATTCCCGGTGGTTTCGCACACAACCCACCATTTATAATTAACGAGGTGGTATCGCACACAGCCCACCAATAATCACATGTCTATGGTGGTATCGCACATAGCCCACCAATGACAATAAATATGATGGTATCGCACACAGCCCATAGTTAATAAACAACAATGTGGTATCGCACACAACCCATGGTTAATAAACAACAATGTGGTATCGCACACAGCCCACCAAAATTTACATATTTACGGATATTCATCCGTACCCATATTTCTATTCCGAAGGTTCATCCGAGAGTTTTCACATTTTCTACCATTTCAATAAATATCACCAATAATCAATTACATCCAAACAATGCATTAATAGTTAAAACATACGTAATAAGGATGTATCGTTTACACATAAACTTACCTCGATACAAAATATATCAGTTTGCAATTTAGTCCGTAACCTTGCCTTTTCCTCGTCAAGGCCGATTCCACGTTCTTCTTGATCTATAATAATAAAATTTACTCATTTAATCACTTCATAAATTAAGACATTTCAAAATTTCTACTTTGACAAAATGACCGTTTTGTCCTTATACTTTGGCAAAATTATAATTTTGCCCTTAGACTCGTAAAATGAAATGTGTTCATTTTTCACATATCCAAACCTAGCTGAATCATTTCCTCTCTTATAGCAACTCACAATTTCAAGTATTTCATGCATTTACTACCCATTTTACAACCTTTACAAAAAGATCCTTTTTGGCAAAAGTTGTTTATTTAACAACCAAGACTCAATTTCTTCCATAAAAACTCAGTAAACAACATAAGCACTCTCATGGAAAATTCCTAAACTTTCAACCATTTTGCAAAATAGTCCCCTCTTTAGCTAGCTTAAGCTTTAGGGGTTGCAAAAGTACAAAAATTATAAAAAATAACCATCAAAAACACTTACTAGAAAGTAGGATAAGTTGCTGAAATTTCAAGCTCCCATAGCCCTTTCTTGAGTGTAAAAACCAATGGAAGAAGAAAAGAAATGAAAAGATGATAGCATTTTCTTTATTTTATTTTATTTTATTCATTTAGTCACCTAATGTCACCAAACACTGACCAATTTTAATTCTCTTGTCCCCTTGGCCGGCCATCACCCTTAGGAAGGCCTAATTGCACATTAAAGACCTTCAATTTAAGGTCCTATAGCTATTTAACACCTTTAACTTGTAAAATAGAACTTTCGCACTTTATGCGATTTAGTCCTTTTTCACAATTTAGCATACAATCACTAAAATTAATGCACCAAAATTTTTATGCATTCATATAATTAAGCCATAACTCATAAAATAATATTAAAAATAATTTCTTCGACCTTGAATTAGTGGTTTCAAAACCATTATTCCGACTAGCCTCAAAATTAGGCTGTTACAGCTTCTCCAAGCACCTTTTCGGCCAAAGGTTAATTGTAGATTTAAGCTCTCAAGTTGGCCAGTTAGCTCCCCAAAGCTGCTTGAATGCTTTCACACCAACCGAATTAATCCATTCACACAAGAGAGCTATTCAGTTTTGTGCATTCACACGTGGATGGCCCTTTAAGTTCGGTGTTCACATTTCTAATGCCTATTGCACTCACCTAGCTGCCAATTTAATTCATCCATTCATTCAGCTGATCAAGGCAAAGCAATTAAGCTCATTTAAGCTCATGGATGAACTTAGACATGCCCAATCAATTTCCAAATTCTTCCAAGTTCATTTAGCTGAATATCCTTCATCTATAAGTTGTCTAGTGGTGTCCCAAAGGCTGAATATAGACATGGAATTCTTATGGTTTTGTTATAGAACTTTTTAGCTCATTTAAAGCCGAAATACTTATTCATTAAGTCACTAATGTACCTATTCGGCTAGCCTTAGGTTTTTTCTATAAATACTTTATTTTTATTTTTTTTAATGAACCTATAAATACTTTGTTGTTTGCTGTTTGTAGGGACTTTTTGCCAATTTGAATGAACATTGAGTTGTTTGTGAGTTTTTCCTCTCTCAAATTTCGTCCAAGACTCAGCTTGACTTATCTGCTAGTCAGTGGCGTCAACCTGATTCTTCTTTCGAACTTATCACTCTCATAGTGTGGAGTTCACCCAACCTTATACCTTTGGTTCTTACCTTGCTAGGTAATGGGTCAAGGTCCCCTATCTTCCATCACCAAACCACCTTAAGTCATATAAGCCTCGGGTCAGCACTCTTCTTAGTGTTGGTTCGTTCTTGACACTTAAGTTCGATTTTCATCCCATCCAACTATCAACTATCCATTTTAATTTTTCTTTGTTAGCCGAACCTAAATCCACAAACACTTGGTCAATTCAAGCCTATTCTTCATTCTTATTTTCCATACTTAGCCAGTACAAACATATTTCAAGTTTGGAACGATACTTCCTCGTTCGACGATTGGGCATCTAAACGACTCAGTTCAACACACCGAGACGAGATCGTATCATAACATTTGTTAACTTTGCTAACTTGGCATATACATGGATACCATGTCACCAATTAATTAAATTTTTAAAATTTTAAAAATTCTAAAAAATAAAAAAATTATTTCAAAAAATTAAAATTTATTTTAAGAGTAAAAATTATAAAAAAAATTAGTTTATAAAAATTTTAATTAATTGTTAACGTGATATGTTCCATCTATTTTGGGGTAATTTAATAAACAATGCAAATTCAATGGCTAAAAAGAAGCAAAAAGATTTAAATGAAAGACAAATAATTTTTTTTTTATAAAATTGAAGGACAAAAAAGTTATTATACTTTATTCTTTTAAACTTGACAATACATATCTAAAAACCCGAGTTTAAAAGTTTCTCTAACTAATTAATTAATAGAGTTTTGTTGTTTCTTATAATACTTCATTTAACATTTTCAATCTTTTTTATTCATGAAATTTATCATTTTAATTCTAGTTACATAAAGATTTATCATTATTATAAATAAATTAAAATATAAGATCAATTCTTGTACTCTTCTCAAACTTCAATATTAATCTCTTTATTTTTCAATTTTAAAATTTAAGTCCAACACTTTTAATTATTTTATTTTATTTATTAGTTTGCCATTTTAAAATAATAATAAGAACTTTGCTCAATAATCATGTAATTAAATAAATAACAATGTAATGAACTTGAATTTAACAAAATAATTTTAACAATGTTAATAATTGAACTTAAAATTTAAAATTTGAAAAATAGATAGACTGAATTCTTAGAAATAAAAGGACATAGACTAAATTTTAAATTTAAAAATAATACAAAAACTTATGACATATTTTAATCTATAAAGAAAAATCAAATTGTAGTTCATAAAAAAAAATAGTTATACTATTAAGGGTATGTTTGTTTCTAAAAATCACTTTTGGGAAAAAACACTTTTAGGACAAAATCATTTCTAAATATACAACTTTTTGAGAGCAAAAGCACTTCTCTCAAACCAAAATTGATACAAAAGCATTTTTTTTAGAAATTGAAAATTTTAACTTTACCTTAAAAGTGTCATTTTTTCAATGTGGTGCGTTTAATTTTATTTTTGTCTCTCACCACAGTATTGTTACAATATTTAATTTCATCGTCATCAATATTTTTACACTAACATATCTAAAAATCCCCTGAAGTTTTTATAAGTAAAAGAAATAAATTTGATGATTCTTGGTTAAAAAGAAAAAAAAAAAGGATGGAATTTAGAATACCATAACTAGAGGCGCGGCAACATGCCAAAGTTGACAAAAGAAGATGCCTCCCTTGTCGTGAACAGCTTCCACAATTGGTTTCCATGCTTCCACTTGCTCTTTTGTCCAAATTCCAGGCGTGTCTGGGTACCTTCAAATCCAATATGCCCACTAATATCATTAATGAAATAATAATAAAATCTCTTTAATCTGTTTGTTAAACAACTGATGACACCCACTTGATCCTTTGTTTTAAAGAAGGAAATGGAGAAAAGGTTACCCTTGTGCTGTAGTGGAAACCCACCATTGGTTGAACGCTGGGAGTAGTATAAGATGGCATGTGGTTGTGGAATATTATTGTAAGATCTATTTCTTGTCAATGGTGCTAAAACTACCCTGTATCATTTTTCCAAAAATTTAAAAAGAAATACACTATTAATTCATTCATTACCGAAACAACTCTGGGAATTCCGTAAAAGAGGGAAAAAACAAACTTCAAAATATCTCTGAATTGATTGCCTTTGTCGATTAGCTATAGTTTACGACCAAAATCATGGACCACAATTATTATTATATTATTACTGAGAAGAAAAGTGTTCTCAGTTTCCCAAAGTGAAGAATCAATGGAAGAAAATAAAGAAAAACCTAACTAAAATCCGTTCGCCCAGAATTCCAGATAACGAATTTCCTTAATTTTTTATATATATAAAGGAAACAAACCTGTGAGAGAGGTTAAAGTTTCCCATTTTGTGAGGCGTGAGAAGAGGAATGGGGATAGAGTTGAGTGCCATATTTGATATTTCTTTTCTCCACCTGAATTTTGCTTGATCTTCATCTTCCTTTTCTCTGCTAAATTTCAGAGCAGCGCCTCACTTTGGAAGATGTCTGGAAAGTCAACTAATAGCTAATCATTAAAGGAAAAGGAAAACAGCTGGAAAGGGAAAAGCACTACCGTTTTTAGGACCTTTTTCATGACAATCAAACAATCAAGCGCTTTCTATTGCAATTTGCAAATATCTCCGTTTTCATAACATTTAAAATCCGAGTAAATTTCTTATATATATATAATTATTGATTAGATTGTGTTTTTTTTTTAAATTACTAAATTAGGCCGAAATAATAAAACGCTTATAGTGGAAAGTGTTTTTAACAGATTCGCAGGAAAATGCTTCCAGAGTTTCATGCTGAAAGAGCTTTCTGCCTCTAATATCTTTTTTTTCCTTTAATTTTTTGGGTGCCACTTCTTATGAAAATAAAATTTATAAAACAGATTTTTATATATATCTCAAGTCTTATTTCTCTTTTTTTTTTCTTAAGCAATGTAGAATATGAGTCTATAATTCATTTGTAGTTTGTTCATAGACAATGTGAGGTTGAAGGCTATACTGAATTCTTAAAAATTAAAGACAAAACTTTGTACAACATTAAACTCTAACAAAATATATTTTGTTATCTTTAAATGTTTCCTTTTGTTTGAGATTGTTCTGATTATAATTTGAGGAGGTTGCTCATTAGACAACTAATTATTATCTTTAAATGATTTTTTGGGGTAATTCGGGTAAATAATTCATGTTATTTATTTTATAATTTTTTTTATTTTCTTTAATTTTTTATCATGAAAATTTTACATATTCGTACATTATTTGTGTTATTTTTTATTTCATAATCATGTATTAATTTATATTTAAAATATTATTTACACTTGCAAAAATTTTTTTTACAAATAAGAAAAAAAATAAATATATTTTCATAATAAAATATTCTTAGTACATTTAGTAACGTCTCTTCCTATTCTGTGGATAATCCTACGACAATAATTACAGGCAATGTATTCTGCTCTCTCAAATATTCGTATTTCAGGTGGTCAGGTAAAGGTTATAATTCCAAAACAGGTGGTTTGATCATAGAAGGGACCATTTTAATTGTCACTGGATTTACTTGTTCTAGTTGTTCTTTGCTTTTACGCCACCAATCAAGCTGAAGGGCCAATTCATGATTTTCTTATTCTAGATCATCTATTATTTCCTCCTATGTTTCATCTTTATTTAGCTCGGTTGAGTTCAACACTTTTGATTCTGAATTATCGATCATTCTTTCTTGGAATGTGAATTCTGCTGTTTTAACAGTTTCTGCCCCCAGCTCATACCCTATGTAAGCTCATCACTACTAACTTTCTCTAATAGGTCAACTATTTTTCGTCCCGTTTTTGACCAAATACTTCCTCCAACTATGATATCAAATTTTCGTTTACTTTATGCATCTAGTCCATCATAGAAATGTTGTAATTGTACTACAAAGTTATGCCCCCTTCTAATATTGACCGAATAATCAATTTAAACCTCTCCTAAGCCTATCCCAATGTCTCAGTCGCATCTTGCTTGAATTTAAATAGCTCCTCATATGTGTTGATTATTGTAGTCATCGGTACAACTTGACGAAGGAATAATTGTACAAATTCAGTCCAGGTGGTAATAGTGTCTAAGGGTAGTGCATCTAACAAAGTCTTTGTTTGTCCTTCTAAGGCAAATGAAATTAATAACAATTTGATAACTTCTACTGACACATCGGCATACACAATGGTGCTATATATGTGCTTAAATTGGCAGAGGAAAACTATGGGATTCTTATTTTTGTAACTGCTAAACCTGATATTTGAAGAAATCCAAGTTAATAATACAGGATTGAAAACTATGGGATTCTTATTTTTGTAACTACTAAACCTGATATTTGAAGAAATCCAAGTTAGTAATACAGGATTCAATTCAAAATTGAGATTCTTAATAATAGGTCAAGCAATACTAGGCTTTAACCAGTTCATGTCAAAAGGAACTTGTAACACCCCTAACCCCTCTCCGTCGTCGGATTAGGGTCACGAGTATTACTAACGAATCAAACAATTAATTCAATCATAATCAACATATAAACTAACTAATAACATTATAACATGCAGGGGCAGGTCACGACAATCTAATACTTTCATGCTAGATTCTTATACATTCGAATAATAAATTATGCCATGCATTTCTAAACTTGGTCTTCCATTATCTATACTCTTATCACTATTTATACATTGCTAAACTTAGTCTTCCACTGACTACACTCTTATCACTATTTACTCCTTTTAGTCTGTCAGAATTCGGATACATATAAGACTATTCCAATTATTAGCATCAGAGTATTAGTCCATACTCCGTCTACGATTATCTTTTTAATTTATGTTCAATGATGTTAGTGGAATGCACTTAATTTAGGTTTGCTAATCCACCCCAATTCAGAGTAAAAGCTACTCTTATAGCCCCTATTACGAGTCTACGGGACCCTAAAAGTAGTTTAAAAATAGGTAGGGACTAATTTGAAACAATTCTGGAAGTTTAGGAATAATTACAAAAATTTTGATTTCAGGGGTCACACACCCGTGTGGCTAGGCCGTGTAACTCTCTAACTTGGGTCACATGCCCATGTGTGTTGCCCGTGTGTGACACGCGCCCGTGTGGCCACGCCGTATGCACCCAAAAGTACCTTAAAACTCAAGTTTACCATTTCCTATTTACTTGGACACTAAGCAACTCAATTACCAATTGTTTAACCTATTTAAAACACGATAAAACATGCCCAAAATACAAGAAATTTTTAACACCCCTTACCCGTATTCTACACCTGAACCGGGTACGAGGTATTACCGGACCTAACTTACTTGATCATGCAACATTGAACCATAAAATTTCTCATTTACAATCAAAACATTCTCCTTAAGGGCCTACGGGGCCTTAAACATGCATACGGAGGGTTTTGGAATCCAATCGGGAACTTTTGTGCACTTAAATTTTTTTATCTTAACAAGGGCCACACGCCCGTGTGAAATGGGACACGCCCGTATGGGCAAGCCGTATGGTCACACACTCCCATGTCCCTAGCCCTTGTGGGATTTATTTTCACTTCGAACCTACAGGGGTTTTCACACGGTAGGACACATGCCCGTGTTCTTGGCCCGTGTGCTCTACACGGCCTAGACACGCCCGTGTCCTCGCTCGTGTGTAAAAACTTGAGTATTCTGTTTGTGACGTCAGCAACCCCATAAGGGACACACGACCTAGGCACACGCCCGTGTGGCTAGCCCGTGGTCGATGCTGACTTGAAACACTAACATGCAGGGGACACACGACCTCGTCACACACACATGGGACTGCCCGTGTGTCTCACACGGCCTAGACACACGCCCGTGTGCCTATCCGTGTGGACATGAACAAGGCTATTTGCCAAGCTCTTTTTGCCACCCTAGCTCACACAACATGATCTCATACAACAAATCACCAAGTAAGTCAATTTTTGCAACAAACACTTTATTGAATAACCTCATATTTTCATAAATTAATCATAATAAGCCATCAACTATGTCAATATACAAAAGAGTTCATCTTTAAGGGAGCCAATACACACTTGGCCAAAATAACAAAACAATTCACCTAGTCTACCTCTATACATGCCATACTTAAAATGCTAATTCTAGATATACCGAGATGAGCTGATAGTGTGGGTGATCTTCCAATTATCTTCGTATCCCGACCCGACTCTTTGACACTATAGAACAAGGAAAAGAAAGGGAGTAAGCTTTAAGCTTAGTAAGTTTACATGTAAACAATAAGCATTACAATATATGCTAATCAATAAATAGCATTATGCACTAAGCAAGAACAATCCACATTCCATAGTCATGCTTACTCATTCCATCTCTTACCACCTTTCCAACCATATAACAAGCAAAATGCTCACATTTAATAGCATACATTCCCTGCACTTATCACCACAAAGCCACATGAAACAAACACTTAAACAATTTCTCAATGAACCAATGAAATAATACCAAACACTCGGTGGTTTCGCACATAGCCCACCATTAAACTATATTAGGGTGGTATTGCACATAGCTCACCAACAAAAATATTTACGGTGGTATCGCACATAGCCCACCAACAAGAATATTAAATGTGGTATCGCACATAGCCCACCAAATGATAATATAAACGATGGTATCACACACAGCCCATCGTGAATGAATACCAAGGTGGTATCGTACTTAGCCCACCATTAAAAGTATTTACGGTGGTTTCGCACATAGCCCACCATTTATCTTTAATTAAACTTTCACGGGAATTACTCAATATCTATTGAATTCAATTCATCTCAATCATGAATAATTTCATCAATACAATGCACCATCTATAAATAACATGCATACTCGAAATGAGTAGTTTACACATAAATTTACCTCGGTGCAAAATGTGTTAATCGACAGTTTAGTTCGTAACCTTGCCTTTTCCTCGGTCAAGGTTGTTTCCATGCTCTTCTTGATCTATAATAGTGAAATTCACTCATTCAATCACTTTACAAATCATAATACAACAAAATCTATACTTAGGCAAAAAGGATCATTTTGCCCTTACACTTTGACAAAATTAAGATTTTGCCCCTAGGCTCGTAAATCATTTTTCATCATATTTTCTTATTGAACAAGCCTAGTTGAACATTTATTTCTCTTACAACTACTCACAAATCCAACTATTTCATGCATTTATTACAAAATTACAACATTTACAACTTAGTCCCATTTAGGTGTTTTCATGACAACACCTTTCACAAAAGTTGTTTCTCATCTCCCTAACATTCATTTTCTTCCATAAAAACTCAGAAAACAACATAAACTCTCTCATGGCAAGTCCCTAGACTTTCAACCGTATTGCAAATTAGTCCCCTCATTAGCTAGCTTAAGCTTTGGGGGTTCCAAAAGTACAAAAATTATCAACTAAAACCATCAAAATCACTTACTTGTAAGGAGATAGCTTGGCTGATAATTTTGAGCTCTAAATCCTCTACTTCTCTTCAATTTTCGGTGGAGAAGAAACTTGAATAGTGAAAGATGATATTTCTTTTTTTTTTATCATATTTTATTCATTTTTTTTATCACCTAATTTCCACCAAATTTGACCAAAATTTAATGCTCTTGTCTCCCTAGTCTATATGGCCGGCCAACACACATATAATGTCCTAATTTCACTTTAAGGACCTCCATTTTGATATCCCTTAACTATTAGACACCTCTAGCTTGAAATTAGAAACTTTCGCACTTTATGCGATTTAGTCCTTTTTCGCAATTAAGCTTTCAATCGCTAAAATTAAAGCACCAAAATTCTCATGCATCATTATAAACATGTTATAACATATAAAATAATATGAAAATAATTTTCCTCAACCTCGGATTAGTGGTCCCGAAACCACTATTTCGACTAGCCCCAAAATCGGGCTGTTACAAAATTCATCACCTAATATGCCTAACCAAGGTACCCTCATTGGTATCACATTTTATATGTTCAAATACATCAACAACACATCAAACATTCAAGAATTTCATTCATATCACACTTACCATATTTGAACTAACTTTCAAACTTCTAAAGTTACCAAATATGAAGCTAAGCACATACCAAGCATTATGCTAAGCTACCAAACTTTAAAATATCACATACCAAAATATAAACTAGGCTAGCATACCAACATAGCCTCAACCACAGCCATATACACATTTAACCATCATTTCACTAGCAACTAAGTTAACAGCATCTTATAAACGATATCAACAAAAGACTCCCTAGGTACATGCCATTACAAAATGAAATATCACCACACTTGAGCTCGGGATTTGTGATTTGATGCTGAGTCGGCAATAATTAAAACAATACCTAGCATGTGCACGGAAAACAAAACTGCACGCTGAGTAAAACTCAATGGTATTTCTATAATCCAAATAACATAAACTTGATATAAGTATTTAAAATGCAAAATGAAACAAGTAAGCTATGTTCACGTGTTTCAATTTAACAGTATAATTTTTGCTCATTCTTTATTCACATCTACTAAGATTTTTCACATGTTCAAATATATAAGTATATATCAATGGCATTTCATTTAACATTTGAATACATCATCTCATGCAATGGCATGATTCATATCTTTGATCAATACTTGAATTCATTCAAGTTTCACATATCAATTCATCAATTCATATCTCATTTCTCATCTCATAATCATTTCTCATATTTGCCATTTCAATATTTTCTCATCTCATATTCATTTCTCATCTTTGCTATTTCAATATCAATCACATAAAACCATTATTTTACTTTCCCTTATTAACACGACACAGACTCAGACAGATACATGGATCCAACCAACACACCAGTTTGGCACCCAGTGCCTTATCGGATAAATCCAAAGTAATAACTGCGCCCAACGCTATATAAATTGACACTTAGTGTCTCATCAGTTAAACCGAAGCAAATTGGCACCTAATGCCTCATCGACTTAAGGTTGAAGTAATCCCTAAACTCTTCCTATCCTATGGCATTCCATTTATATCCGACTAAGCCCGATACAATTAATAAGGATTCATTTCACTTTTCAATACAACCAATGTCTCAATTTCATGAATGTATATCATCACATATAAACATATATTCAATTTGATAATAATCACATTTTTCTCAATACACATATATTCATAATCAATATATTTCATAATATACAAAATCAATCCATTTCATTTTCAATTATGAATTTAATTCAATCCCAAAGTACCAAAGCACTCACCTCAAATGCTTACCACATGCAAACAATTATATATGCAATAATCTACTATTTAATTCAGATTATAGAAACATTAATTGTAACAGCCCAATTTTGGGGCTAGTCGGAATAGTGGTTTCAGAACCACTAATTCGAGGTCAGAGAAATTATTTTTAATATTATTTTATGTGTGATAGCATGACTATTTAAGTGCATGAAAATTTTGGTGAATTAATTTTAGTGATTTCATACTCAATTGAGAAAAAGGACTAAATCGCATAAAGTGCGAAAGTTCTAATTTATAAGCTAGAGGTGTTAGATAGCTATAGAACTTTAAATTGGAGGTCCTTAAAGTGCAATTAAGCCTTTATAAAGGGGATAACCAGCCATAGGGGATAAGAGACTAAGTTTGGTCAATGTTTGGTGATATTAGGTAATGAAATGAATAAAATAAAATAAAAACAAGAAAGCTCATCTTTTTTTTCCTATCATCTTCTTCCACCGATTTTCACTCAAGCATAAGGGTTTGGAAGCTTGAAATTTTCAGCAATTTATCCTCCTTTCAAATCAAGAAGAACGTGGAATCAACCTTGACCGAGGAAAAGGTAAGGTTTCAGACTAAATTGCAATTTGACATATTTTGTATCGAGGTAATTTTATGTGTAAATGATTCATCATTTTTACTTATGTTTTTACATATTAATATATTGTGTGAAATGTGAATGAATAATTTTGGTATCAAATAAAATGATAGAAAGTGAGGAAATTCTCGGATGAACCTTCAGAATAGGAAAAAGGATACGGATAAATATCCGTGGTCATGTTATTATTATTGGTGGGCTGTGTACGATACCACCGTATTTATTATTATTGGTGGGCTGTGTGCGATACCACCGTGAACATGTGATTATAGGTGGGCTGTGTGAGAAACCACCGTGTGTCAGGTATTATTCCGAAGTGTTCATCGAGAAACTTGACTAAGTGAAATTCATGTGGCTTTGTGGTGATAAGTGCAGGGTATAAGTGCATGTAAATGTGAGCAATGGTTATGATATGTTTGGGATGTGGTAAGATTTGAATGAGTAAGTATAATTATGAGGAACTGAATTGTTCTTGAATAGTAAGTAGTGATCTTGATTGATAAGTATGTGGTATGATGTTCATTGTTTACATATAGACTTACTAAGCTTATAGATTACTCCCTCTTCTTTTCCCTTGTTTTATAGTGTTGAAGAGCTAGCTTGGGACACGGAGACCGTCAAAGGATCACCTACACTATCTACGCATTTGGTATAGTTAGATCATTCTTTTGAGTATGGCATGTATAGAGACTCAGTTAAGTGTCATTTATTTTGGCCAAATGTGTTGGCTTGTCTTGAGATGAATTCTTTTGTATAAGGTCATAGTTGATGGCTCTTTCTTATTAATCTATGAGATGATGATGTTATTCATGAATATGTAAGTTGCATAATTGATTCATTGGTTTACTTATGCATGAATGAGTTGGTTGCTTAATTTGGCTTATGATGGTGCAAGTAGGGGTGGCAGAAAGGGCTTGGTAAATAGCCTTGTTCTTTTCCACACGGATAGACACACGGGCGTGTGTCTAGGCCGTGTGTGACACACGGTCTGCCCCATGGGTGTGTAGTTTGGCTGTGTGTCCCCCTGTATTCCAAGTTGGCAAAATAGAATGCCCAGTAGTAATCACAAGGGCTGAGACACGGCCGTGTGTCTCAACCGTGTGGTATACATGGCTTTAGGACATGGGTGTGTGCCCAGGCCGTGTGAAGTCTACACCTGAATTTAGGAATTTAATTCACCACACGGCCTAAGGACACGGGCGTTTGCCTTGGCCGTGTGACCTTATGGAGATGATGACGTCAGAAACAAAATGTCAAGGTTTTCACACACGGGTTAAGACACGGGCGTGTCATGGCCGTGTGAGGGACACAAACGTGTGTCAGGCTGTGTAAAAACCCCTGTAGGTTCAAATTGAGAAATAAATTTGCACGGACAAGGGACATGGGCATGTGTGATAACACGGCCTGCCCACACGGGCGTGTTCCCTTCCACACGGGCGTGTGGCCCAGTTTTGAGCAAAAATTTTCTAAGTGTTTGTGAGTTCCCGGTTCAATTCCAAACTACGCCTTATGTATGTTTTGGGCCTCGTAGGCTCGTTTAAGGAGTGATATGAATGTCTACAGAAAGTTTTAAATTTGGGTGGAAAGTTATGTAACGATTTGTATGGTTGCTTGCTTGTAAGTCTGGTAACTCCATGTACCCTGTTTCGGTGTTGAATACGGGTCAGGGGTGTTACACTAACCGTGATTTCCAAGCTATTCGACGTCGATTTTATCCTTCCCCTTTTTACTCGAGGATTCTGGTACCACGTTAGCTATGGAATAAAACAATTAAATCACATTAATATTACACATTTCAACTTCACATTAAATTTAAATTTTCACACTATATTTTGCTTATTCTTCAATTTAGTCCCTAAACCAAGATTAATTTTAACATTTACTTAACTTCATATTTTTATACTAATTTCACTCTAGACCACATTTAGCTTCCTTTTTTTCCAATTCGACCCTTTAATTTTGAAATTTTTAGTCCTTATTGTTCAAAATCAACAATTAATTCCACAATTTAGCCTTTTTTCATTTCTAACTTAACCTATCTATTTAATTCCTAACACTTAAACTATTCAACAATGTCAAAATCTAAAATTTTGAACAATATAAAAAATTACAATATGGGTCGGGTAGCCCTAAGTACTAGGATTCTAAAAACGTAAAAATTACAAGTATAGGAACTAAATTGCACCAACCAATTCAGATTTGAACTTCCAAACCCTAGTTGTACGTCACTTCTCTTTTTTTCTTTCTTTCTTTTGTTTGAATGTAACAGAGAATGGAACATTCTCTTTCTTTTCTTTTGTTTATGTTGATATAACTATTATTATTATTATAACTTAATATATTATATATAATATATATACATAATAAACACATGCAAAATCATTAAGACATGGTCGATCACCATCCCACACTTTAATACATGGTATTTTTGCTACTTTAGTCCCTTTAGTTTATTTCAATCTATAATTCAAACTTTTAACCCTTACGCAATTTAGTCCTTATACCTTAATAACTCCTAATTTCACAAAATTCACTATTCCAAAAATTAATTAGCTACTAAGCTAGCTTCGTAAATATTTAATAAAATAATTACGGGTTCGGTTTACAAAAATGGAGTCTCAAAAATACGTTTTTGACAACTCTAACTATCGGGTCTGTAGGGCCCAAAATTTTCCCGGGCCCATTAGCCAAACAAAACATTAACCAAAACAAAAACCAAAAAACACAAATAAAAAAAATAAAAAAAACAATTAAAGTGTCCAATGTCCATTACACAAAACCAAATATTTCAGCCCAATTATTTTTAAATAAACCTAAACCCGAGGTCCAAAAACAGACCCAAAATCAGCAGGCCTGAGTGGCCCAAATGCCTTAACACATTCAGAAACCTCTAGGGTTTCTAAAACCACCAGCGCCGCAAGCAGTTTCCCCTCAGCGCCGCAACCCCAGCCAAGCGTTTGGACTACCTCGTCCCTCACACGCGCCCCATGAGTACGTCGCCATGTCCGCGCGTTCAAGCCTCCGTACACCGCCACAGCTGGAGCGCCGTACCTACGAAAAGGACAAGGAAAGCAACAGAAAATACAGAGAAATGGAAAAATAACATTGTATTTTTTACGTTTTTTCGGCTATATAAAGAAAAGCCAACAAATGTAATAGTCTTCACGATTTTACACGCATATAGAATATATCAACAGAGATCAGAAACAAAAAGGTTTCTTTTTCGATTGCTTATTTCATCGTCCATTTTCTCTTTTTGAATTGATTTTTTTAAGCATTTCTTTTTGTTTTGATACTTAAACAAAAGGGGAAAGGGTTTACCTTCGGAATAGGGACCGTTGGGTTGCTTTCTTCGCAGTGATCGAAGCAAAGCAGTCCTTCAGGGCGTTGAACACGAAGTATTCAGGTCGAATTTAAAGGGGCAGTCGCTGAATGGTCTCGATTCGGCCACTAATCGCAGATCATCATGGCATCGTAGTGGTCGTTTCTTCTCTCTTTTCTTTGCGGCGGAGACCGAAAATGAAAACAAAAGGGGCACTTAGGGTTTTGGTTTAGGAAGAGCAGATAGGATTTAAACTTCTTAATCAGTTTTTAAATCTGTTAGCAAAACGGTGCCGTTCAGGCTTATAACAATAGCCTTTAAACGACACCATATTGGCTTACACCGAGAGACCCGACCCGAATGTAGCTAGGATCCGCGCATTTTGATACTCAGGGGATATTTATGCGTTTAACCCTCCTTTCCTGTGCTGTTTTTTTCAATCAGATCCATTAAATGTTTGCCTTGTTCTTTAATTCGCCCCCATAATTTGTATATTATATCAATTCGATCCAATTTGTATACTGCTTCTTGACTATGAAAAATTTTTACTTTTAATCCTTGTTCATTTGCATGCATTATGATTTAACCCTGTTATTATATTATCATTTTACACATGCGCATATACATTATTGACTTTATATAAATTTGTTTCCATTTTTGTTTCTTCTTCTTTATATATATATATATATTTCAATTTATTATACATAATTTATTTCTTTAAAAGATTATATTTTATTTCAAATCTTCTTATATATCTATATATACTACTACTTGTATGTATTTCTATACATTAAAACCAATCTATTATGTTTTAAATTATTTTGTATATTATTAATTTCATATCATATGGATTTTGCTATTCATATATGTATATATATTTATGGTATATATTTAAAATTTTTTTTTTACATTTATGCATTCTTTTGTATATTATAAAGTTACTTTTATTATTTTAAATCATTAACATTTTATTGTATACGCATTATTTGTTTTGGAATTTTATATGGATTCTAAATACTTTGCATGCATTATTATATACATAATTTTTATAAAATCGCTTTCGTTTATTTAGAATATGTCTTACATATGTTACACTTGTATGTATGTTAATTAATTTTCCTTACTCTTGATTCAATATTTATTGATTATTGCTACCATGAATGTTTAATTCTCATTTTATATTTATTGGCTATTTGCAATTTAATTGTGTTGTATTTCGTTAGTAAATAATTGCTTCACATTGCATGTTAATATGCCATCGCATTTTATTTTAACACAATTTCAAATTTCAAATCATTTTACTCAAAGTTTAAAACGAAGCAATGTTTCGTGTTTGGGAAATCCGAGAGATTGTGCCCTAACGTGCTGGGTTTCAGTTTTTTGTTTGACCAAATAACCAAATACCCTCTTAACATTTCATTCATATTTTCTCTACTTTAAAATGAGGCAATGTTTTGTGTTTGGAAATCCGGAGAATCGTGCCCTAACGTGCTGGGTTTCGATTTTTTGTTTGACCAAATAACCAACTACCCTTTTAACATTTCATTCATGTTTTCTCTACTTTAAAATGAGGCAATGTTTTGTGTTTGGAAATCCAGAGAATCGTGCCCTAACGTGCTGTGTTTCGATTTTTTGTTTGACCGAATAACCAAATATCCTTTTAAGATTTCATTCACGATTTCTCAACTTTAACATGAGGCAATGTTTCGTGTTTGGGAAATCTGAAGGATCGTGTCCTAACGTGCTAGGTTTCGATTTTTCGTTTGACCAGATAACTAAATATTCTTTCGAAGTCTCATCCATATTTTCTTAAGTTAAAAAATAAGACAATATTTCATGTTGGAAAATTCGAGAGATCGTACCATAACGTGCTGGGTTTTCATTTTCTGTTTGATCCCATGTAACGAAATACCCTTTTAAAATCTCAATGCATAGGTTTTGAGAATCTTGGGATGATCTGGAATTTGAAAACTTGAATTGTTGCACCCTAACGTGCTGGATGTGACATTTTATTTCTTCGGAACCAGAGAATCTTAATATTTAAACTCGAGTATCTTCAAATGGGTCGAAAAAGGTCATAATTTTAAAAATCTTTCAAATTATCAATGTTAGGACATTAACTAATCAATTTGGTACCAATTTTGGGCGTTGCGAGGGTGCTCACAATAGTTATCCTTTTAACAGCATGGTTGAGTAACAGAATTTCTGCACCAGAGGGATCATCAAATCTTATAACGCCCAAAATTGGTACCAAATTGATTAGTTAATGTCCTAACATTGACAATTTGAAAGATTTTTAAAATTACGACCTTTTTTGACCCATTTGAAGATACTCGAGTTTGAATATTAAGATTCTCTGGTTCCGAAGAAATAAAATGTCACATCTAGCACGTTAGGGTGCAACAATTCAAGTTTTTGAATTCCAGATCATCCCAAGATTCTCAAAACCTATGCATTGAGATTTTAAAAGGGTATTTTGTTACATGGGATCAAACGGAAAATCGAAACCCAGTACGTTAGGGTACGATCTCTCGAATTTCCCAACACGAAATATTGCCTTATTTTTTAACTTAAGAAAATATGGATGAGACTTCGAAAGGATATTTAGTTATCTGGTCAAACGAAAAATCGAAACCTAGCACGTTAGGGCACGATCCTCCGGATTTCCCAAACATGAAACATTGTCTCATGTTAAAGTTGAGAAAGCGTGAATGAAATCTTAAAAGGATATTTGGTTATTTGGTCAAACGAAAAATCGAAACCCAGCACGTTAAGGCAAGATTCTCCGAATTTCCAAACACAAAACATTGCTTCATTTTAAAGTAGAGAAAACATGAATGAAATGTTAAAAGGGTATTTGGTTATTTGGTCAAACGAAAAATTGAAACCCAGCACGTTAGGGCACGATTCTCCAGATTTCCAAACACAAAACATTGCCTCATTTTAAAGTAGAGAAAATGTGAATGAAATGTTAAGAGGGTATTTGGTTATTTGGTCAAACGAAAAACCGAAACCCAGCACGTTAGGGCACAATCTCTCGGATTTCCCAAACACGAAACATTGCTTCGTTTTAAACTTTGAGTAAAATGATTTGAAAATTTAAATCGTGTTAAAATAAAATGCGATGGCATATTAACATGCAATACGGAGCAATTATTTACTAACGAAATACAACACAATTAAATTGCAAATAGCCAATAAATATAAAATGAGAATTAAACATTCATGATAGCAATAATCAATAAATATTGAATCAAGAGTAAGGAAAATTAATTAACATACATACAAGTGTAACATATGTAAGACATATTCTAAATAAACGAAAGCGATTTTATAAAAATTATGTATATAATAATGCATGCAAAGTATTTAGAATCCATATAAAATTCCAAAACAAATAATGCGTATACAATAAAATGTTAATGATTTAAAAGAATAAAAGTAACTTTATAATATACAAAAGAACGCATAAATGTATAAAAAAATTTAAAATATATACCACAAATATATATACATATATGAATAGCAAAATCCATATGATATGAAATTAATAATATACAAAATAATTTAAAACATAATAGATTGGTTTTAATGTATAGAAATACATACAAGTAGTAGTATATATAGATATATAAGAAGATTTGAAATAAAATATAATCTTTTAAAGAAATAAATTATGTATAATAAATTGAAAAAATAGACATATATATAAAGAAGAAACAAAAATGTAAACAAATTTATATAAAGTCAATAATGTATATGCGCATGTGTAAAATGATAATATAATAACAGGGTTAAATCATAATGCATGCAGATGAACAAGGATTAAAAGTACAAATTTTCCATAGTCAAGAAGCAGTATACAAATTGGATCGAATTGATATAATATACAAATTATGGGGGCGAATTAAAGAACAAGGCAAACATTTAATGGATCTGATTGAAAAAATAGCACAGGAAAGGAGGGTTAAACGCATAAATATCCCCTGAGTATCAAAACGCGCAGATCTTAGCAGCATTCGGGTCGGGTCTCTCGGTGTAAGCCAATACGGTGTCGTTTAAAGGCTATTGTTATAAGCCTGAACGACACCGTTTTGCTAACAGATTTAAAAACTGATTAAGATAGTTTAAATCCTATCTGCTCTTCCTAAACCAAAACCCTAAGTGCCCCTTTTGTTTTCGTTTTCGGTCTCCACTGCAAAGAAAAGAGAGAAGAAACTACCACTACGACGCCATGATGATCTGCGATTAGTGGCCGAATCGAGACCATTCAGCGATTGCCCCTTTAAATCTGACCTGAATACTTCGTGTTCAACGCCCCGAAGGACCCCTTTGCTCCGATCACTACGAAGAAAGCAACCCGACGGTCCCTATTCCGAAGGTAAACCCTTTCCCCTTTTGTTTAAGTATCGAAACAAAAAGAAATGCTTAAAAAATTGATTCAAAAAGAGAAAATGGACGATGAAATAAGCAATCAGAAAAGAAACCTTTTTGTTTCCGATCTCTGTTGATATATTCTGTATGCGTGTAAAATCGTGAAGACTATTACATTTGTTGGCTTTTCTTTATATAGCCGAAAAAACGTAAAAAATACAATGCTATTTTTCCATTCCTCTGTATTTGCTGTTGCTTTCCTTGTCCTTTTCGCAGGTACGGCACTCCAGCTGTGGCGGTGTACGGAGGCTTGAACGCGCGGACGTGGCGACGTACTCGTGGGGCGCGTGTGAGGGACGAGGTAGTCCAAACGCTTGGCTGGGGTTGCGGCGCTAGTGGTTTTAGAAACCCTAGAGGTTTCTGAATGTGTTAAGGCATTTGGGCCACTCACGCCTGCTGATTTTGGGTTTATTTTTGGGCCTCGAGTGTAGGTTTATTTAAAAATAATTGGGCTGAAATATTTGGTTTTGTGTAATGGACATTGGACACTTTTATTTTTTTTATTTTTTTATTTGTGTTTTTTGGTTTCTGTTTTGGTTAATGTTTTGTTTGGCTAATGGGCCCGGGCAAATTTTGGGCCCTACAGGGTCGTTATAGAACTGCCCCTAACACCTACATCCTCTTACTAATATTCAGTTAAATTAAGTGAGAAGAGATATGTTACAAGTTAAGTTTCATGGGGTTATTTTTGCAAATTTCCTATATGGCTATATTGTCATAGGTACTCATCACTCTAAACGAACACCGCCACACATACAAGCGTCTAGAGTGTAATTCTTGCAATCAAATATTATCGTTAGGTGGTTTCCGTGTGTATACGAGTTAAGTTGTAATATAATTTATATAATGAAGTATGGAAGTACTCCAAGGATCGTACCAAAGGGAGGTGAAACTAAATCAATTCTAACTTTGACGTTAATAGATCTAATTAGTAATTTAACTAAACTATATTATGATAATTCCTAGGGATATTAAAATTCATACTTTATAAAAATAATTAAGATGTATAAAAGTAAAGGCGGAAAACTAAATAGATTTGATCAATTCTAAAAACGGAAGACTAACTTACTTTAATGGTCATAACTAATTCCTATTTCGGGTTCTATCCAATCAAGTAGTTATTAACCTAGCAGGACCTCTCGATCTTCCACTAAACTAATGAGTCAGCAATAACTACTTATCTCTTGACCTCACAGTCAAAATCTAATTGGGGTAAGGTGTTCACAGATAGACAATACCAATTTTGAGTTCATTCCCACCTAAATGACTTCCTAGGATTTTCAAGCCTAGGGTTTTAAGTTCTTCCTATCCTAACTAGTTGATCTGCTAAGAAACCCTACATAGAAACTAATTACTCCCATGTCCACTCGCTAATCTCCCGTATTTTTGGAATTTTGGAGGGAAATGATTACTTTGTGTTAATTATAACTCCTATTTTAGTCAAATTTGAGAAGTAATCTTCTAGTTAAACTCTGTTTATTTGTTTCAATCAAACACTGATTAGTTTAGATTATTTTATTATTATTTGACCTATGATTTTAGCCTATAAATAGGCTCTTTTACAACCTTAGAAAACACACCCATTAGATATTAGAACTCATAACACATTTATAGAATTTTGTGTTTACGTTTTGAGGGTTCTTTGTTTTCGAGGTTTAGTTTTTATCTCCATCTTTTGTACTCTTCATTCTTTTGCCATTATAGTAAAATTATCTTTGCCCGTGGTTTTTTATCCTCTTTGGAGGAGTTTTTCCACGTTAAATTTGTATGTTTAATTTCTTAATTTCTTCTGCTATTTTTACTTGTTCGTTGCTTAATCGGGATGATCCTAACAAGTGGTATCAGAGCTAGTTCAATTTTCATAAATTAGCCCATTCAGATATGGCAGCAACAAGGTTTGAAATTGAGAAGTTCGATGGTGAGACAAATTTCAATCTGTGGCAAGTTCGGATGATGGCAATTGTAGTTCAATCAGGTTTGAAAAAGGTTGTTATCGGGAAAAAGCCTGAGAATCTAAATAAAACAGAATGGTAAGAGCTTGATGAAAAATGCCTTGTCTGTAATCTAGTTGTGCCTCGCGAATACGGTATTGCAGGAGGTATTGATGGAGAAGACCTCATCTGCCTTGTGGAAAAGGTTATAAACTCTTTATGCGACTAAGTCTCTGGCTAACCGTTTAGTGTTGAAACAACGTCTATTTATGTTTTGCATGAACGAAGGTGAGCTTCTTAGAGATCACATCAGTTAATTCATTACTCTTTTAAATGATTTAAAGAATGTTGAGGTTCATATTGACGTTGAAGATCAGGCTATGCTATTATTGTGCTCTTTACCCCCTTCATACAAGTCTTTCAGGGAGACCCTGATTTATGGCAGAGACAAACTCTCGTTCGAAGATGTGAATGTCATTTGTTGAGTAGAGACAAACTCGACAATAAGCTTCATTTGGATAGCAAGGCAGATAGGCAAGCTTCCTTTTGATAGCATCAAAGAAATGAGACAAAAGGTGTCGCTATTGTAAAAAGTTAGGTCACATCAAAGAAGATTGTTATAAACTGCGAAAGAAAAAAGTTGCTGAGAGTAATGAGGAAGATGTAGCTGGTGCTAATTTGGCCGATGAATGTGGTGATGATTTCTTGTTAGTGTCAACGAGCGATAACTTTAAGCTCACTTCCGAGTGGATCCTAGATTCGAGATGTTCTTTCCACATGTGTCCCAATAGAGAATGGTTCTCCACATACAGTTCGGTTGAAGGTGGAGTTGTGTGCATGGGAAACTTTTCATCTAGTAAGGTAACTGGTATTGGTACTGTTTGTAACAGACCAAATTTGGCCCTAATCAGAACGGTGGTTTCGGGACCACGAATCCGAGTCCGAGAAATGTTTAAATGTTATATTTTGTGCTTATTATATGTGAAGTAATGTGTGTGAAAGTTTCGTAAAAAAATTTAATCGTTTGTGTGTTTAATTTAGAAAAAGGACTTAATCGCGTAAAATGTAAAAGTTGCAAACTATAGTAAAATGTGCTAAATTGATGATGGCTTTTTAAAATGGAGTATTAAAAGGGCAATTAGCCCGTTCTAGGAGTTAGTGGACGGCTAAAGTCCATTTTTCCATTATGTTATGTTTTTAAATGTTATTATTTATAAGGTTAAATAAGTAAATTATCAAATATCATAATATATGTTAATTAAAACATGAAATAAAACTTGATTCTTCATCTTTACATGACCGAAATAAGAAAGAAAGAAATAAGGGTGAGAGCTTGTACATTCGACCATCATTCAAGCTTAAATTAGATCAAGAACAAAGAAAAATGGATTTGGATCGGGGAAAGGCGAAGGTTACCGAATAGCCGGTCTACGTTGTCCGTCAACAGTCGAGGTAAGCTCTTAAGCAAATATATGTCAAAGAATTATTTATGAACATAGTAATTGATGAAGTTTAGTAATTTTGAGCATAAATGTATGTGATAGCCGAATGTGGGGTATGAGATTGAGTTGAAATTAAATTGTTAATTGTAATGTGAATAAGCCTGTTCGGTTTGAAATGTGAAGGTAAAACGAAGTATATTTGATGTTTGTGACTTAGCATTAAGTGATGTGTATTCAATGGATAATTATGTTGATATTCGGGCTTCGAACCTAGCAGGCCTCGTGCCGGTGTATTATTTTCGGGCTTAATGCCTAGCAAGCCTTGAGCCGGTGACTTATATTGGGCTTATGCCTAGCAGGCCTCGTGCCGGTGTATTATTTTTGGGCTTAATGCCTAGCAAGCCTTGAGCCGGTGACTTATATCAGGCTTTATGCCTAGCAGGCCTCGTGCCGGTGTATTATTTCGGGCTTAATGCTTAGCAGGCTTAATGCCGATGATATGCTTTAAACGGAGAATCCGAGAATCAAACAAGCTGAGACATATATATAATGCTATGTGCTATAAACTCGGGTAAGAGTTAGCTTATTATATTAGTAAGGAATGAGGTAAGGTAGTTTATTAATGTTTGAGTTAGGTGTGAAGCAATGAAGTTGATGATTCAAAAAAAAATGTATTTTATTTTGTGATATTGAGCTTATCATTGATAGGTATGAACTGTATATATATAAGTGTGATTAAGGTATATACATATATTTATATCACTTGACTTGGGATATACAAATGTATATGATATTCATATGATTTGATAATGTATATGTTCATGGTAGTAAAGTGTTAATATTTAAGTTAAGGGCAATGAAGACATTCGGCCATGATTAGATTACTTATATAATGTTTATATTCGTTGCTATGAGTTTATTTATTTAAAAGTTTAAAAGTTTGAATATTAAGTTGTATTTGCTTAAGACTTACTAAGCTAGTAAGCTTACTCCATGCGCGTTCAATGTTCTGTTTTATAGATTTGGTCAAGCTACGGGCTCGAGAAATTGTCAGCAGAGTCAACCACACTATCATCATTTTGGTACACCTTTAATTTGGTTTATTTTGGATAAAGGCATGTATAGGATGGTTAATGTTTTTGTTTTGGTTCAAAACTTTGTTATTATATGTATTATAGCCATATGAATATGGCTTTTTATTTTGTGTATTGATGAGGATATATATATGGTTTTTAATGACTAAATGATGCATATAGTTATGCCATTATGAGGCATTAGTGGTAAGGATTTGTTTTCCTTATATTTGGCCATGGTCTAGGTGTATGTAGTAGGTACAATTTGGTCTTGTAAGTAATGACACCATAGGCTAATATTAATGTCTTATTAATATGAAATTAGTCAGGGAATATAAGGATGATATGTTTGTTATGTTTATGTTTTGTATTCAAGTATGTTTAATGAGGAAATTTGGAAAAATGTGAAATAACACTTGTAATTGGTAAATATGGAACATTTGGTTTATATTTATATATAGGAAATTTGGTATGATTAAATTAGGTTAAAAATAATGAATGTAACCGAATAGGTAGTTATTTATTAGTTCAATGTACGAATTTTGACTATTCTATTTGGTCATTCGAATTATGTGTATTTGTATTTGTTACGTATGTTCAAAATGCTTAAAATGATTATAGACTATATGATAATCTGGTAATGAAATAGAATGGTATAGTATATGGTAAGTTGGTATATATATATATATATATATGATGAATTGATTATAAAGCAAACGAATTTGGTATGTTAAGAACTGTTCTTTATGATCATAAATGTAATATATGATCATATAGGTATGCGATGTATGTACCGTATAAACATCTTAGATTCATTTATATGCATGCAAATGAATTCATGTGAGCTTTGAGTTGAGTGACTATTTGGTTTAATCTGAATTTTTGATATGAATTATTAGTTGGATATTGAGAATTTAAATATGCGTTTTTGGGATTTGATAAATGTATGAATTGTTATAAATGCCTGCGATGTTTTGAGTCTAGTTCGGTAATGCCTCATAACTCTAATCCGGCGACGGATACGGGTTAGGGGTGTTACACTGTTAAAATTAGGATACACGATGAGACGATTAGGACACTCTCAGATGTCAGATATGTACCTGATTTACGAAAGAATCTTATCTCCTTGAGTATTTTAGATTTGAAAGGATGCAGAATCAACATCGAGTCGAGCGACATTAAAGTATCTCGTGGAGCTCTCATTTTGTTAAAAGGTAAAAGAATTGGCAGATTTTATATTCTGGAAGGTTCTACAGTGATCGGTGAAATTGGACGTCCCTCGTACGTTACAGAGTCAAAGTCAACTCATTTAGAGCGGGGGCAACTTGGTCATAGGAGGGAAAAAGGTATGGCCGTTTCGTTGAAGAGAGGTTCTCTTTTGGATGCAGGTTTTGAAAAGTTAGGGCACTGTGTTCGTGAAAATCAAACCCAGGTTAATTTTGATTTGGTAGTGTACAAGTCGAAGGCTAGAAGTCTTTCAATTTCTAAGCACAGATTCGACTCAGTTAATTCCCTACATGGTTCAAGATAGGCTCGTGGCGGGCTTTGGCAAAGATAAATATGAGTCAAGGTGGAGATTTGTTAATTATGACTCCTATTTCAGTCAAATTTGAGAAGTAATCTTCTAGTTAAACTCTGTTTATTTGTTTCAATCAAACACTGATTAGTTTAGATTATTTTATTATTATTTGACCTATGAATTTAGCCTATAAATAGGCTCTTTTACAACATTAGAAAACACACCCATTAGATATTAGAACTCATAACATATTTATAGAATTTTGTGTTTACGTTTTGAGGGTTCTTTGTTTTCGGGTTTTCGGGGTTTAGTTTTTATCTCCATCTTTTGTACTCTTCGTTCTTTTGCCATTATAGTAAAATTATCTTTGCCCGTGGTTTTTTATCCTCTTTGGAGGAGTTTTTCCACGTTAAATTTGTGTGTTCAATTTCTCAATTTCTTCTGCTATTTTTACTTGTTCGTTGCTTAATCGGGACGATCCTAACACTTTGTAAAACAAAGGAATTATAGGAGTGGCTTGATGGCAATTTCCCCAAATTTTGAAAATCAGGTAGGTGTTCTTTAGCTCAAAAACACTGCAACCCCTCACTTCACACACAATTTTCACCCGATTTCTAAGTGTTTTTTCTCATTTTTCATTTTCATTTTCGAAGTTGATCGCCGCGAATCAGGGCTTTAAATATTTATAAAAGAATGATCAAACCTGGAGACTAACTCTGACAACGATATTAAGGCAAGTGTACCTATCGAACAGTAGTATAGCTTAGGCAAGACCGGCTATCGAACCCAAAGGAACTAGAAGTATTAATACTCACTTTCTTCTTATTATTTAGCCTTAAAGTTAGAGTGAAGATTACTTTTAAACTAAATTGACGACAACTAAACTAAGGACACAAAGACAAGAAGACGAACTGGAAAATAACTTTGAAGAAAAACTCAGTTGATTTCGACGATACCTTCGGGAAGAATCCACCTAGACTTCACTTATTATCTAACCCTAAATTATATGATTTCTTTTACTTAGCTTGATCCGTGAGACTCCCTAACCTATATTAAACCCTCTCTCGAGGCGAATAACGTCTAACCCTAGGTTAATTAGTGGAACTCTTGTTCGCTTATAATAATCCCCTAGGATAGCAGTATATCGATCAATGGACTCCCAAATTAGGTTTCACCTTAATCCGACAAAATCTCGTAACCCTATATCTAGGCGTTCGATCAACTCCGCTTAATTATGTTAGATCTCCTCTTAGGTAGGGTCTATTCCTCCTCCACCTAAGCATATTAGATTTGGATTAAGCAACATAATTAAGAACAAACTAAGTAATTTATTGTAACATCCTAAAATTTGAATTTTTATATGTTGCATTATTTTGGTGCTCAGCTAGTTTATTTATCCTATGTGTGTGTTAAAATAGTCCTGAGAAGGTTCGGGATTCATTTGGATTTGGTATAATTTTTTTGAAATGAGTACTTTAATGAAGTGGAACAAGTAACCTTAATGCTTAAGGTACTTAAGTGTTAAAAGTTAGCATAAGATGAGCAAGTAGTAAAGAGGAGTTGGCGCCATAAGCATACTTAGAGGGTAGAGGTTCGAATCCCTTGATGTGCATGTGAATTTTATTTTTTTGCTTTCCATCTTTTTAGTGTCGGTCAAGCTAGTATTTATGGTAGCTTAGACTTTAATTTTTATGATAAGGTGGCTAAGAGAAAAGGCAAGTGTAAACTTAAGGAAGGGAATCATTTGAATAAGGCATGTAGGGGGAACACAAGGCACATTACAAGGAAGATGTTTTGGAAAGTTTGGAGTGGCCAAACTTTGACTTTGTGTCCATGTACTTGGACGGTTTTGGGGGCTAGGGGGGTGGCCAAATTTTTGAAGGCTTTTGGTAGGATTAGGTGCTAGTTGGGCACATTCTCATTTGGTCATTTTTGTGTTCTCTCAAAACTTTTCTCTCCATCTTTCCTCTCCTTAGCCGAATGCACCTTGAGCAATAGGTAACATCTTTGTTTTTCTTTTAGTCATTCATAATTTTGACCATTTCGATCTTATTTTGCCTATTCTCTCAAACCTTTCCTCCTAGTGCCGAAATCACCAAAACCTTGGAAGGCCATTTTCTCTTTTCTTTTCTTTTCACCCTTGCCGAATGCACACAAGCCTCAAACTCATTTCTTTGTTCATCTTCCATTCTTGAAAAGAACCGAAACCTAAACACCTAATTTTCCTATACCTTTCTTCATCTCTTTCTTCTTACAAAAATTTCTCAAACATTTTCTCCCTTTTATTTTCACTATGGCCGAATGTTACTAAGCACCATCCCCTTCAACTTTTCCTTCGTAGCTGAATCTTCTACCACACTTATCTCCTTCTCAAACATTTTATTCTTCTTCTCACACTTTGAACAATCGGTAAGTGGCTAGTACAAAATTTTGATATTGTTATTTTCCCTTTTCCTTTGTGCCGAATCTACATGTTGGTGTGGGATGATCTTTTGGATCGAGACCACCATCATACCATATCTCATTCAAATCTTTTCTCCATCATAGAAACTTGGTGGAAGGCCGAAACTTGGAGTGTCTGAAATCATCGTGTATCGCTAGGATTTGGTCCAAAGCTTTAAGGTAAGGATTTCTATCAAGGATTTGATATTACTCTTGATTTCGTTAAAGATGGGGTTTATTAACCGATTCTATATTAGGGACTCTATCACTCGATTTTCATCCTTTGAACGTAAAGATTTTGTGGTAAGCCGATTTCCCTCATTAAGATCAATCGTTTTAATTACGAAATTTTAGTTTGGACTAATACTCATTTGTCAATGTAGGCAAATAAGATCGAATCAAAAGGAGTAGTGATTGGTGATAGAAAAAGGAGCGGATTTGCGATCCCTCCTAGATTCAAACGAAGGGCCGTTTCGGCGATCCGGGATTTTCCACCGGGTTGTGGACCCTCATCCGGTGAGAATCAACTATTTGAGGTTGTTCGCAGTTCTTAGCTGTTAGCTATTCGGGATTTTCCAACGGGTTATAGACCGTCAACCGGGGAAAATCGGCAAATCATAGTTATTCGCGATTCCAAGGGTAAAAATCCTAGACCGTTTATCTTAGAATAAATTACTATAAGTGTTAATGATCTACTCGAGCGTTAAAATATTCTAGGTGTTGACGATCAAGAGAGTGTAGTGCTCATCGTAATCAGGTGTGTAATCTCGCACCGTATCTCATGGGTTAGATGACTATATCGTAGTAATCGTTGGATTAAATCACAAGTTAGTGAAATCAGGTAAAATAGTATATTTATCACTTTAATGGTAAAAACTATGAAATCGGTATTAAGACCGTGAAAATTATGAAATTGCCCTTAATCGGCTAAACCGATAAAAGTGACTAAATGGGCCATATGTGATTTTTGATAAATGGGCCATATGTGATTTTTGATAAACGGGCCATATGTGATATTTGATAAATGGGCCATATGTGATTTTTGATAGATGGGCCATATATGATTTGTGATAAATGGGCCACATGAGATATTTGATAAATGGGCCATATGTGATATTTGATATTGGCCAATTGTGATATGAGATTATATGGGCCAAAAATGTGAAGTGGGCCAGACTGTAATAATTTTTTTTTAAATTGGGCCTTATGTTGGAATAATTATATGAATGGACTGTTATGCATATTATACATGTTTGCATGGGTTGGGATATTTGACGAAGAGAAGATTCTGGTAGCTTTGCTACAAAAATTCTGGTGGCTTGTCCACAAATTGATATATGGCTTAATGCCTAGTTTGATATATGGCTTCATGCCCAGTTTGATATATGGCTTAATGCCCAGTTTGGTGTGTTGGCGGGGTGGTGACTAAAGCTCCCCACAGGTGTGTTGGTTGGTACGGGTGGTGTGTAGCGGATGGAGAACTAGGTTTGGTTTTGGGAATTGCATATCACATGCATTCTATTCATGTTAAATTGTTATATTTGTAATGGGCTCAGGCCCAAATAAATGCTTAAATGGTTTTGGCCCAGTGGACTATGGTAAGTGAGTTACACACTGAGTTTTAAGTAACTCACCCCGTTTTCTTTACCCTTTTCAGGTAATGATCAGTGATGGAGGCTTGGGCCAGGAACGACTCAGTGGAGGCCATACTACGAATTATGGGTTATTTAAATTTCGGATTTCTTTTTAAGTACTTTTTATTATTTTTGCTATTTTTTAATAAGGCCTCTGGTTAAATTTTTATGGATGTTTTACTCGTGGATGGAATTTTATTATGATTTAAATACTTAAGTGGGACTATTTCATTTTAAAATAGAAATAAATGTTTTCCTCAAATATATTTGTAAAAAAAGTTCCATTTTAAATATTTTTTAACTCGAAAATTTTCTGTAACAATTCTTCTAAAAATCTTGCTTTCAAAATTTCTTTCGAACTCTTTTACATTTCTCGGAATATTGAATCAATTATTTTTTCTAAGTTTCAATTTATAAACCCTTACGTCTTAAATTATTAAAATTAACAATCAACCTCGGTTTTCAATAAACACCTTTTCAAAATCTTTTTTTGAAAAATCCGTTTTCTACAAATCTTTAAAAGACTTTACAAATGATCATTTCGTGTGACATGTCAAATCTGGTCTTAACGCATAGACCGGGTTTGGGGTGTTACATTTTGTGGTATCAGAGCCAGTTTTAAAACTCGGCTGTGGTTTGGGTTTAACAACAATTTTCGTTTAAAACTGTTTTGAATTATAAAATTTATGTTTTAAAGGTAATATGGCACCACGAGTATCCGGCACCAAGTCAAGTAAGTGTATGCAAATTGAATTATTATTATTATTATTATTATTGTTATATCTCATAAAATATCTCATAAAATATCGTTAATAAACACTGAAATAGTATACTGATTCATAAAACTTGTAATCAGACTAAACCGAAATACTCAAAATGAGCGCTAGAGGACGTGGACGTGGTAGACGTAGCCGTGGTAGAGGCCGAGGTGCTAGGGTTGCGTCTGAAGCGTTGGGACATATACCAGAAATGGACGCACCTGCATCACCCGAGACTGAGACTGGATCACATGACCATATGAAGGAGGACATTGCCTTGACCCAAGCAATGTTGCGAGTCTTAGAATGGGTTGCTGGGGCTAGAACTGGGCTAGCAGCTCGTGGATCAATATCGGAATGACTTAGATCAAGTGGTGCCGAGGTTTTTAGGGGTGTCTCGGGTGTAGCTCCAAATGTAGTGGAGTATTGGCTCGAGGCAGTGGAGCGGATCATGGACGATTTGGAGTGCACCACCGAGCAGAAACTGAGAGGAGCTGTGTCCTTGTTGAGGGACGAGGCGTATCAATGGTGGCTTACTGTTCGAGAAGGCACTCAGGCTGAACATGTTACTTGGGATTTCTTCAAAACTGCATTCCAAGGAAAGTATGTCAGGGCAAGCTATGTGGATGCCCGAAGGAAGGAATTCCTTAATCTGGTTCAAGGAAATAAGACGGTGGCCACTTACGAGGCAAAATTTTTATGCTTGAGTCGTTATGCTCGGACAATAGTGCCAACTGATCATGAGCGATGTGTACGTTTTGAGGATGGGCTTAATGATGAGTTGCGGGTACTGATAGCCCCTCAACAAGAAAGGACTTTTGCCAAGCTTATGGAGAAAGCCAAAATAGCTGAAGAGGCTAAGAACTTCAAGCGTCAGAACAGAGACAGAGGCAGAGGCAAGAGGGACTTTAAGTACTCGGGTCCCGCTAAAAGATTTCAGAAGAGGCCCAGGAATGATGAGCCAGCTCCAGCTAGAGCATCTGCTGCTACCAATCAGATTCAACCATGTGCTGACTGTGGAAGATGACACCCAGGTGAATGATGGAAAAGAACTGGTGGGTGTTTCAAATGTGGTTCTAAGGATTATCAGCTTAAGAATTGTCCTCGAAGCACTGCTCCGACTCAGGAAGCTCGTAACCCTGATACACAGCCATCTAGAGGCGCTCAACAGCCACCGAGAGGCTGTGGGCCAGGACGAGGTGGTAATAGCGGTGGACGTGGTCAAGGTGCGCCGGGAAGAGGTAATGGCTTCAGGGGTAATGCGGAGGCGAGGCAGCCATGGTTAGTTTATGCGATCAGACGCCCTGAGGATGGTGATGCACCTGATGTGATAACTAGTACGTTCTTCATCTCTGATGTACCTGTTACTGCTTTGATAGATATCGGATCTATCCATTCGTATGTTGCTAGTGCTATATCTGGAATCTGAATATTAGATCTGAGATTACCTATAGAGAGATGACGGTAATTAGTCCTTTAAGACAGTCTGTGGTAGTGAATAAACTGTATAGAGACGTGCCTCTAGAATTTCAAAGAGAAATATTTTTGGCGGATTTGATGGAACTGCCTTTCGGCGAGTTTGACCTTATTTTGGGCATGGATTGGTTGGTGAAGCACCGTGCGCACTTGGATTGTGCTGCAAAGCAGATGTCGATAAGGACTTTGGAAGATAAGGAAGTGGTGATGATGGGTGAACGGAGAAACTATTTAGCAAATGTGATATCTGCTTTTAAAAGTAGAAAAGTTGGCATGAAAAGGGTGTGGAGCATTCCTAGCCTTAATATGTGCTTTGGATGTCAAGGAATTATCGGTGGAAGGTGTTAGAACGGTGAAAGAATTTTCAGATGTTTTTCCCCGAGGAACTTCCGGGTTTACCTCCAGACCAGAAAGTAGAGTTTGGCATTGAGCTTTTTCCTGGAATGGCTCCAATGTCCATTGCTCCTTATAGGATGGTACCGAAAGAGTTAGCGGAGCTTAAGGCTCAAATTCAGGAGTTGTTGGATCGGGGATTCATTCGACCGAGTGTGTCACCATGGGGAGCACCGGTCTTGTTCGTCAAGAAGAAGGATGGGTCGATGTGTATGTGCATCGATTATAGGCAGTTGAATAAATTGACGATCAAGAATAGGTATCCATTGTCGAGAATTGATGACCTGTTTGATCAATTGCGAGGAGCTTCAGTTTTCTCCAAGATAGATTTGAGATCAGGTTACCATCAACTCAAGGTGAAGGAGGCAGATATTTATAAGACGGCATTCCGAACTCGTTATGGACATTATGAGTTTTTGGTGATGCCGTTTGGATTGACCAATGCACCAGCTGCATTTATGGACATGATGAACCGAGTCTTTCAACCCTACTTAGACCGGTTTGTGGTGGTGTTCATAGATGATATCTTAGTATACTCGAGGAATGAAGAAGAGCATGATTCGCATCTGCGGATAGTATTACAAATATTGCGAGAAAAGCAGCTTTATGCCAAATTCAGTAAGTGTGAATTTTGGCTGAAGGAAGTGACTTTCTTAGTACATGTTGTGTCGGCCGAAGGAATCAGAGTTGATCCTCAGAAGGTAGAGGCTGTGTTGGATTAGAAACCACCGAAGTCGGTGGCTGAGATTCGGAGTTTTCTAAGGTTGACTGGTTACTACAGGCGTTTCGTTGAGGGGTTTTCGTTGATTGCAGCACCTCTAACTAAACTGTTGCGCAAGGGAGTACCATTTGTGTGGTCAGATTAGTAGCAAGAGAGTTTTGATAAATTGAAGAAGATTCTGACGGAAGCGCCCGTACTGTTACAACCTGAGGTTGGAAAAGAGTTTATTGTTTACTGTGATGCATCACACACGGGCTTGGGATGTGTGTTGATGCAAGGTGGTAAGGTGGTGGCTTATGCATCTCGTCAGTTAAGGCCACACGAAGTCAACTATCCTACCCATGATTTGGAATTGGCTGCTGTGGTTTTTGCTTTAAAGATTTGGAGGCACTATCTCTATGGGGAAAAGTCAATAATTTATACGGACCATAAGAGCCTTAAGTACCTCCTTACCCAAAAGGAGTTGAACTTAAGACAGTGGAGATGGATAGAACTGTTGAAGGATTATGACTTCTCAATCGAGTATCATCCTGGAAAGGCTAACGTGGTGGCAGACGCGTTGAGTCGTAAGGTGATATCGGAGTTGAGAGTAATGTTTGCTCATCTCAGTTTTATGAAGTTGGCAGTCTACTGGCGGAACTTCAGGTGAAGCCTTTGTGGTTTGAATAGATCAAGGAGAAGCATTTATCAGATGAAAAGTTGGGTCCCTTAATTCAGCAAGTTGAAAGTGGTGTAATAGGGGATTTTGGAATGAATAAGGATGGAGTGCTGTGTTTTCGCAGAAGAATTTGTATGCCCAAGGATTCGGATTTGAGACTAATGATTCTGCGAGAGGCGCATGGTAGCCCCTATGCTATGCATCCCGGGGGAAATAAGATGTATCGAGACCTCCGTGAACAGTATTGGTGGCCAAGGTTGAAGCGGGAGGTTACTGATTTCGTGGGAAAGTGCTTGACTTGTCAACAAGTGAAGGCAGAACATCAATTGCCGTTGGGGTTGCTTCAATCGGTGAAGATTCCATATGGAAATGGGAATGGATAACCATGGACTTTGTTAGTGGGTTACCCTTATCGCCTACTAAGAAAGATTCTGTCTGGGTAATAGTGGATCGATTGACGAAGACTGCCCATTTTCTACCAGTTTGTACGGATTACTCACTACAGAAGTTGGCTAAGTTGTTTGTGTCAGAGATCGTGAGGTTGCATGGGGTGCCAGTGTCTATTATATCGGATAGAGACCCTAGATTTACATCAGGGTTTTGGAAAGCTTTGCATGAAGCCTTGGGAACAAAGTTAAAATTTAGCACAGCTTTTCATCCTCAGTCAGATGGTCAATCGGAAAGAGTAATCCAGATTTTGGAAGACATGTTAAGGGGTTGTGTGATTGACTTCAGAGGTAGTTGGGAGGATTTTCTACTGTTGGCGGAGTTTGCATATAATAACAGTTATCAATCCAGTATCCAAATGGCACCTTATGAAGCATTATATGGTCATAGGTGTCGTACCCCTACTTGTTGGACTGAATTGGGGGAACGACAGTTGTTGGGTCCTGAATTGATATCAGAGACGGAAGAAAAAGTAAAGATGGTTCGAGCACGGTTAAAGGAAGCTTCGGATAGACAAAAGTCTTATGCAAATCTGAAGTGTAAGGATATTGAGTTTGCGGTGGGAGATCAGGTTTTTCTAAAGGTCTCACCTTGGAAGAAGATCTTCAGATTTGGAAGGAAGGGCAAGTTGAGCCCTAGGTTCATCGGACCGTACCGTGTGTTGAAGCGTATAGGACCAGTGGCTTATCAGCTTGAATTACCTCCGGAGTTGAGTCAGATTCATAGTGTTTTCCATGTCTCTATGTTGAGGCGTTATCGATTGGATCCGTCTCACATAGTACCAGTAGAGGAAGTTGAGTTAAGGCCTGACTTGTCATTCGAGGAAGAGCTAGTGAAAATTTTGGATCGAGATGTTAAGGTGCTAAGAAAGAAGTCAGTACCGTTGGTTAAAGTTCTATGGCGTAATCACAGAGCGAAGGAAGCTACATGGGAGCCTGAGGACATGATTAGACAACAATACCCTCACCTCTTTTAACCAGGTAAATTTCGAGGACGAAATTTTCTTTAAGGGGGTAGAATTGTAACATCCTAAAATTTGAATTTTTATATGTTGCATTATTTTGGTGCTCAGCTAGTTTATTTATCCTATGTGTGTGTTAAAATAGTCTTGAGAAGGTTCAGGATTCATTTGGGTTTGGTATAATTTTTTTGAAATGAGTACTTTAATGAAGTGGAACAAGTAACCTTAATGCTTAAGATAATTAAGTGGTAAAAGTTAGCATAAGATGAGCAAGTAGTAAAGAGGAGTTGGCGCCTTAAGCATACTTAGAGGGTAGAGGTTCGAATCCCTTGATGTGCATGTGAATTTTATGTTTTTGCTTTCCATCTTTTTAGTATCGGTCAAGCTAGTATTTATGGTAGCTTAGACTTTAATTTTTATGGTAAGGTGGCTAAGAGAAAAGGCAAGTGTAAACTTAAGGAAGGGAATCATTTGAATAAGGCATGTAGGGGGAACACAAGGCACATTACAAGGAAGATGTTTTGGAAAGTTTGGAGTGGCCAAACTTTGACTTTGTGTCCACGTGCTTGGACGGTTTTGGGGGCTAGGGGGTGGCCAAATTTTTGAAGGCTTTTGGTAGGATTAGGTGCTAGTTGGGCACATTCTCATTTGGTCATTTTTGTGTTCTCTCAAAACTTTTCTCTCCATCTTTCCTCTCTTTAGTCGAATGCACCTTGAGCAATAGGTAACATCTTTGTTTTTCTTTTAGTCATTCATAATTTTGACCATTTCGATCTTATTTTGCCTATTCTCTCAAACCTTTCCTCCTAGTGCCGAAATCACCAAAACCTTGGAAGGCCATTTTCTCTTTTCTTTTCTTTTCTTTTCACCCTTGCCGAATGCACACAAGCCTCAAACTCATTTCTTTGTTCATCTTCCATTCTTGAAAAGAACCGAAACCTAAACACCTAATTTTTCTATACCTTTCTTCATCTTTTTCTTCTTACAAAAATTTCTCAAACATTTTCTCCCTTTTATTTTCACTATGGCCGAATGTTACTAAGCACCATCCCCTTCAACTTTTCCTTCGTAGCTGAATCTTCTACCACCCTTATCTCCTTCTCAAACATTTTATTCTTCTTCTCACACTTTAATCAATCGGTAAGTGGCTAGTACAAAATTTTGATATTGTTATTTTCCCTTTTCCTCTGTGCCGAATCTACATGTTGGTGTGGGATGATCTTTTGGATCGAGACCACCATCATACCATATCTCATTCAAATCTTTTCTCCATCATAGAAACTTGGTGGAAGGCTGAAACTTGGGGTGTCCGAAATCATCGTGTATCGCTAGGATTTGGTCCAAAGCTTTAAGGTAAGGATTTCTATCAAGGATTTGATATTACTCTTGATTTCGTTAAAGATGGGGTTTATTAACCGATTCTATATTAGGGACTCTATCACACGATTTTCATCCTTTGAACGTAATGATTTTGTGGTAAGCCGATTTCCCTCATTAAGACCAATCGTTTTAATTACAAACTTTTAGTTTGGACTGATACTCATTTGTCAATGGAGGCAAATAAGATCGAATCAAAAGGAGTAGTGATTGGTGATCGAAAAATGAGCGGATTTGCGATCCCTCCTAGATTCAAACGAAGGGCCGTTTCGGCGATCCGGGATTTTCCACTGGGTTGTGGACCCTCATCCGGTGAGAATCAACTATTCGAGGTTGTTCGCAGATCTGAGCCGTTAGCTATTCGGGATTTTCCAACGGGTTGTGGACCGTCAACTGGGGAAAATCAGCAAATCATAGTTATTCGCGATTCCGACGGTAAAAATCCTAGACCGTTTATCTTAGAATAAATTACTATAAGTGTTAATGATCTAATTGAGCGTTAAAATATTCTAGGTGTTGACTATCAAGAGAGTGTACTGCTCACCATAATCAGGTGTGTAATCTCGCATCGTATCTCATGGGTTAGATGACTATAGCGTAGTAATCGTTGGATTAAATCACAAGTTAGTGAAATCTGGTAAAATAGTATATTTATCACTTTAATGGTAAAAACTATGAAATCGGTATTAAGACCATGAAGATTACGAAATTGCCCTTAATGGGCTAAACCGATAAAAGTGACTAAATGGGCCATATGTAATATTTGATAAATGGGCCATATGTGATTTTTGATAGATGGGCCATATATGATTTGTGATGAATGGGCCACATGAGATATTTGATAAATGGGCCATATGTGATATTTGATATTGGCCAATTGTGATATGAGATTATATGGGCCAAAAATGTGAAGTGGGCCAAACTGTAATAAATTTTTTTTAAATTGGGCCTTATGTTGGAATAATTATATGAATGGACTGTTATGCATATTATACATGTATGCATGGGTTGGGATATTTGAAGAAGAGAAGATTCTGGTAGCTTTGCTACAAAAATTCCAGTGGCTTGTCCACAAATTGATATATGGCTTAATGTCCAGTTTGATATATGGCTTAATGCCCAGTTTGATATATGGCTTAATGCCCAGTTTGATATATGGCTTAATGCCCAGTTTGGTGTGTTGGCAGGGTGGGTGACTAAAGCTCCCCACAGGTGTGTTGGTTGGTACGGGTGGTGTGTAGTGGATGGAAAACTAGGTTTGGTTTTGGGAATTGCATATCACATGCATTCTATCATGTTAAATTGTTATATTTGTAATGGGCTCAGGCCCAAATAAATGCTTAAATGGTTTTGGCCCAGTGGACTATGGTAAGTGAGTTACACACTAAGTTTTAAGTAACTAACCCGTTTTCTTTACCCTTTTCAGGTAATGATCAGTAATGGAGGCTTGGGCCGAGAACGACTCAGTGGAGGCCATACTACGAATTATGGGTTATTTAAATTTCGAATTTCTTTTTAAGTACTTTTCATTATTTTTGCTATTTTGTAATAAGGCCTCTGGTTAAATTTTTATGGATGTTTTACTCGCGGATGGAATTTTATTATGATTTAAATACTTAAGTGGGACTATTTCCTTTTAAAATAGAAATAAATGTTTTCCTCAAATATATTTGTAAAAAAAGTTCCATTTTAAATTTTTTTTTAACTCGGAAATTTTCTGTAACAATTTTTCTAAAAATCTTGCTTTCAAAATTTCTTTCGAACTCTTTTACATTTCTCAGAATATTGAATCAATTATTTTTTCTAAGTTTCAATTTATAAACCCTTACGTCTTAAATTATTAAAATTAACAATCAACCTCGGTTTTCAATAAACACCTTTTCAAAATCTTTTTTTGAAAAATCTGTTTTCTACAAATCTTTAAAAGACTTTACATATGATCATTTCGTGTGACATGTCAAATCTGGTCTTAACGCATAGACCGAGTTTGGGGTGTTACATTTATCATATAACTTAAAAATCAAATAACAAAATCCATCTAGGTTTCATCCCCTTCAGGTATCTGAGGGGTTTAGTTCATAATGAATAAACAAAACATCGCAAGAGAAAAGATAAAACAAAACATAAGAAAACCCTAAAACCCCTGAAGGAATTGAAGGAGAATTCCGCCGTCTTGAGTATAACTCCGGCTTCTTGGGATGGATCAACTGGCTACCCTCGCGTTATTCCCTAACTTTGACCTTCTCTCCTTGGCTCCTTGGCCTAGCTTTCCCTCCTCTTCAAAGGTGGTACTTGGGGATATGTATAGGCTCTTGGAACGTGATTCTTTCTCCCTAAGTATCCTTTTCCGACTGAAATTGCTCTTTCCAGCGACAGAGGCATGGCCATGGCACATGCCCGTGTGGATCGAGACCTGACCATGTTCGGATTTCTCTTTGAGGCACGGCCGTGTGTGACGGAGTTGAGGCCGTGCTCTAGGTGTTTGTCGAGGCACGACCGTGTGTGCTTTGGGCCAGGCCGTGTCAATTTCGTGCTAAGGCCCATTTACTCCGTTTTAGGCCCTTTTTGTGTTCTTTTCATCCTTGGGTGCTTTCCTGGGTATAAGACATGAAAAGAAAGGATTAAAAGCACCTTTTTATATAAAACAAGGAATACATCATCCAAAAGCATATTAAATGTGGGATTAAAATATGTTACTTTTACAGTTTATCAAATACCCCCACACTTAAGCTTTTGCTTGTCCTCAAGCAAAATTCTCAACTTACAATTAAAACGAACTTTCCATGATCTATAATTCTTATCAACAATGTTTGTTTTTCTAATTCATAGAGAATTCATACATGGATAATTTGATTCAAAGCGTCCTAAAGATTCAAACGAGATAAGTCATAATTTTGTACCTCGAAACATAGGTGTCTTTTTTCTTTTAAATGACTACCTTTTTAATTCAAAATCGACAAGAATTGATATTCTCACTTAGGATTCACTACCAATTAAACATGGAATTGTAAAACTCCTTGGATCTTTTAGTTTCTGTGGTAGTCTGTTTTGTAACATCGCTGAGCATGTTGCGTTTAGTTCCACGTGGTGCTCTTCATCTATTTTGCGTTTGTTGGTCAAGAGCTGTCTTAAAAATTTTCTCGAATCTGGCATCTGAAAAAGAGCTTCAAGAAGAGGTAAGTTAATATGTAATTCCTTTAAAAGTTTAAGAAACTTACCGAACTGTTCCTCTGAATCGTCTCTTTTTAAGGCTTCAGGATAAGGTATGCGAGGTTGATACTCTTTAATTACCAGTTTTGGCTTATCTTGTGGTACCTCTATTTTACATTTGTCTTCCTTCTTTTCCGATATTGGGTTAGGTTCAGCTAATCCGTTACTGTCCTGAACTGTGATTGCTTGAATTTGCTCCTTAGGATTAACCTCAGTGTTACTTGGTAGACGTCATTGCGGTTGTTCTGACATTAGTTTTGCGAGTTGTTCGACTGCATTAGTCACTTCCTTGACTGATTTAGCAATTTCATCGAGTCGTCTCTCGTTGCTTTTGACTGCTTTATCAGTTTCTTGGAGATGTTCTTCGAGGGTTGGTTTCTTTTCTTTTGGATAGGGCTGTGTCATAACCATTTTTTTGATAAAACAGTAAACGACGTGGTCGACTCGATTTTTTTGAAAACGAAAAAGAAGGGAGTCGCCACCGATCTTTATTTGGGTGTGATCGGATCACCTTTGTTTTAATAAAACGTCTCGGTTTATTAAAACGATGCTTTTGGTCTACGAAAATCTGAGAAAAATGGGTTCGGAAGTCAATTACGTGCGAGGAAGGATTAGCACCCTCGACACGCCCGAAATTGGTACCAAATTGATTGATCGATGTCCTAATGTTGAAAAACTTTGAAATGATTTGGAAATAGATACTTTTATTTCTAAAACTTGAAGGAATTGGAAAGGACGTTAAGGCTCTCTTATTTTCGAAGAGATAAAGCATTATGTCCAGTAAGTTAGGGCGCGATACTTTAGACCCCTGAAACTAAGCTCGCCTTTTAAAACTTAGTTTTACATTTGAAGAGGATCTTCCGTCATTTGTCAAACGAGAAATCAGAACCCAGTAAGTTAGGGCTCGTTTTTTCGAAGGTCCAAATTAGGAATATTGCCTCTATTTAAAAAACTTATCCGAAGCATCTAGATGTCGAGTCCAGTAAGTTAGGGCGCGACATTTCGAATATCCGAGATTAAGTGTTTTGTTTAATATTTAAATGGCGATTTCAAAAGGGATATCCCGTTGTTTAACTTTAAACGAGAAGCCGGAACCCAGTAAGTTAGGGCTCGATTCACTCGAATTGCTAATACGGAATATCGATTATCATAAAACTGAGGCATAGAGACAAATTAGATTAAAAATGCAAAAAACACGATGTTAGTGCGTGAAAAGAATAATAAAAGGACACAAATATGTATAAGTAAGGATGATATATAATATATTGGAAGTATTATGTATAGTAACAGTAGTAGAAATAGTGATGAAATAATGATAATGAAAAATAACAATAATAATAATAATACTAATGATAATAATAATAATAATAATAATAATAATAATAATAATAATAATAATAATAATAATAATAATAATAATAATAATGGATAATAAAGGAAGTAAAATAATAGTAATAATTTTTAGAGAAAAGAAAAATAAAATAATAGTAAAACATTTATTTAAAAGAATACGTCAATATTGAAAATAAATAAAAATAACATTACTAACTAATCAATATGATAGTAACAAGATATATGCATTATATAGAAATAATAATATGGTAATAAATAATAATAATATATGCGTATGGAGATAATAGTGATAATAATAATATACTAATAATAATAATAATAATAGTAACTATATAGTAACGGTAATGAAATATATAAATACATAGGATATAATAGTATAATATTGATAATACTAATAATAATATGATTGGATAATAATAATTAAGATAAATAATAATAAATAATATCACAACAAATAAATGAGCAAATTAAATAAAAACAAAAATAGCAAAATTGTAAATAACTGAAAATGGACTCCATTGCATTACAAATAAAAGTTCTAGGTCAATTATTAAATAAAACGGGGTTTCGGGGGTTAAATGATAAATAAAACAAAGTTCGGGGGTCAATTTGTAAATAAAACGGGCTTCGGGGGTCACAAAAGGACACGCGTGAAAGATGGGGGACCAAAGGGACAATTTTTCCAGCAAGTTAAACGCAGCACTTTGGGGAAGGACCAAATTGCAAAACTGCGCGAAATTTCAAGGCCGATGTGCAATATTGAAAAAAACTTGATTTTAAGAACTAAAAATGCGGAAGGGCTGATTGCGCAATTTCCCCTTTGGCTTAAAAACACGCGGATCCTCTTAGGGTACGGGTCGGATTCGGGTCGGTTTGGGCCAAACGACGTCGTTTTGGGCATAAATGGCCAGCCTCAATACGATGCCGTTTTGTGGGGCTATTTAAGGCCCTAAAATCAGAAAAAAATCATTTTGACCCGAGTTTTAAAAAAAAAAAATTCCTTTCCTCTCGTTTTTTCTCTGCAGAGGGGGGGAACTCCGGTCGGACTGCCACCGCCAGAAAAATAATATATTTTTTATTTAGAGAAATAATATATGTATATATATATATATATATATATGTATATGTATAACAAAAAGAAAAATGGAAAGTTTCGAAAATACCCAAAAAAATCACCTTTTCTTTGGCCTCTGTTTCGGTTTTTAGTAGTTTTTAATATTTTCTCTGCACTTTCGTGTTTTGATCTCTGTGTTTGTGTTTGAAATTTCTAGAATCTGTTTCTATTGATTGAAAAAAAGAAAAAAAAGTCCCGTGTTACAGTTTCGATTGGCTTTTTATAGCCATTTCTAAAATAGATTTTTCTTCCTTTCCTTGTTCTGTCCTCTCGTTTTTAATGTTTGCAGGTTCTCGGTGCAAGTGGCTGGCGGTGGAGATGGGACCGATGCCAGGTTCGGTGGCCTGCAGAAGTCAGAGGGTCAGGGGCAGGTGGCGGTCAGAAGACCAGGAGGCAGAAGGCTGCGACGCCACTTGCATTAGGGTTAGGAGTTTTGTTTTTTCTGTTGGAGGTATTGGGCTAGGGTTTTAGGTCTGTTTTGGGCTTTTGGTTGTATGGGTCTTAATGATGTTTGGGTTTTAATAGATTGGGTTATTTGTAACTGAGTTTGGGGTTTGGAGTTGGGTTTTATTTTGGGTATGTAAAATGGATGTTAATTCTTTGTTGGGCCCGGGCAATAATTGGCTCTACAGCTGCCCCTCTTTGCTCATTGTCGTGTAACGGGAATGGAGCAAAGACTTTCAAAGGACCAATTTTGCCCAGTTGTGTCTTGACTTCTTGGGTGCTCTTCCATAGGTAGCTTCATTCCTGTCCACCACATCTTGTTGCTTTGATCCACTCCACCGATGCTTCATAAAGATAAGACCTGTCGCTCCAATTTATTCTGTTGTGCCTTAGGGGGATAAGACTTGTATCTTCGATCTGCTCCTGCAATCATCAGGAATCGCCAACTCTGTTATTTCGATCTGATCCCTGCAAACTCAGGGATCACCAGACTGATGTCTTTGATCTGCTTCCTGCAACTTCAGGAATGTCAAATCTGCTATCTTCAATCTGACCCCTGCAAACTCAGGGATCACCAGATTTGCCCTCTTCGATCTGCTCCACTGCAAACTCAGGGAGATAAGATCTGTTCTTCAATCTGCTCCTACAACATCAGGATTGCCAGATTTGCTATTTTCGATCTGTTCCACTGCAAACTCAGGGAGATAAGATCTACTATCTTCAATCTGCTCCTGCAACATCGGGATTGCTAGATTTGCCTTCTTCGATCTGTTCCACTGCAAACTCAGGGAGATAAGATCTGTTCTTCAATCTGCTCCTGCAACATCAGGATTGTCAGATTTTCTATCTTCGATCTGCTCCTGCAACTCAGGGAGATAAGATCTGCTATCTTTAATCTGCTCCTGTAACATCGAGATTGCCAGATTTGCCCTCTTCGATCTGCTCCACTGCAAACTCAGGGAGATAAGATCTGTTCTTCAATCTGCTCCTGCAACATCAGGATTGCCGGAGTTGTTATTTTCGATCTGTTCCACTGCAAACTCAGGGAGATAAGATCTGCTATCTTCAATCTGCTCCTGCAACATCAGGATTGCCAGATTTGCCCTCTTCGATCTGCTCCACTGCAAACTCAGGGAGATAAGATCTGTTCTTCAATCTGCTCCTACAACATCAGGATTGCCAGATTTGCTATTTTCGATCTGTTCCACTACAAACTCAGGGAGATAAGATCTGCTATCTTCAATCTGCTCCTGCAACATCAGGATTGCCAGATTTGCCCTCTTCGATCTGCTCCACTGCAAACTCAGGGAGATAAGATCTGTTCTTCAATCTGCTCCTGCAACATCAGGATTGCCAGATTTGCTATTTTCGATCGTGTCCTTTTGAGGACATAACCTGTAGAATGAGTACATGCTTGTGCCTAATGATTGGGATGCCATGAGTGTGATGAGTCAGAATGTTATGAGTATGATTCCTATTCAAGGTGTTTATCACTCATTTATCCGTCAAGGTTTCGTCTCCATTTCTCCTGCAGTAACATTTTTTGCCCAAATAGTTTGCCCCTATGGAGATTTTAGGGCTCATTCCTTCTAGACCTCGGGACACAGGCGCACATTGACTTCCAAACGTCCCTCCAGGGATCACAACTCTTACTCAAAAAAAACCCGACTTGTTTTGTTTTGGATTCGTTCCACAGTGATTTAGGGTTTTTGAATCTTTCCTTGTCGAAAATTGGTCTGTCATACCTTGTCTGGATGACTAGGTAACGTTGTTTATCCTACCACAGTTGCTGAATCGGACGAGGAATTTTGAAGAAATGGTCTCCGTTAAGACCCTTCTTTCTCAAATGTCTTTAATCTGTGTACGCGGAAATTCTCAACAATTGTCCTATTTCGGTTTCTTGTTTTATCTAGAGATTCCCAAAGTAATATGTAGAACTTTCTTTTGTGAAATTATTAGTTCATCAATTATTGTTTTAATGCAACATTTTTATGAATGATGGGTAACAGTAGGTCGATTTCAAAGAGAGTTAAAATGAAACGAAGAAAAATGGTTGGGAACATATTCTTCCTTGCGAAAAAGAATTCAACAATAGTACAATAGGCAGGACATCCATCAGATACTCTAGACATTGCCGATTAGACTTCCATACAGGTTTCATGAAGACTGCTTAGAGCTTTAGCACGTGTTTAGAAGACTCAAAGTACTTTGTTGATGTCCCAATATCCAACGTGCTTCCTCTTCTGCTGATTCTAGCGCTGCAAGATCGCCATGTGTCCATTCAAAACTCGAGCCGCCCTTTTCGGGTTTTCAACTCAAGAGTCCTTTGGTCCCGAGGCGCCCTCTGTGGGTTTTCACCTTGGCCTCTCCGGTTTTTTTTTAAATCTCAAAGTGCCCTTTGCGGGTTTTCACCTTGGCCTCTTCCATTTCAAGCAAAGTACTTTTTAACCGAATCTGAGTTCACAGGATTGGGCAAGCTTTTCCCGTCCATCTCAGTCAAAAACAGTGCACCTCCCGAGAAAGCTTTCTTTACCACATACGGTCCTTCCCAGTTCGGCATCCATTTTCCTCTGTAATCCTTTTGTATGGGAAGGATCTTTTTCAGCACGAGGTCCCCCTCCTGGAATTCTCTTGGGCGAACTTTTTTATCGTAAGCCCGCATCATTCATTTTTGGTACATCTGGCCGTGACAAATAGCCCTCAATCTCTTTTCTTCAATTAAGTTTAACTGATCATATCGAGCCTGGATCCATTCAGCTTCGTCCAGCTTTATTTCTGACAAAACTCGAAGAGAAGGTATTTCTACCTCAATAGGAAGGACTGCTTCCATCCCATAGACCAACGAAAAAGGTGTTTCCCCGGTAGAGGTTCTGACTGATGTCCGATAAGCATAGAGTGAAAATGGCAACTTCTCATGCCAATCTTTATAGGTCTCGGTCATCTTCCCCACTATCCTCTTGATGTTTTTGTTAGCCGCTTCTACTGCCCCATTCATCTTTGGACGATACGGCGACAAATTGTAGTGTTTGATGTTGAATTGGCTACAAACCCCTGCTATCGTATTGTTGTTTAAGTTTAGTGCATTGTCTGATATGATCCTCTCAGGCATTTCGTATCGACAAATGATCTCCTTCTTCAAAAATTGACTAACCACTGATTTAGTGACGTTAGCATACGAGGCAGCCTCTACCCATTTTGTGAAGTAGTCGATGACCACAAAGATGAATCGATGCCCATTCGATGCTTTCGGAGAGATTGGCCCAATGACATCTATGCCCCACATGGAAAATGGCCATGGAGAAGTCATAACATGTAAAAGTGACGGGGACACGTGAATCTTGTCTCCATAAATCTGGCATTTATGGCATTTCTTGGCATAGTTGATACAATCTCCTTCCATGGTGGACCAATAATACCCAAACCTCATTATTTGTCTGGCCATTGTGAAACCATTGGCGTGAGTCCCACATATGCCTTCATGAACTTCTTCCAGGATTAACTTAGCTTCGGCGGCATCCACACATCTCAGCAGCACTTGATCTTCCCTTTTCTTGTATAGGACCTCTCCATCCAGGACGTAGTCACAGGCTAGTCTTTTCAACGCCCTTTTATCATTCTCAGTCGCTTGGTCCGGGTACTCCCGATTTTTCACGTATCGCAGTATATCGTGGTACCATGGTGGGCCAGTTTTCTCTTCCTCTTCGACATTGTAGCAGTAGGCCGGGTCCTGATGAATGCTCATTTGTATGGGCTTCATGTCCTCATTTTCATTTATTCGGACCATGGAGGCTAAGGTGGCCAGAGCATCAGCCATCTGGTTTTCGTCTCTGGGTAAATAACGGAAAGTGACATCGTCGAACTCTCTGATCAAATCTTGGGCCAACCTTTTGTAGATGACCAGCTTTGGATCTCTGGTTTCCCATTCCCCTTTAAGTTGATAGATTACTAGGGCGGAATCTCCATATACTTCTAATACCCTGATTTTGCGTTCGATAGCAGCGCGAAGACCCATGATGCAGGCTTCATATTCGGCCATATTATTAGTGCAATCGAAATCCAGTTTGCAAGTAAATGGGTAATGGTCTCTTTTTGGGGATATCAGAACTGCCCCAATTCCATTGCCCACGGCATTTGATGCCCCGTCAAAATTCAGTTTCCAAGGATGGCTTTCGGAGGCACTTTCTTCAGCGTCTGCCACATACATCAAATCTTCGTTAGGGAAATCAAAGTCCAAAGGCTCATAGTCCTCAAGGGCTCTACTGGCCAGAAGGTCCGCTATTGCACTCCCTTTTATCGCATTTTGGTTCACATAGACGATGTCGAATTCAGAAAGCAGAATCTGCCACCTGGCCATCCTTCCATTTAAGGCGGTAGACTCCATCATATATTTAAGAGGATCTAGCCTTGAGATGAGCCATGTCGTGTGATACAGCATATACTGCCTCAATCTTCGAGTTGTCCAAATCAAGGCGCAGCACAATTTCTCGATTGGCGGGCACCTCGTTTCACATTCGGTAAATTTTTTACTAAGGTAGTATATTGCCCTTTCTTTCTTCCCCGACTCATCATGCTGACCCAGTACACATCCCATCGAATTATCAAGCACCGTCAAGTAAAGGATTAATGGCTTGTTTGGTTGAGGCGGTATTAGTACTGGGGCATGGGACAGGTACTGTTTTACTTTTTCGAAGGTTTTCTGGCATTCTTCATCCCACGTGCCTGGATTATGTTTCTTGAGGAGACGGCATATGGGGTCACATTTCTCGGTTAGTTGTGAAATGAACCGAGCGATGTAATTTAGCCTTCCTAAGAAACCTCTAACTTCCTTTTGGGGTACGTGGCGGAGGCAATTCTTGTATGGCCTTGACTTTGTCTGGGTTGACCTCAATCCCTTTTTCACTGACTATGAATCCGAGTAATTTCCTAGACCGAGCTCCGAAGGTACACTTTGATGGGTTAAGCTTCAATTGGAATTTCCTCAGTCTCAAGAATAATTTCCTCAAAACCTGCACATGTTCTTTTTCAGTTCGGGACTTGGCGATCATATCATCGATGTAAACCTCAATTTCTCTGTGCATCATGTCATGGAATAAGGTTACCATGGCTCTTTGATATGTCGCTCCCACGTTTTTTAGCCCAAATGGCATTACCTTGTAGCAAAATGTTCCCCACATGGTTACGAACGTTGTCTTATCCATGTCCTCAGGATGCATCTTTATTTGGTTATATCCTGAAAAACCATCCATGAAGGAGAAAAATGAAAAGCCTGCTGTATTGTCTACCAAGATGTCGATGTGAGGCAATGGGAAATTGTCCTTCGGGCTGGCCTTGTTTAGATCCTTGTAATCCACACACATCCGTACCTTCCCGTCTTTCTTGGGGATGGGGACAATGTTAGCCACCCAATCCGAGTACTTGACCACTTGCAAGAACCCGACGTTAAATTGTTTCTCAACTTCTTCTTTTATTGTTAACAAGACGTCCGGTCTCATTCTTCGGAGCTTCTGTTGGACTGGCTTGCATTCTTCTCTTAGGGGCAATCGGTGTACTACGATATCAGTACTTAGTCCGGGCATATCTTGGTACGACCACGCGAACACATCCTTGAATTCGTGGAGTAGCTCGATGAGGTCCCGCTTGGTTTCTGCTGTAATACAGGCTCCAATCTTCACTTCTTGCCCTTATCCTAGGTTCACCATCTCTACCGACTCTTCATGGGGTCGGATCTATTTTTCTTCTTGCTCTACCATTCTTAACAATTCGAGAGGCAAGTTGCATATTGTGTCATTTTCAAAGTCCTGAGATTCCTCTGAACACATGACTTGCTCAAAGCAGACTTCTGAATCCGTAGTATCGTTGCTCATATCATTAATGTCTAGAGACCTGTGGTGGGTAGCAAAAGATGTATAAAGAATAAAGGAATTTGAGGACGACTATTCACATGACATGAATGAAAAAGAAAAAAAATGAGAGAATGCTTGATAGAAATTGAAGATGTACTTCATTAAAACAAAATATCCGAACATGAGCTTATTTCACAAAAGAGATCTCATTGTTTCTAGGCTTGAAAACAACGAGTGCGTTCTGAATATTACTTTGTGTAATCTCTAAAAACTACAAGAAATTCCTCTGCAGTCCAATTGTCTAAGGTGCTCCCAGGTTCACACGGGCGAATACCCGATAAGTTTCCTTGATCAGCTTCCCTGTCATGTATGGCATTGATGTGAAGATGCTTCTTTCTAGGAGGTTCTTTCTCCAGGTAAATTATTCCACCTGACACGAAGGTATGAGATATGTGGGGGAATGTCATTGGTTACCACTTAACATCCTCTCCGTTCAGCTGGGCCCTTCTCCTTTCTTGCTTCTTTTCCATTTCCTTCTTCATTTTTTTGGCGTCTGGTTTGAAACCCAAACCAAAACGGTCTCTCTTCTCTTTCAACATCGGGGTCTGCACTTCCCCTTGGAGATATTTACCCAATCCTCTTCCAGGTAGGGCTCCTTTCACCATCATCATTTGTAATCCCATCGTGGTGGTCTTGGATAGCTTAGGCACCGGGACTTCACTTCCATCCGAGATGAACGTCGTGTTTACGAAATCCAAGGATCGGAAGGAACATTCGATGGCTTCCTCATTTGTTTCTAGATATGGCGCTTCATTGGTAACGGTTGCTATGATGTCTTCTTCGGCGTTTATAGTTACCAGCCGATTTTCTGTCACCAGTTTCAGTTTCTGGTGCAGCGATGAGGGTACGGCTCCCGCCGAATGAATCCATGGCCTCCCCAATAGGCAGTTATAAGAGGGCTTGATATCCATGACCAGAAAGTCGACTTCGTATGTGTTGGGCCCGATCAGTAACGGTACGTCCATTCTTCCTATTACTCTTCTTTCAGTGCCATCGAATGCTCTCACTATGTTCTGGCATGCTTTCATGTGAGAACTGTCTATTGGCAACCTCTTGAGTGTAGCCAGTGGTAGGACATTTAATGCTGATCCATTATCTATTAGCACACTTGGCAGGGTGTATCCCTTGCAACGGGTAGTTATGTGCAAGGCCTTCGTTGACCCCATGTCTCCGGGTGGGATTTCGTCATTGCTGAAGTAAATGAAATTGTCAGCGCTTATGTTATTAACCAGATGGTCCAACTTGCTGACAGATATATCCTTAGTAACATAAGTCTCATTTAGTACTTTCATCAGTGCTTCGCGGTGCACCTCTGAGCTTAAAAGTAGGGCTAGCACAGAGATACGGGCTGGTTGTCTGTGCAGCTGTTCCACCACGCTATATTCACTGTGTTTCAAGAATTTCAAGAATTCTTTGGCCTCTTCCTCTTTTACGGGTTCATTGATAAGGGCTTCGGGTTCCTTTTTCCACCCAATCGGCACAGTCTTCGGTTTCACTGGTTCCGCTCCTCTGTTCTCAAGGTCGTAACGCTTCCCACTACGCATATAGGACCCTTCATTCTTGACTTCCTCAGAAATACTGGTGGAGCTTTCCGCCCCTGATATTGTCACATTGCAATTGTAGTTCCAGGGTACCTTTTTACTGTCTTGGTAGGGAAAAGAAGCCGATTTCTGAATTATAATCTTCGGCCTTCCCTGTGCCCCGCTTTCCGTGTTTCGTGAGATGATGATTCTCGGGTAATTGACCCCAGGCTTCCTCAATTCATCCTCGGTCGCACATATGTTCTCCTCCTCTGTTCCTTCTTCATAAAACTCCAGTTTTTTATTGTCCATAAGGCCTTGCACCAAAATTCTAAACTCGGCACATTCTTGAATCTCGTGCTCTTTTGTCTTATGGAGTTCGCAGTAGCTCTTTACGTGCCGCAGGATCTGATTTTATCAACCCTCTTTTTGCCATCTCCTTCCAGATTATTCGTAATGGGGTTTTCACTTCCATGACATCCTTCTTGAGTTTCCTCACCATTGCCTCACCAATCGCGTTTACCCCTCTATCCTCGTGATTGGGTAGTGGGTTCCCCTTTTTTACCATGTCGTCGAGTGTTATAACCTCCATTTTTATTAGCTTCTCGACTATCTTTTTAAAGGCGAGGCAATTCTCTACCGAATACCCCGCCACCCCTGCATGGTAGTCGCAGTGAGCGTTACAGTCGTACCACTTAGGGTATGGGGGTTGCAATGGTTGCAAATAGAACGGGGACACGATGTGCTCGTTGAACAAAATCTGGTATAGCTCCTTGTACGTTATTGGAATTGGCGTGAATTGAATCTTTTCGGTATTCGGTCTGGTTCCCAATTCCAGTCTTGCCGGTCCTTATTGTCCAGCGGTAACTGCCTTTGGTTGATTAACCGTGATCGCCTTCGAGTACCCTTTATTGTATATGCTCACGTTATTTACTTCTCTGTCTTTCTTCTTAGGAGTGGCCCTCCTAGTGCTTTTTCCTGCCTCGATCTTGTCGCCCCTTATGGCATGTTCGATCATCTCTCCTGCCATTACTATGTCGGCAAAGCTCTTAGTCGTACTCCCTATCATATGAGTTATGAAAGGGGCCTTCAGGGTGTTAATGAAGAGCATGGTAGTCTGTTTTTCTAAAAGGGGTGGTTGAACCTGTATGGTGACCTCCCTCCACCTCTGTGCGTACTGTCTGAAACTTTCATTTTGTCTTTTTTCCATGCTTTGCAAAGTAATTCTATCCGGTGCCATGTCTGTGATGTGGCTGTAATGCTTCAAAAACGCTTGAGCCAAATCTCTCCATGAACTGATGTTGGCCCGACTAAGCTGGTTATACCATCTAGCAGCTGCGCCCACCAAACTTTCTTGGAAACAGTGGATTAAGAGTTGATCATTGCTCACGTAACCAGCCATTCGCCTGTAGAACATGGTGATGTGGGCCTCTGGGCAGCTAGTCCCACTATATTTTTCAAATTCCGGCATTTTAAACTTATGAGGCAGTACCAAATCGGGAACTAGACTTAAGTCTTTTGCGTCGATCCCATGATGATGATCGATACTTTCCAGCGCTTTGAATTTTTCTCTAGCCATTTGCAACGATCCTCTAGTTGCCTTGAGGATTCTATTCTCAACCCTATTTTCTCTACTGCGTCTAAATCGGGCACAACAGGGTTGGCCGGGCTATCTCCTGGTTGGGATCCAGAGCCCACGTGATAGCTCGTGTGAGGTCTAACGTCATCCTGCCCCTGCTGGGGCCTGCTGGTAACTGGTGGCCTTTGGAGATATTCCTCAGGTCGTGTTCTCGTGTGCGGCAGGGTATAACCTAGGGGAGCTCCTTCGCTATCCTCGTCAACCGGAGGCATGGGACCCTTCCCCTTATCCATTACCCCATTCATCACTTGGGTCACTTAGGCTATCATGTTTCTTTGGGCCTCCAATATTTGGTCCCTCATTTCCTGCTGGAGCTTCAATATTTGCTCTTGCATTTGTTCCTGTATTTCTTTCTGGAATTGTTCGAACCTTTGATCCATTTTCCTGGTTTTAGCGCGTGTTTCGTAGTGATGTTCCGCTTCCAGATTTCCTCCTTTCACTTTTTTTTTTCTCTCTCTGATAATTTTAGCTAATTAGACCCATTTTTATAAACTTAAATGCATGTAATGTGATGCAATGCAAATGCATGAATGCAAGAAGAAGACATCGATTCTGATCAATTTCATTTTAGAAAACTTTATTAGAAGGCAAAACCCTTTACATAAAATAGATTACAAATATGCTTTCGCCTTTAAGCCCAAAGTTTTGATCTTCCTAAGTAAAGAGGTCAGCTCTTGACTACGATCTGCCTGTAGCTCGTATTTCATGCCTAGGATCTCAGCTTGTGCCGCCAGGGTCTGCAGGTGATCAGCCACTTCTCGAATCTGAACTAACGCTTCACCCATGGGGTAGTCTCGATCTCTAACTTGATTACGGGAATGGTGAAGCTCTTCCTCCCAATGCCCCTCTCTTGCTTCCAAAATCTCAATTCAGAGTTCACAACCGTGTAATGCTGACTCTAACTCTTTGATCTTGCCTTTCATTTCCTCGATTTTGTTTAGACTTAATTTCAGTTTGTTTTCCGAGTTGCGACTTCGGTAGTGATGCAGGGACCGTCCAAGCTCAGCCACCCTAGCTTCTAGTCCTTTCTTCTCTTTCTGGCTTTCTGCCATGTCTTTTCTCAGAGCCTCATTTTGTGTTTGCATTTCCTGGAACTTTTTCTCCCAGCTGCTAGCTTTGGCTCTTTCCTCTCGGATCTCGCGTCGCCATTGCTCCAGAGTTTTTCCTAATCCGGTGTTTTTCATTGTCAAACGCATCTTCTTATATTCCGTCTTCAAATCATCTCGGTCTTCCTCTATTTTCCCTTTCTCCTTTCTTAGTTTTTCAGTTTCCGACTTTTGTCCATCTATGTCTAACTTGAGGAACATCTTCTCTTTTTTCCAGTCTCTCTATCTTTCTCTCGAGTTCCGAACTCATCCTTTCAAAATCTTGTTTCACGATTTCCAGTTCTGATGGGACTACTCGCAAACATTCTTCTCTTGATCGGGCGCCCTCTGGATTTGGCTCAGGGATGTTATCATTGATCCTCCTAGTCCTCCATTCAGTGTATTCCGGGGTCGTCATCGGGCCTGCGGGTAATCTTTTCATTCTATGAATCTGATTCCAGGCACTAGAGATCTCCTTAACCTTTTTCTTATAGCTCCCCCCTTCGTATGAGAATTCACACTGAGCCAGCCCGTATGTCGTCGATACGAACTGTCTTGAACTATACTGTCTTAGGACCAGCAAAGGGGCATATGCAGTGGCACCCCAAATTCCCAGTAGAGGAACCCAGTCGAAGCTTCCACAGCGATAAAGGATTTTGTCGAGAATCATCCATGGGGCCTTCCACTTGATGTCGTCTTCTTGCAGGTTTTGAAGGAGTGCTATCCAGTTTTTTTCGGACACGTCTTCTTTCCTGGGCGTAGCTACTATCTCTTCCAACGGGGAGTAATTTTTCGACAAAAACCGACAAGACGCTTTCTCCACTTTCCAGAAGTGACTATGGAACCAGGCCAATAACAACTTCGCACATCCAATAAATCTGCCCTCACCCATTCTCCGACATGCACTCAAGGATCTGAACGTTTCAGCCAAGATGGCAGGAACAGGCGTGACCCCTTTGTCTAATCGGCCGAATAGATCGATAACTGCTTCATCAATGTGTCTTAGGGCTTTTGGGAAGATCACCGAACCGTAAATACTCAAGGCCAAGACGTCAATCTTTTTCTTTGCATCGGGATGCGTTAAGATCAGGTCCCTCAAACATATCCAAGGTATGCATTTGCCCTCGCCTTTCTTCTGCGTTCTAGCTGAGACCCACTGTTCGCTCATTCCCATGATATTCGTCAATTTCTTCGCAAAAGTCGAGCCATTAACTGCTTTGGAATAAGCTTTATCAACTTGAATTCTTGGACAACGTAGCAAGGCCGTATACTCCTCTACCGTGGGAACCAAATCCACTTTCCCAAAAGAGAAACAGCTATAAGCAGCATTCCAGAACTGAGTCATTGCTCGGAATAAGTGCTTATCTATTTTGACATCAAGCAGGTAAGGCAGGTCGCCGTAAGTACTATAGAACAATTGCTTTGCCTCATCATCCCACTGGGTCCATATTTCTTTCAACTCCTGGAGTTCGTTCTACGTGACACTGATATTGGTGTAATCCCGTAGTTCTAACATATACCCCTCAACTAAGCTATCCCCTTTTTCTAATTGGCCTTGCTCTGACCATATGCAGGCGGCCGCATTGTCTTCCACTTTATCAAGGAATCCGCTTTCCATAACCAGCTCTCTAACTCAGAAACTGACCGTGAATCGATGCCTCTTAAAAATGGAAATGACATGCAGAGAAAATAAAATATCACCAATTAGTACCACAGAATGAGATATAAAGCATGTAAAATACACAAACGCCTATCTGGGTAACTACTAAGGTTTGGCATAGTTCAGCTCGGGGTGGGTTCTTAGGCTCTTTACGTGTGTTTGAGTTCTAAAGTTTGAGGTACCTGAACCAGCAGATTCCTCGATCCTCACCCATTATAGGCTCGTACGGGCCGAGTTCGGTTCAGGGGAATACATTTCCCTATGGCCATGCGGAAGTGAAAACTTCACGAAGATATAGGTACGGATGTATCCTGAAAGCAGTCCACTAGCCCATGCGAAGGTGAAAACCTCACGAAGGCATAGCTTCTCGCTCCCACTTAAAGGTGTGACCACAACGGTCATGCAATGCAATGCCAAAGTACTTAAGAGATCCAATATAATATTGAAAGCACATTTAAAGAAACATGAATTCCGAAACCATTTTCCAATTTTAATCAAAAGGACAAGAATCAATCAATCTATGGCCTGACTCTCGAGGTCCCCAGTGGAGTCGCCAAGCTGTCGTAACCATTTTTTTGATAAAACAGTAAACGACGTGGTCGACTCGATTTTTTTAAAAACGAAAAAGAAGGGAGTCACCATCGATCTTTATTTGGGTGTGATCGGATCACCTTTGTTTTAATAAAACGTCTCGGTTTATTAAAACGATGCTTTTAGTCTACGAAAATCTGAGAAAAATGGGTTCAGAAGTCAATTACGTGCGAGGAAGGATTAGCACCCTCGACACGCCCGAAATTGGTACCAAATTGATTGATCGATGTCCTAATGTTGAAAAACTTTGAAATGATTTGGAAATAGATACTTTTATTTCTAAAACTTGAAGGAATTGGAAAGGACGTTAAGGCTCTCTTATTTTCGAAGAGATAAAGCATCATGTCCCATAAGTTAGGGCGCGATACTTTAGACCCCTGAAACTAAGCTCGCCTTTTAAAACTTAGTTTTACATTTGAAGAGGATCTTTCGTCATTTGTCAAACGAGAAATCAGAACCCAGTAAGTTAGGGCTCGTTTTCTCGAAGGTCCAAATTAGGAATATTGCCTCTATTTAAAAAACTTATCCGAAGCATCTAGATGTCGAGTCTAGTAAGTTAGGGCGCGACATTTCGAATATCCGAGATTAAGTGTTTTGTTTAATATTTAAATGGCGATTTCAAAAGGGATATCCCGTTGTTTAACTTTAAACGAGAAACTGGAACCCAGTAAGTTAGGGCTCGATTCACTCGAATTGCTAATACGGAATATCGATTATCATAAAACTGAGGCATAGAGACAAATTAGATTAAAAATGCAAAAAACACGATGTTATGCGTGAAAAGAATAATAAAAGGACACAAATATGTATAAGCAAGGATGATATATAATATATTGGAAGTATTACGTATAGTAACAGTAGTAGAAATAGTGATGAAATAATGATAATGAAAAATAACAATAATAATAATACTAATGATAATAATAATAATAATAATAATAATAATAATAATAATAATAATAATAATAATAATAATAATAATAATGGATAATAAAGGAAGTAAAATAATAGTAATAATTTTTAGAGAAAAGAAAAATAAAATAATAGTAAAACATTTATATAAAAGAATACATCAATATTGAAAATAAATATAAAAATAACATTACTAACTAATCAATATGATAGTAACAAGATATATGCATTATATAGAAATAATAATATGGTAATAAATAATAATAATATATGCGTATGGAGATAATAGTGATAATAATATTATACTAATAATAATAATATAATAATAATAGTAACAATATAGTAACGGTAATGAAATATATATATATATATAGGATATAATAGCATAATATTGATAATACTAATAATAATATGATTGGGTAATAATAATTAAGATACATAATAATAAATAATATGACAACAAATAAATGAGCAAATTAAATAAAAACAAAAATAGCAAAATTGTAAATAACTGAAAATGGACTCTATTGCATTACAAATAAAAGTTCTAGGTCAATTATTAAATAAAACGGGGTTTCGGGGGTTAAATGATAAATAAAACAAAGTTCGGGGGTCGATTTGTAAATAAAACGGGCTTCGGGGGTCACAAAAGGACGCGCGTGAAAGATGGGGGACCAAATGGACAATTTTTCCAGCAAGTTAAACGCAGCACTTTGGGGAAGGACCAAATCGCAAAACTACGTGAAATTTCAAGGCCGATGTGCAATATTGAAAAAAAACTTGATTTTAAGAACTAACAATGCGGAAGGGCTGATTGCGCAATTTCCCCTTTGGCTTAAAAACACGCGGATCCTCTTAGGGTACGGGTCGGATTCCGGTCGGTTTGGGCCAAACGACGTCGTTTTGGGCATAAATGGCTAGCCTCAAAACGACGCCATTTTGTGGGGCTATTTAAGGCCCTAAAATCAGAAAAAAATCATTTTGACCCGAGTTTTAAAAAAAAATTTCATTTCCTCTCGTTTTTTCTCTGTAGAGGGGGGAACTCCGGTCGGACTGCCACCGCCAGAGCCGTCGCGCCAATGCGTATATATTTTTTTATTTAGAGAAATAATATATGTATATATATATTTATATGTATAACAAAAAGAAAAATAGAAAGTTTCGAAAATACCCAAAAAAAATCACCTTTTCTTTGGCCTCTGTTTCGGTTTTTAGTAGTTTTTAATATTTTCTCTGCACTTTTGTGTTTTGATCTCTGTGTTTGTGTTTGAAATTTCTAGAATCTGTTTCTATTGATTGAAAAAAAGAAAAAAAAATCCGGTGCTACAGTTTCGATTGGCTTTTTATAGCCATTTCTAAAATAGATTTTTCTTCCTTTCCTTATTCTGTCCTCTCGTTTTTAATGTTTGCATGTTCTCGGCGCAAGTGGCTGGCGGTGGAGATGGGACCGATGCCAGGTTTGGCGGCCTGCAGGAGTCAGAGGGTCAGGGGCAGGTGGCGGTCAGAAGACCAGGAGTCAGAAGGCTGCGGCGCCACTTGCATTAGGGTTAGGAGTTTTGTTTTTTCTGTTTGGGGTATTGGGCTAGGGTTTTTGGTCTGTTTTGGGCTTTTGGTTGTATGGGTCTTAATGATGTTTGGGTTTTAATAGATTGGGTTATTTGTAACCGGGTTTGGGGTTTGGAGTTGGGTTTTATTTTGGGTATGTAAAATGGATGTTAATTCTTTGTTGGGCCCGGGCAATAATTGGGCTCTACAGGCTGATTTCGGAAGTTTTGAGGAGGTTGTTGCCTTTGATTTCCTTGGTTTCCTTGTCTGGTTCCTCCAACCTGGATTGTAAGTATTACTATAAGGATTATTATTAGATCGGAAATTATTACCTATATAGTTCATCTGTTCATCTTCTGCTCCCGGTTGGGAGGGTTGGTACTCAGGATTCGCCACAGTTCCACTTGCGTCGCACTGCATGACTGGATGTACTTGTGAAGAACACAAATTATCAAGCTTTTTATTCATCATCTCTAGCTGTGTTGATAGCATGGTCATGGCATCGATGTTGAAAACTCCTGCCGATTTTGTCGGTTTGGTCCTTGAAGCTTGCCACTGATAATTGTTTAATAACATCTCCTCAATGAACTCGTAGGCTACTTCTGGAGTTTTGTTGTTCAGCATTCCACCGGCAGCTGAAACTATAAGTTGCCTCGTTGAGGGGTTTACACCGTTATAAAAGGTTTGGACTTGTAGCCACAAGGGTAGGCCATGGTGTGGGCACCTCCTCAAGAGATCTTTGAATCTCTTCCATGCGTCGTATAGTGTCTCTAAATCCATCTGCACAAAAGAAGAGATATCATTCTGTAATTTGGCCGTTTTGGCCAGTGGAAAATATTTCATCAAAAATTTTTCGGTCATCTGATCCCATGTAGTGATTGACCCTCGTTGTAACGAGTTTAACCACTGTTTGGCTTTATTCCTCAATGAAAAAGGGAATAACTGAAGACGTATGGCATCATTAGAAACGCCATTTATTTTGAAGGTATCACAGAACTCTAAAAAGTTAGCTATGTGCGTGTTTGGATCTTTGTCCTGCAAACCATCAAATTGAACAAACTGTTGAATTATTTGTATTGTGTTAGGCTTTAATTCAAAATTGTTAGCAGATATAGTAGGCCTAACAATACTAGATTCTGCTCCTGTTAAATGTGGTTTCGCACAATCGAACATTGTGTGTGGAGCATTATTGTCCCCCACATCGTGTGGTTGTGGGTTGTTTTCATCCATCCCTTCAGTAGGATTGGATCTATTTTCTTCCTCTCTCTGTATAATCTAAGGCTCGCCTGGTTTCCCGACGATTCCTACGAGCGGTAGCTTCAATTTCGTTGTCGAATATCAAAGGTCCTCTCGGGTTCCTTCTAGTCATAAACTAGAGGTACCTGTTGGAAAAAAAAGAAAGAAAATTTTTAGCAAAAAGAGAAACAAAAACAGGGATAGAAACGAAAAAGAAAAATAAATTACGAAAAATAAAAATTAGGGCTAAGGTAATAAAAGTAGAGTTTTCTTAATATTTTAGTTCCCCGGCAACGGCGCCAAAAACTTGATCGCTGCGAATCAGATCTTTAAATATTTATAAAAGAATGATCAAACCTGGAGACTAACTCTGACAACGATATTAAGGCAAGTGTACCTATCGAACAGTAGTATAGCTTAGGCAAGACCGGTTATCGAACCCAAAGGAACTAGAAGTATTAATACTCACTTTCTTCTTATTATTTAGCCTTAAAGTTAGAGTGAAGATTACTTTTAAACTAAATTGACGACAACTAAACTAAGGACACAAAGACAAGAAGACGAACTGGAAAATAACTTTGAAGAAAAACTCAGTTGATTTCGACGATACCTTCGGGAAGAATCCACCTAGACTTCACTTATTATCTAACCCTAAATTATATGATTTCTTTTACTTAGCTTGATCCGTGAGACTCCCTAACCTATATTAAACCCTCTCTCGAGGCAAATAACGTCTAACCCTAGGTTAATTAGTGGAACTCTCGTTCGCTTATAACAACCCCCTAGGATAGCAGTAACTCGATCAATGGACTCCCATATTAGGTTTCACCCTAATCCGGCAAAATCTCGTAACCCTATCTCTAGGCGTTCGATCAACTCCGCTTAATTATGTTAGATCTCCTCTTAGGTAGGGTCTATTCCTCCTCCATCTGAGCACATTAGATTTGGATTAAGCAACATAATTAAGAACAAACTAAGTAATTTATCATATAACTTAAAAATCAAATAACAAAATCCATTTAGGTTTCATCCCCTTCAGGTATCTAAGGGGTTTAGTTCATAATGAATAAACAAAACATCGCAAGAGAAAAGATAAAACAAAACATAAGAAAACCCTAAAATCCCCTGAAGGAATTGAAGGAGAATTCCGCCGTCTTGAGTATAACTCCGACTTCTTGGGATGGATCAACTGGCTATCCTCGCGTTATTCCCTAACTTTGACCTTCTCGACTTGGCTCCTTGGCCTAGCTTTCCCTCCTCTTCAAAGGTGGTACTTGGGCGATATTTATAGGCTCTTGGAACGCGATTCTTTCTCCCTAAGTATCCTTTTCCGACTGAAATTGCTCTTTCCAGCGACAGAGGCACGGCCATGGCACACGCCCGTGTGGGTCGAGACCTGACCGTGTTCGGATTTCTCTTTGAGGCACGGCCGTGTGTGACGGAGTTGAGGCCGTGCTCTAGGTGTTTGTCGAGGCACAGCCGTGTGTGCTTTGGGCCAGGCCGTGTCAATTTCGTGCTAAGGCCCATTTACTCCGTTTTAGGCCCGTTTTATGTTCTTTTCATCCTTGGGTGCTTTCTTGGGTATAAGATATGAAAAAAAAGGATTAAAAGCACCTTTTTATATAAAAAAAAGGAATAAATCATCCAAAAGCATATTAAATGTGGGATTAAAATATGTTACTTTTACGGTTTATCAGAAGTCTACATATCAAAGATTAGATCTCATCTTTTATTTTCTCCAAATTCTCTCAAAATTCTCTAGAAAAGATTTTCAAAGTTGGGAAAAAACTCATCCGAGCTCTTCAAATATCTTGATCCAATCTTCAATATTGATGATTATAGATCGATCGAAGGTAATTTCTCATCTCTAAATTCATTTTAAAGTTGTTTTTAATCATTATTTTTTATTTAAATCCATTAAAATGGTTTTTCAAATCTTGATCTCCTCTCTTGAGCATGAAATTCATCAATGGTGAATTCATGGTTTTGAGTTGGAATCCACGTTTAAATGGATATCTAAGCTCAAATCATGTTTACTAAAAGGTTATTGATCAGAAAACAAAATATTAAACTCGTTTGCTTGATCAATTTTCACAAATCCGTTTTTAACTAAGAACATGAGTTGATTTTCTGAAAAAATATGAAATGGTTTGTTTGATGAAATTGATGCTTAAGTTTTGTGTTGATAGATTAGAAATGATGTTTAGAAATGGTTTTTGGTGTAGAGAAGGTCATTTAGGGGCTGAAATTTGTGTTTTGTCTATACCGTGAGTTTTCGGTAAGGTAGATTGGAGATGCGTTTTAGATACGTGTAGTTCATGATTTTTTTTTATTTTCTTGTTGTTAATGATAGCTTGTAACATGTATTTTATCTCTATTTAAGCTCCACAATGAGTAGAGGCCATTGTTCATTAGAATCGAGGTCCAAACACAACTACTTGATATACTTTGGCTTGATAAGCAAAGTGTGAAGGTGGGCAACTGGTAAACATGCCTATTTACATTCTAAATTGAGATTTTGAATTGTGTTTCCAATGATTGAATTGTATCTCAAATGGTTTAGATTAATAAAATTAATATTAATTTTATATAAGCATATTTGTAAATGATTTATGGAAAATGTGAATTGTGTGTTTGGTATGATTGATTTGAATTGTATTAAATAATAATTGGAGCATGGATTACTATATATTAGAGCACTTGGTGATGGTTTTATGATTGGTTTTAGATAGATGGACACTTATTGTGATTATCTATGTTGGTACTAAAATTACTAAGTGACATGATTTAAATTAAATTTTTATATCATGAATTAGGTGTTTAAATATCAATTTTTATGCCTTGTATGATTGGTTATATAAGCAACATTGCATGGTGGATCCATTGGATATAGATGGCATGCCACAGGATTACTGAGTACTCAGCATTATATGTGTTATTTGTAAGCATATGGCTCTAGGAGTATTAATTTTGTTGGAATGGATAAGGGAGTGTTGAGTCTTTTTTTCCACTCAATTATTGGCGATTTCGAGGCAATATAAGGGAGTGTGTGGCTACGCCCCACTCAACCGAAGTACTGTATTCGATATTTGGGAGATCGGAAATCCGTTTATCTAATGCATGATCACATGTTTATATTTTGCCATGGATGTCATTTGCCAATAGAAGTGTTTGTTTGTTAATTAAATTATGTTTCCATATGCCATAATAAATGTGATTTTACTCGTGGAATAAAATATGGAATTATGATGTTATGATGTTACATTATTGTTGTAAATTTCAGTCAATTGAATGTTATAATTGAGCATGAAAAATAATTGAAACTATGATTCATATACTCGAAATTTGATACATGATTTGCCTTAGTTTAGGTATGTTTTTTGGTGTGATTTACTTATTGAATTTATGGCCACTCACTAAGCTTTTTTGACTCACACCCTCACAACTTTGTGCAGAGTTTTTTTTTTCCAGCTTTGGAGAGTTAAGGAGTAAGGGGAAGGCTGGTCCAAGTTTAATGCTATTTGGTAGTATAGATTAAGGACTCTTCTTTAGAAACATTAGAAAGCATTGTGGCACTTAATTGATATAATTTGATATACTTGTAATGGACATTTGAGACTTTTATTTGGATTTTAATTTTGAGATGTTATACTTATTTTTTTAATGATTGATTTTATGGTTAAATGTTGTGTGGATTTTAGTATGTTGTTAAGTGATATCATGGTGATTGAAAACATGGTGATTGAAGCGTGAATTTTTCACTAATACATTTTTATTGTGGCTTGTCAAAGAGTGGATAGCTTTTGTGGCTAAGGTAAGTCCATTGTATAGTTTAATTGTTGTTTGTTAAGAATGATTTTGAATGCTTAAATTATGAATACATGTTGTTTATTAATTGTAATTAGATTAATTAAAATTGTATATATATGATTAAAGTAATAAAACTTAGCTAATATAGCCTTAATTAGTAAATGGATTAAGGAAAAATGGTTAATTAAAATGAATTTTAGGGGTTTCTCGAAATTGATTAAAAGGAAGTTGGTATCGTTTAGAATTAAAATCGGGATCGCTTAGTTTTAAGTGGTAAAATGAATAAAATACCTTTAGGGTTAAATCCTTAAAAATAATTTTAAAATGGTTTACAAATCGCTTCCGCAATAAGTTTAGACAATTATTAGTTAGAATTGAGATGTTATAAGGTTGGGGTGTATTTTGGGGTGGTTTTGTGCTAGAGAGTCACTTTAGTCGCTAATGTGTCACTTCAAATTCGAGTTGGTCTGTTCCGGTCGGGTTTGGGGTGTCACAGAGAGCAAAGTGAGAGTGTATTTTATTGATCAATCGGAATCATCTACAATGCTTCTCCAAAGTCTATATTTATAGACATAATAAGTATATATGGAATAGAAATCTACTTCTAATGACTACTAGAATTTAAAGTATATCAAAACTTATCTAGATCTTGATGGACATTCACTTAATAAAATATTCATAAAACTCCCCATTGGATGTCCATTTGTAGATAATGTGTCTCGTTAAAACCTTACTAAGATAAAAACCTTGAGGGGAAAATTTCCTAGTGAAAGAAAAAGAGTACACATATTTATAATACGCATAATATGCTGCCCCATTAAAAACCTTACCAAGAAAACCCAATGGGACAAAACCTCGATTAAAGGAAAAAAAAGTACAGCGCGTATTTCCTCCCCCTCATGAAAATATCACATACTTTCTCATATTCTATGTCTTCAATCTTGAATACTAGTTTTTCAAATGACTATTTGAATGTATTTGCTAAGCATTTATATTAGTATTCATTTGAAAGTCATGAGTGAGGGAAAATTTAGGGGAAATATAGTTTGATCTCTTCAGGAGTTTCTATAACACCCCGATTTTTAGGGTTAAAAGTTTGAGCTTTTGTGGTTAGGGTTAGTGAGTAGGTTGAGCTATTGTTTTTAGTTTCGCATTTTAGTGTCAGAATGGGCCTGCTAGTCTGGTGGTTGGTTGTGTGTTAGTCTAGCCTGGAGTCCCGGGTTCGAGTCCTCAAGTGTGTTTTGAGGGAACTATTTTGATTTAGCCTTGTTTTGGTTTTAAAAGTTTAAATAGTTATTTTTATTTGTGTTACTTATTTTACTTTTATATTTTTTTGGTTTTGGGAAAAAAAGGGGGAAAAGTAATATAAAGCACGTTCCTCTTTTTCCCCTCTCCCTCTCTTCTCACAAAATTTCTTTCTTTTTGGTCATTGTGGTTTTGTCATCTTGATTTGGTTTTGGGTTCTAGAGGGAGACACAATTGAGCAGTAAGTGAAGGCATTGCGATTCACTGATTGTTGGGGCATATTATTGCGAACTAAGGTGTGGGTTTCGAAACTCTTTTACTTTATTTGTGAATTGATGATTCAATTCGGTGGCAATCTGTATTTGCGTGTGTGATTGGAAACCCTTCCCCCTCGTTATCAAATTTTTATTTACTTCGGTGAAATTCGACATTGTTTGTGTGATTGTGAATTTAACCATTCAAAATGTCGAATATCATGGGATGGCTTGGAACTAGGTATGATTTTGATTTATTTCTGAGTTATTAAGGATTGGGGAACGTTTCGACAACAAAGGCACATTCGGTAGCCTATTTCAGTGCGGTTTTCTGACCACACGGTTGGCCACACGAGCGTGTTCCCCACACGGGCGGTTCACACGGCCGTGTGCAATTGGGATTTAGGGTTTTCAAGCTAATTTGAGTGCCACACGGCCGTGTAGCTGATTTGGGGAAATTAGTTGATTTTCACATGGCCGTGTCCCCTAGGCATACGTGCGTGTATGTTTGGGAATTAGGGTTTTAGTGATTTTGTGCCACACGGTCGTGTGGCTAATTTGGGGATTTAGGGATCCCACACAGGCGTATGTTTTGGACACATGGTCGTGCCTGGTGGGCACACGGCTGTGTTTGCCCTGTACTCTGTTTTAGCACAAATGGATAGAGAGTTGCACGGCCTGTTCACATGGCCATGTCCTTAGGCCATACGGGCGTGTGCCTCAGCCACACGGCCATGTGGTCCTACCGGCGTGTTGACCCCCATACGGCCTAGGCTTTTCCACACGGCCAGAGCACACAGCCGTGTGGCCCTAAGCCACCAATTTTAGTTATGTGTATGTTTTTTATTTGAAAATGTGTATGTGTGTTCCGACCATTGACTAAGCTTAAGTGAGGGTAGTTAAGACTCTGATTTGGGCTTTGGCTTATGTGTTATTTGTGACTGTTGTGCAAGATATTTGATTCTGAACCCGATTAGCTGGGTGTGTGCATGACTATTTCTATTTGGCTGTCTGTCGATGTGTTTATTGTTTCTGTGAGGTTGTAAGCATACATGCACCTGCATAATGTAATTTTTGGACTGATTGTGAAGAGAATGAAGACTGATTCCGATCTGATCTAGCAGTTTAACTGTAACTTATAGGTACAGCAGTTTACCATACTGTACCGCATGTATGTCAGCTTTGTTGCATATAATTATTTGACCTGGCAGTTTAAACTACAACATGTCTGTACAGCAGTTTATCGCAATCCACTGTACTGCATATACACCAACCTTGCTGCGTATTATTATCTGAGTGGCATAGTGTAGGGTTGGATGGGCCTTTCGAGGTCCTATGTGGTGTGTTTGGTTGGATGAGCTTAAACAACTCTTTTGGGGTGTGATTAGGGGACGGAGAGGTGTTTTGGCTAGATGGTTGGGCTTTTAATACTTGACTGCATTCATATGCATCTGGATGTGAGCTACTTGTCTGTAATCTGTCTTTTCTGTAACACCTCTTACCCGTATTCAACATCGGAATAGGGCTCGAGGCATTACTGGACTTATAACACAAGCATTCACACAATTCCGAGTCATAAAATTTTGTTCAAATTAAAATCATTCATATTCAATCATAAAGTTCTTTATACTAGCCTACGAGGCCCAAAACATGTATTGGAAGTGGTTCGGGACTAAATCGAGAACTTTAGAAATTTTAACAAAACTTAGAAATTTTTTCATGATACAAGGCTCACACGCCCGTGTGGTCCAAGGGACACGCCTGTGTGACCCTTAGACATGCCTGTGCTACAAGTCGTGTTCGATTTAGGGGTGCTCTCTGACTTGTGCCACAGGGTCGTGCCACATGCCCGTGTCCCTGCCCGTGTGCTCAATTCTGGACATTCTGTTTTTCCAAAATTAAGGTGCAGGAGACACACGGTCGGATCACATGCCCGTAGGGCAGGCTGTGTGTCACACACGGCCCAGACACACGCTCGTGTGTCTACCCGTGTGGACAAAAATAAGGTTATTTACCAAGTCATTTGCCACCCTTATTCACATATACACTCACATCCATTCAAAGGCACATGACATTACATACTTAGGCAACCAAAGCATCCACATTCATGGTTAAAACATATCAATTTTTTTTATGTTTATCCAACATATTCACTATATTTATTAAGCCCTAAATCGAACATACAAATCCCACATTCATTAGGCTTCATTCAGTTACTATCTATTTACCAAATTATACTCAAATTCCTCATCTCATCAATGGTCACAATTCCAACATTACACAATCATGCCATAAATCACATTTCCAAATATTTCACATTCACCAAGCATACCATGATCATATCACCATAGACATTGACACATATATGAATATACTTAGGCTTACAACCATGTTGCCAACTTACATAGCCAAATAGCAAACAAGCCTTTGACGATTATAAGCCACCATATTGGCTACAATCATAAAGACACATATAACCAATTGACTTAGTCCCTATACATGCCATAAGTCAAAATACTTGAATTTATATTTACGCAAAATGGTAGCTTGATAGTGTTATAGGATCTCCGGCGATCTCCAACTCGAGCTAGCTTATCTCCAACTCGAGCTAGCTTATTAACCCTATAAGAGATGGGAAAGGAAGGGGGTAAGCTATATAGCTTAGTAAGTTCATATGCAAATAATAAACAACATTAATTATGAGCATTTACATTTCAAGCATATACTCTTTCATCTTTCAATTGCCTAAACTCTTATCTTTCTATGCTTCCATAATTATTTTAATAAGAAATTTTGCCAATCTGTCCTTTATCTCATACCCAATTAATCACAATTTGCATGAATACAACATGCTAAATCATAACATAATCTAGCCTGAAAGCCAATCACAAAATCGTCAATCGAATTTACTATATATTTCATACATCACAAGTATAGACCCATAATCACAAGGTTTTCACAAAATCATTCTTGTGGAAATCATGAACTCACAGTTTCATGAAGTTAATGCTTATAAAATTTATGTACATACCTGTACCAATTCGTAATACTTACATACTTTTTCTCTTTTTTGACATACCCGTTGAACCGTTTGGAATACTAAAGGATACTCGGGAATCTCGTACAACAGTACCATACCAATGCTATACCCCAGATATGGTCTTACATGAAATCTCATATCGATGCCAATAGCCCGGCTATGGTCTTACACGAAATCTCATACCCTAATGTCATGACATTTGTATCCTAACTATTCCTAAGGTTCAACCGAGATTTTCTCGCTTGTCGAACTTTGTCGATTACGTTCAAGGAGTCAATCATAATTCATACAATATTAAAGCATTTAAAACATAAATAAGACAATACATTATTTACATACAAACTTACCTCGACATCAAAAAGGAAAAAACAGACTTAATCGTCAAATACTCATTTTCCCCCGTTCTAATTCCGAACCTCATTTTTTCTTGATCTATAACATCACATTTAACTTATTTAATCATTATACTATTCAAAACAGCCCAAAATCACATTATGGAAATATTACATTTTTGCCCCTAAAGTTACATTTTTACAATTTAGTCCCTAGGCTCGTAAAATGAAATCTATTCAATTTCCTTAATATACAAACCTAGCCAAACCATTTTCATAACTGTAACAGCCCACAATTTCCATTAAAACACACTTTTACTACATATTTTACAACTTTTACAAACAAGTCCTTTTAGGCATTTTCACCGAAAATCACTTAGTAAAAGTCGTTTAACAAGCCATAAACATGCATTTTCTACCATAAAACATCAAAATACACAAATATCCATCATGGGTAAAATTTTAGACTTTGATTATGTCTTAAATTAGTGGTAGAAATAGATAGATCATGTTACGAGGATTTCAAAAACGTAAAAATCATTAAAAATGGGGATAGAACGGACTTGCAATCGAGCTTGGAAGCTTGAAAAGCCCTAGCTATGTCTTCTCCATGAAATTTTTGGCCTTGAGGAAGAAGATGGACAAAAATTGGCTTTTAATTTGGCTTTTTAATTCATTTAATTACCAAATTACTAAAATGCCCTTAATGAAAAACTTTGAAAACATACCTAACCATGTCCATTTTTGTCCACCAAATTAACCAATGGTCTAATTTCCATTTAAGGACCTCTAATTTAAAATCTAATAGCAATTGGACACCTCTAACAAATAGAATTCAAGTTTTTCACTTTTTGCAATTTAGTCCTTTTGACTAAATTAAGTGCCCAAACATCAAAATTTTTGAACGAAATTTTCACAAAACAATTCCATAAAATTGTAGACCATAAAAATATAATAAAAATGAATTCTCCTATGTTAGATTTGTGGTCTCCAAACCACTGTTCCGACTAGACCCAAAATCGGGCTGTTACATGTTCGTCATTATATTTATGACTTATTCTGCACGTATTAAGGTGTTAACGTAGTGAAATTTTGGATTGTAATGATAAGTATTATTGTATCGACCCGTTGATGGGTTTATCTGTTGAGTATTCTGTGTGTGATTTGGTGTGCTTTGACTGTTGCATATTTTTGGGATGTTGGTTTCGAGTTTGCTTTCTGTTTCTGCGTATCTCTGTAAGTGCTTTTTGTTATCGAACGACTATTTGGTTTCTAATTTATAATTCCGTTGTTAGATACGTTTTGAACTCATACTGCTCGTGTAGCTCACCCCTTAGTGTTTCCCCTTGCAAGTATATTTCCAAATTCTGATGCTGGACTCAGTATGGAGAGGTCTCGGATAGTCACAGTTAAAAATAAGCTTTAATAGTATTTTAATAATTTCTGAGTTTATAATTAAACACCTTCAATTGTAAGTACTGTTTTGAAAACCGTGGTACGAAATTTTGTGTTTTACGCACGTAAGTGTCATTGGACTGTATTTTCTTTTGAAATATCAGGATTTTATAATTGAGAATTTTACGTAACTTAAATACTGCAATGTTTTTTGATTTGTTAAACTAAAATATTTCTATGATCACTTCGGTGATCAATATGACCTCCGAAATTCGACCAAAACTTCTGGGCTGATTTTGGGGCGTTACAGTTTCAACAATAATCATAGCAAATTTTAATCATGATTCTTCTATAAAAACACAAATAGGTATTTTGGATCATTTTATAATCCTCCTTCAACTACTATTCACCACATATGTTCAAATTATTTCAATTCATATAAATGAACAATTTCTCGAGAATTTCAATATGCATCTAGCATTCTAAATCCTTCATGGATCTTAATATAAACTTTACTATATAGTGGTTCATAAAATGTTGTAACAACAACCATTAGACGTAAGTTAAATCTTTTATGAATTGTTAAAAGAATATATCTAATGGTTATTGAATCCACCATAAAAGAATATTCTTTTCATAATCAATGCCAGGACTTAGCGAAAAACTTAATATTTTTATTTCGTTTTTGCAAAACTACTTCATTTGCACCCTAACTGGCTTTATACTTTTAGATATTTGGACTACTGGTCCAAAAACTCCACAAATTTAATTGTATTTGAGTTGCGTATTTCTATTTTGACCACTTTATTCCATATCTATATTTCTCACTAGATTTATTCAAGATCCTCCTTTTATTTCATTGTTTCAATAAAAATATTGCAAGCAAAACCATTGTCAACCAATTTTATTATCAGTTCCACATTTTCTCGAATTGACAACTTACCAAAATCTCTTATTTTCACTATTTTAATCTTTAGTTTCAGGTACTTGAATCTCTTTTGAAGTTTTAGTTATGTGTTGGGTCTCTTTTGGAGCACTCGCCTCCACTATATAACCATCTAAAAGAATTTTCATCTTTGGAACTGATCAATCTATCATTAATTCTAATTGATTGTCCTAATGGGAGTTTGATTCAAATTAAAATATTAGATGATATATAACACTTGGTTATTCTCATTAAGTTTGTAAATACATTTGAAAATTAACTTGTAATAAAGTGAGTTATCATTTTTGAACTTCTAGTTCAAATTACTCTATATAAGGATCTAGATAATGATAACTCTTTACAAGTAGTGATTTCGTTCAGCTATTATTTCTCTCCTCCTAATATTGGGAAAGCTATCAAATTAAAATAGTAACCACAAATCATGTCATAATTGAATCTCCAATACATTCAAAAGATCTAATAATACAAGGAGACTTTTAATTAATATATATTCCCAACTTTCTTTGAGGACTTGCTCATCCTTCTGCGGAATATATATGCACATACAAAAGTTCAAAGATGAGAAATATTTAGCTCTTGACCAAAAATAAATTATAATGGGGGGTATTTCTAACTTATTGGCTTGATGTGTACAACACATAAAACAACATAATCTCATGTTGAAATAGGAAGTTTAATTCTCATAAGTAATGGTTTAGATATTAATCAGAGGTGTTCAATTAATAATTTCTCTAAACCGTTATGCGCATAAATAACAAGCTTTTACAAAAGTTATTCAAACCCAATCAATAAAAGATTGAGATATAAACTCATAAACCTTAGCAAAATAAATCGTATTTAAACAAACAATATTGCAAATGACAGGTTGCAAATTGATAACACATGTGATTATTTTATAGATGCATCTATCAAAATCATATAATATCAAAATCATCCACATGGTGGATGAATGAGCCTATATTCATTTCAGAAATGTAAGACATTAAATTTCAACTTAAGCTAGTGAGTTTCTTATAAGCAATTTTCATTGAGAACAAGCAACACATGAGAATTCTTTAAATTAAAGAATCTTTTGGTTTTTTAATGAATGTCTATATGAATCCTCAATTAATTTTTGCATCATATATGATTTAGAATGGTCTAACTAGTCACGCCAAGTAGTAAATGAATTTGTATCAATAAACTTCTGGTTTATTTTAACATGTATTTCAATTGTACTAATAATGTCAATATAAATTGTGACAAATTGATAATTTTACTGTCACTTCTTTTACTTTGTATCCACATATAAGTACTATTGTGACATTTACTACTGAAAATGTCTAAATCAATTTGAAGTTTATAATGACACTAAGCCAACAAAATAAATGTAATTTCCAAACAATTATATGCAATATACGCTTTAGGAAATATGCCAAAATCTTCAAATATCCAAAAAGAAATATTATAAAATTTATTATATTTATTGCAAACATTCACTTCAAGGGATGTGCAAAAAGTAATTCAGACAAATTTAATGCCCTGATTAATTTAACTTTTTTTATGTGAATTTTGTCATAAATATGTATATGTTTCAATGGCTAAGTGTTCTGATTGTGTGTTTGATGTCTTGGGTTCAAGTCCCACTTTTGGAAATTTATGCTATTTTTTTATCCTAATCTTATCCTTGGCGGTTTTGCATATATTTTACTTCTAGAGAAATCATATCAAAATGAGCCTATTGGTTCAAGTGGTAAAGTGTTAGCTTGCCCTAAGTTCTCATGTTCGAACTCCCGTGTGAGTGTGGATGATAATTTTTGCTTCGGTTGTTTGATAAAGGTTCAGTGGAACTGAAACTCCGAGGTTGTTAGATGAGGATTAGGGTGTGTGTTAGTGGGATTTAGTTGTTAGTGTGGAGTTAGGATATTCTTTAATTTTTAATTTTTATTTTTCTCTTCTCTCTCCTCAAAATTTTTCTGACGTCAATTTCTCCCCTTTCATTCTTTTCCTCTGTGTTTTATTTTTTCTTTTTCGTTCCTCTCTATTTAGAATCAATTGTTCTAATTGTTGGGGTTCGATAATTTGATTGTTCTTAGTTTGTTTGGGTAAGTATAAGTTTGTTTAGTTTGATTTTTCTTTCTGCTTGAATTAGTGTAAAGGTGTGAAGTTAGGGAAGTTAATGTTCTATGAATCTATTGCGTGGGAGAAGACGGTGAAGCGGTGGTTTCTGCTCCAACGATCTAATCTGTGCGTGTGATCGTGTTTGTGGCGGTAAGTTTGTGGCGCTGTTCGGTTTAATATTGATGAATTCGTAGATTGATTGTTAAATTAGTCGTTAGAATGTTGTTTCTTAGGTTTTGGAGGCTTCGGGATTACTGTAGCATCAAAATCGAACTAGGTGTGTAACGAAAACGCGAGAAAATGAGGTTCGACGAAAGCCGAAAAACTGGTCTGTCGACGCCACACGGGTGTGTGCCTGGCCGTGTGGTAGGCCGTGTGCGACACAGTCGTGTGATGGGAGTATGTGTGGCCATGTGGGTTACACGACCTAGGCCGATTTGGGTGTATGAGCCATACGTTCAAGGCCAATTTGGACGTGTGGGCCTACACGGGCATGTGGGCCCAAATTTCAGAATTTTTCCCTAAGGTCGCACATGTTGTTCCGATCTACTGTGGGCCTTCTGTAGGGTCGGTAAGGGCAAAAAAAACCCTAATGCATGAGATCTGCTAATCTGATAGACTAATTAGAGTATTAAGAAAACCAATATGTATGATTTGACTGTTTTGTATAAATATGTATGATATATGTATATGAGCATGCGGGACATGTTAATTTTGTAATATCTGTTTTACTGTTATATGTATCTGTATATAGGGTGGGATTTGTATATGTGGAGGAAGTATTCTATGAGGCGACATTTCGCCAATATACTGGCAGCTTGGTTGCAAACTATTTTGATAAGTGTTGTATAAACACTATGTGGTGTGTAAGGATGGGTGGGTGTTTTATACCCCACGTGGTGTGTTGGGATGGTCGGAGATGGTGTGTAGAGGATGGGGGTACGACTTTCCATATATGTATGTTTTTGATAATCCGATTCTATTAAGGATTGATATCCATGTCTGATCTGTTATGTGATAATCTGAGTTAATATGCATGTAAGTTTCCGTTGAGTTACACACTAAGTTTTTTAAAACTCACATCTGTTTGTCTGTTCTGTCCAGGTAATCCTCAGGCATAGGCTGGTCGGTGCGATAGAGGCCCAGCAGTGACCACTAGTCCGTGAACTATTTTTACTTAATAGTTTATTTGATTTTCTAGTTTTTACTTAATAGTTTGCTCTCTCGACTTTTGGTTTTCTTTTGGTTTTTGGATTAGATTAAGTTTCATGTGATGCACAACAAAACAATTTACGGAACCAACAGTTTTACGCAAACTAAGGTTTTAAAAATACAAACTCAGTTTTCAAAATATAACGACTTTTAAAAATTCCGCTGCAAATTATGTTTTCTAAAAGAGCAAATTGTCGATGGTTTCATTATTAAATATAATAGTTGTAACACCCCTAACCCGAGACCGTTGCCGGAATAGGGTTAAGAGGCACTACCGAACAATCGAATCATTTTACAACCTATTCACAACACAAAGTCAAACATCATAATAGTACATCAAAGCATAATCAAATAGTTCCTTGTAGAGGTCTACAAAACCTTAAACACATGCAAGAAACGGGTCGGGACCAAACCGGAATACATACAGACATTTTCAGAAATTCAAAACTTTTCAGGGTTACAGGGGATACACGCCCGTGGAGGCAGGCCGTGTGCCTCCCATGGCTGCTAGACACACCCGTGTGTCTTCCCCTTGGTCGAAACTGACTTAGCTCCACGGCCACTAAGCACGCCCGTGTACCTTGGCCGTGGTCTATCCTGACATGGCTTCACGGCCACCAAGCACGCCTGTGTACTTTGGCCGTGGTCGATCCTGTTGAAACAACACGGCTACTAGGCACGTCCGTGTGCCATGGTCGTGTGCTCTTAGGCCATATACTGACTTACGCCTACGGTTAAATGACACGCCCATGTCAAGGCCGTATGCTAATAGACTACATATTGCACTTTCCCACGGTCATCAGGCACGCCCGTGTGCCACCACCGTGTGGCAAAATAGGCCATTTGCAAGGCCAATTTGCCACCCACATAAGGTCAATCCTACAAGCACATTTGAGCATTTTTAAACACCCAATTTGGCAACCAATTCCATGACAACAATGGATCCATCATCTCATGAAATTTTCATTTCCAAACATGTCAACTTATAAGCTAACATATATGTAACATCCTAGAATTAGGGGTTCTGCATTTTGTGCTATTCTATGTGTTTGGCTTGTTTAGCATGTTATTTTGGTGTGATTAGGGGTCCTGGGGAGGCTCGGGTTCAAGCTAGAGCTTTGGTAAACTTTTCTCTCTAGGGCACTTTAGGGGGAGAACTAGGGGAAGTAGGATTTAAGGATATTCATTTGCGTTTGATGACAAAAAGTGAGCACTTGGAGGAGTGGTGGTAGCGTCACTGACAGGACAAGGAGGAGAGGGGTTCGAATCTCATCTGTTGCATTGTGGAGGCTTATTTTTTGTGCACAAGGAGAGGAGGAGGTGGCTTTCGGCTGGGACTCTTCTAGGAGGAGTTTGAATGAGTCAAATCATTTGAAATGGATGGATGAGAGGTGCTTGAGGAGTTGAATTGGTCAAACCAATTTGAAAGAGTGATGGGGAGAATTTGGTGGAGCAAAATAAGGGATTTGGTGTGTGGTGGAGGTGTTGGCCGAATGTGGGGTTCTTTGAGGGGAGAATTTCGGTCATGAAAGGGATCTTTTGGTGAGAGCATTTTGGTTTTAGCTAGGGGAGGTGGGTGCTGAAACTTTCTTTTGGGTGTTGTGCCGAAAATTCCCTAGTGCATCTAAGGTCTCTTCTTTTGTATTTCTTTTTCTCTCTTTTCAACTTCTATTCATCTTTTGGTTCTTATTGTCAAACCTTTCCTTGCCTATTCATACATTTCTTTCCCTTCAAGGTTACCAAAAACATTCTTGGCCGAATCTAGTTTTGACTCCCCTACATCTAAGTCGAATCTTGTGCCATCTTCCCTGGACTTTCATTCTCTTCTACCCATTCTCTTCTGTTAGCCGAATTTCTCTCATCTTTCCTTTTGTTTTTCACCATAGCAGGAACCTCTTTTCTTCCACGTTATCTAACCGAAACTCCATCACTTATCACTCTTTCTTGTTGTGTTCTTCTCTCGTAGTTGTGGAGTCGGGTGGCCGAATCTCTTTTCTCCTTCAACTCATTAGTAAACGCAAGGTAAGGGCGATTCTGTTCATATCTTTATTTCTCTTTTCTGTATTGGGTTGCTCTTAGCCGAAGTGGCTATCTCCTTTAATGTTAGATTTCGGCTAATCCCTCATTTTCTTCTCTCATTATGGAACATTTACCCTGGTGAACCCCATTAGCCGAACATGTTGGAGTCTGAAGGTTGAAGGTCCATTGATTGCCGAATCTTACCATTCATTCAGGTTTTTAAGCAGTAAGGGTCGAATCTTCTACTTGGGTCTTTCAAAGAATAGGTAACACTTTCTTTGCCCTTCTTTTAGTTGTGGCCGAATAATGATGTATTAGCCGGGCATTCATTACCTCGATCTTGCGTGGTGTTGTTTATCGTTGTGTAAAGGTTCGATTCTCGATTGATCAAGAACCTGCTTGTGCTGAATTAAGGGAATCCAGTCAAGAGGATAGAAATCTGTGTTGACTCTTAAGGTAAGGAGTCATCTTCTCGATTTCTTGGCTATTGTTCCTTTTCGTTTTAGTCTACCTTAACCAAATTTCCTTGTTAGACAACCAACGTTTCTCTCTGAGTACTGATCAAGATTCTCTTCATGGATGCGAGTGCTAGTCAAACTAAGGAGGGGAGTGGACTCGTAGTCTCCGCTCCTAAGTTTAAACGACGTGCTGTGTTGGCGGTTCGAAACTTTCCGCCGGGTTGTGGTAGCGAGCCGACATCTGTTTGGGATAGACAAATCGTTGTTATTCCCGCTAGTAAGGGTGTCGACGATCTAGAGTATTTAGTTCTTCGCGTAATCAGGTGTGTAATTCTCACACCTTTAGTTGTTTGATTAATAACAATTATATGTAATGTTTAAAAGCCGAAATATCGGTAACGGCTACTGAGTTACCCATAGGGGGTAAATTTTGGAGATACCAGGTTAGTCACCTATTTGAATATGTTATTTTAATACCTTAGCATGAGTTTATGTATGCTCTGATTAATCAACTCACAATGACATATGTTGCATTCATTATATTATGATTATATGTTGCATGGGCTTTGGGATATGATTGAAAGGGGAAGTGTAATTCAGTGACTCTGTCACAGTGGTTCGGTACCACATATACATACATCAGTGACTATGTCACATTATTTCAGTGGTTTGGAAACACATTTATATATATCGTGACTCTGTCATAGTGGTTTGGTACCACAGTGGCTTGGTGCCACAGGTGTTTGGCTGGTTCAGGTGATGTAGAGGATGGAATACTAGGTTGGGCTGGGCTGCATTGCATACACTTTTTAATACGCCATGTTGTGAGGGCTAAGGCCCAATGTGCTTCTGTGGGCTTAGGCCCAGATTGCGTTCGTAAGGGGAATTACACACTGAGTCTTGGTGACTCACCCCTCTGCTTAATTTTGCAGGTAACCCCTAGTCGAGGATTTGGAGCCTGGGCGGACTTTGAGGTGGCCATGCATTGCTTCTTTCGTAATCTTCGTTTTCTCTATTTGAACTTATTCTAAATTTGGGATTTTGTTATGTAATAAGGCCTCCGGGATTTTATAATTCGGTTTTCAATTTATTACAGTGATTTATATTATATGAAGCATTAAAATGGGAGTTTTCTAAACAAAATGAAAGCAAACATTTCTTTCAAACATGATACTCGGTTAATAAGCAAGCAAATAATTAAATTCGAAAAATTACTTAAAACTACAAACACTGTTTTCAAAATGTCACGTTTCGGAATACCACTAGTTTTCGGTTTTTTTTTTCGTATCATAAAACCTATTTTCGACTGTTAAGATTATTCATAAAATTTTTGCAAGGAAACTTTAAAACTCACTTTAAATTTCAAAATGTTAACACAACGCGAAGTATTCTACTTATTTAAAATTTCAAATTTCTTTAAAACAACCTTTCCATGTGACATACCAGATCCGGTCGTAACGTTTAGGCCGGATTGGGGGTGTTACAATATACAACTTGAACACATTCATATACTAAACATCATTCATTCTCAAATTCACTAAATCATACTAACATTTTTCCATCACAAAGATTACCAAAATATGCATCATATATATATATATATATATATATATATATCAAGCCATTCATGCTTAAAACCATCATATATCTAGCCATATCACATGGCTAATTACACATCTCTAATATGATTCAAATAACTAGCCTATACATGCCATATTTCAACTATGAACATCACTCCAAAAGTACCCAAAATAGATTGCCGATAGTGTGATTGAGAAGCTGACGATCCCCAGATCTGAGCTAGCTATACTGACATTGCAAAGCAGAGAAACAAATCACACAGTAAGCTTTCCAAAGCTTAGTAAGTTCGACATACAATACATTTATCTCATCAAATCAAATCAATGTATATAATAACCACCACATAGATCAATTCTCTCTTATTCATACCATATCATAGCTTTATCTATAAACTCATTAACCATAAAGGTTTAATACATACCTTAGCTAACACATAGTTATTCAATTTCCAAGCTACTCAATGCTCGATATTATAAGTCGGTCATCCTCAGATATTCTTTCAATTTAATCGCACACTCAGTGTCATATACATGATCCAAAAAAATTAGTCATCGCACACTTAGTGCCTAATCTTTCAACCAACTTATCTCGGTATCGCACACACTGTGCCACATCAATAAGCCGAAGCTTTCATAACATCGAACACACAGTGCTATTCATTTCTGTTTCAACTTCAATTTTGCACACTCAGTGCCATCAACTAAATCTTGCATATAGCATTTCAATTTCATACACATATACACATTCATTTCATAATGTTAAACAATATTTTAATAACATGTATTATATCCGAACATACCTCGGACGTCGAACTATCGATATGGTCGATTAATTAAGCACTTTATCTTTGCCTCGATCTTGATCCGAGCCTCCCCTCTCTTGGTCTATACACATTCAAATTTAATCCATTAAATCACTAATTTATTCAATTTAATCCACACACACACACATATTTAGGGAATTTTACAAAATAGCCCTCACATTTTCACATTTCGACACTTTAGTCCCTATTTCACAAAATCAACAAAAACACAAAATTTCAATACACATGTGCTTAGCCCGAATTCTTCCCATGCTAATACAAACCCACACATTTCATTTATTTCACATTTTAATCCTTCAATTTACAGTTTTCTCAATTTAGCCCAAAATACTCAATTTCACCAAAAATCTTAATACAAACTATGTTAATCCAACACCAAGTTTCCATATTTCATCATTAACTAACACAAAGCTCAAGCATTCATCAATGACATAACTCAAAATCACCATCAATTTCTAAAATCAAAGTATGGGTTTGATAGTACACTAAGCAACGATCACAAAAACGTAAAAATCGCTAAAAACCGAGCTCAAAACATACCTTGATTTTGAGCAACTATAGCCGAATGCTTCAAAACCTTCTTTCTCTCTTTTTCTTTCAAGTTTCGGCAATAGATGATGATAATATGGCTTTTATTTCTTTTTGTTTTAATTATATTACATTATTACAACATTTACTAAATTACCTTTAATGAATATTAATAATAACACCAATTGCCATGCTATTATCATCCATTAACTATTTAATGATGTAATATCAACATAAGGACCTCTCCTTTTATAAGCCATGTCTAATTAACACTTTAACAATCAGCACACAGCTTTTGCATTTTATGCGATTAAGTCCTTTTTGCTAATTAAGCACTCAAACAATAAAATTTTCACACAGAAATTTCACACATACTCAATCACATATTATAAACACTAAAAATAATATTAAAATATTTTTCCCGACCTCAAATTTGTGGCCTCAAAACCACTGTTCCAACTAGGTCTAAACCGACCTGTTACAACTCTCCCCCCTTAGGGATTTTCGTCCCCGAAAATCTTACCAGTGAATAGGTGTGGATATTGCTCTCTTATAATGTTCTCAGACTCCCATGTAGCCTCTTCAACTTCGTGTTTGTGCCATAATACTTTCACTAGGGAAATTCTTTTGTTTCTCAACTCTTTAATCTCTCGTGCCGAAATTCGGATCGGTTCATCTGTACCGTCGAAGCATTAACACATGAAACACATTATGAATCTTTTCTAACTCAGATGGCAATCTCAATCTATAAGCAACCGGCCCAACTCGTTCAATAATCTCATATGGTCCGATAAACCTCGGACTTAGCTTGCCCTTCCGACCAAATCGAAGTATTTTCTTCCAATGAGATACTTTCAGAAACACTTTATCACCAATTTCGAATTCAATATCTTTTCGTTTCAAATCTGCATAAGACTTCTGACGATCTGAGGCTGCTTTCAAATTGTCACGAATTACTTTCACTTTCTGTTCAGTCTCTTTTATCAAATCAACCCCGTGAATCTTATTCTCACTCAGCTCAGTCCAATACAATGGAGTTCGACACTTTTGACCATAGAGAGCTTCATATGGTGCCATTTTAATGCTAGATTGAAAACTATTGTTATACGCAAACTCAATCAATAATAAATGCTTTTCCCACGTACTTTCAAATTCAAGTATGTAACATCTTAGCATGTCTTCGAGAATTTGAATGATTCGCTCGGATTGACCATCCGTTTACTGATGAAAAGTAGTACTGAAATGCAATTTCATGCCTAAAGCAGCTTGCAATTTCTTCCAAAATCGCGAGGTAAATCTCGGATCTCTGTCAGGCACTATAGATAACGGTACTCCATGCAATCTTACAATCTCATCGATATACAGTTTAGCTAACTTATCTAAAGAATAATTGGTTCTCACCAGAACAAAATGAGTTGATTTCATCAATCTGTCCACTATCACCCAGATTGCATCTTTCTTACTCGAAGATAAGGGTAAACCCAACATAAAGTCCATCGTAATTCTCTCCCATTTCCACTCAGGAATCATAATCGGTTGTAACAAACCAGACGGAACTTGATGTTCAGCCTTGACTTGCTGACAAACTAAACATTTCGACACAAAGCCAGAAATGTCTATTTTCATGCCATGCCACCAATAGAACTGTTTCAGATCATTATACATCTTCGTACTCCTTGGATGTACAGTCAAATGACTATTGTGAGCTTCAGTCAAAATCATCGAAATCAACTCTGAATTTCTCGGAATACAAATTTGGTTTCTAAATCTCAAACAATCATCACTACCAACTCGAAATTATGATTCAGCATTCAATTCACATTGAGTTCGTTTCGCCATCATTTCAACATCATTTTTCTGAGCATCACAAATCTGCTGTACAAACATCGGCTTTACATTCAATTCAGCTACAACCGCACTATCATCACACAGATCTATCTGATTACTCATAGCTCGCAAAGCATATAACAATTTTCGACTCAAGGCATCAGCTACAACATTAGCTTTACCCGGGTGGTAATCTATCACAAGTTCGTAGTCTTTCAACAATTCTAACCATCTTCTCTGTCGCAAATTCAAATCTTTCTGAGTCATCAAATACTTTAAACTCTTGTGATCTGTAAAGATATGACACTTTTCACCAAATAAATAATGACGCCATATTTCTAATGCGAACACAATTACGGCCAGTTCAAGGTCATGCATTGGGCAGTTCTTTTCATGCGGTTTTAACTGTCTCGAAGCATAAGCAATGACTTTCCCCTCTTGCATCAGCACACAGCCCAAACCATTCAACGATGCATCACTGTAAACTATAAACTCTTTGCCTGATTCGGGTTGAATCAACACTGGTGCTTCCATCAACAACACTTTCAACTGTTCAAAACTTTGCTGGCACTTTTCTGACCACTCGAATCTAACATCTTTCTGTAACAACTTTGTCAACGGAGTTGCTATCATCAGAATCCTTTCACAAATCATCTATAATATCCCGCTAATCCCAAAAAACTACGGACTTCGGACACATTTCTCGGAGGCTTCCATTCCAAAATAACAGAGATTTTACTCGGATCAACTCGAATCCCGGCAGCTGATACAATATGACCCAGAAAACCAACCTCACGCAACCAAAACTCACATTTGCTAAACTTTGCATACAATTGTTTTTCACGCAGAGTTTGTAACATGGTACTCAAATGCTCGGCATGTTGTGTCTCGTCACTCGAATAGATCAAAATATCATCAATGAACACTACTACAAAGCGATCCAAATACGGTCTAAATATTCGATTCATCAGATCCATAAACACTGCAGGAGCATTTGTTAGTCCAAAAGGCATCACTAAGAATTCATAATGTCCGTACCTTGTTCTGAAAGCAGTTTTCGGCACATCGGATTCTTTAACTCTTAACTGATAGTATCCTGATCTCAAATCTATCTTTGAAAACATTGTAGCTCCTCTCAGCTGATCAAACAAATCATCAATACGAGGCAACGTATATTTGTTCTTTATCGTTACTTTGTTCAGCTGTCGATAATCAATTCTCATAGTTCTATCTTTCTTTTTCACAAATAACACAGGAGCTCCACAGAGTGAGAAACTTGGTCGTGCAAACCCTCTGTCAGTCAACTCCTGCAACTGAGACTTTAACTCTTTTAATTCTGTTGGTGCCATTCTATACGGAGCTATCGAAATGGGAGTGGTTCCTGGCACTAATTCAATACCAAATTCAACTTCTCGAATTAGTGGTAATCCTGGTAACTCTTCAGGAAACACATCTTGAAACTCACATACCACAGGCACAGATTCAACTTTCTTTTCCGACACTTTTATATCAATCACATACGCCAAATAAGCTTCACAACCCTTTCTTACGTAGTTCATAGCTTTCATTGCAGATACAACAACTGGCAATCCTTTCATATCACTGGATTCAATTCGAACTAGCTCACCATTCTGACTTCTCAATTCAATACTCTTTCTTTTACAATTCACAATGGCATTATGTAGAGTAAGCCAATCCATACCCAGAATTATGTCAAACTCATCGAACGATAACAACATCAAATTAGCCAGAAAACAAGCATTCCGAAACATCAATGGGAAACTCTTGCACACCTTATCCACCAAGACATACTTGCCTAAGGGGTTCGACACTCTAACCACAAGTTAAGTAGACTCAACAGGTAGAGTCTTATTCAATACTAGATTCACACACACATAGGAATGAGTCAATCTCGAATCTATTAATGCAATCACGTCAGTATCAAATAAAGTAAAAGTACCAGTTATGACATCTGGAGGTTACGCTTCCTCTCGCGCTCTTATAGCATAGGCTTGAGCAGGTGCTCTCGCTTCCGATCTCACTATTGTATCAGTGGTCCCTCTCTGACTTTCGCTCACATTTCTGGTGTTTCTGGGTGGTCTACCTCTAGCTGTCGTATTACTCGGTCTTTCATTCTGAACATTTTCTTCTTCGACCATCTTTGGACAATCTCGAATAATATGATCTCGAGATCCACATTTATAACATGTTCTATTATTATACTTGCCCCAACACTCTCCCACATGTCGTCTCCCACATTGTCTACACTCAGGCTTGTTACTCTTAACACTGCCAACACTTGATTCATTTGGAGCTTGAATTCGTGGACCAGTACTTTGTTTCGAACGATCTCTACTTGAATGTCCAAACGAAGCATTTGAACGATTGCTTGCATCTCTAAATCTCTTCGTCGAAGGTTGAGAAAACTTATTCATCGATCTTTTTCTTTCATCACGAGCTTCAGAATCAGCTTTCTTCTTTTCTTTACTGAGCTCCTCAGCTTTGCATGCTCTTTCAACTAACACAACAAATTCATTTATATCAAGTATCCCAACCAACAATTTAATATCTTCATCCAATCCCTCTATGAAGCGTTTACACATAGTAGCTTCAGTCGAAACACATTCTCTCGCATATTGACTCAATCTTACGAATTCCCGCTCATACTCAGTAATAGACAAACGGCCTTGTTTCAGTTCTAGAAACTCCTTACGTTTCTGATCAATGAAGCGTTGACTAATATACTTCTTTATGAACTCGGCTTGAAAGAAGTCCCAGGTGATTCTCTCTCTCAGAACCACGGATATTAAGGTTTTCCACCAGTTATACGCGGTATCTCTTAACAATGAAACAACACATTTAATACATTCATCAGGAGTCAACGACATCTCATCATTCTCAAGCCAAAACTCAGCTCTCTCAGCATCGTCATCAGATGTGGCCCTAAACTCTTCGAACCCATACTTGCGAATCTTATCCACAAGAGGTTTATTCGATCTGATCGGATCTACAACTTGTGGCACAACATGAACTTGTGGGGGTAGAGGTTGTGGAGCAACCAGATTCGTTCGAACGAACTCCGTAAACCATTCGCTCATCATTCGGAAGAAGGCTTGTTTAGCCTCTCCTCCCTCACCACTTTCATTCGGCCTAGATGCGGTAGGCGTTGTCCCTTGAGCGGGAGCAGGCGCGTTACTCTCTACATCGTCAGCAACTGCTCAATCGGGATCCATTACTATATGAAAACAAATTTTCAACTGTCAGAATTCATCACACTATCACAATTTTCATATATGGCATGTATAGCTAGACTAATACGCGCTACATTAGTCTGAGAATCGACTAAACCGTAGCTCTGATACCAATAAAAATGTAACACCCCTAACTCGAGACCGTTGCCGGAATAGGGTTAAGAGGCACTACCGAACAATCGAATCATTTTACAACCTATTCACAACATAAAGTCAAACATCATCATAGTACATTAAAACATAATCAAATAGTCCCTTGTAGAGGTCTACAAAACCTTAAACACATGCAAGAAACGGGTCGGGACCAAACCGGAATACATACAGACATTTTCAGAAATTTAAAACTTTTCAAGGTTACAGGGGATACACGCTCGTGGAGGTAGGCCGTGTGCCTCCCATGGCTGCTAGACACACCCGTGTGTCCTCCCCGTGGTCGAAACTGACTTAGCTCCACGGCCACCAAGCACGCCCGTGTACCTTGGTCGTGGTCGATCCTGTTAAAACAACACGACTACCAGGCACGTCTGTGTGCCATGGTCGTGTGCTCTTAGGCCATCTACTGACTTACGCCCATGGTTAACTGACACGCCCATGTCAAGGCCGTGTGCTAATAAACTACATATTGCCACTTTCCCACGGTCATCAGGCACGCCCGTGTGCCACCACCGTGTGGCGAAATAGGCCATTTGCCACCCACATAAGGTCAATCCTACAAGCACATTTGAGCATCTTTAAACACACAATTTGGCAACCAATTCCATGACAACAATCGATACATCATCTCATGAAATTTTCATTTCCAAATATGTCAACTTATAAGCTAACATATACAACTTGAACACATTCATATACTAAACATCATTCATTCTCAAATTCACTAAATCATACTAACATTTTTCCATCACAAAGATTACCATTTGAAATTCACTTTCTTTACCCACATGCCATACCAAAATATGCATCATATATATATATATATATATATATATATATATATATCACGCCATTAATGCTTAAAACCATCATATATCTAGCCATATCACATGGCTAATTACACATCTCTAATATGATTCAAATAACTAGCCTATACATGCCATATTTCAACTATGAACATCACTCCAAAAGTACCCAAAATAGATTATCGATAGTGTGATTGAGAAGCTGATGATCCCCAGATCTGAGCTAGCTATACTGACACTGCAAAGCAGAGAAACAAATCACACAGTAAGCTTTCCAAAGCTTAGTAAGTTCGACATACAATACATTTATCTCATCAAATCAAATCAATGTATATAATAACCATCACATGGATCAATTCTCTCTTATTCATACCATATCATAGCTTTATCTATAAACTCATCAACCACAAAGGTTCAATACATACCTTAGCTAACACATAGTTATTCAATTTCCAAGCTACTCAATGCTCGATATTATAAGTCGATCATCCTCAGATATTCTTTCAATTTAATCGCACACTCAGTGCCATATACATGATCGAAACATATTAGTCATCACACACTTAGTGCCTAATCTTTCAACCGACTTATCTCGGTATCGCACACACTGTGCCACATCAATAAGCCGAAGCTTTCATAACATCGCACACACAGTGCTATTCATTTCTGTTTCAACTTCCATTTCGCACACTTAGTGCCATCAACTAAATATTGCATATAGCATTTCAATTTTATACACATATACACATTCATTTCGTAATGCTAAACCATATCTTAATAACATGTATTAGATCCAAACTTACCTCGGACGTCGAACTATCAATACGGTCGATTAATCGAGTACTTTATCTTTGCCTCGATCTCGATCCGAACCTCTCCTCTCTTGGTCTATACACATTCAAATTTAATCCATTCAATCACTAATTTATTCAATTTAATCCACACACACACATATTTAGGGAATTTTACAAAATAGCCCTCACATTTTCACATTTCAACACTTTAGTCCCTATTTCACAAAATCATCAAATACACAAAATTTCAATACACATGTGCTTAGCTGAATTCTTCCCATGCTAATAAAAACCCACACATTTCATTTATTTCACATTTCAATCCTTCAATTTACAGTTTTCTCAATTTAGCCCAAAATACTCAATTTCACCAAAAATCTTAATACAAACTATGTTAATCCAACACCAAGTTTTCATATTTCATCATTAACTAACACAAAGCTCAAGCATTCATCAATGGCATAACTCAAAATCACCATCAATTTCTAAAATCAAAGCATGGGTTTGATAGTACACTAAGCAACGATCACAAAAACGTAAAAATCGCTAAAAACCGAGCTCAAAACATACCTTGATTTTGAGCAACTATAGCTGAATGCTTCAAAACCTTCTTTCTCTCTTTTTCTTTCAAGTTTCGGCAATAGATGATGATAATATGGCTTTTATTTCTTTTTGTTTTAATTATATTACATTATTACAACATTTACTAAATTACCCTTAATGAATATTAATAATAACACCAATTGCCATGCTATTATCATCCATTAACTACTTAATGATGTAATATCAACATAAGGACCTCTCATTTTATAAGCCATGTCTAATTAACACTTTAACAATTAGCACACAGCTTTTGCATTTTATGCGATTAAGTCCTTGTTGCTAATTAAGCACTCAAACAATAAAATTTTCACAGAAAAATTTCACACATACTCAATCACATATTATAAACACTAAAAATAATATTAAAATATTTTTCCTGACCTCTAATTTGTGGTCTTGAAACCACTGTTCTAACTAGAGTCTAAACTGGGCTATTACAATAGTAATATGTTTTATAAAATGTGCACTCTCTTTTAGTAATAAATTATACAAGGATTTTTTTTTTTTGACATGATAAGATTGGATTCAAAACCCTTCTTTGTAACATTCCCAGATTCAACCATAATGTCTAGGTCGAGTTTGGAGTGTTACAACAATAATGTAAGCATATATCATATTTCTTACTAATAAGATTATATAGATATCATCTGCTTCAAGGAATGATAAATTAATATAAATCATTGAACATTCTGTACTAAGAATAAACATTTGGCAATATTTTGAATCATCCATCTTCTTCTTATCTATTTGTCAATAATGACAATAAGTTAAATTTTCATAACTGTTATGAATTACTACATTCACTTCAGGGAATAGAGCAAAACTAGTGAAACAAATAACTTGTTATTTTGTTTAGCCATAATGAGATATGAGATCAATTCAAAATACTTTTAAAACCCTTTTAATAAGATTTTTGCATAATCAATTAACTACCAAGAATAACTGGCTAGGTCATGTATAGAAACAAGCCTAAATTAAATATATCAATAAAAGTCACATCTCAAACATAAAAATATGACATAATGAAAAACTAGCAATGTTTTCCTTTCATAACCATCATTGTAAACATGCATGAAATTTAATTCAAAATCCAACCGTTCATGCTCATAGAACTTTTCATTTACAATTGCTAATGTCATTTCTCTAAATAATTAACCCATGGAATAATATAAAACGTATGAACTACTACACTACCTTTAACAAGTATTTGAATTGAATCAAATTTGAATAACCATAAAATTCATTAGTTTATTAACACAAATTTGTATACTAGATATGTTTTAGTCAAAAATATTAAATTATAAAACCTACTATAGCGATATAAATAAATCAGTTAATATTCATTTTCATGAACAAATGAGATGTTTAAAACAATATGTAACCCTTGTTGTAACACCCCAAACCCGGCCTAGAAGTTATGGCCGAATCTGGCGGTGTCACATTAGAGTGCTTTTTGGAAACCCTTCTTTTTCCTTGTTGAAAAAACTCGTTTGAAGGTTGAAGACTCTTTGTAGAACTCATGCTAAACCAGTATTTTGTTAATCAATTTAAAACGTCATTACTCCTAAAACCTTGTTTGTTGCGGAAGCTTAAAAATCGTTGCGGAAACGTAGTGTTTTGAAGACGGTATCGTTTTGGAAATTGTATTCCACTTTTAGCAGTTAGAAAACATCATAAATAAATATCATAAATAATAAGTTAAAATTAGAGAGGCCTTATTACAACCCAAATCAAAATATTTAAAAGTAAATAATCAAAACGGGAAGCATAAGCAGTGTGTGGTCTTCTCTGAGTCCCTCGCAGCTTCGATCCGTCTAAGGCTGAGGATTACCTGTACAGTTAAAAATGGGGTGAGTTTACGAAAACTCAGTGTGCAATCCCCTTACTAGAAAAACAGTCAGTATACAGAAACTGAAACAGTCTGGGCCAAAGCCCTTTAACAGTAACAGTACAGTCTAGTTCAAAGCATATGTGGGCCAAAGCCCACTATAATATCACTTGTGTCACAACCCATAACAGAATCAATTGAGCCTAGCCCAAACCAATAGCAAAACAAGTGGCCTAAGCCCAGTACAGTGACAGATCTCATAAACAGATATGCAACAGTATGAGGATCATCCCACCCTGATCCGGCCAACACACCAACCGTACCAACCCTACACTTACGTAGGGATAAAATCGACCCACCCAGCCAACACACCAAGCTTAGCACCGGTTGCAGCACTAAGTCTACAGAACGGCTCGGTGCCGTGGACAGAACGGTTAAAAGCCATAGATATCGCAGCAACGCTGCCAATTAATAGAACGGCTAAAAGCCATAAACAGAATAGTTATAAACTATAATCAGGATGGCACAGAGCCATAATCAGAATGGCACAAAGCTATCGGTAACTGTAATAAGTTTGGCCCATAGCCATCAGCGACGATAATATAATCGATACACAGCCTTGGGTAAATATGATTGACACAGATTCATCGATATATATGTTAGGCACATAGCCACGGGTAAGTACGACTGGCACAAAGCCACAATCAAGATGGCACAAAGCCATGTTTAGGTTGGCACAGAGCCATAATCAGATTACGCGGCTTTAAGTCGTTCGTTGGTCCACAATCTTCATGCGACCTGTGCGACCCTATCAGATTAATACTGGATCCACAGTCGTCATGCGACCCGTGCGACCCTATCAGAACCTCCTCCGTATCAATGTCCTAACCCCATGCAATATGTCGTGTATGTCATGCTCAATCATTACACGTGTATGCAAAATGGCCATGCTTAGTAACAGTCATTTCAACACATATTAACAGCATATCAGTCACACGCCCACAGTCAAGTCAGTTAAAACATAGTCATACGATCACAGTCAAATCAGTCAAAACATAGCACAAGTCAGTCATTTACCCACAAGGGCAAAACAATCATTTACCCTATAAGGGTATTTCGGTAATCCTACCCTTCAGGGGTATTTCAGTAATTCTACCCTACTAGGGAATTTCAGTAATTTTGCAAACTGGGGGTATTTCAGTAATTTTGCAAACAGGGGTATTTCAGTAATTTTGCAAATCATGGGTATTTCGATAATTTTGCCAACCGGGGTATTTCAGTAATTTTACAAACCGTACATATTTCAATAATTTTGCAAATCGGGGATATTTCAGTAATTTTACAAACCGAGGATATTTCGGTAATTTCACAAATTAGGGGTATTTCGGTAATTTCACAAATCAAGGGTATTTGGATAATTTCACAAATCAAGGTATTTCGGTAATTTTGCAAACCGGGGTATTTTAGAAATTTTGCAAACCGGGGTATTTCCGTAATTTTGTAAACCAAGGCATTCTAAATAGAGATAACGATGTGAATGGGCCTAGGGCCCATTCTCGGCCCAAATGGGCCCACACGCTCGTGTGGCCCATGTAGCCCAAATTTAGCCACAGATATGAGATTCACATAGTCCAGTCCAATATTTACTACACAATCATACAACTTATCTGATGGGCCTACGGGCCTATTGGCCCCACATGGCCCCTTTCGGCCCATCGTGGCCCAAACAGCCTAAACCCACAAGAAAACTCATGATGGCCTTAACTATTGCGTCGAAGCTCCCACACGTGCGCTCGTACGCTCGTGTGGCTACCATCGTCGTGTGACCAGCATTTCGGCATTTGCCGCTCTACAGCTAGAGTAGTGCGAAATACACACCTAATAGGAATCTGGAGTTAATCCGTGCTCCGAACACTCCTATGGCCAAACGCCAACCAAGGTATGCTTACTCTCCTCATAGATCGCTCTATTTAAAGCCAGCTTCTCGCCTACTCTCATGCTAGCTTCCCGATGTGGGATCCCTCCATCAATCCTCCAAAACCGTCCCAAATTAGCAAAATAGTCACCTTTCGCATGCAAGGGGTTTCGAACTCGGGCTCCCCTGTAACTTAATCCACGCCGCTAGCCACCTTACCAACTAGCTCCTTGTGTAACAAAACAAGCACAACTAAATATAAGCCTATGGGCCAAAGTCTAAGTTCATTTAAAAGGAAATCAAAATGAATTGCGAGTGCCAAGACTTGAACCCATGCTCCCTTGCAACCTTAATGATGCCTTACCACTAGACCACTCACTTCCTTGTGTCATGGTTTCCCCAACAATATTCTTAAAGCATAACCTCTAACATCAAGGCTCCTTTAAGAGAAAAACATAAATTTTTGCTAAAGCCCAGGTTTGAACCCAAGACTTCTCAGACACTTCCAAACACACCCAATCACTTAACCATTAAAGCAAACAATCAATTGTGATATTTCTTGCACGCATAAACGTTTATGTGCAATCTCTTAGCGGCTACCATGCACAAGGCCCAACACTTCTAGGCCCAAAAATTTGGGACGTTACACTTGTAATCAAAACTTAAAAAGAAGATCATCTCAAATATTTAAACCATATATCAAGTTAAATTAATATTTAAAGATGTACCTTTTTTTTTCTGCATTGAGTCTTGACGATTTTATCAAGAAGTAAGCAAATTAAACTCCAGTAGTAGACTTTGAATCCAATCAAAATATATTAATAGCAAACTTTTAGAGTGAATCTTATTTTTCAGGTGTATAACAGGTACATAGCCAATGACTTTTCATACATAAGTTTTCTCTCTTGCAAGTTCTTATCAGCAATATTTTTCCACGTAATTTTAATTGAGAACTTATTCTGAATATTGTAGAATTATACTCACAATTTTTTTGAAAAAAAACTTTCAATTTCATGTGTACCCAACCATGACGATCTTTAGATATAATTACCATATTCTATTGCTCATAAGTAGATCTTTCACAGTCAAATATTTTACTTTCAACCCTTTAATGGGGATGATGACAAAAGAATGTCATAAAGATAGTCACAGTCAATTCAATTTAATAACAAGAGTAATCAATAACTTAATCCTCCGTTTTTTTCATCCTTTCAAAATAGATATTTATAGTAATAGTGATTAACGATATTTAGATATAATTACCATATTCTATTGCTCATAAGTAGATCTTTCACAGTCAAATATTTTACTTTCAACCCTTTAATGGGGATGATGACAAAAGAATATCACAAAGATAGTCATAGTCAATTCAATTTAATAGAAAGAGTAATCAATAACTTAATCCTCCATTTTTTTCATCCTTTCAAAATAGATATTTATAGTAATAGTGATTCATATCAAATATAATATTTTCTTCATTCATAATCTCAATATGATATCCATTATAATGAATATCTTTTAAAACTAATGTATTAACTATCACAAATTTTGTACTTTTTAGATATTGATATATTAGCTCTTCTGAAACTTTTTACTAATTTTGTACTATCAAATATTGGAATAATATTTGTTTACCAAATAAGATAAATATTTTGTATCTGTAATGATAGAATTCATTACTACATTCTCATATCCTTCCTCAAAGAATATTAATAGAAACAGAAATACTTGGGCATACGTTATATGTGGCAAATAATATTTCATATCACATTGATAACATAAGTTATCTTTACTTTTTGAATAGTTATTTTGAGAACTCTCATTGTTATCTTATTTATTACTATGTTCTCACCTTTTGTGGTCCATAACTATATATTTTATTTTCTTTATGTTTGCATACACTTTAGGGAATGCAACAAATCTAGTAAGATAGACTTCTAAATGCATTTATTGATTCATTATTTCATAATTACCATCGCAAACATACGTGAATTTCAAATCAGAATCTATCTATTCATGCTGTCATGATTAGTTTCCAATTATAATAAATATGATATAATAAATAATCTTAGTAAAATATACCCAAAGATCTTTTACATCATCATCATCACTCACGTAAGGATTATATAAATTTCTTTGGATAATGATTATCCATAGTGCACAGGTCTCAATTGAAGATTGAAATTGTAATAGCTCTAGAAAGCAATCAACAACAACTTGAACATCAGATTTGGAGTGATCGTATTATAAAATAAAAGTGAATCATACTGATAACGTGTTATGAAATAAAAGACAGAAAGTAAAAAATAAAGAGAATGGGTGTAACACCACCTACCCGTATCCGTTGCTGGAATAGGGTACGAGGCATTACCGGAGTTTACTGAACATTTTCAAATAATTCCAAGTCATTTATTATTCATATTCTGAAAATAATCATAACGTCCCTTTATTGGGCCTTCGAAGCCCAAAACATACATTAAGAACCAACCAGGATTAAATCGGGATCATAGGGAATCTTTTGCAAAATCCTAAAATTTTTCTCAACTACAAAGGTCGCACGCCTATGTGGTTCGGGGACACGCCTGTGTGGTCAGGCCGTGTGGCCAACAAGCCCATGTGACTTACCTCGCTCCAGGCCATGTGGCTTCACACGCCCGTGTCCCTAGGCCATGTAGTTAATTTTTATTTTCGAATTAGGTGCAAGATTCATACGGCCATATCACATAACAAATCATTTCATAAGAAATTGCATAATTGAAACCTTTCCACTCTTTCATAAGCTCAATTATATTTTCATCTAAGCACTTACCATTTCAATGCATCTTATAATTAAACATATTGCCATTCAACCAGTAATTTGGCACTTGCCTAAACTTCAAGCAATAACATTGGTTAGCATACTTTAATATTGACAAACTTATTTTCTTGACATGTCTCACTTGAATTTATTACTTGTCTTAATATATATATATATATAATTTTCCTTGTATCAACGTATCAAAGATAAAGATAGTCTCATATTTACATGTCATGATACATATCATTCTCTTGTTGTTTCTTCATAAATATAAATTATTCAATTCATTATGACAATATTTCATGTACCTTCATTTTCATGAGTTTAGTGTATATTTATTCTAGTAGCAGTTCATAATCTTGAATATGCATAATTATCAGGCAAGTTTCACATACATGTATTTTCCATGTCATATTTCAATATATTAAATAATTATCATTTCTATGTATTTCAAGTTTAATTTCATGATTTCAAGTACTTACCATTTTCTATATTTATCTCGTTGAATTTCTCAGAATTTCGATGGATTTCCAGTAGTATACTTATAGTGTACAATCTCATTAACCGTCAATTCGTACATATATATACATAAGTCCTTTTTAGAGAGCACACTCCCTCGAACCTCATTTCTTACAGCGGGATTACCAGTCCAGGCTAAATCCCCTGCAATGACAAATACTCTATAGAGCTTTGTCTAGATTACCAGTCCAGGCTAAATCCAGACTCACATTTACTTCGGATTACCCGTCCGGGTTAAATCCTTTTCACACATATTCTTCGGGAGGGCTTATATTAGGATCACCTGTCCGAGCTAGATCCTTTTCACACATATTATTCGAGAGAGCTTATATTAGGATCACCCGTCCGGGCTAGATCCCTTTCACACATATTCTTCGGGAGGGCTAATACCAAGATCACTCGTCCGGGCTAGATCCTTTTTACCGCCAAATCCTTTTCATTGATCCATCGAATTCCATTCCATCCAGCCGGGATTTATTTCTCTTTTTTATCAAGTATTACCAACATTTCATCTATTATCATATATTAAACATTCAATTCACATCCATGTCACATAAATATACAATTCAAGCATTCAAGAATTTGATTCAAGTTGCACGAACTTATCTCGTTGCTTGTTCGTGTTTATAATTTCACTAATCCGATGTCTTTTCTTTTCCACGTTCAAGTCTCATATTTGAGTCATCTGGATCTTTATAAATAAATTTGATCATCATTTTCATTCATTTCATATTTTGATACATTCAATTAATGCTCTAGGCAAAATTACCATTTTGCCCCCAAGCTTTTAATTAATGACGATTTCATCCTTAGGCTCAGAAAAATAAAATTCTTGTAATTTAATCCTCGTTTCAAGCCTAATTATTCTCATATATATTGATAACAGCCCATGACTTCTATGAAATATCAGAATTTTCCATGATTTCAACACTTTTCAATTTAATCCCTAAAACATGTTTTCACTCGATCTTTATCTAAATTAATAATTTCATTCAATTTTGTCATTTAAATAATAAAATAATTCATTTCATGCAATTTGGTCATTTCTAACATTTTTACGAAATTGCCCATAAAGTTTTACTTTTATTCAATTTAGTCCCTAAGCCTAAAACATGCAAATTAGCCATGCTACCTGAATATTCATATATATTTTCCTCCTTCTCCTCTCCATTCCACATACTTAATTTATATAACATGCTTATAAGTAGCATTATCTATGATTTCACTATTTACTTATAAATTTATTCAAAGCTGTCCATTTGAGTCATAGTCACTAAATTATTTATATCTTGAGCTAAAGAATTCCAATTTAAGATCCGCTTGATGTTTTAGAAACTAGGCTCATATATTTTTCTACCATAAAAATTTCAGAATTTATAGTTTAGCCAATAAGTACAGTAAAATCTTCAAATTTGACTTTGTTCTGCTGTTTGACAACTTCTACCTTTCTTTACTAAAAATTAATTATCTCTTAGTACGGGATTTGGATAAGGTTCCTGTTTATTTTTATTAAAAATAGGCTCATTAAGAATTTAAACATATAAATTTAAACCCCCAAATATTTTTATACAATTTTTAATGATTTTATAAAGTCAGAACAGGGGAACCCGAAATCATTCTGACCTTGTCTCACAAATTTACTATAACTCATAATTTACAAGTTCATTGCTTACACTAATGCTTCTATGAAAAACTATACTCAAAAATATTTAATTTAATATTTTATTCATCCTCTAATTCAATTTCCACAATTTTTGGTGATTTTTCAAATTTAGACTACTATTACTGTTCAAAACTATTTTAGTGCAAAATGTTAATTACCAAGTTTGTAACACCTTTATCTCCTTTCTCTACAATATTTCCCATCACTTTCTCTTATTTTCCTTTACTAACATATCAAGAACATAAAACCTTATGTAACGCCCCAAATTTTTAATGTCGGTATTTGTGAGTTTTGACACAACTGTGTATCTGCTTCAATCGTTATGTCTGCTGGGTGTGTGTGTGAGGTCGCAAGTTCCATCCATGTCTTTGGCAAAAATTTGTATTTTTTCTAAATCAAGCTCTATCTCTGGTTAGTAGGCTTTTAAGTAAAAGTCAGTAAAATCATATCAAAATGGGCCTCCTAGTCTGGTGGTTAAGTAATGTCTTGGCTTGCTGATGGTCTTGTGTTCGAATCCTTTCGTGAGCAAGGGAGATTATTTTTGCTCCGTTTGGTGGCTGAGAGTTTGAGTTGTATTGGAAATCTGAGTAGTGGGAGTTTGATGAAGAGAATTTAAGAGTGAATTAGGGGATGTTGCGGAATATCCAAAAATTTGATTTGGGGTTTCCTTTTTGCCAAAAAGTCTGTTCTCTTCTTTTCCCTTTTCTTTGTCTCTGCCGATTCTTTGCCCTCTTGCTGCCAAATTTTCTACTAAATTTTCCTTCACCCTTTTTCCTTCTTTCGATTCTTTTCTCTCAATTCCTTGGTGTTTCGTAGACTACACGCATTCAGTAAGTTCAGTTTTTGGTTAAACTTTAATTATGTTTTGAATAAGCGTTAAGAAGGGTTCGCTTGGTGTTTAGGGGTTTTTCGAGTGGCTGAATGTAACACCCCTAACCCGTATCCATCGCCAGATTAGAGTTGCGAGGCATTACCAGACTTAACTAATAATTTAGGGCATAAAGCGTCATGTTGACTAAATTGACTATAACTCGAGTTAGGAAACTCAAAATTTAGATCCGTAAATTTTCCTTGAAACTAGACTCATATATATTTTTACTATAATTTTTCTAAAATTTTTTGTGTGGCCAATTAGTACAGTTTATTCATTAAAGTTTCCCCTATTTCACAACCAATGGTTCTAACCTCTTTTAACCTAAATTTAAATATCTCATTGTACAGTTTTCCTATGTTGTTCCCACTTGTTTCTATTGAAAGTAGACTCACTAAGGAATCTAGACATATAAATTATAACTCATAATTCATTTTGTAAAATTTTTAATGATTTTCTAAAGTCAAAACAGGGGACTTCAAATACCATCTTGACCCTGTCTCACTAAAATTCAAATATCACATAATATAAAATTCCTTTGCCTACTCTGTTTCTTTCACATAAAAATAGACAAAATAAGCTTTAATTCTATATATTATTCACTTTCTAATTCCATTTCTCCTATTTTTGGTGATTTTTCAAAATCATGTCACTGCTGCTAACCAAAAACTGTTTCATTGCAAAATATGGTTAACTAGTTTATAACATCTTTACTCTATTTCATTTAACTCTATACATTAACCCTATCGAAATCATTAAATCAATAGTTATATAATATCTAGCCATTTTTGCATGGCTTAGTAATTACAGCTTCAAAACGAACCCAAAACACAAGATAGCCTATACATGCCATAGTTTCAAAAATTCATTTTATAAAATACCAAAATGAGTCGATAGTGTGATAGACTTGACGATGATCCCCAAGCTCTTAACTTGACTCCAAAATCTAATAAACAATGCAAACAAACACATACAGTAAGCTATCATAGCTTAGTAAGTTATAAGCAATTACATAACAACAATGCATTATATCATTATATTAGTAAGGCCAATTTAATAGAATCGAAATCGAGGTTTAAAACCATAACTATAATTTATATTACCATTCGTAAACTTTCACATTTCATAGCCTTAAGGCCAAACACTCACACATTCAATAATAGATTTCACATCGATCTATAAATCACTTTCCCATCTCAAAACAAATACATATACATTTGTTCAAGTATATACATATTAACTACTAAATTTTCTTTCTTACCTTTCAATCCATATAATTCACCTATAAATACGTATGATATAAAATTTTCATTTCAACATCTAAAACTTACTTATTATTCAAAAGATGATTTATCATCACATACCTGTTCATTTTATTCTGTTAAACACCTTCGTTAACTAATTAAATTAAAAGATCGGCAAACCCGCACACTCAATGCAAAAACCTTATCATGTATCACATGCTTAGAGTCGTCATACTAATACCTTGTACACTTAGTGCCAAATTCTTGTAACGTATCACACACTTAATGCAAAGTTCTTGTAACGTATCGCACACTTAGTGCCAAATTCTTGTAACGTATTGCACACTTAGTGCCAAATTCTTGTAACGTATCGCACACTTAGTGCCAAATTCTTGTAATGTATCGCACACTTAGTGCCGTTACATTTAACTTCTCGCACACTTAGTGCTAAACAACCGATTTCACACACTTAGTGCTCGGTATTTAATTCCGCACAGTTAGTGCTCATTGACCGATTTCGCACACTTAGTGCTCGGTATACAATTTTGCACATTATTGCATTTCCCGAACTTAATCTTTATTTATATATACATAAAACTTAATTGCATATATACCAATTCGCTTATTTTATTTCTATGATCAACATCACATTCAATTATATCATTGCCATATATATGCATCACATTCGGTTATATTCATTCCTCAATTTAATGTCACATTCGGTTATATCATTGACATATATATACACATCACATTCGAATGAACCAATGACATATATATATATGCCTCTCATTCGGTTATACTTTACACATATATAAATAATACATAAGCTATATTAAAAATCAGTATACATACTTCCATTAAATTTTAAGTACATCAATATAGATAAATTCCATACAACATGATTGCTTAAAAACTTACCTCGGACGATGTAAAATGGAACGGGGCGACTAGTCGACAACTTTCATTTTTCCCCAATCCAAGTCCGATTTCTTTTGTTCTTGATCTATATAATTTCAAATTAACCCCATTTAAACACTATTTCATTCAATTTAATCCAACAACACATAAATGGGAAAATTACCATTTTACCCCTGATATTTCATACTTTTACAAATTAGTCCTAATTGCACAAAATACAAAATACACAAAATCTTACCACATCATAGTTAGGTCGAATCTTCCTTATGCTCATACTAATCCATATATTTCATTTATTTTTCTTTTTAGCCCTTCAATTTATTATTTTTGTAATTTAGTCCTAATAATTCAAAATTTATAAACTCCAATACAAAATATATTAATCCAAAACATATCTTTCATAATTTATCATCAAACATCACAAAACACAAATATTCATCAATGGCATAACTCAAAATATTCACCAAAATAAAAAATTCAAACATGGGTCGGGTAGTACTCGAAGCAATGATTTCAAAAATATAAAAATTATAAAAAAACCAAAACCAAAACATACCTTAATTGAGTTAAATAAGTGCCGAAACCTAAGAAGCCATGGATGGTTTCTTTCTTTTCTACATTAGGCAAAAACAAAGATGAATATGTCAACTTTTTATGGTTTATTTTATTATATTGATATATTTTACCTAATTACTAAATTAACCTTTTAATAATAATAATATATAACATATATCTTAAAGTTAGTTTTGTCAAATGCCACCCACTATCTATATTTTGGTCTTATTGCATCATAAAACCTCCACTTTATAAAGACAACAACAAATAGGAACTTTTAGATTTAACCCTCAAATTTTCATTTTACGCAATTAAATCCCTTTTATTTAATCGGACACTTAAACAATGAAATTAAGTCATGAAAATTTAACACCAACAAATTCACACATAATAAACACGAAAAATAATTTTAAAATATTTTTCAGACTCGGATTTGTGGTCCCGAAACCACTTTTTCGATTAGGGTCAAAATCGGGCTGTTACACTGAATATCGTTCATCGGCGTTTTAAGGGCGTGGAATCTTTGATATTCAGTTGAAGGTAAAGGTTTACGCTCAAATGATGAATATTCCATTTCGGATTTTGGTAGTTTGGTTGTTTAAGTGATTAACTAAGTGAAAATACCGGTCTATTATAGGTTTGGGATTGTTTGGAGTTGCTTTTGCATAAAAAACGATACAGGTGTGTACCCGGAACGTAGAAAATGGGATTCGGCGAAAAGCTAAAAAAGTGGACTGTCGACACCACATGGGCGTGTGGTCTCCCTGTGGTAGGCCGTGTGCAACAACACGGCCGTGTGTTTGACGAGGCCAGGCTGTGCGAGCATGACACGGCCGTGTGATGGCTAGGCGGGTCGTGTGCGACACACGGGCTAGATTAATTTGGGCCGTGTGGGTCACACGAGCGTGTGGGATTCTGGGCCAGGCCGTGCGATCCACACAGCCAAGGTCAATTTGGATCGTGTGGGCCCACACGGGCAGGCCACATGGGCGTGTAAGCCCATTCTCACTGAAATTATTGCTAAGGTTGCACGGGTCGCCCAAGTCAACTGTGAACCTACTGTAGAGTCGGTAAGCTCTATTTGGACCCTTATTTGTGTGAACTGAACAAATGATGATTGGACTGAGTATGATAAAATGTATGCCTGTTTACTGATATATATCTGGTTACTGATAGCTGCATAAAAGCATGTCATCTATTGTATGTGTGCATTGCATTGGGTTGGGTTGATTATATTTGGAGGAAGTGTACTGAAAGGCTCTTAAGCCTAATATACTGGCAGCTCAGCTGCAAATTACTGTTTTGTGCCGCATTCAGTACTACCTGGAGTGTAGGGATCGGTGGGTTGATTTAATCCCACATGGAGTGTTGGGTTGGATGGAAATGGTGTGTAGAGGCTGGTTGGGTAGGATTTTGTTACTAAAAACTGCATGACTGATACTGATATTAGGATGGGCTAAGGCCCAAACCGTTACTGATACTGAAAGGGGCTTAGGCCCAAGACTGTTTGACGTGCACTGTGATTACTGATTGTTTGTTATTTTCTGCAGGATTACACACTGAGTTTACGAAAACTCACCCCTTTCTGTTCAATGTGCACAGGTAATCCCCAGACCTAGATGGATCGGTGCGGCAGAGGACTCGATGGTGACCGCAGTTCTGGATTGTCATGGTTTTAATTTATGATTATTGGTTTTATTTTTAGTCTATTTTTACTGTTTAAATTTTTGGATTGTAATTGGATTTTTGGACTTTGGTTTGGTTTTGAGTTTTAATTATCTTTACCTTATGGATTACAACTGCTAGTAGTAGGAAACCTCGGTTTTCAAAAGAAACAAACGATTTTCGAAAACGCCCGATTGTTTAAACTGTTTTAAAAGCTTCTGCAACAAATAACGCTTTGAAACTATCGACTAAATGAGTAACATGATTTGGAACTAATAAGATACTAAGATAAGTAATTCAATGGAAATGGTTTTATCGCGACAGCACGGGTTTCAAACACCCTATCATGTGACATCACTAGATCTGGCTATAACGTCTAGGCCGGGTTTGGGGTGTTACACCTTATATAAGAAAACTCTATATTAACATCATTTTCATGCTTTTTCAACAATATCAAACTTAAAAATATATTGAAATCTTGATGTTCTTACCTAGTCTTATTGATTTCAATCTTTAACTTAATTTTCTCTCTCCTCCAGCTTCTATTCTTGAATTTAACTTGATATTCTTGCTCTCCATAGTCTCCTTGTCATCTTTCTCTCCTGATGGCTATGGAAATTATTTTGAATTCTAAGTGAAAATGGTGGATTTTTGGTAAAAGGACCAAATTGTAAAGAAGGCAAAACTTTCTTTCTTTCATGGGAAAGATGATAGAAATTCATCTTTCATTCCTTATATACTAAATAAATAATAATAAAATATCTCATTAAAATATTAATAAAATAATATTTATCTAATTAAATAATTATAAAATATCATCAACATCATCATTACTTTCTAGATTTCTCTCTCTTCCAATTGACTATTTTACCCTTTGTGATCTTTTAAAATCCTATCCTTGAACAATCACATAATTTGGTAAAATTACGCTTTAATCCCTCACAATTCTTTACCTATTCAATTTGGTCCTAATTCATCCATTTTCTTTAGTTTCTAGATCATTCTACCCTTAAAATATTTACACTATTGGTCCTTTAACTTTTTTATATTTACACTTTAACCTCTCAAGTTTTGAATATTTACTCTTAGGCAATAAAACTTTTCTCACTTTTACTATTTAGTTATTTCTTGAATTAATATATCATAATATCCTTCACAATATTGTCATAACTCTCAAATTTCCTTTTTTGTCGCTTTATTTTATTTTACATTTTCGGGGTATTACAATGGGAGAGCAAAGAGAGATCTCATTTTATTAATTAATCGGAATTATCTACAATACTTCTCCAAAGTATATATTTATGAACATAAAAAATATAAATAAAATAAAACTCTATTTATAATATCTATTTATCAAAATTTATCTAAAATTTGATAGAGATCACTCAATAAAACATCCATAATATAAACAGATTAAACTTTTCAAGGTAATAAATAAATTATCTACAATTCAAAAGATAAATGCCCCCGAAACGGAAGTTCCTTAAAAGAAAATAAATAGTAGTCGAACCACTAACAAAATTAGAAGAAATCGAAAAAATGAAGTTAAAAAAGGAAGAAAAATCTGAAAAAGAAAGAGAAAATTCCAGAGTAAAACATAAAATGGAAAAAGATCCAGGAATGAATGAATCTCTTAGCTTTATAACAAGCAAGGGAACTCAACAAACTGATACTGGTCTCACAAATTCCCTTCTCATCATCAAACCCTAGCCGCTCTGTGGAAGCCCTAATTAATGGCTTCACGTCGGCTCCTCTGTTTCCTCCCCCGCTCAGCTTCTCGCCGATATGTGTCTAAACCTTCAAACTCTAACCCTCGTCTCTGTTCTCTTCCTACGCGGCGCCCTTTTCCCTGCACCTACTTTCTCTCACGCGATGCTCAGTACTCCCACTTCTGCAGCTGCTTCTACCGCTCCTTCGCAGCCTCATCCCTCTAAGGTAGCCGGCAGAGGTAAGATCACCGATGAATTTGCAGGAGCTGGAGCAGTCGGTCAGGTTTGTCAAGTGATTGGTGCCGTCGTTGATGTAAGATTCGATGAAGGTTTGCCTCCTATTTTGACGGCCCTTTAGGTAATGGACCACTCGATCCGGCTTGTGCTCGAAGTAGCTCAGCACTTGGGTGAAAACATGGTTAGGACCATTGCTATGGATGGAACGGAGGGACTTGTTAGAGGGCAGCCCATCCTCAATACCGGATCTCCTATCACTGTAATTCTTCTATTTTTTGTTGTCATTTAGACATGTTTGAAAATTTCATCTGGGTTGGTTTTGTTTCATGTTCGGAGCTAGAATCTTGGAGATGAAGTGAAATAGAGATGGATATCTGATGAGATTTTATGGATATGAGTTATGTTCTGGAATTAGTGAGAAATTTATCTTAAATAAGTTAAAACTTACCTTTTTCAGGGTGGAAGGGTGGGTGAAAGGGTCGGTTTGGATATGCTGTGAGTTTAAAAATAGTTGTGGCGGTGAAATTAGATACCGAAGCAATATCAGTGTGAAACTTCACACAAAAAGTACAAAGTATGCTAAACGCACCTCACCCGCTCAATCGCCCATCCAAACCCATCCTCAGTGTTCCCCCTCCCCCGGGCCGAAAATAATAGGCATCTAATTCAAATCCATTACTTTGTAGCTTTTTACCATTTTTACTCGTCTACCGTATAACATTTTGTGTTTGAATTTCACTAACTTCTAAATCATGTTTGCTTATTGTTGTCAGGTGCCTGTTGGTAAAGCTACTCTTGGACGAATTATAAATGTTATTGGAGAGCCTATTGACGACAAAGGCAAACTCAGTAAGAGATTTGCCAACAGTTTAATCTTTTGAACTGTTTATATATTACTGGTGCAAAAGACTAGCGGACTGTTTAATTTTAACCAGAAACTGATCACTTCTTGCCCATTCACAGAGAGGCACCAGCTTTGTCGACCAAGCTACTGAACAACAGATCCTTGTCACTGGCATTAAGGTGTTAATTATTGCTTGCAATATGTATTTCTTTGACGCCATGCTATCCTTTTTCTCTTCCTTCTGTGAAAGATGTTATGCTGTTTCAGGATAAACTTCTATTCGCAGGTTCTGTTGTCCGAATCTGGAGGAGATACGCAAGTTAAAACTTTTTTCTCTTATTTTATTATGCAGGTTGTTGACCTCCTTGCACCATATCAAAGAGGAGGAAGATTGGACTTTTCGGTGGTGCTGGTGTAGGGAAGACGGTGCTTATTATGGAACTTATCAACAATGTAGCTAAAGCTCATGGTTGGTTTTATGTTATATTTGTGGTTGGTTACGGTTTGTACTTTGTTTATTGTTCTTATATTACTAGTTTCTGTACATAGGTGGTTTCTCAGTGTTTGCGGGTGTTGGAGAACGTACAAGAGAGGGTAATGACTTGTACAGGGAAATGATTGAGAGTGGTGTAATTAAGCTAGGTGACAAGCAGGTAATATAAGGTATATTATTCATTTTCTCTAGATTTCTGTATTTTCCTTCTTTTTTTTTTTCTTTTGTATCTTATTCTTGTGGGTTTTTTCTTTCTTTCTTTATTATTATTATTATTTAATTTCAGGCTGAGAGCAAGTGTGCTCTTGTCTATGGTCAAATGAATGAACCCCTTGGTGCCTGTGCTCGTGTTGGCCTTACTGGTTTGACTGTGGCTGAACACTTTCGTGATGCTGAAGTGCAAGATGTTCTTCTCTTTATTGACAACATTTTCTGCTTTACACAAGTGAGATGGCTTATTGTGGAAGCTTTGGAAACATTTTACATGACATGTTGTATGTTGCATGTTGCTAATGTGGTTTGATTTTTTTTTCCTCCTTTTTTTCCTTCAGGCAAACTCTGAAGTGTCTGCCTTGCTTGGTCGAATTCCATCTGCTGTTGGTTACCAACCAACTTTGGCTACTGATCTTGGAGGCCTTCAAGAGCATATTACCACCACCAAGAAAGGTTCTATCACTTCTGTGCAAGCGATTTATGTGCCTGCTGATGACTTGACTGATCCAGCACCTGCGACAACCTTTGCTCACTTGGATGCTACGACTGTGTTGTCTCGGCAGGTATTGTAAATATATGTAGCTTTTTAGGAGGTACTCTATCTGTTGTTACTTTATATATTAGCTGCTGCTCTCTGCTCATAACACTTTTTCCTTTATTACATCAGATATCTGAGCTTGGTATTAACCCTGCTGTGGATCCTTTGGATTCTACATCTCGTATGCTCTCTCCTCATATTTTGGGTGAGGAACGCTACAGTACTGCTCGTGGTGTGCAGAAGGTTCTCCAAAACTACAAGGAATTGCAAGATATCATTGCAATTTTGGGAATGGATGAGTTTAGTGAAGATGACCAGTTAACTGTTGCTCGTGCTCGTAAGATCCAAAGGTTCTTGAGCCAACCTTTCCATGTAGCAGAAGTGTTCACTGGTGCTCCCGGCAAGTATGTGGAGTTGAAAGAGAGCATCACTAGCTTCCAGGTACAAATATTTTATTAGTTGCATTTTTTAATGATAAGTGTATTTTAGTTGTATATTGTGTGGTTATTAGTAGCATTTAATTCTTAATAATCATGATTCATACAGGGTGTGTTGGATGGAAAATATGATGACCTTCCCGAGCAGTCATTTTACATGGTTGGAGGAATTGAGGAAGTCATTGCTAAGGCAGACAAGATTGCCAAGGAATCTGCAGCCTAAGTACATTAATACCTTTTATCTCTTGGATAGCTTAAAAAATAATCTAGGTGGTGTTGGCCATACCATTGCCAGCAGTACAACTGTTCATTCTTTGGAAACAAATGTACGGTTTCTTTTTTTATCAAAACAATATAAAAAAAAATTAATTATTTATGAAATTGGGTTGTTATCTATAGTAACATTGGTGGTACCACCCTAATTCTTCCCCATCATTAGCCGATTATACCATTTTAAGAAATAATTTTTAAGTGATTGGTGGAATTGATATGTATTTTTAGAAACATATTTGTATTTCCTTGTAAATGTGGTTTAAGGAAATTTTTTTTTGGTGTCGCTTTTAAAAGTTTTGACAAGAAAAGCTAAAAATAGTGAAAAAAAAAAGTTGTTTGTGGTGTACAAGTTGGTACCGGTTCGAATTTTTTTAAAAAAATTAGCACTGAAAATAAATTTTTTATGGGCGCCACTTGATAGTATGGCGGCTTTAAATCCCTATTAAAATCACTTCCCCAGTCAAAAATTATAAAATTTTGATTGTTTGTAAGAAAATGGGAGAGAAAAAAGTAGTTAGAAATCAAGATTGAAGATGAACAATATTTGTTTTCCATTTTAGAATTTAAGTTTTTTTTTTTAACTCCAAAAGTTAAGTTTGAATTGACAAGGTTAGTTTATAATTATTTTTATGTATTTTTATTTTATTTTACTATTGTGTAATTATGTGAATATATATTGATAATTAATAGAATAATTATATTGTTTGATAAAAAGTATTCTTTGTTGCTTTAAAATGGTATGAGTTGTTTTGATACAAACTAATATATTTTTTATTTTTAATTTATTTTACATATTTAATATTGAAGATGAATAGTCAATTCTCTGTATACATTAATTTCGATGAGGTGATTTTTCAAACAAAAGTTGGTTGTATATTTGAAACGTGCCATCAAATAAGAATGAGCTTTAACAAGAGTGTAAAACTTGATGAAATCAAATAAAAGATTAGTGCAAAAATTGCTCGACGTTGTGGGAGGAGGATGTCTAGACCATTTTACTAATTTCTACTTTTGTCAAATTCGTGCAAATATAGAGAGATGGAGCTTGTAAAAGAGGATGACCTGGAGGCTATGATTGTACTCTATTGCTCGTCTAGTAACATTGAACCAGTTGAGTTATTCGCTGAGTTAGCGAATGTTGAGCCCATACAAAATGTAACTGCAGTAAATTAACAATATGGAGTTCATGATCCGTATACAGAGGTTCCGAGAGTGACTGTTGATAGGCGATCTTCTGTACACAGGTTTGACTCTGATCTGAATGTTGGGTGGGTAGAATTGTGTGACTATGGAATGATATCGACATATGGTGGCAATACACACAATGCTCCTATTGTGTATAAGAACCCTAATACGAATTCCTGTTTACAAATACAACCATTGGTGATTGGTATTGATGTATATGGTGAAGAAAGACTCGATAATGATAGTGGTTTTGATCACCAAGGTAAAGATTTTAGTGACCCCGATCTCGATGAGGTTTTATATGATATTAACCATGAAGACGTAGGTAATGATCATAATGTTTACACCCCTCCGCTTGAGAAATCGACTTGTGGCATTATTATATGGAATGATCCTTTAGCCCACATTTTGAGAGTAGATCTTGATGTTGCGCATGCATCTGAGTTCCCTGAATACCCAGATATAATGCCTTCCCGGATGTTGACACCAGATCCTGAATCGGAAGATTTGGTTATAGGTCAACTATTCCCAAAGAATGAGGAATGTGTGTTTGACATTAAGAAGTATAGCATGAAAGTATTGGGACTACAAAGTCATTGTATCTAAATCGACATTATATATTGGGGAGTGTTGGAGGTTTGTAGAAGGTTCATACTGGAGGGTACGAGCTGCATCGATGCAGAGGTCGCAATTGTGGGAGATTCAAAAATATATGGGTGACCTGCCACCAAACGAGGTAGTAGTTTTGGTACATTTCAGCACTTTAAGGGCTTGGATTCTAGGCATCTTAAGATTAATTATGTTATTTTCAGTACTAGTAGCTTAAGTATAAAAATAAGCGTTTTTATGCATAAATTGATGTTTATTGACCCTATTATGCAAATTCGGGCTTTAGGTAGTTATAATGTGTCCAATTGAGTGTCTAGGATGATTATTTAGTGGCCCAAGAGCCTTATGGATGACACCCAAGTGGAGCGCGAGTTCTTAAGACGCAACACGTGAAGCCAGAAGATCAATTGCCAATGTTGATATCATGGAGAGCAAGCACCGAGAAGGCTAAAATTGTTCGTACAATTTATATATTCCGAGATTAGGGCTTCCAATTGACCTAGTTAAGGGTTCTAAATGTCTCTATAAATAGAAAGGCTATTCCTAAACTGGAAAAGGCCGATTAAGAGCCGTAGTAGTTGATTTATGTTACTTCAATTCCAAAAACTCTTTGTTCTTTTTGACTAGGTTTGGTTTGAACCTAAGTCTTTTCTTTGAAGTATTTAGTTTTATTTCACTACAACAAAACAGACTTTTAGCGGCATTTTTTTTGGCCTTTAGCGGCGTTTATAAGCGCCACTAATAGTATTTGCGGCGCTTTTAGAAGCGCCGCAAAAAACGCCGCTAAATCAAACGCCGCAAACTTTAGCAGCGTTTATGAGAAAAAAAGGCCACTAAAGGTCATTATTTTTAGCAGCGCTTTCCCCACAAACGCCGCTAAAGGTTTTAGCGGCACTTTCCCCAAAAACGCCGCTAAAGGTCATGACTTTTAGCGGCGCTTTCCCCAAAAACGCCACTAAAGGTCATGACTTTTAGCGGAGCTTTCCCCAAAAACACCGCTAAAGGTCATGACTTTTAGCGGCGCTTTTTTCACAAATGCCGCTAATTTGTACAGATTTGCAATTTACAATTTATTCAATATCATACCCCTCCTGCACTAAAACCAACCAATAACAGTAAATATAGCATATAATTCCAACCCAAAACAGCAAATGTAACATAAAAATCACACCAAATGCATTAATTCTAAATGATGCTTGAAATTCAATAAATTATAACTGAAAATATTCTTACAGTAATGTTAAATGTAATAATGTTAAAATAATCTTACAACGAGAAACTAAATGTCTAGGATGGCGGCTTCTGCGACTGCTGAAACATTTGTATCATATGCTGAAGCTGTAGCTGGAGCTCATCGTACTTTCTGTTTTGCTCTGCTAGCATCGATGCTGCCTTTGCCTCCCTCGCAGCTGCCGCTGCCTCCCTCGCTGCTGCCGCTTCCGCATCTGCTCTAACCTGTTGCTGGAGTTCTTCATATTTTTTTTGAACATCAGCAATTTGCTGCCTCTGCTCAACGGTGCTCTCTTGCATCTGAGCACGAACCCTACAATTCCTGATGCGGCCAAGTATCGAAAACTCTACTATTCCAAGTGTTTGTGCTCTCTGTTAACCAGAAGATTAAATGTCAGATGGTTCAATCACACAACTCCTATACAAATAAAGGAAACCCTACATAATGACCCAAAAAGAAACCTTTCCTGCAGTAACATTCATGGAGAATAAAACAGAAGTTAATTTTTCATTTACCTCAATAAGATATGGCAAATCAAACTTGCAAATGTTATATCCAATTATAAAATTAGGGTCCACTTCACGGATAAATTCTTGCAAGCAAAACATTCTCATTAAAAAAGGTACTAAAATTGAGGTAATAATGTAGGGTAGAACTAGAGGAAAAAAAAAGGGTACTAAAATAAGAGATAAAAGGAACACAATGATAAAATAATTATATCTTCCTTCAATTGTATAAAAGAAACATGCAAGCATCGCCTTTTACAATACCTTCCATGACCCATGCATCAAATTATTACCCTTATTAAAAATTTGCTAAATGGTTCCAATATTTGACAAATTATTACCATTTCTAAATGAAAGAATAAAATTTTAAACAAATATTTGAGTTTGATTTTAAGATTTAATTTGATATATGAAATTTTTTAGAAAGGATAATGGCATATTATATAATAATTTAATTTGCAACTTAACTCTAATTAAAAATTGTCAATTAAATTTTACTCTTTTATTTAAGAATTAAAAAAAGTTTTTATTAAAAATTAAAGTGAAAGCATTAGGACTTGGGGAGTTCATATTTCAAATTCTCAAATATGCATGTTTTGTGCCTATTTGGCCTATATTAAAAATTCAGAGCCGCAACACATAGATAACTCATTCATATAAAAGTTCTAGCAACTGGGAAAAATCTCTACCTTCAGATAAAAACATCAATTACAAACAGAAATAGATTGAACAAAATTTCCTTCTTTTCCTTCTAAAGGGGAAAGAAACAATACCCAAACTATAACATTGTGCATTTGAATAAGATTCTATGAAGTAGCAGCACCTATCAATGAGCAATTCTTATAAAGTTCATTATGAACCGATAAAACACTTGGATGAAAACTAACCATAATTCTAGCTTAATATAATAGATGAGTTCCGTATTAAAATTTCATTTCTTCATTATTTTTGTTTTTTATTATGTTTTAAATAAATGGATTGTCTAATACACATTACTGTCACCGTTATAAGTAATAAAAATTTTCACTCACAAAATAAAAGCCAACATTTCCCTCCCAATTAACTAAACAAGCAAAGCAGATTCATTACCAAAACACAATAAAAATCCATACGTCACATAACTCTGGCTAAAGAGAACCAAAACTGGGAAAAATTAACAACAACCCAATATCAGTAAGTGGCAGAAAAACAAAAAGTTAACTTCAAAAACAATGACCAAGTAAAAACTATACCTATTTGAGAGATAAAGCTTCAGTTGAACCACAAGTTGCAGGAGGAGCAGGAAGCAGTAACTGATTAAATGCAGCAGAGGGCTACCGACAATTCAACATGTCAAAATATATACAACAATAAAAATAATATAGAAGATCTAAATGAGTAAAAAAAATGCAGCCAAATCAAAGAATTAGATAGAATTAGATAGAATTAGGAGGTCTTTAGATTATAGGGATTAGATAGAATTAGTCCCTCTATTATAAAGTGAATCAATTTAGTCCCTATATTATTAAAAAAAATCATATACATCTAAATTATAATAGAGTTAACATTTACTTTATAAGAAATTGTATTGAATTTTATTTCTTCAGTTACAGTTCAGTTCCAAACAAATGATTACATTTAGAGAAGGGAAGGGAAGGGATGGGGTGAATTATATTTCTTATGTGATCATTCTCTTATGTACTATATTCCATGACATGGTGCAGAAATTAGCAACAAGATGTCCAACAAGAACCTAAGGAAAATAAGAAAATGACTATCATGTATTGTGTTTTAAGTGATTTCTTTATTTCACAACAGAGTATTCCTGTTTTCGGGAACTACCTATTAACATAGCACAAAAGCATCAACATACTCAAACATTTGCAATCTCTAAACCTCCCAAATGGTTTCCTCCATTATATTTAAAATACCACAAAATACCATGTGCATCACTTAACCAAAAAAAAAAAAAAAAAGGTTCTAAACTAGAATCTAATTTCTTCCTGGCTCTTTGAATATTGTAAAATGTTTTCAGGGTGAACAATAATTATATATAAACCAAAGCGATAATTACTGGCATGAGGGAAGACATTAAAAAATGGAATAGAAAATAACAAATGTAGCTAAAGACATTTATACTTCCACATCCAGATATAATTCTCCTTGAAGGAATGAGGATTAATCTTCACGTAAAAGTATATTTTGGAAGCAAATGAAATATAGATGGCATCCAAGATACATGCAGGCTTGGATACTAAAAAGTTCTCCTTCACACGAATATAACTTCAAGTTTATGAAAATAAAAAATAAAAAATATAGCAAAGGTGCCCGCCATTCAGGAAGAAAGTTCAGGAACTCTATTCACCTGTTTGACCATATGCAAAACAAGTGGCTTTTGTTCGCTAAAAGATGATGGGAATAATCGGTTCAACAGTTTCCCGATAAACCTGTAGAAGCAAACAAAAGAAGAAATCAATCAGTTGCTACACAAAATCAATAAACAAAGGATAAAGCTTTACTAGCAGAGAAGGGCGACGACGACAGCGACGAGCAGAGAGGACATAGGCAGTGACAGTCCGGTCGGGTTTTCAGCATGAGAGGGCTAGGGGATTTTGGGGAGAAATTAGGTATTAGGTCTGCTGTTTTTGGGGGGGGGAGGGGGGATGGCTTGGGTAAGCAGAGATAAGTGGGAAAGAAAAACGGCGCTGTTTTGTTAAAGAAAATTGGCCTTTTGTGGTGTTTTCAAAAAGCGCCACTAAAATCCCCTACAAAAATGACGTCGTTTCAATTAAATGTTTCTGTTATTTGTGCCACTAACAGCCTATAGAAAACGGCGCCGTTTCAATTAAATTTAATAGTTTTCTGCGGCGTTTTGGGAAAAAAACGTCGCTAATACTACTCTTTTGCGGCCTTTTTTGGGCTAGCGCTGCTAAAGCCTCCAAGTAAGCGGCGTTGTTTTGTTTAATGATATGCTTTTTGCGGCGTTTTTGCTTAAAAACGCTGCTAATACCTTCAATATTAATAAATTTTTTATTTAATTATTAATTAGATTCCTTTAAATTAATTTTGTTTTGTTTCTAGCAATATATTTAATTTGTACAGTTTTATAATTTAATTTCTCATACCTAAATCCTAAAACCCTAAATTATACTCATACCTCTAAACCCTAAATTATACACCTTAAACCCTAATCCGCAACTCATATATATATTACAAGTTGCAGAAGTAATTAAAGAAATAATCTAATTGCTTACCTAAACCCTAAAATAATATGATTTTTATCTATTTTATCAAAATCCCTAATACTTAAATCCCTAAACACTAAGACTCTAACTTTATTATTCGATATGGTTTAAGAAGTAAACCCTAAACCCCATAAACCTAAATTACGAAAAACTAAACTATAAACCCGGCCTAAACCCTAAACTAACCCTTAATCTTAAACCCTAATCCCTAATTCATAAACCCTAAACCCTAAACCATAAAGATTAAACCATAAACTATATACCCTAAATTAAACCATAAACCCTAAATTATCATGAGAATTAATTAAAAATTTTAAAATTAATACTATCTCTTTTACAATTATATAAGAAATTATTTAATAAAATTTTTTTCATCTTTAACAAATATTTTTCTATGTTTTTACTTTCAAATTTTTTCTAAGTGTCATTATTTTTTGATTAAAAATAATTTATATTTTAATCAATATAATTTATATTTTAATTAAGCTAAAATATTTATATTTTAAATATTCAATTAAAAATAAATTGTATTTTAATTAACATTACTAGTTAGCGTTTAAGGGTTTCGATAAAGCAAAACTTCTTAATGGTTTAGTTATCAATTTGTAACTTTTCATAATTAAGTCAGTTTCAAATAGCAAAATAAAATTAAATTCAAAACAAAAATAAGAAAAAATGAATATTAAATCGAATCAAATCGAAACGAGTGTCGATTACCCTAAATGAAAATTGAACTGTTGCTCAACATTTAGCGGCGTTTAAGGTTAGGGTTTAATGGTTAATGGTTTAGTGTTTGTAATTTAGGGGTTTATGGTCGAGTATTTAGAGTTATGATTTAGGGTTTAGAATCTAGATCCATGGTTTAGAGTTAGGGTTTAACTATTTAAGGTTTAAGGTTTAGGGTTTAGGGATAAACAGATGCACAATTAGATTTTGTTAGGGGCTGAAATTAATTTGTAAGTAAAAAATACAATCTCACCATTTTTATAGCATATATTTTTATAATTTTTTAATGCTTAAATCAAATTTGATATTCTGTCTTCATTCAATAAACCCTAAACCCTAAACCTGTGAACCTTAAACCATACACCCACAAACCCATAAACTCATAAACTCAAGCCATAACCCTAATCTTAAGACTAACCGTAAACCATAAGCTCTAAACACTAAATCTTGAAATGCTGAACTCGAAACCCTAGTCAGCACATACAAACCACTAAACCCTTAATTATAACCTTAAACCCTAAATTAATTAGATAAATTTTGAATATTATATGTTCTTTCAATATTTTAGGAAATTTAAATAACATTATCAATTTACTAATTAATTTTGTTTCTCTATAGATGCATGGGTTACCAATTTTTTTTTTAATTTTAATATATATAAAGCTTATCTATTATCTCTAAAATAATTTAAACTATAATTATAATTTTATATATATATATATATATAAGAAATTAAATAATTTAAACTATATATATATATATATATATATATATATATATAAAGTTTATTTTCTTGTAGTGGCTAAACCCTAAGTATAAATTTTATAAGGGACAAAAGTAATTAAAATAGAATGTTAATGCTTACATAGACCCTAAAATAAATTAATTTTTTATTAATAACACTAACCCCTAAAGCCTAATAGCCAACCCCTAAAACCATATCCCTTAAATTATTTATTTTTGCGGCGTTTTTTAGAAAAACGCAGCTAATGACATGCTTTTTGCGGTGTTTACAAAAAACACCACTAATTCTCGATATAGAAACTATAGCTCAACTACAAAACGTCGTCGTATTGATTAACATCTTTGCGACGTTTTAGGCTAAGTGCCACTAATACTCATCCTTTAGCGGTGTTTTAACAAAAGCGCCGCTAATGCTCAGATCTTTAGCGGCGTTTTCCCAAAAGCGTCGCTAATGCTTAGATCTTTAGCCGCTAATGCTCAGATCTTTAGCGGCGTTTTCCCAAAAGCACAGCTAATGCCCTGATCTTTAGCGGCGTTTTCTCAGAAGCGCAGCTAATGCTCAGATCTTTAGCGGCGTTTTTTCAGAAGCGCCGCTAATGCTCTGATCTATAGCGGCGTTTGGGGAAAAAATGCCGCTATTTCTCCTTTTTAGCGGCTTTTTGGAAATAAACGCTGCTATTGCTTAGCTTTTTGTGGTGTTTTCTTTCAAACGTTGCTAATGTATAATATTTGCAGCGTTTTTCATTAAAACGCCACTAAAAACGCCGCTAAAAGTCTATTTTGGTGTAGTGTTTCATTGTTTTTATTCAAACATGGAAGATCAGTTAACGCTTTCGAGTTTATGCAACATCAAGCACATCCGATTACATCGATTGAGCAAATTCTCACCCTTTTCTTATTTTGTTTATTTGTGTTCTTTTGCATGTTTAAATTAAACCTAAGAGTTATGACATCTAGATTAATAAGAGGCTAAATCTTTAGGAAGATGAACGAGTGGATGTGAGAGTAGTTAACAGATGGATTAGGTTTTTCGAGAGAAATTAACTAGTGATAAATTATGTGTGCTTAAACCCTAAGAGTGACGACCCAAGGAAGTAATATAAGATAAGCGAGGTCGAGAGATAAGTTTACCGAGTAAATCATAGTTTATCTTGGTGGGGAAAGTGAGATTGAGAGATAAGTGAGTACCTGTCAATTAATTAATTAGTAGACGCTGAGAGGTAATACTAGTTAGTTAGTAGTTAATTCCAGCTAAAATCTAATTATGAAGTTAATTATGACACTGAGACGAGTTAATCTTCTACTTGTTATTTTGATTTCATTGTTTGATTATTATTTTTTGTTTATTTAATTCAAATAATTTAGTTGCCATTGGTTGTCTATTTAATTGTTCATTGTAATACTTATTTTAATTATTACTATTTATACTTATTATTGTAAAAATATATTTTTGGTTTAATTCATCCTCCCTTGGGTACGGTCCTTGGAATACTTACCAATATTTTGTTGTAACACAACTATATTATAATTTGACCTGTGCACTTGCGAACATCGCTGTTTTAATTTAATATATTTTGGTGTGGCATTTATATACTAAACTATAACACATTTAGAGGCGGTCAAGTTTTTGGTGCCGTTGCTAGGGAGGTTTCGATATTAAATAAAAAAACTTTTAATTTCCGCAATCAATAAGATAAATAGGAAAATTAAAATTTATAGATATGGTTTCCTTTATTTTATTTTCTAATTCTTGTCATTTATTTCCTTTTCTGTGCTAGGTCTTAGTGTTTGACTCGCAGCGGGAACATTCTAGTCAAGTCTTACCCTGATCCGAAGCAACTTCTAAGGCATCACCGTCAAGGAAGAAGCATAAATCCAGTTGTAGGAATTGATCTACATCGGGAAACTCCGATGTGTAACACTCCTAACCCATATTCGTCGCCGGAATAGGGTTACAGGATATTAGCGGAGTTTACAGAATAATTTTAGATAATTCATGTTAATTATTATTCATTTCCGAAAGTAGTCATATTGTCCCTTGAATGGACCCTCGAGGCCCAATATAAACATTGGAATCGAGTCGGGACTAAATCGGGAACTCAAAGAAGTTTTCACAAAATTTCAAAAATTTTCCAAGATACAGGGTACACAAGCCCGTGTGATCATATGTCACACCAATGGCACAGGCCGTGTCCAATCCCGTGCAACTCTCTAACTTGTACCACACAGCCAGCCATACACCCGTGTGCTAGGCGGTGTGGATAATTTAATTTTCCAAAATTTAGTGCAGGTTTCACATGGCCAAGAAACACGCCCGTATTTTAGACCGTGTAGCTCACACGGCTGAGACACATGCCTGTGTGCTCAATTCTGAGCATTCAGTTTCTCGAATTTAAAGTGCAGGGGACACACGGCCTAACCACATGCCCATGTACCAGGCCGTGTGTCACACATGGTCTAGACATACGCCCGTGTGTCTACCCGTGTGGACAAAATAAAGCCGTTTCTAGCTTTATTTCTCACCCGAAACTTGGCCAATGACCTACACCAAAACTTATATTCATAAACCAACCAATCCAAGCATTATAATCAAGCTAATTCTATCATTTAACATGATATATCATTATATGCACACCTATTTATAATCTTACCTTGTTTTAGTCTATATGTTAAACATAATTTAATCAATCATACTTAACATGTATGTAACTACCATAGTATAACCTTATAAGTATATTAAAACATACCATTACTAACCATTCCAATGACTAGATTACAATCATCATTTTCAAGCCAACAATGGCCAAGTTAACCTATACATGCCATTATGCCAAAATAAGCTTGTGGATAGTGTGATGATGCTCCAACTGTTCACCAACCTTCGTGAGCTTCTGAACACTATAAAACAGAGAAAAGTAAACGTAGTAAGCATATTATGCTTAGAAAGTTCGCATAACTGGAATTAAACTTACCAATCTCATTTATTACAATTAAGTATATAATAACATGTTTCCATCAACTTGGAAAAATTTCCTAAACACATGCATTCAATCAAACATGTTAGTCACAAAATTCTCATAAACATTAAGAAGACATAAATGAGCTCATCTTGCTATATTCATTCAAGAAATTATTCATTTCATCTCATAATTCTCATATTATTTCAAGTATACTCAAATAGTACACTCAAGGTGTACAGTTTAATAGCCCGTCAATTCATATTCAAAAGTACCATTAAGTCACTTAGTCAGGAAGCACACTCTCGAGCCACATATCGTATAATAGGATTACCAGTCCAGGCTAAATCCTAATTATAACATATGCTTAGAAGAGCTCAATTAGGATTACCAGTCCAGGCTAAATCCTAATTGTAACATATGCTCAAGAGGGATTATATCAGGATTATCCATCCAGGCTAAATCCTATCTGTAATGAGGTCAATAGGATTACTCGTCTGAGCTAAATCCCATCAGTAACAAATGCAAGACCTCATTCATTCCGAGAAATCGCATATATCCATCGAAATCCAATATTCAAACAGAATTTAACCCCTTTCAAACAATTTCAAGCATGTATTAAATTCTTATATTATGACATTCCAATAATTCACACAAATATAAATCACATTCTATACAAATATAACATTCAATTCAACATATTTTCGTGCTCAATTAAGTTACACGAACTTACCTCGACACTTGTTAGCGTATAAAGATCTACTAATCCAAAACTTTCTCCTTTCCTTGATCTAACTTGGAATTTGAGTTATCCAGATCTATATAAATGTATTTAATCATCAATTTCTCACATTTCATATTCATTTGAACTCAATTTACATACTAGGCAAAATTACCATTTACCCCTAAACTTTCCATAAATTTCAAATTCGTCCCTAGGTTGGGAAAATGAAATTTATGCAATTTACTCCCTATTCCAAGCCTAAGCAAAATTTGAATATACAATTTACAGAAAATGTATTCCATAAATTTCAAAATTTTTCTTCAATTTTCACAACTTTACAAATTAGTCCCTAAATAATGTTTTCATGAAAAATCACTTTGTAAAAGATGTTCATCTTTCAACAACCTTTCATATTCTACCATAAATTTCAAATTTTCAGCATATTCATCCATGACATAATATCTATACTTTGATAACTTTTCAAAATAATTCCCCAAATAGATAAATTAAATTATCCCAGTTTCAAAAATATCAAAATTACTAAAAACGGGACAAGAAAACTTACCCAATTAAGCCAAGAAAACTTGTTTTCTCTTTCCTAGGGTTTTCATGGAATATTTGGGGAAGAGGATGATATAAAATGATATTAACTATATTTTAATTATTTATCATCTTTTATTTATTTCTATTTCTAATTTAGTTCTTGCTCTTTTCTAATTTTTCCATGGATGAATCATCAAAAATATCTACTAACTTTTGATTAATGGTCTAATTACCATATAAAGACCTCAAATTTTGAATTCCATAGCTATTTGATCCTTCTAGATACTAGAATTCAATTTTTGCATTTTATGCGATTTGGTCCTTCCCGTGATTAAGCACTAAATCGATAAAATTTTCTTATCAGAATTTCCACATGATATTTCTATTTAAATGCAAATCATGCAAAAATATAAAAATAAATTTTCTTTTCGGTTTGGATTTGTGGTCCCAAAACCACTTTTTCGATTTCACTAAAAATGGGCTGTTACAACTCTCCCCCCTTAAGGTTTTTCGTCCTCGAAAATCTTACCAGTAAAGAGGTTTGGATATTTCTTTCTCATGTATCCTCCGGTTCCTAGGTAGCCTTTTCAATACCATGTCGTTGCCAAAGAAATTTTACCAAAGCTACCTTTTTATTTCTTAACTCTTTTGTTTCCTGAGCTAAAATTTTAATCGGCTTTTCACCTGTATGTCATATTAGACTGAATTTCTACATCTGTCGGAGAAATAACATGTGGAGGATATGATCAATACTGTCGTAGCATAGACACATGATAAACATTATGAATCCAATCAAGTTCTGGCGGTAAAGCTAACCGATGCGCAATAGGTCCAATTCTTTCTATGATTTCATAAGGCCCAATGAACCGTGGACTCAATTCCCCTTACGACCAAATCAAATAGCTTTCTTCCAAGGTGACACCTTCAAGAATACCTTGTCACCGACCTGAAATTCTATTTCTTTCCGTTTAAGATCAGCATAAGAATTTTGACGATCTGAAGTTGCTTTCAAACTGTCCCGAACTACTTTCACTTTTTCTTCAGTTTCACAGACTAAATTAACTCCATGTAACTTTTTCTCACTGAATTCTGTCCAATATAACGGAGTTCTGCATTTGCAGCCATACAGAGCTTCATATGGTGCCATTTTGATATTGGACTAGTAACTGTTATTATAAGCAAATTCAACCAAAGGCAAATACTTTTCCCAATTACCTTCAAATTCAAGTACACAACATTGAAGCATATATTCCAAAAGATGTATTACACGTTCAGATTGACCATCTGTCTAAGGATGGAATGCAGTACTGAAATGTAACTGTGTACCTAGAGATTCTTGCAATTTGCTCCAGAATCGGGATGTAAATCGAGGATCTCTGTCTAAAATAATGAAGATAGGTACTCCATGCAATCTAATAGTTTCAGAGACATATAATCCAGCCAATCTATCCAAAGAAAAATCCATATGTACCGAAATAAAGTGTGCAAACTTTGTCAATCGATCGACAATTACCCAAATGACATCTTTCTTCTTTGGAGATAAGGGTAATCCCGATACAAAGTCTATGGTAATTCTTTCCCATTTCCATTCCGGTATTGTAACTGGCTGTAATAATCCAGAAGGAAACTAATGTTCAGCTTTTACTTGCTGACATATTAAACATTTAGATACAAACTCAGAAATATCTCGTTTCATTCCTGGCCACTAGTACATCTTTTTCAGGTCATTGTACATTTTATTACTTCCCGGATGAACACACATAGTACCATTATGAGCTTCATTCAAAATCTTCTGTACAAGTTTTGGATTCTTCGGTACACATATTCTGCCTCTGAATAACAGAAAACCATCAGTCTCGATCTAAAATTATGAATCAAAAGTTGATTCCCACTGTATCGTTTCACTTGTAATTTACTATCATCTTACTGAGCTTCAAAAATTTGCTGCAAGAACATCGGTCTAGCTTTTAACTCAGCTATAATTGAACCATCATCTGATAACATCAATTGAGTATTCATAGCTTGCAAGGCAAACAGTGATTTTCTACTCTGAGCATCAGCAACCACATTGGCTTTTCATGGATGGTAGTCAATAACTAGATCATAATCTTTCAATAACTCAAGCCACCTATGCTGTTTCAAATTCAAATCTTTCTGTGACATCAAATACTTCAAACTTTTATGATCAGTGAATATGTGACATTTTTCACCAAACAAATAATGTTGCCATATTTTCAGTGCAAATACAATTGCTGCTAATTCAAGATAATGTATCGGGTAATTTCTTTCATGTGGTTTTAGCTGTTTTGAAGTATAGGCTATTACTTTACCTTCTTGCATCAAAACACAACCTTAAACATTTAACGATGCATATAAATTACAGCTGAAATTTTACTTAGATCTACTCGAATACTGTAACAGCCCGATTTTGGGGCTAGTCGGAATAGTGGGTTTGGGACCACTAATCCGAGGTTGAATAAAATTATTTTAGTATTATTTTATGTGTTATAGTATAAATATATGGCTATATGAATATTTTGGTGCTTTAATTTTAGCAATTGTACATTTAATTGTGAAAAAGGACTACATCGCATAAAGTACGAAAGTTCTATTATGCAAAGTAGAGGTGTCTAATAGCTATAGAATATTAAATTGGAGGTCCTTAAAGTGCAATTAGGCCATTTAGAGGGTGTGTCCGGCCATATAGACTAGGGAGACAAGGGCATTAAATTTTGGTCAAATTTGGTGATATTAGGTAATGAAAATGAATTAAATAAGATGAATAAAAGAGATGTCATCTTTTACTATTCACCTTTCTTCTTCCACCAAAAATTGAAGAGGAAATAGAGATTTTTGGAGCTTAAACTTTCAGCCAAGCTATCTCCTTTCAAGTAATGATTTTAGGGGTCTTTCTTGATGATTTTTGTATTTTTGGAACCCCCAAAGCTTAAGCTAGCTAATGGGGGGACTAATTTGCAATATGGTTGCAAGTTTAGGGAATTTACATGAGAGTGTCCATGATGTTTGCTGAGTTTTTATGGAAGAAAATGGATGTTAGTGAGTCAAGGAACAACTTTTGTGAAAGGTGTTACCATGAAAACACCTAAATGAGACTAAGTTGTAAAAGTTGAAATTGTGTAACAAATGCATGAAATAGTTGGAATTATGAGTAGTTGTAAGAGTAATAAATGTTTAGCTAGGCTTGTTTAATGAGAAAATGTGATGAAAAATGATTTATGAGCCTAGGGGCAAAATTGTAATTTTGTCATAGTACAAGGGCAAAATGGTCATTTTTGCCTAAGTAGAGATTATGATGTATTATGATTATAAAATGATTGAATGAGTGAATTTTTGTTACTATAGACCAAGAAGAGCGCGAAATCAACCTTGATCAGGGAAAAGGCAAGGTTTCAGATTAAACCACAAATTAAAACATTTTGCACCGAGGTAAGTTTATGTGTAAACGTTACATCTCGAATATATATATGTAGTTACTTATTTGTGAATTGTATGAATGAGATTATTTATAATTGAGATGTATTGAGTTTGATAATTAATGAGTAATTTCTGTATGAATCTTGGAATTGATGTGTAGGTGCGGAAATAATATCCGTACTTATTCTTTTAGTGGGCTGTGTGCGATACCACCTTGTTACACATTCACGTTGGGCTATGTGTGATACCATCGTGTGTATTATCATTTGGTGGGCTATGTGCGATACCACCCTATTATAGATTAATGGTGGGTTATGTGCGATACCACTAATTTATAGATAATGGTGGGCTATGTGCGAAACCACTGAGTGTTTAGCATTAATTCAAATGATTCATTGAGAAATTGTTTAAGTGTTGTATCATGTGACCTTGTGGTGATAAGTGCAGGGATGTATGTTAATAAATGTGAGCATTGTGCTTGTGAAATGGTTGGAATGTGGTAAGAGATGAAATGAGTAAGCATGATTATGGAATGTGGATTGTTCTTGCTTAGTATGTAATGCTATTTATTGATTAGCATAAGTTATGATGTTTATTGTTTACATGTAAACTTACTAAGCTTAAAGCTTACTCCCTTTCTTTTCCCTTGTTTCATAGTGTCAGAGAGCCGGTTCGGGATACAAAGTTAACCAGAAGATCACCCACACTATCAGCTCATCTCGATATATCTAGAATTGACATTTTAGGTATGGCATGTATAGGGGCTAGACTAGAGGAAATGTTTTGTTGTTTTGGCCAAGTGTGTGTTAGCTCCTTTAAAGATGAATTCTTTTGTACATAGCCATAGTTGATGGCTCATTATTACTAATTTATGAAAAGGTAAAGTTATTCATGAATGTGTATATTGCATAATTGAGTAGCTTAGTGATTGGTTGAATGGATTTATGTTATGTGAGGTAGGGTGATAAAAAGAGCTTGGCAAATAGCCTTGTTCTTGTTCTCACAGGTAGGCACACGGGCGTGTGTCTAGGCCGTGTGTGACACATGGGCAGTCCCATGGGTGTGTGACCGGGCCGTGTGTCCCCTGCATGTCAAGGTTGCAAGTTAGTGTCGACCACGGGCTAGCCACGCGGGCGTGTGGCTAGGCCGTGTGACACTTAAGAGGCTGCTGACGTCACAAATAGAATACCCAGGTTTTTATACACGGGTGATGACACAGGCATGTCTAGGCCGTGTGGAGCACACGGGCCAAGAACACGGGCGTGTGTCTGGCCGTGTGAAAACTCCTATAGGTTTGAAATGAAAATAAATCCCGCACGGGCTAGGGACATGGGCGTGTGTGACCACACGGTCTGCCCACACGGGCGAGTCCCATTTCACACGGGCGTGTGGCCCCTGTTTAGACAAAAAATTTTAAGTGCACAAAAGTTCCCGATTGGGTTTTAAAATCGTCCGTATGCATGTTTAAGGCCTCGTAGGCCCTTAATGAGAATGTTTTAATTGTGAAATTGACAATTTAAGTTGGAATGAAATTATATAGCTCAAAGTTGTATGTCTAGGAGAGTTAGGTCCGGTAATGCCTCGTACCCAGTTCCGGCGTAGAATACGGGTAAGGGGTGTTACAAATACCCTTTGCAGATACAATATGTCCAAAAAAACCAACTTCCTGTAGCCAAAATTCACATTTATTGAATTTGGCATACAATTGCTTTTCACGCAATGTTTGGAACACTATTCTCAAATGATTAGCATGTTCATTTTCATCTCGAGAATAAACCAATATATCATCAATAAATACCACCACAAACCTATCTAAATAAGGTCAAAAAATTCTATTCATTAGATCCATAAACACTGCAGGTGCATTTGTCAAACCAAATGTGTAACGCCCCGAATTTGGGCCTAGTAGAATTGGGCCTATTGGGCTTTGGGCTTTGGGTCTCAGAAAATTTTGAAGTGAGCGAGAAAATGACAATTGGCATGTGGGCTTTAAGGGGTGTTGGAGATGTCCTGGGATCAAGTAAGGGTATAGGAAAAATTTTGGTTTAAGCCCCAAGGGAACTGTGACTTCAGTTAGTAGGCCTTTTAAATAAATGTAGAAGAAAAATGACACAAAAGAGCTTATGGTGTAGTGGCAAAGTGGCGCCACTTAGGGAGCAGGGAGGTGGCGTCATCAGCAGGCAAGGGAGTCCAAGGTTCGAGTAGTGGCATGGTATTTTATTGGAGTGTTTATTTTGCAGATTGGGTGGCCAGAGTTTGTGTTGGATTTGAACTCTTGCATTGGAGAGTTTGAATTGGTCATGTGTGATGGTTGTGGAGGAAAATTAGGATGAGATTGAGGAGTTATCAGGGAGAAAAGTTAGGAGCTGAGAAGTGTGACGAGTTGATGCCAAATGGGATTTTGGGGGAAGGTAGTTTCGGCTTTTGGCTATAAAAGAGGGTGCCGAATTCCTTTGAGAGGTTCCTTGGGTTTTCCATTACTTTTCTTTTCTCCCCCTCATTCTGTTTCTTCCATTGCCGAATTCTTCCATTTCCGAAAAACCATCATTCCTTTTTGCCGAAATCCCTATTGGTGTTGCGTTCTTCTTCTTTCTCTGAAAGCCGAATACTCCCTTATAACTGAATAGCCCTATCTTTGTGCCGATTCTTTGTTGTTTTTCATCCATTACAAATCGATTGCTGTTATCGACTTTTAATCAAGTTTTAAAAGCCGTATCTCGTTCAGTAGCTATCTAGGCCACAGGATCAAAGGTTGGATTTGGTAAGTACTTAGTCAACCTCCTTTAGTGTGTTTTGGTAAAAGCCGGAGGGCTATCTAACTCTTTCTTGTCGTTAACCTTGTATTAACAAGAGTAGGGTTCAAAGATCGCAAGCGTGGTAAGGATCGCTAATAAGTGGTAAGTGTACTCGTCTAAATTGTGGATTAGTAAGTGGCCAAATGTAAGTGTGGCTTATAGAGGTGACTTGTGTGGAATATGAGTCACTTGATTTTTGATAGTATATGTGTGGGTGCAGATCTAGGGGATTTTCGTGAATAGTAGCTAAGGAAAGGCTACTAGAACTGGTGGCACACGGTAAGGTTATGGTAAGGCTTCGGTTTTTGGGTAAATATTATGGTTAAGTGTGTGATTGATTGGAGATTGGTATTGGTTGTAGGTTCAAGGCTGGGGATAGTGTAGCACGTCGCATTAACCAGGTGTGTACATACGCTTCACACACGACAAATCGGCAAAAGTCGAAATTCCGGAATACCGAAAAGTCGAAAAGCCGAAAGGTTGGCGCCGGCAACCACATGAGCGTGTAAACATTCGTGTGGGAATACTGATACGATTATCGGGGCCAAGAGAGCACTCTCATGGTCTCGAGCCACTATTTGGCCGATCGGGCCAGACGGGGCTAAATGGGCCTACCGAGCTCGTGGGCCCAAATCGACAAGAGTTGATATGTGAAATTGAATGATGGATTGATATGGATGGTTGTATGATTTGATTATAATCGGGCCTAGTGGGCTACAGAAACATGATTGGGCTTAATGGGCTATATGGACATGATTGGGCTTAGTGGGCCTTATGGGATTTTAGAAATGCATGCTAGGGTTTTAATGGACTCTAGGCCTGGTTTTGATAAATTCTTAAATAGCATAAAACTTAATTTAATAATCAAACATGTCTGTGGACAAGTCGCTAGGTTAGAGTATGACAATGAACATATGCATGTCTAGGATTGGATCTAGGGAGAGCTTGGTACTTAAGCGGTCCTAGTGACCCACCTCTTCTTCTCTGGGATCCTACCTGGTGCACAATGTCTGCTCACTTTAGCCGCAAGGACTTGTTGATGGGCCAAAGTTCATAACTAAAACCCGAGATGAAAGAAATTACAAAAATACCCCTGTAGGGTAGAATTATGAAAATACCCCTGTAGGGTAGATTTACAAAAATACCCCTGGTTAGTGAAATGACTAAAATACCCCTAGGTGCTTAATGTGTGAAAATGTATATGTTGCATTCATGAGATATATGTTGCACTTGGGTGGGTTTGATGATACGGAGGAAGATATGTGAGGATCGCATAGTCGCTTGACGACCGTGGATCCACCGGTGGGTTTAAGCCCATTGTATGCTTAGTAGCCTTGCTGCAACGTTTGACTAGTGCCGCTGTTGGTGCTATCTTTGGAGTGCAGGGATGGGTGGGTTGATATTTATATCCCTACAGGAGTGTAGGGTTGGAAGGGAAATGGAGTGCAGGGTTGGATTTGGGATGGGAGCATTGCATTCATGTGATACTAATGTGATATGAGGTCATTGTGGGCTAAGGCCCAAGACCACTGATTTTGATAGGGCTTAGGCCCAATGTGATAATCGCATGTTGGTTGGATTACCAAGGGTCGTACACACTGAGTTTCAAAACTCGCATATTATTTTTTAATGTTTTAGGTGACTCTTAGTAGACGGCTCGACGTGGAAGAGGACTCGGAGGTGGCCACATTGCAAGCTACTTAGAAGTTCTTAATTAGTTTCGAATGACTTTATTTCAATTACTTTATTATCATTGGGATGTAATAAGGCATTGTATATCCAATTTGACTTTACATTTGGGTTTGATTATTGTTTCAACTGCCTAATTATTAAACTTAAATAAATTTCAAATGTTTAACATGGTTTTCGAAATAACTATAACATATGGACGTTTTCTTGGGCTTTCATCATAACTTAACAAGTTGCAAGGATTTTGGATTTCTAAATCTTAACTTAAGTTTTTAACTATGCAAATTTCCTATTGAACATAAATTTAACTAAACAAAGTCGTTTTGGAATTATCCCTTTGATGTGACATCACCGGATTCAGCCATAACGTCTGGGCTAGGTCTGGGGGTGTTACATTTAGTGGTATCAGAGCCCGGTTGCAAAGCTCAGGCTGTAAAATGGGCCTTAGATTTTGGGTTTTTAAAACAAGTAGATTAAAAAGTTTCTGCAGGATTCTTGAAGTGTGGTTCACCGAGCCATCGACGTCCAGCCAAGTAAGTTTTTCTGTTATTACACTCGTTTAAATTACTGAACTGTATTTAGATATTGGGGTAGTTTAGACAATAGGTTCTTAGAGACTAAAGCTCATAGGAAACTTAAGCCTGTAGTGGATTTACGATTGCGAAACAACTTTTAAATTGTTACTTGCATAAGACATGTGCTTTAGTGGAACTATTAACTAATTTTAGAAAATTCCTAATTCTGATAATACGAGAATCAACGATGAGCGCTATAAGAGGTGCAAGGGGTCGCGGCAGAGGCCGTGGATGTATTAGCGCTGGATCATCAGCATCGGGCCACACATCTGCTGGGGAAGCACCGGCTTCACTAGAGCATGAGATGGTCTAGGAGACAGATGTCAGAGTGAGGCCACCAACCTCGAGTAGCGGTAACCCAAAATTCGTTACTGATGTGCTGACGCAGCTAGTAAGGAAGGTACTGGAGGAGGTTAAAGAAATTAGTGAAACACTTCGGGTTAGGTGCGCGGACTGTAAGAAAAAAAGAGATCACAGTTCTCTAGGACTGCAGTCTCGTTTTGTGAAGCATGTTAAGGTACGTCCAAACTTTCAGGCTTGCAAATATTGCAGAAGGCGTCATTTGAGTGAATGCTGGAGGAAGTCAGGAGCGTGTTTCAGATGCGGGTCTGAGGAGCATCAGGCTAGGGATTATTCAATCACCATTAAGTCAGGTATGTTTTGTGTGGATGCGATATTTTGGGTATGCGTGCAATGTTTATCTGCTCCAGTGGGTAGGGTTTTTTTTTTGGGTAAGTGTAAAGGGTTCAATTAGAGTTAAAGTGTGTTAGTGTTATTAAAATCAGAGTGTGCAACAAAAGCATAGTGGTGTGACTTGAGCGATGCAATTAATAGTTAGATGGAAATTTCGAGGATGAAATTTCTTTAAGGGAGGTAAAATTGTAATGCCCCGAATTTGGGCCTAGTAGAATTGGGCCTATTGGGCTTTGGGCTTTGGGTCTCAAAAAATTTTTAAGTGAGCGAGAAAATGACAATTGGCATGTGGGCTTTGAGGGTTAATGAATTTGGAGTGTCTAGGGGTGTTGGAGATGTCCTGGGATCAAGTAAGGGTATAGCAAAAATTTTGGTTTAAGCCCCAAGGGAACTGTGACTTCAGTTAGTAGGCCTTTTAAATAAATGAAGAAGAAAAATGACACAAAAGAGCTTGTGGTGTAGTGGCAAAGTGGCACCACTTAGGGAGCAGGGAGGTGGCGTCATTAGCAGGCAAGGGAGTCCAAGGTTCAAGTAGTGGCATGGTATTTTATTGGAGTGTTTATTTTACATATTGGATGGCTAAAGTTTGTGTTGGATTTGAACACTTGCATTGGAGAGTTTGAATTGGTCCTGTGAGATGGTTGTGGAGGAAATTTAGGATGAGATTGAGGAGTTATCAGGGAGAAAAGTTAGGAGCTGAGAAGTGTGATGAGTTGGTGCCGAATGGAACTTTGAGGGAAGGTAGTTTTGGCTTTTGGCTATAAAAGGGGGTGCCAAATTCCTTTGAGAGGTTCCTTGGGTTTTCCATTACTTTTCTTTTCTCCTCCTCATTCTGTTTCTTCCGTTGCCGAATTCTTCCATTGCCAAAAAACCATCATTCCTTTTTGCCGAAATCCCTATTGGTGTTGCATTCTTCTTCTTTCTCTGAAAGCTGAATACTCCCTTATAATCGAATAGCCCTATCTTTTTGCCGATTCCTTGTTGTTTTTCCTCCATCACAAATCGGTTGCTGTTATCTACTCTTAATCAAGTTTTAAAAGCCAAATCTCGTTCAGTAGCCATCTAGGCTAGAGGATCAAAGGTTGGATTTGGTAAGTACTTAGTCAACCTCCTTTAGTGTGTTTTGGTAAAAGCCGGAGGGCTATCTAACTCTTTCTTGTCGTTAACCTTGTATTAACAAGAGTAGGGTTCAAAGATCGCAAGCGTGGTAAGGATCGCTAGTAAGTGGTAAGTGTACTCGTCTGAATTGTGGATTAGTAAGTGGCCAAATGTAAGTGTGGCTTATAGAGGTGACTTGTGTGGAATATGAGCCACTTGATTTTTGATAGTATATGTGTGGGTGCAGATCTAGGGGATTTTCGTGAATAGTAGCCAAGGAAAGGCTACTAGAACTGGTGGCACACGGTAAGGTTATGGTAAGGCTTCGATTTTTGGGTAAATATTGTGGTTAAGTGTGTGATTGATTGGAGATTGGTATTGGTTGTAGGTTCAAGGCTGGGGATAGTGTAGCACGTCGCATTAACTAGGTGTGTACATACGCTTCACACACGACAAATCGGCAAAAGTCGAAATTCTGGAATATCGAAAAGTCGAAAAGCCAAAAGGTTGGCGCTGGCAACCACATGAGCGTGTAAACATTCGTGTGGGAACACTGATACAATTATCGGGGCCAGGAGAGCACTCTCATGGTCTCGGGCCACTATTTGGCCTATCGAGCCAGACGGGGCTAAATGGGCCTACCGAGCTCGCGGGCCCAAATCGGCAAGAGTTGATATGTGAAATTGAATGATGGATTGATATGGATGGTTGTATAATTTGATTATGATCGGGCCTAGTGGGCTACAGAAACATGATTGGGCTTAATGGGCTATACGGACATGATTGGGCTTAGTGGGCCTTATGGGATTTTAAAAATGCATGCTAGGGTTCTAATGGACTCTAGGCCTAGTTTTGATAAATTCTTAAATAGCATAAAACTTAATTTAATAATCAAACATGTCTGTGGACAAGTTGTTAGGTTAGAGTGTGGCAATGGACATATGCATGTCTAGGATTGGATCTAGGGAGAGCTTGGTACTTAAGCGGTCCTAGTGACCCACCTCTTCTTCTCTGGGATCCTACCTGGTGCATAGTATCTGTTCACTTTAGCCGCAAGGACTTGTTGATAGGCTAAAGTTTATAACTAAAACCCGAGATGAAGAAAATTACGAAAATACCTCTGTAGGGTAGATTTACAAAAATACCCCTGGGTAGTGAAATGACTAAAATACCCCTAGGTGCTTAATGTGTGAAAATGTGTATGTTGCATTCATGAGATATATGTTGCACTTGGGTGGGTTTGATGATACGGAGGAAGATATGTGAGGATCGCATAGTCGCTTGACGACCGTGGATCCACCGGTTGCTTTAAACCAATTATATGCTTAGCAGCCTTGCTGCAACGTTTGAGTAGTGCCGCTATTAGTGCTACCTTTGGAGTGCAGGGATGGGTGGGTTGATATTTATATCCCCACAAGAGTGTAGGGTTGGAAGGGAAATGGAGTGCAGGGTTGGATTTGGGATGGGAGCATTGCATTCATGTGATACTGATGTGACATGAGGTCTTTGTGGGCTAAGGCCCAAAACCACTGATTTTGATAGGGCTTAGGCCCAATGTGATAATCGCATGTTGGTTGGATTACCAAGGGTCGTACATACTGAGTTTCGAAACTTACACCTTTTTTTTAATGTTTCAGGTGACTCTCAGTAGACGGCTCGACGTGGAAAAGGACTCGGAGGTGGCCACACTGCAAGCTACTTAGAAGTTCTTAATTAGTTTCGAATGACTATTTTAGTTACTTTATTATCATTGGGATGTAATAAGGCATTGTATCTCCAATTTGACTTTACATTTGGGTTTGATTATTGTTTCAACTGCCTAATTATTAAACTTAAATAAATTTCAAATGTTTAACGTGGTTTTCGAAATAACTATAACATATGGACGTTTTCTTGGGCTTTCATCATAACTTAACAAGTTGCAAGGATTTTGGGTTTCTAAATCTTAAACTTAAGTTTTTAACTATGCAAATTTCCTACTGAACATAAATTTAACTAAACAAGTCATTTTGGAATTATCCCTTTGATGTGACATCACCGGATTTGGCCATAACGTCTTGGCCGGGCCTGAGGGTGTTACAAAATGGCATCACAATAAAATCATAGTGTCCATACCTAGTTCTAAAAGCTGTCTTTGGCACATCTAAATCTTTTACTCGTAACTGATAGTAACCAGACTGAGATCAATCTTTGAAAATACAGTGGCACCTTTCAACTGATCAAATAAATCACCAATTCTAGGCAATGGATATTTGTTTTTTAGTGTAACTTTGTTAAGATGTCTATAATCAATGCACAGCCTCAACAATCCATCCTTCTTCTTTACAAATAGAACGGGTGCACCCCAAGGTGAGAAACTAGGACGAGCAAAGGCTCTATCAATCAACTCTTGCAACTGTGCTTTCAACTCCTTTAATTCAGTAGGAGCCCTTCTGTAAGGTGCTATGGATATAAATGTTGTTCTCGGGACAAGATCTATAGAGAATTCCACTTCTCTAACTGGTGGTAAACCAAACAATTCTTCCGGAAATACATTAGGAAATTCGCATACAATCGGCACTGACTGAATCTTTGACTCAGATACTTTAGTGTCCAACACATATGCAAGATAAGCATCATAACCCTTTCTGACATATTTATGTGCTGATATTGCTGAATTCACATTAGATAACCCATCTAATTTATTAGATTCAACATGGAGTAACTCACCATTCTGACATTTCAACAAAATATATTTCTATTTACAATTCACCACTACATCATGTTGAGTTAACCACTCCATTCCCAAAATCACATCAAATTCATCAAATGGCAATAGCATCAAATTAGCTGAAAAATAATAACCCTTTACCATCAATGGATAGTTTTTATAGACCTTATCCACCATAACATACTGGCTCAGGGGATTTGAAACTTTAACCACAAATTCAGTAAATTCAACAGGTAAAGTTTTAACAGACACTAAATTTGAGCATATGTATGAATGTGTGGAACCAGGATCAATCAAAGCAGTAATATCAGTATCAAGTAGAGAAAATGTACCAGTAATGACGTCTGGTGCAGAGGCATCTTCTCTAGCACGAATGGCATATGTCCTTGCCGGTGCTCGTGCCTTAGATTTAACTGTTGTATCCTTGGTAGTATCTCGGCTACCACTAACATTTTCGGGGTGACGAGTTGGTCTTCCTCTCAAAACAGGATTACTCGGCTTTGGAACCTGCTCAATTTCTTTTTCAACTCTTTTTGGACAATCTCTAAGAAAATGGTCAAGGGAACCACATCCATAACAAGCCGCGCTTCTCAAGCGACATTCTCCAAAATTAAACTTATTACAGTGTTTACATTTCTGTTTGGGATTACCAACACTACCAACACTGGTTACAGATGGAGATGAAGACCTCGGGTTAGAGCGTTGAGAGCCTCGCTCTTTTCCAGAATATCCCGTAAAGGTGATAGCACAATCATAATACTTCCTTAATTTCTTAGAAGTAGTTGATTGTGACTTACTCATAATTCTTTTACTAGAAATTAATCAATTCTCCAGCTTTGTGTGCTCGATCGGCTAGTACCACAAATTCTCATAATTTAAGGATTCCGATCAACAACTTGATGTCTTCATTTAAACCCTCTTCAAATCGTTTACACATATCATCTTTGGTTGGAACCCATTGTAACACCCCTAACCCGTACCCGTCGCCGGATTTGAGTTATGAGGCATTACCTAACTATACATAGATCATTGCATGCATTCGTTGAAACTCATTCATTTATCAAAGCAAAACTAACATGAATTCATTTGCGTATCCATTTGGATCTAAAATGTCTACAAAGTACCTGCATTGCATATCTATATAATTTTGCCACTCAGTTCACATGCATTGAAGTAAACTAGCATTTTCAAGTAGGCATAACTATATTGAATTATTTATATAATGCAAACATGAACTCTCAAATTTACAATTTGAACAATAATCCTATGTCTTTTCTTGACTTAAGAATATAACTTATTCATTATTATAAACGTTCGATAAACGGAAAATTTGACTAAAAGAGATATGCATGATCCCACATCACAACTCCCTACTGAATTTAAATAATCTCTGCCACATTCAATTCACAATAAATGATCAAAATCTATTTGACCATAACATACAATACACCATTGCCGAATATATATCATGAAATCAACTTGATTATGTCACCGAATTCTATGTCAATAATACAAACATCAAATTTCATTCTTTAATCATATTATCAAATTAATAAACTACTTGCTTTAACCTATAAACATCCATGACTTCACCTATTAGCTAAACACATTATCAAATACCGCACCACATATATATATATACACCTAGGCTATTCGATTCCTCTTCAATCATGAACTAAGCCATGAACACAATTATACATCCATAGTACTATCATGCAAGCCATTACCATGTAGAACTTAATTTATATCCAAATGAACTAAGCCTTTTTCGCAAGGCTATATTATAATTATGTACAATCACCCAAAATCTCATAGTTAACACTTAAGTCTAACCTATACATGCCTTTTGAATAAAACTAAGTTAGATATACCAAAAGATTTGATAGTGCGATTGACTTCTTGAATGATCCTTCGAGTCCGTAGCTTGAATCAAAGATCTATAAAATAGAGGTAGATAAGAACACACACACACTGTAAGCTTGCTAGCTTAGTAAGTCTTAAAAAAAACATATACTTATATATATATAACATACATACAACCATTCAATTCAATATCTTCTATCACCAATTCAAATATAAATAATACATAACTTCTTTTACCTATAAACCCGAAATAACTAAATATCATTGATGCACTTAATACTAAAGCTTTACCTTTCTTATTCATATACACCGATCATCAAGTATATCCAAGACATATGTACATATCATATGCTTATCCAATCAACTAAATCCATTCATGCTTTCAAATATTTACTATCACAATATAACATGCATATATATATTCATTCATCTCTAATGAATCAATGTAGAAAACCTTCACTTACTCATATACTTGTTTATCATTTTATTGAGTAACATGACTATAAATACGTACCTCTCTGTCGAATTTATACGAATCATGTTTCAAAGCCAAAATTTCTTGATATGTTCGTAACTCGATTCTCATGCACTTAGAGTTCAAAACACATTCACCGGCACTAGGCCTGCTGGACTCAAGGTCCGAAGTATATCACCGGCATTAAGCCTGCTAGGCAATAAGCCCGAATTGTTTCACCGGCACGTGGCCTGCTAGGCTAAAAGCCCGAATAACACACCGGCTCAAGGCCTGCTAGGCTATAAGCCCGAATAACACATCAAATATTTCATCAACTTAAAAATCTTAACACTTATATCATTTCTAATTCATGTACATGTACCACAATCAATTATCATATCACATGTACTAGTTTTTATTTCACAATCAAAACACATATAGTCTAATATATGCCCTTAACATTCGGCTATCATTTAATTCACTATTCAAATGAATCAAATAATATAAATCAACAATTTCATAATTATCTCTTTATTGTACTTAAACTTAAGAACTTACCTCGACTACCGACTAACAGCGTATACCGACTATTCGATAACTTTCGACTTTCCCCGATCCAAATTCGTTTTTCTTTATTCTTGATCTAAACATATCAAAAATAATCTCATTCAAGCACATTTCATTTCAATTTAGTCCCAAAACACATAAATGGGCAAATTACCATTTTACCCCTAATGTTTCACATTTTTACAATTTAGTCCTATTTGCATAAAACACAAAATACACATAATTTGCACATAATACTTTAGGGCCGAATCTTCTATACCCTCATACCAAGGCATACATTTAATTTATTATGCAAACAAGTCCCTCAAAAATTTTATTTTTACAAATTAGTCCAAAATACTCAAATTTACTAAAATTTCCAATTCAATATATTCTAATCTTTAACATATCATTTACATAAAATCATAAAACATCAAAAATCACAAGTACATAGCAAAGGCCGAACATCATACATGATTATTCTTAAAAATTTTGACATGGGTCAGCTACAGTTCGAAGCAATGATCTCAAAAACGTAAAAATTATCTAAAACAGACTAAAAACTCACCTTGAATTTTAGCTTCAAAGTGCCGAAATTTTGAAGAAATAAAACCCTTCTACTCATGCAAAGGTTCGGCCAAGAACAATAGAATGATATTAGCATTTTCTTTTGTTTTACTTTAACATATATTAAGTTATTATTAAATTACTTAACTAACCTTAAAATTAAAATAACCAAATAATATAACTTAAGGACAAACTTGTCCATGGCCGGCCACTAACTCATAAAATGGGTTATTTACCCTTTCTATACTTCATATTATAAAGCCATGCTCAAATTAGCACATTTCACTTTAGTATGCCACTTTTACACTTTACGCGATTAAGTCCTTTTAATCAAATTAAGCACTTAAACGATAAAATTTTTCTACGAAACTTTCACACATATTAATTCACACATAATGAGCACAGAATATAATAAAAAAATATTTCAGACTCGGATTCGTGGTCCCGAAACCACCGTTCCGATTAAGGTCAATTTCGGTCTGTGACACCCATTCTCTAGCATATTTGCTCAACTGAACAAATTCTCGTTCATATTCAGACACAGTCATATTTCCCTATTTGAGCTCAAAAAATTCTTTCTTTTTCTGATCTAGGAATATCTGACTAACATACTTCTTTCTGAATTCATTTTGGAAGATTTTCCACGTAATATTTTCTCTCGGTACCACATAAGTTATGGTATTCCACCAATGATAAGCTGTGTCTTTCAGTAAGGATACTACACATTTCAGACATTCAACGGGTGTACAAGATAATTCGTCTAAAACCCGATGGTATTTTCTAACCAAAACTCAGCTCTTTTCGGATCATCATCTGCGGTAGCTCTAAATTCCTCTACTCCATATTTACCAGTTCTAGCGGGTTCAGCACCCTATGGTATTTCAGGAACCGGGTGAGGAGCAGGTGGGGGAGGTTGTTGTACAGCAGGATTTTTTCTTATATACTGAGTGAACAATTCATTCATCATTTGAAAGAATGCTTCTTTTGCCTCCTCACTTCGGCCCTCATATACATGCCTTTCACTACTAGTTGCAACTCTTTGAATTGAAGCTGAAACATTGCTCTCAGCTTCCTCGGATTCAGCTCTAGCTTGGTTAAATGGCATTACTATATGAAAAACACATTTAAAATGGTTAGGATATATTACACTATTACAAATTATATAATGGCATGTATAGCTAAACTTATACTTGCTACGTTCAATCCAAGAAGCGACTAAACTGTAGCTCTGATACCAATAAATGTAACACCCCTAACCCGTATTCGTTGCCAGAATAGGGTTACAAAGTATTATCAGAGTTTATAGAACAATTTCAGATAATTCATGTTAATTATTATTCATTTCTGAAAGTAGTCATATTGTCCATTGAATGGACCCTCGAGGCCAAATATAAACATTGAAATCGAATCGGGACTAAACCGGGAACTCAAAGAATTTTTCACAAAATTGCAAAAAATTTCCAAGATACAGGGCACACACGCCCGTGTGGTCAGGGCACACACCCGTGTGATCATATGACACACCCGTGTCACAGGCTGTGTCCGACCCATTGTAACTTTCTGACTTGTACCACACAGCCAGCCACACGCCCATGTGTTAGGCTGTGTGGATAATTTAATTTTCCAAAATTAAGTGTAGGTTTCACACGGCCAAGAAACACACTCGTATTTTAGACCGTGTAGCACACACGATTGAGACACACGCCCGTGTGCTCAATTCTGAGCATTCTGTTTCTCGAATTTAAAGTGTAGGGGGCACACGGCCTAACTACATGCCCATGTACCAGGCTGTGCGTCACACACGGTCTAGACACACGCCCGTGTGTCTACCCGTGTGGACAAAATAAAGCCATTTCTAGCTTTATTTCTTACCCAAAACTTTGCCAATGACCTACACCAAAACTTATATTCATAAACCAACCAATCCAAGCATTATAATCAAGCTAATTCTATCATTTAACATGATATATCATTATATGCACTGTAACACCCCTTACCCGAAACCCTTGCCGGAATCGAGTACGTGGCATTACTAGACGTGACCATTAACTCGGGGAGTAAAATTTTTAAAGCTGTCCAACTGCGTCACGCTGACTATATCGGCCATAACTCGAGTTACAAAACTCGAGATTTAGATCCGTAAATTTTCCTTGAAACTAGACTCGTATAACTATTCACCATAATTTTTCCAGAATTTTTCATGTGGCCAATTAGTACAGTTTATTCTTCAAAGTTACCCTTATTACACTGCTTGACAATTCTGACCTGTCCCTATAAAACTGCAGTTATCTGATTGCACAAATTTCCTATGATGTTCTTGTTTATACCAATGAAAAATAGACTCATTAAGGGTTATACACATATAAACCATACTTCTTAATTATTTTTGTACAATTTATGGCAATTTTTCCAAAACAGAACAGTGACTGACGAATTCATTCAGAGCAGGCCTCACTAAAACTTAATTATCTCATAATTTATGAATCTTTTGCCTACTCTGTTTCTTTCATGTAAAAATAGACACAGTAAGGTTTAATTCTATACCTCATTCACCATCTAATTCAACTTATCCTATTTTTGGTGATTTTTCGAAATTACTTCACTGTTGTAATTAAAGACTGTTTCTATACTAAATATGATTTCTAGCTTATAACCGAATATACTCACATGTAATTCGTACTATCCATGCATTTTAATCATTTACGAAAGTTAGCTTGTACTTAAAACATTCACATGATATTATAACATCATCGATTTAAAAGAGTACCAATATTACCGACATTTATGACAAAAACCCAAAAAAAAAACATACTTAACTAAATATTTAGCCATATTCGCATGGCTGTTATATACAAGGTCAAACATTGTATGTTTTTAAAACTTTATCTAGCCTATACATGCCTTCTAAATCGCAACCAAAATTCAAAATACCAAAGGAAGGCGATAGTGTGGTCGACTCTGCTGACGTTTTCTCGAGCCCGTAGCTAGATCAAATCTATAAAATGGAACAATATTAAACACACACGGGTTAAGCTATCGTAGCTTAGTAAGTCATATGCAAATAATAACCCAATAACAATAATAATCTAATAAAACATAACCAAACCATACTTGTAAATTCAAATATTCATATGTAACTAAACATGAAATAAGTTTTTGTCCAAACAAGCATCTCTTTTCACTCGGTAGCAATAGAAATTTCATTTAACCGAACGCATACTATCATAATACGTTTATACAATTCACATTTCCTTAGTCATAATCTCGCATTCAATTGTCTTATAGACGATTGCACATAAAAACTTTGGCATGAATATGAATTTCGCATTTACATATCATATATATATATATATATTTATAACATTAAACCGAATATAACCAATCATATGCTTAAACATATGGTTTCATTCACTTACTTCATAGCTTAATTTAATTCAAATATTACCTCCATGACATTGATAATTTCTTAAGGTACAAACAAGCCATACTTATGAAATTTAACTACCAAACATTTTTCCACGCCTGAATTATAACATTTCCAAACACACATTGAACATTAATATGTTTAATAACCCATAGACCTTAATTTCGCCAAATATATATATATGCTTAATCCCTATAAACACGTTAAAGGTTCACATGTGAAATACCTACTAATCGAATGCACATAAATCTTTTAATATTAATATAAATTTTACAATTCAATTTATTCCTCATGTAACATTAGGCCGAATATAAGCTCAAAAAAAATCAAACATTAATATCACATATTTGTGCATTAATCCATACATGGCTTTTCATGTACACATTCACTACCATTAACGTCATTTTTAACTTGTATCACATATCAAATAATTAGCTTACCTTATTTCTAAAAAGAAAATAAATTGTTACATACCTGTTCACTTTAACTCAATTAGCGCGTTTGATTTTTCTTACCGTTGCTCCCGTAAAAATTAGCTAGGCATAGAGTATCATGTAATACACCGGCACAGAGCCTGCTAGACTTAAAGCCCGATACTATCATATTTGTGAAGCTGTTTTGCAACCAACTCGTATATCGAAACTTTTATATACTTTTAAAATAATGATCCATCTAAGCCACCCTTTTTCATACATAGTCACATATTATAAATATGAACATATACCAATACGCGCATTCGAACCAACTCTTTCTTCCTATCATCTATCATCACATATTTCATGGTCCACTATTAAATACAAATCAACTCGTAGTTATTTATCCACTCCAAACATATCAAAATTTCATACATACGGCAATTAAACAATCGACCAATATCAATATTTAGTCTTATACCCTATCACGTTGGTAACATTTATATATATAAATATATATATATATACATATATATTTATACCTATTTCAACCATCCAAGATATTTATATAATAAACACCTGTTCATGATACTATCATATTCAGCAAACACATTTAAAGTCACCATACCACATTTGGCGCCATAAAATATATATATATATATATATATAATTATATTATTTTATCCCTTATCACAAGTACATATATTTTGCCAACTCAATTATTCAAAGGTTATAGATATGTATACCTGTATTTATTAATCCACATTTGGCTATCACATATAATAATTCCCATGCCTTATTCGGCAATTTGACAATAAAATTTTTCTCTTTTTTTTTTTTTTTCACTCAAACATGCACAATTTAATATAGCGATAATTCAAATTAATCCGATTACCTAAAAACTTACCTCGATAGTTGTCGAATTTAGCTTCCCGGCTACTAGTAAATTTTTTTTTTCCTCGATCGAAAGCCTTTCCCCTTTTTTGAACATTCAATCTAAATAATTTAAATTAAACTCAATTAAGCACATTATAACAAATTTTTGGTCCCAACACATATAAATAGGAAATTTACGATTTTGCCCCCTTTATAACACCTTTTTACAAATTGGTCCAATTTGGACACCACACCAAATACACCAATTTTAATCACTTATACCCAAGGCCGAATATTCATTGACCTCATATAAGGCCGTGCATGTTATTTAATTCATGATTAAGACCTTCAAGAATTTTCATTTTCCAATTTAACCCTTAACAATTAATTTCACTAAAACTTTAAATGATATTCATGATAGATTAAGCCTTATCATTAATAATTTATCTACAAGCATTATTTACTATATGGATACTTCAATGGCCGAATGTAAAAGTGCCATAAACTCGAAAATTTCACCATGGGTTATGTAGTATTTAACACAACCCTTCCAAAAGTGTAAAAATAATTGAAAACTAAGCATAAAACATACCCCAATTTGAGTCCTCAAATGCCGAATCCCAAGCTCCAAAAATGGAGTTTTCTTTCTTCAAGTTTCGGCCAAGAAGATGAGCAAGAGACCTTCTCTTTCTTCTCACTTTGTTTTATTATTATAAGTGTTAAAATGATACTAACATTTTACTATTCTTTAACCACCAAACATATTATAATAGTTATAATAATTTAAAACAAAATTTCATCAAGTTGCCGTCCACCTACTAGCCTTTTGGGCAATTTGACATGCAAAACCATTTATTCAAGAAACAATTCAATTAGGCCCTTCAACTATATAAATACTATTTTAACTATTCAATCCTTTCACTTAAATTGGTCACCCGAACACACGAATTAATAAATAATAATTTAACACATACTCATCCACATAACATAAACATCAAATTAATAATATATATATTTATATATTTAACACATCAGCAAACATATTAATAGACCATATTATCGTCCACTATAAATTTCAAAAAGGTCAATTTGCAACTAGAATACTCATATCAAGAAAGACCACTCAATTTAGCCTTATTCACTCAAATTTACCAACATCTCAATACAGAACATATAAATCTAACATAAATCTTTCATAATTCATCAAAATCAAAAATTCAAGCATGAGTCTTGAAGTATTCAAGACAACGATTTCAAAAACGAAGGAATTATTGAAAACCAATTAAAAACTAACCTTTAATTTAGTTAGCAAAATGGCCGAATGTATCAAGCTCCATCATCCTTTTCTTTTATTTGTTATTCGGTGGAAGAAGGGAAGAATAAATCCCACTTTCATGTTGGTTTTATTATAATATAGTTATAAATTATAAAACAATTATAATATAATCTTTAACATAATAATAATTCTTGAAAACCTGCGCATAAGGCCACATTGCTGTCCACTACACTTTAAAATGGGTATATTACCCTTTAAGGACTTTACTAAAATAAAGCCACATCCATTTAACCATAAATCAAATAAAGGCCACTTTTACCAGTGACGCGATTTAGTCCTATTTAACTAATTGAGCACCAAACAGTTAAATTTTTATGCGAAACTTTTCACACCCATTAATTTACATATAACCAACTCTAATTATAAAATTAAATTATTTCTCAAACTCGGATTCGTGGTCCCGAAACCACTGTTCCGATTAGGGTCAAATTCTGACTGTTACAACTCTCCCCCCCTTAGGGATTTTCGTCCTCGAAAATCCTACCGGAAGGTAGATTAAGGATTTGCTTTCACACAATACATATCAAATTCACACCTGGTTTCAGATTTCAATTCTCTTTAGTTTCATAATTGAAATTCTGATCTAGCTTTCGCTGTACATCCTCTCAGGAACAGATAACTCTATAATCGACACTTTATGTCTATAACCCACAAAGCCAGGGATATCATAGTTCACACTCATTCATATATATTAAATCTCAGAATGTCACACATCATGTTACTCTCGTACGATCAAACTAACTGATACTGTAAGCCACCTATAACAATGGTTATACAATCTCAGAGTTTCTCGGCATAGACACTGTATCTCGAAGCAACAATTAATCACCGAAACTTTGAATTCTACTTAAATTATCTTAACCAAGGAGAACTCATTGGGTCTTACTAGGAACGATGTCTCAACCTTATAATAAAACTTATCCTGGCTGTTAAAGAAGCATTTGAACACAGTAAAGAATCAAATATGATTTTAGTAGCGACCATTATAGAGACATAGCTTCTATAACTCTGGGGATGGTACTACTGTAGTCTCACATTTCAAGCCAGGAATTATAACCATATTAAACATAGTCATTTCTGTCATATAGAGATCTCTTGTAGACAGTCACATGGAATCATAAGAAAACTGGAATAGTGAAATTTCAACATGTGAAGCTATACAAGATATCTGAAAATTACAGCCCGTATAGAATGATATCAATTCCAATACTATCCCAAAACATGTACGGGAAGAACAATGTCATTTATAAATACTGGAATCCCCAGTAACAGAAGCAGTATAATCTTCACGTATCTTCAACAGAACAATAACCAGTAGAAACAGAACGTTAACTTCGTACCGACTTTACCGTCGACTTTTGTATCCACATAATGGAGTAATTTTTTTTTTTTTTTTTTTTTTTTAGAAAGACATAACAATGTCGAATGTAACCCAACTAGATCAACAATACCTTCATCTATTAATGTTTAGCTAACGTTCTCGTACGATAAGACTTGCTTTTCTTTTGAAATTAAACAGTCACATAAACTTCTGAGGAAAAGTGTACACCTAGAATGCCCAAAAAGAATCATAGTAACTACTCAACTATAACCATTGTATTCAACCATTAATACAATTTACTCATTATTCATCTGTCTGATTCTGTCATCCTCAAGTTAACTCGCACATAAATGTACATAATGCATACTATCACAAATAACCAATTTAATAATTACCATATACAACTTAACTTCATACAATCGAAAGTACATATATTTATATAAATAATTCCACATGTCCGATTGCACATTCATAAAATCTCCATATGGCCGAACTTATTTTATATAAATACTCATACATCCATTGAATACCCTGATGTTACAAGTAAACAACATCAAATCAATATCATATTATCCACATATCCAAAATGTCGAATAGACAAACACATTATCTATTAACTTACTTAATCAATAAACATCACGTATAATTTGTACTTAAGTCAATATATACCTTATGGCCAAATAATTAAATTCACTTGAATAAGCTTAAGCTTGTTCATTTGCCACCATAATTCAATCATTTCGTAAGCATAAGCTCGTATTATAAGTCACCGGTATAAAATTTGCTAGGCATGAGCCTGAATCACACACCGGCATTAAGCCTGCTAGACCCAAGGTCCGATAATCATTCACCGGCAATAGGCCTGCTAGACCCGAGGTCCGATAATCATTCACCGGCAATAAGCCTGCTAGACCCGAGGTCCGATAATCATTCACCGGCAATAAGCCTGCTAGACCCGAGGTCTGATAATCATTCACCGGCAATAAGCCTGCTAGACCCGAGGTCTGATAATCATTCACCGGCAATAAGCCTGCTAGGCATAAAGCCCGATACATTCACCAGCCCAAGGCTTGCTAGGCTCATAGCCTGAATAGTAGTACCTAAAATTTTCTCCCCTGAATCATTTCATATATCGAATCTTTGATGTATTTCAAACTCATTATACGAACACTCAATAGCACATATCACACAAATAACTTAACCGAATCAATTTTATACTTAGCTAAATTCGGCTAATTCACATATAATTACAATAATTTCAAGTTTCAGCACATGCTAATTTACGAAAATAATGTACGATAATTATTTGCTTATAATCACTTTTGTTCTTAACACATAGTTCATAAGCCAACTCTAATCACTAAGTCACTATCAAAATTCTCATATAACATCATAACTCAATTGTCATAACTCATACGCTCATATAATTATAACTTTTATCAATAACAAAAATGCCATACGCTTTGAGTCATACCTTTATGAGTGTCAACTCATCACCAATATATTTTTTTTTTCATCAGAGTTGGGAGTCACCACACTATCGCATTATAATTTAAGGCATGTATAGCTAGACTCACACGCGCTACAGTAGTCCTAGAATCGACTAAACCGTAAGCTCTGATACCAATCAATTGTAACACCCCTTACCCGAAACCCTTGCCGGAATCGAGTACGTGGCATTACTAGACGTGACCATTAACTCGGGGAGTAAAATTTTTAAAGCTGTCCAACTGCGTCACGCTGACTATATCGGCCATAACTCGAGTTACAAAACTCGAGATTTAGATCCGTAAATTTTCCTTGAAACTAGACTCGTATAACTATTCACCATAATTTTTCCAGAATTTTTCATGTGGCCAATTAGTACAGTTTATTCTTCAAAGTTACCCTTATTACACTGCTTGACAATTCTGACCTGTCCCTATAAAACTGCAGTTATCTGATTGCACAAATTTCCTATGATGTTCTTGTTTATACCAATGAAAAATAGACTCATTAAGGGTTATACACATATAAACCATACTTCTTAATTATTTTTGTACAATTTATGGAAATTTTTCCAAAACAGAACAGTGACTGACGAATTCATTCAGAGCAGGCCTCACTAAAACTTAATTATCTCATAATTTATGAATCTTTTGCCTACTCTGTTTCTTTCATGTAAAAATAGACACAGTAAGGTTTAATTCTATACCTCATTCACCATCTAATTCAACTTATCCTATTTTTGGTGATTTTTCGAAATTACTTCACTGTTGTAATTAAAGACTGTTTCTATACTAAATATGATTTCTAGCTTATAACCGAATATACTCACATGTAATTCGTACTATCCATGCATTTTAATCATTTACGAAAGTTAGCTTGTACTTAAAACATTCACATGATATTATAACATCATCGATTTAAAAGAGTACCAATATTACCGACATTTATGACAAAAACCCAAAAAAAAAACATACTTAACTAAATATTTAGCCATATTCGCATGGCTGTTATATACAAGGTCAAACATTGTATGTTTTTAAAACTTTATCTAGCCTATACATGCCTTCTAAATCGCAACCAAAATTCAAAATACCAAAGGAAGGCGATAGTGTGGTCGACTCTGCTGACGTTTTCTCGAGCCCGTAGCTAGATCAAATCTATAAAATGGAACAATATTAAACACACACGGGTTAAGCTATCGTAGCTTAGTAAGTCATATGCAAATAATAACCCAATAACAATAATAATCTAATAAAACATAACCAAACCATACTTGTAAATTCAAATATTCATATGTAACTAAACATGAAATAAGTTTTTGTCCAAACAAGCATCTCTTTTCACTCGGTAGCAATAGAAATTTCATTTAACCGAACGCATACTATCATAATACGTTTATACAATTCACATTTCCTTAGTCATAATCTCGCATTCAATTGTCTTATAGACTATTGCACATAAAAACTTTGGCATGAATATGAATTTCGCATTTACATATCATATATATATATATTTATAACATTAAACCGAATATAACCAATCATATGCTTAAACATATGGTTTCATTCACTTACTTCATAGCTTAATTTAATTCAAATATTACCTCCATGACATTGATAATTTCTTAAGGTACAAACAAGCCATACTTATGAAATTTAACTACCAAACATTTTTCCACGCCTGAATTATAACATTTCCAAACACACATTGAACATTAATATGTTTAATAACCCATAGACCTTAATTTCGCCAAATATATATATGCTTAATCCCTATAAACACGTTAAAGGTTCACATGTGAAATACCTACTAATCGAATGCACATAAATCTTTTAATATTAATATAAATTTTACAATTCAATTTATTCCTCATGTAACATTAGGCCGAATATAAGCTCAAAAAAAATCAAACATTAATATCACATATTTGTGCATTAATCCATACATGGCTTTTCATGTACACATTCACTACCATTAACGTCATTTTTAACTTGTATCACATATCAAATAATTAGCTTACCTTATTTCTAAAAAGAAAATAAATTGTTACATACCTGTTCACTTTAACTCAATTAGCGCGTTTGATTTTTCTTACCGTTGCTCCCGTAAAAATTAGCTAGGCATAGAGTATCATGTAATACACCGGCACAGAGCCTGCTAGACTTAAAGCCCGATACTATCATATTTGTGAAGCTGTTTTGCAACCAACTCGTATATCGAAACTTTTATATACTTTTAAAATAATGATCCATCTAAGCCACCCTTTTTCATACATAGTCACATATTATAAATATGAACATATACCAATACGCGCATTCGAACCAACTCTTTCTTCCTATCATCTATCATCACATATTTCATGGTCCACTATTAAATACAAATCAACTCGTAGTTATTTATCCACTCCAAACATATCAAAATTTCATACATACGGCAATTAAACAATCGACCAATATCAATATTTAGTCTTATACCCTATCACGTTGGTAACATTTATATATAAATATATATATATATATACATATATATTTATACCTATTTCAACCATCCAAGATATTTATATAATAAACACCTGTTCATGATACTATCATATTCAGCAAACACATTTAAAGTCACCATACCACATTTGGCGCCATAAAATATATATATATATATATATATATATTATATTATTTTATCCCTTATCACAAGTACATATATTTTGCCAACTCAATTATTCAAAGGTTATAGATATGTATACCTGTATTTATTAATCCACATTTGGCTATCACATATAATAATTCCCATGCCTTATTCGGCAATTTGACAATAAAATTTTTCTCTTTTTTTTTTTTTTTCACTCAAACATGCACAATTTAATATAGCGATAATTCAAATTAATCCGATTACCTAAAAACTTACCTCGATAGTTGTCGAATTTAGCTTCCCGGCTACTAGTAAATTTTTTTTTTCCTCGATCGAAAGCCTTTCCCCTTTTTTGAACATTCAATCTAAATAATTTAAATTAAACTCAATTAAGCACATTATAACAAATTTTTTGGTCCCAACACATATAAATAGGAAATTTATGATTTTGCCCCCTTTATAACACCCTTTTTACAAATTGGTCCAATTTGGACACCACACCAAATACACCAATTTTAATCACTTATACCCAAGGCCGAATATTCATTGACCTCATATAAGGCCGTGCATGTTATTTAATTCATGATTAAGACCTTCAAGAATTTTCATTTTCCAATTTAACCCTTAACAATTAATTTCACTAAAACTTTAAATGATATTCATGATAGATTAAGCCTTATCATTAATAATTTATCTACAAGCATTATTTACTATATGGATACTTCAATGGCCGAATGTAAAAGTGCCATAAACTCGAAAATTTCACCATGGGTTATGTAGTATTTAACACAACCCTTCCAAAAGTGTAAAAATAATTGAAAACTAAGCATAAAACATACCCCAATTTGAGTCCTCAAATGCCGAATCCCAAGCTCCAAAAATGGAGTTTTCTTTCTTCAAGTTTCGGCCAAGAAGATGAGCAAGAGACCTTCTCTTTCTTCTCACTTTGTTTTATTATTATAAGTGTTAAAATGATACTAACATTTTACTATTCTTTAACCACCAAACATATTATAATAGTTATAATAATTTAAAACAAAATTTCATCAAGTTGCCGTCCACCTACTAGCCTTTTGGGCAATTTGACATGCAAAACCATTTATTCAAGAAACAATTCAATTAGGCCCTTCAACTATATAAATACTATTTTAACTATTCAATCCTTTCACTTAAATTGGTCACCCGAACACACGAATTAATAAATAATAATTTAACACATACTCATCCACATAACATAAACATCAAATTAATAATATATATATTTATATATTTAACACATCAGCAAACATATTAATAGACCATATTATCGTCCACTATAAATTTCAAAAAGGTCAATTTGCAACTAGAATACTCATATCAAGAAAGACCACTCAATTTAGCCTTATTCACTCAAATTTACCAACATCTCAATACAGAACATATAAATCTAACATAAATCTTTCATAATTCATCAAAATCAAAAATTCAAGCATGAGTCTTGAAGTATTCAAGACAACGATTTCAAAAACGAAGGAATTATTGAAAACCAATTAAAAACTAACCTTTAATTTAGTTAGCAAAATGGCCGAATGTATCAAGCTCCATCATCCTTTTCTTTTATTTGTTATTCGGTGGAAGAAGGGAAGAATAAATCCCACTTTCATGTTGGTTTTATTATAATATAGTTATAAATTATAAAACAATTATAATATAATCTTTAACATAATAATAATTCTTGAAAACCTGCGCATAAGGCCACATTGCTGTCCACTACACTTTAAAATGGGTATATTACCCTTTAAGGACTTTACTAAAATAAAGCCACATCCATTTAACCATAAATCAAATAAAGGCCACTTTTACCAGTGACGCGATTTAGTCCTATTTAACTAATTGAGCACCAAACAGTTAAATTTTTATGCGAAACTTTTCACACCCATTAATTTACATATAACCAACTCTAATTATAAAATTAAATTATTTCTCAAACTCGGATTCGTGGTCCCGAAACCACTGTTCCGATTAGGGTCAAATTCTGACTGTTACATGCACACCTATTTATAATCTTACCTTGTTTTAGTCTATATGTTAAACATAATTTAATCAATCATACTTAACATATATGTAACTACCATAGTATAACCTTATATGTATATTAAAACATACCGTTACTAGCCATTCTAATAACTAGATTACAATCATCATTTTCAAGCCAACAATTGCCAAGTTAACCTATACATGCCATTATACCAAAATAAGTCTACTACTTATACCAAAATAAGCTTGTGGATAGTGTGATGATGCTCCAACCGTTCACCAACCTTCGCGATCTTCTGAATACTATAAAACAGAGAAAGGTAAACCTAGTAAGCGTATTATGCTTAGTAAGTTCATATAACTAGAATTAAACTTACCAATCAAATTTATTACAATTAAGTATATAATAACATGTTTCCATCAACTTGGAAAAATTACCTAAACACATGCATTCAATCAAATATGTTAGTCACAAAATTCTCATATACATCAAGTAAACATAGATGAGCTCATCCTGCTATATTCATCCAATACATTATTCATTTCATCTCATAATTCTCATATTATGTCAAGTATACTCAAATAGTACACGCAAGTTGTACAGTTTAATAGCCCGTCAATTCATATTCAGAAGTACCATTAAGGCACTTAATCAGGAAGCACACTCTCGAGCCACATATCATATAACAGGATTACTAGTCCAGGCTAAATCCTTTCTGTAACATATGCTCAGAAGAGCTCAGCTAGGATTACCAGTCCAAGCTAAATCCTAATTATAACATATACTCAGAAGAGCTCAACTAGGATTACCAGTCCAGGCTAAATCCTAATTGTTAGATATGCTTAAGAGGGATTATATCAGGATTACCCGTCCGGGCTAAATCCTATTTGTAATGAGGTCAATAGGATTACTCGTCCGAGCTAAATCCCATCAGCAATAAATACAGGACCTCATTCATTCCGGGAAATCACATATATCCATCGAAATCCAATATTCAAACGAAATTTAACCCTTTTCAAACAATTTCAAGCATGTATTAAATTCTTATATTATGATATTCCAATAATTCACATTAATCTAAATCACATTCTATATAACATTCAATTCAACATATTTACGTGCTCAATTAAGTTACACGAACTTACCTCAACACTTGTTAGCGTATAAAGATCTACTAATCCAAAACTTTCTCATTTCCTCGATCTAACTTTGAATTTGAGTTATCCAGATCTATATAAATGAATTTAATCATCAATTTCTCACATTTCATATTCATTTGAACTCAATTTACATCCTAGGCAAAATTTCCATTTTACCCTTAAACTTTCCATAAATTCCAATTTCATCCCTAGGCTCGGAAAATGAAATTCATGTAATTTAATCCCTATTCCAAGCCTAAGCGAAATTTGAATATACAATTTACAGCAGATGTATTCCATAAATTTTAGAATTTTTCTTCAATTTTCACAACTTTACAAATTAGTCCCTAAATCATATTTTCATGAAAAATCACTTTGTAAAAGATGTTTATCTATCAATAAGCTTTCATATTCTACCATAAATTTCATATTTTCAGCATATTCATCCACGGCATAATTTCTATACTTTGATAACTTTTCAAATTAATTCCCCAAATAGATAAATTAAATTATCACAGTTTTAAAAATATCAAAATTACTAAAAATGAGACAAGAAAACTTACCCAATTATGCCAAGAAAGCTTGTTTTCTCTTTCCTAGGGTTTCTATAGAATATTTGGGGAAGAAGATGGTATAAAATGATATTATTTCTATTTTAATTATTTATCATCTTTTAATTATTTCTATTTTGAATTTAGTCATTGCTCTTTTCTAATTTTTCCATGGATGAATCATCAAAAATATCCACTAACTTTTGATTAATGGTCTAATTAGCATATAAGGAACTCAAATTTTGAATTCCGTAGCTATTTGATCCTTCTAGCTATTAGAATTGAACTTGTAACGCCCCAGAAATGTGGGGTTTGTAATTTTGCTGAATTTGCTTAAATTCAATGTTGTGCTTGAACGACTAGTTATTTGAGTGTATTTGGGGGGTTTTTAGAAGCCTGGATACGAGTCTGAACCTTGGAAAAATTTTAATTTTTGCTCATAAGTGAAACTGGCAGTTAATAGTAGGACTTATGATTAAATATGTATGGTTATGTGTCACAAGAAGAGTTTGTGACTTAGTGGCTGCGGCGTTTGGATCAAACTCTGCAGAGGAGGTTGAAGACTTGGTCAAGGATTTCGAATGGGAGGCTAGGAGTAATTCAAGGAGCATTCGGTGGAGAGTTTGAGGGAGTTGGAGGTGTGTAGGAGTCTTAGCCGAATGTGGGGAAGGTTGAGTAGGGGATTTTTGGCTGGGGGGATTTCAGTTGTGCAAATTCGGCAATTAGAGTGAGTGTAGAAGCTGAATTTCTCTTTGGCATTTTAAGTTTTCTTTTGTTGCATTTCGGGTTTCTTTCTTTTTTTGCATCTCGTGCAACCTTTACCATTCGGGTCTTATCGTTCTTTCCTCTTTTCATCTAATATTTCTCTGTTGCTGTCGACTTTCTGTCGAATCACCTTTCTTCTTTCGGTTTCTCCTTTGGCCGAACACAGCTCTTTTTTGCCCTCTTGTGATTCTTTCTTTTTCTTTGCAAGATAGCCGAGCACTTTCTTTCTTCTTGTGTTATCTGAATCTATTAGGGCCTAAGTAAACTCTTCTCTTCGTTTCTAACCGTTTCCGAGACTCTTCGATTGGTTGGTAAGTGGTGACTATAGCCGAATGTAGGTTGGCTTTTTCTCCTTATTCGATTTTGTTTCTCTAGGGTTGAAAGGCATTTCCCCTAGTTGCCGTGGAGATGTATTGCTAACACTATCTTTCTCGACGATTATTGCTAGGTACTCGTTTTCCTTAGCCAAGGGGGGTAGGCCAAATACTCTTCCACTGCAAGAGATCTATCGGTTCGTGGTAAGTGAAGTTAGTTTGATTAGCATTTCAATATTTTGGATTAACAAGTGTTGTTACTAATTAATGGGACGGTTGTTATCATAGGTCTCTTGGAAGCGCGTCAAATTACAACTCATAACAGGTGTGTAATCGTACACCAATTTTGGTTCTGTCAATATGACGAATGAAGGTGTGTATTCACACCCCTGATGAATTGTGAATCGGTCAAAGCCAAAAAGTTGATACGCCAAAACTTCAGGATCTGGAGGCTCTCGAACGTGCGAGCGTCGTAGAGATAAACCAAGCCACAATCATTGGCGATAGACCATTGAGGCTGCCACGAACATTCTCGTAGGCTTAGGTCATAATAGGCCTCGTTGGGTCGAGATGGGCCCTACGTGGGTAAAATTCACTATAGTGTCAGATAATGGTTTGGGCTACAAAGTTCGCATAGCCGCGACCAAAATTGCCCTGAATGGGCCATACGAGCGTGTGGGCCCACTTGGGTCGAAAATTGGGCTTTGGGCCCAATTGCACCATTTCGACCAAAAATGGTGTCTGTGTCGCTCGAGGAGACTGTAGGCCTTCGGAGAGGTCGTTATAGGGTGATTATCGAAATACCCTCAAAGGGTAAAATTGCCAAAATACCCTTGAAAGGTAAAATTATCGAAATACCCTCGAAGGATAAAATTACCGAAATACCCTCGAAGGGTAAAATTACCAAGATACCCTCGAAGGATAAAATTACCAAGATACCCTCGAAGGGTAAAATTACCAAAATACCCTCGAAGGGTAAAATTACTGAAATACCCTCGAATGGTAAAATTACTGAAATACTCTCGTTGGGTAAAATTACTGTTTTACCCCTAACTGACAAAATGATCGTTATACCCCTAGTGGTAGTTTAAGTGTTGTGTGTGTGATATTTATATGACTGATTATGATTGTGACATACTGCATACACGAATTATTTATGACACGAAATTCTGCATTGGGGTTGGGATTTGTATTCGGAGGAAGTACTGTACCAGTGGCTCCGCCACGTTTTACTGATCTAGTGGCTTCGCCTCGTATTTTGATTTTAGTGGCTTGGCCCATGTTTACTATCATTACTAGCTTTGCTGCGTTACTACTAGCAGCTATGTTGCGATATTGGTGTGTTGGCTGGGTGTGTTGACTTGGTCCCCATATGGTGTGTTGGTTGGTACGGGTGGTGTGTTGGCTGGATTGGGTTGGGTTGCATTACTGTTCTATTCTGTGATCATTTGGGCTTAGGCCCACACTCCTACTGTATAGGGCTAAATCCCAGACTGAACTAATACTAAATAAGGCTCAGGCCCAGACTATTATTGCATGATTGGGGATTACACACTGAGTTCTCGTAACTCACCCTTTTCTTTGACTGTGCAGGTAATCCCCACCCTTAGATGATTTGGAGCTGCGAGGAACTCGGAGGTGGCCACACGCTTGATATGTTTTAATCTTAGACTTAGCTATTTTATTTTTAATAATTTGGGTTAATAATGTTGTAATAAGGCCATTTGGGGGTTTTTAAACTTTTATTTGGTATTTCTCTTTATTTCAATTTGCTAGTCTAGGAAACATGGGTTTTTAAAACAATAACGGTTTCTAAAGAAAAGTACGATTTTCAAACCTTAAAGTTGACATCTAGAACAAGCTTTCGCAATATTAAATCTTGGTTCGTAAATGATATGACCATTAAGTAAATCAACAAGTTTTTGATTTTAGAACCCCAACATTTTCCAAAAAGTTTTAGCATTCAGTAATGAGCGATTATCAACAAGCTGGTTTTCAAACGACACGTTGATGTAACACGTCAGACCTGGTCGTAAAGTCTAGGCCGAGTTTGGGGTGTTAGACAACTTTTTCATTTTATACGATTTGGTCCTTCACACGATTAAGCACTAAATCAATAACTTATCAGAATTTTCACATGATATTTCTATCTAAATGTAAATCATGCAAAAATATAAATATTTTTTCTTTCTGGTTCAGATTTGTGGTCCCAAAACCACTGTTCCAATTTCACTAAAAATGGGCTATTACATGATGTTTGACGATCCACCTGAACGAAAAGAGTAGAGAGCTATTGATGGCTCAACGAACATTACGCGAGTTCACACTACCAACATTGGATGCCGTGCAGGGCAATATTTAAATACTGGTGATTAATGGAAATAATTTCGAGATAAAGATGTGTACAATCCAGATGATCCAAAACACGTTGCAATTCAAAGGAAATATGATGGAGGATCTGAATCAACATTTGAAGCAGTTCTTTCAATTGTACGACACCTTGAAATACAATGGGGTGACCAATGATGATGTTCGTCTTCAATTATTTCAATTCTCATTATGCAATAGTGCGGTCGAATGGTTAGATTCACTAGAACTAGGCTCAATAATGACATGGGAAGAACTAGTGGAAAACTTTCTCCATAAAATATTCCCTATAAGTCAAACAATTTAGCTTCGATGTGATCTTGCAAATTTTAAGCAATTCAAAGGATAAGCATTGTACAAGGCATGAGAGCAATTCAGACTGTTGATACGAAAGTGTCCCCATCATGGATTGTAAGAATGGCTGCAGATCCAAATATTTTTACAACCGTGTAGATGGTAACATAAAGGCTAGAATGGATGGAACAATCGGAGGATCTTTTATGCACTACACATATGAGAGAGCATATCAAATTATAAACGATATGTCCATGAACTTGTATATGTGGCTAAATGAGAGATTAACGTACAAACCAAAACCTCAAACCGTGAAAATAGTCACTAAAGGAGACAAATTTCAACAAATTTTGGAGAAGTTGAACCAGTTGGAGACGACCACCAAACCTAAAAGGGTAGAGCTGTAAATGGAAAAGCAATTGGAAGATTTTAGCTATATTGCTAATAGGGCACGAAACCCCTATTCAAACACCTATAACCCCAATTGGAAGGATCATTTGAACCTCAAGTGGGAGGTAATCAAGGATGAGAAAATTAAGTGAAGAACAGATCGAATCTTCCATACCAACCACCCCATACTCAAAGATTGCAAGAAAGATCTACGAATACGACCATGCTACATGTTGTAAAAAATTCAATTGGACTGAGGGGGATATGCAAGCCATGCATGCAAATATGAATTCCAAGAAGGAGTAGATGAGATAGATGATAAGTTTGTTACAAAAACAAATTGGTCAAGGTATCCTTAATAACACGAAGAACAATCCTCGGAGACATGGGAAGGAATAGGTCAATGCGATCGCTTTGCGATCAGGTAAACAACTTAACAACCCAAAAGCACCCATACATGAAGAGGATAAATCAACTGAAGTTGTTGATAAGCCCCTAGGAGAAACCTCGCCTAAAGGGCCAATAGAAGAAGTGCCTGAACCTATAGCTAAACTGGTAACCTCAAAATCGAGCACAATAAAAGTACCACTCTCGTCGAGGTTAGATGATAAACAAGAGAGGGATGAAGTAGACTTTGTAAGCTTCTTCAACTTGTTTAAATCCCTCAATGTTAATTTTCTCACTTTGGAGCTTATTAATAAAATTCTGAAATATGCCAAGTACATCAAGGAAATTACGACTAGGAGTAAAAAATGAAAAAGGGTGAACAAATTGACATTAGCACTGCATGTAGTGATATTATTACGAAGAAGATACCTCATAAATTAACAGATCTTGATAGTTTTACGATCCCAGTAGAAATAGGTGATAGGCATTTCAACAAGGCCCTTTGTGATTTAGGTGCCAACATTAACTTAATGCTCCTATCTATTTACTAGAAGCTAGGGTTAGGGGATCTAAAAAAAATACTTCGATAACATTACAGCTAGCTTATAGATCTCTAGTACAGCCAAAAGGTGTGTCAGAAGATGTATTAGTCAAAGTGAGGACCTTTACAATACCGATAGGTTTTGTAATTCTCAATTTTGAAGAGGATCGAGAAATTCCCATTCTGTTGGGAAGGCCATTTTTGGCCACCTCTAAATCGACCATCGACCTCAAAAAAATGAATTGATAATGAAAATCAATGATGAAATAGAAGTGTTGAAATGTGACCATGACTCCCAAAGTGAGAAATTAATAGGGGGAATAATTTTTCCAATTCGACTTAACCCCTAACGACCTTGATCGAAGGTATGGGCGTAGTCATGTAAGTGCAGGTGAGCCCAATCCGAGGACACACGACATATGGAGAGATCTTGGTGGAAACAAACATTATTGGGTAGAGGAGGACGATCAAAAAAGATGAGAAAAGATGATGGTAAAATCAAATGAACTACTGGATGATTCTGGTAGTAACTGTAACACCCCAAACCCGGCCCATTTAATCCGACCGAATTTGGAATGCCACCGCGGAACACTTTCGAAAAACATTCTTACCTAAGAGGTATACCGTTGAAAATTTGTTGAGTTTAGTAAAACATTTTCGTGACTTGTAATATTCTAAGTAAAAATCGGAGTGTGTTATAAACATATCGGTTTCAAGCTTTATTGAGAAAATAAAACCATTAGAAATCAATCTTTAATCATCCTTCCATAATAGGGCATAATAGTAACGATACTTAACAAATGAACTGAAATACTTTAGTGGGCCTTATTACAATACACACTTAATCAAAATACGAAAAATATCATTATTTAATTAATCAAATAAATCGTCCTTTTTCATAAAAGTCCATTTCCTCATGGCCACCTTTGTATCCTCTCCGACCCGGTCCAAGCTTTACACGCCACCTGAAAGGTTTAATAAAAATAGAGTGAGTCACCAAGACTCAGTGCATAGTTAATACACATGTCCTCACATATGGGCTTGGCCCATATCCACACAATCCATATATATATAACATACAATTATAAATATGCAATTATGAATACACAATATTATAAATATGATCACAAATATACAATTACGAAGTCCAATCCACAAAGTGATCCACACATCTTTCTTTTGCACATTATTTCTTAAGGTCGTGGCTAAGCCACCGATCACATAGTGATCCACATATCAATCGGTTCACTAATCATCAATCGCGAATGTAGCACGAGGCTAGCATTAGACCACTCACATAGTGTACACCCCCTTTTTTTTTCAATAGTCACATCACAAGTCTCATGCGTACTTATATGTACCATAGAAACATTTTGTACTAAACAAGTATATATATATATTTTATACCATGGTCACATAATACTCAAAACAATATACATAACATGTCATCACTTTATTTTACACATTCATCAATAAGCATTTATTATCGCAAATCACTGACAAGTTTTATCATAACCATTAACTTGATTAATCGATTACTCACCTTGGGCATCCACACTCTTAGCCTTTATTTCGGCTAACATGCATAACATATACGTTTACATGAAATAACATATACAACACATATAACAATTTACAAACAGGAGTACAGTGCGATAACTACGCACCTGACTATAGCGAGATTCTGATTTATCGAATCTAACAGAATCTAACATCCCGAAAGCTTCTGTTACTTTTATCAATTTGCTCCTAAAACACATAACCGAAATCGGTCACACTTAGTACCAATAAAATGGCCTTAGGCCGAATGCCAAGAGTCATTTACCTTGAGCACTTTAATTTCCGAAAGAGTCATTTGTGCTCATTAACACTAGCTACACACAACAGAGCACATCATTATAACCTTATACACATTCGCCCACCCCTTGCTTATTTCGATCCTGAAACACTATTTGCCTTGATGTTCAAAAATCCGAGAGCTCCTTTAAAGATTCCTTCCTTCAACTACACAAAAGAGCACATCAACATAGTTATTGAAGGTTCGGCCACAAGTAAACTAGATTAAGGTTTTGGTTACCACATCTTAACACTCTTCAAAACCTTCTAAACAAAATATTCGGCTAACACATGAACAAAGGCCCTCGGCCGAGATATGCATAATGCTTACCTAGCTTTTTTTCCAAGTCTCAAAAGATCTGCATGCCTTTGGTAGTTATCAAACTCCTTGTGTAGCCGAAACCAATAGGCTCCTTTAAAAACTCTTCAACACAATGTTTGTTTAGAGAGACTAAAAGGAAGTAGTCGAAGGCACCTTCTCTAATGATTCAACCCTTAAGCCCAAAAAGAAATGTTGATGAGGTTCTCTAGAGATTTGGCTTATACTCTAAAAGAAAATGACTACATATTCGGCCATGCTCTCAAAGGAAGGTTGGGTGTTCGGCTATCTCATTTTAACACTCTTTTAGTTCAACTCAAAATAGGCCAAGCAACATGTAGGAAGAAGGAAAGCAAAACAAAGAGATTTGGCACCCTTTCTTACACTCAAAGTCGAAATGAGGGTCCTTCAAGAGCTCAACATTAGGCCATTTACGAAGTAGAGAAGAGAAAAATACTCACTCCATGCTCTCTCTTCCATTTTCGGTCAAGACACAAAAGGAAAGGAAATGAAGTGTGAATTTCGGCCATGCATCCTTGCCAAACACATGGCCGATCAACTCCTCCAAGACATGCTTCAACAATTGAGTTTATTCCCCCAAGCAAAAGACCCATCACCCTTGAAAAAGGATGATACATTGTTTATTCATTCTTCCATTACCTTACACAAACTATCAAAATATATCCCATGCCTCATCATTTTCTATACATTATAAAATAATAACCCATCTTTTAATAAAATAAAAGGGTTAATGGCCATGATTTTCTTTTTACCAAACCAAGGCCGGCCATACATGTATCCTTCCCAAAGCCAAAATTTATCCTTTAATAAAATAATAACACATTATTTATTCGTTATTCCATCACCTTGCTCATCTCTTATAATAATAATAAAACATTAGAATAAAAATATAACTAGCCCATAATAAAAATAAAAGAATACTGCCCTATGTTTTAAAATAAGGCAAACAAGCAGTAATTTAAGCTGCATGCGTGCATGCTGCATGCATTGATTGCCCATGCAGCCACCAGCTCCTACGCCGGTCTCAAAAGAAAAAGGAAAGATCCAGGTGCAGCCTCTAAGTCTCGAACCCGAGACCTGGAGTGAATCCTCCAGACTTCCTGCCAATTTGCTACTGGGACTTTCATGCCATATCTTGACGAGAATTTCTTTTAAACCTTATTTTCCTTGGCTCCCTTCACTTTAGCGCTAAAAATAAAATGCTTCAAGTGCGGACTCCAGGACTCGAACGCGAGTCCGCCTAGTCGCAGCTTCCCAGCAAGGTCCTTAACCATTCGGCCAAGGTTCAATTCATGCTAACAAACGCATCGGGAATCCTTTTAATCCTTACTTGCATGCGCCCCTTGCCTGATGCAAAAACAAGATAAAGCGCAGCCTTTAGGACTCGAACTCGAGTCCTTGCGAAGGTCTTTCTCTCGCTGCTAGCGTCTCAACCACTCGGCCAGGCGCCTTTTTGTGATACTAATCACCTCGATTTTTTTATAAAGCTTTCTTTAAAGTAGCGCATGCTTGCAAAATAAAATGCTATGCGCCCCATGCCACTCGAACCCCTGACCTGTTCTGGCGCCGATCCTTAAGTGGCACACGGAAGCCACTTAGCTACCTGGACTTTCATGTCCAAAGCCTTACAAAATTTTTACTTAAGGCCTTCTTCCATATTTTCCTCTTTTAGCCCTCAATTTTCAAAAATTTTCAAATTACTCCCTTTTTATCCTCGGGCTTTAGGAACTCCAAAAACACATCAAAACCACTCTTGAGGCCTACTAACACTCGAGTTATTTACCAAACTCGCAACCCCTATTTCGGGATATTACAATTCTACCCCCCTTAAAAATAATTTCGTCCTCGAAATTACTTATTAACGAACATTCATACATTTCAATTTACCACATATCAATCACATGTACTCAATTATACACATATGCAAATACATTTCAACCTCTTTGGCATTTTCACATATGGCCACTTATCCATAAACACATTCAAGCTTCAATTCCATTATGGATATCATACACATCAATGGTGAGTTCAATTGCACATATTAAAGTCTTACCGAAGCTTGTACTATATCACATCTTAGTTTAAATAGGAATATACTAACTTATCTTATTCCTTGCAAGTATGAAAGACTTGCACTTATCCAAGCACTTAGCTTATGGTAAGAAACACTTTCCATCTTGTAAGTGATTCATGAATTCTCTATTATAACACATCACCGGCATTAAGCCTGCTAGGCATTAAAGCCTGAAATACACACCGGCACAAAGCCTGCTAGGCATCAAAGCCTGAAATATACACCGGCACAAAGCCTGCTAGGCATCAAAGCCTGAAATAGACACCGGCACAAAGCCTGAAATATACACCGGCACAAAGCCTGCTAGGCATCAAAGCCTGAAATATACACCGGCACAAAGCCTGCAAGGCATCAAAGCCTGAAATATACACCGGCACAAAGCCTGCTAGGCATCAAAGCCTGAAATATACACCGGCACAAAGCCTGCTAGGCATCAAAGCCTGAAATATAATATTATTAGCATCTGAATCACATTACAAGCTGACCAGAATTATAAACCATATAATTCACATCACTTGTATTTATCACTTCAATAATATTTCATGATAGAAAGTCTACCCACAGTCGGCTTTCACTATTTTTATAACTAGGATTCCAACATGTACACAAGGTTATAACTAACCTTAACCATATTCAATTGCTTATAGACTTACACTTAAAACATTCTCAATTTCTGGTTCCAACACTCGCCGACATGGTATTTTCCTCACTGAGCACACGGACAGTCCCGATTTTCCTAACTGGCTTAGTCACACTAGCAAAACTTTCAAGCCTCGGTCTTTTCCGAAGATCCTCAAATAATTTAGACAATCCAAAATTTCTTCTATCACAGTTCATATCCTTATCTCGGTTTTACTCATCGAGTTCTTAATCTCTTCATCTATCTTAACTTTTTAGATTAACACAGCAAATTCCCGTTCCGGTTGAGGAACTATCCACAGTCTCAGGCCGTCTCTTAATCCGTCCTTAAACCGGACACATTGTTCATGTTTTGTAGTCACTATTCCTCGATCACATCGGCTTAACTTTAGGAATTAGCCTCGTATTTCGCCATGGACTTGTTCTATTGAACTAGTCCCAAAAACACATTCCTCTGAGCATCAAAATAATAAATATCGACATACTTCTTCTGGTATGTTGTCTTGACATACTCCCAAGTAGGGTCCTCCGCTGTGACACTATCCCGAACCGTGAGCCACCATTTATACATCTCATCGCAAAGTAGCGCACTATTCCTTTCACTTTTTCCCTCAGGGTTTAGATCGAGCTCATCCACAACTCGCTTGGTTATTTCCAACCATTATTCAATCACACTGGGTGCCACGCCTGATATATCACAGAACAATTCCGCTCTATTGGCTCAAAGTCGCTCGGAAACAAATTTTCGAGCTCTCATATTTTCTCCCTCTCCAGCCACCATCCCTAAAACTCGCAGCACAATACGGCATTATCCCTCGTCTGATCTTGCTGCTCATTATCAAAAGTTGGTGGTGGAGATGATACCTCATTATCAGACCATTGACCCGATCTAACGAGTTCCGATACGGCCATTTTACCTCGACCACGTCATCTAGAACTCATCTCTTATCGCGCAATCTGACTTATAAAGTTTTATGCATTAGAAATTTGTTTCACTGATTATTCGCGAACAATTTTATGGAATAAAGTATTCAAAAGTGGTTCTTTCGATCACACATAGGTTTAATTCAAGTTCGCTACTTCTTATTCAGAGAGTCACATACACGTTCATAAGTAAGGACACATTCATTCACTATACCTCTATGGTCATTTTGGTCCTCAAATCTTATGCATTGTTTTTGAGTAGACTAGTCTTAGGGTTCGATAGCCCAAATTTTCTAATCTACAAGTCCAACTATGCCCATACAATTTACATATTCAATACACTTCAATAGTCAGAGGTACTTACCAGGTGGACTTCGGGTCGGAGGTACAAGTGCCATGCCAGAACAAGCCCAAAATAGAAGTTCACATTTTGAAAAGCCCACTTTCGAAAACTGTTTTCGGGCCCAAAACCTCAAAGCCGAGTTTTGAACCATGCTCTGATACCAAAATGTAACACCCCAAACCCGGCCCATTTAATCCGACCGAATTTAGAATGCCACCGCGGAACACTTTCGAAAAACATTCTTACCTAAGAGGTATATCGTTGAAAATTTGTTGAGTTTAGTAAAACATTTTCGTGACTTGTAATATTCTAAGTAAAAATCAGAGTGTGTTATAAACATATCGGTTTCAAGCTTTATTGAGAAAATAAAACCATTAGAAATCAATCTTTAATCATCCTTCCATAATAGGGCATAATAGTAACGATACTTAACAAATGAACTGAAATACTTTAGTGGGCCTTATTACAATACACACTTAATCAAAATACGAAAAATATCATTATTTAATTAATCAAATAAACCGTCCCTTTTCATAAAAGTCCATTTCCTCATGGCCACCTTTGTATCCTCTCCGACCCGGTCCAAGCTTTACACGCCACCTGAAAGGTTTAATAAAAATAGAGTGAGTCACTAAGACTCAGTGCATAGTTAATACACATGTCCTCACATATGGGCTTGGCCCATATCCACACAATCCATATATATATAACATACAATTATAAATATGCAATTATGAATACACAATATTATAATATGATCACAAATATACAATTACGAAGTCCAATCCACAAAGTGATCCACACATCTTTCTTTTGCACATTATTTCTTAAGGTCGTGGCTAAGCCACCGGTCACATAGTGATCCACATATCAATCGGTTCACTAATCATCAATCGCGAATGTAGCACGAGGCTAGCATTAGACCACTCACATAGTGTACATCCCTTTTTTTTCAATAGTCACATCACAAGTCTCATGCGTACTTATATGTACCATAGCAACATTTTGTACGAAACAAGTATATATATATTTTATACCATGGTCACATAATACTCAAAACAATATACATAACATGTCATCACTTTATTTTACACATTCATCAATAAGCATTTATTATCGCAAATCACTGACAAGTTATTATCATAACCATTAACTTGATTAATCGATTACTCACCTTGGGCATCCACACTCTTAGCCTTTATTTCGGCTAACATGCATAACATATACGTTTACATGAAATAACATATACAACACATATAACAATTTACAAACAGGAATACAGTGCGATAACTACGCACCTGACTATAGCGAGATTCTGATTTATCGAATCTAACAGAATCTAACATCCCGAAAGCTTCTGTTACTTTTATTGATTTGCTCCTAAAACACATAACCGAAATCGGTCACACTTAGTACCAATAAAATGGCCTTAGGCCGAATGCCAAGAGTCATTTACCTTGAGCACTTTAATTTCCGAAAGAGTCATTTGTGCTCCTTAACACTAGCTACACACAACAGAGCACATCATTATAACCTTACACACATTCGGCCACCCCTTGCTTATTTCGATCCCGAAACACTATTTGCCTTGATGTTCAAAAATTCGAGAGCTCCTTTAAAGATTCCTTCCTTCAACTACACAAAAGAGCACATCAACATAGTTATTGAAGGTTCGGCCACAAGTAAACTAGATTAAGGTTTTGGTTACCACATCTTAACACTCTTCAAAACCTTTTAAACAAAATATTCGGCTAACACATGAACAAAGGCCCTCGGCCGAGATATGCATAATGCTTACCTAGCTTTTTTTCCAAGTCTCAAAAGATTTGCATGCCTTTGGTAGTTATCAAACTCCTTGTGTGGCCGAAACCAATAGGCTCTTTTAAAAACTCTTCAACACAATGTTTGTTTAGAGAGACTAAAAGGAAGTAGTCGAAGGCACCTTCTCTAATGATTCAACCCTTAAGCCCAAAAAGAAATGTTGATGAGGTTCTCTAGAGATTTGGCTTATACTCTAAAAGAAAATGACTACATATTCGGCCATGCTCTCAAAGGAAGGTTGGGTGTTCGGCTATCTCATTTTAACACTCTTTTAGTTCAACTCAAAACAGGCCAAGCAACATGTAGGAAGAAGGAAAGCAAAACAAAGATATTTGGCACCCTTTCTTACACTCAAAGTCGAAATGAAGGTCCTTCAAGAGCTCAACATTAGGCCATTTACGAAGTAGAGAAGAGAAAAATACTCACTCCATGCTCTCTCTTCCATTTTCGGTCAAGACACAAAAGGAAAGGAAATGAAGTGTGAATTTCGGCCATGCATCCTTGCCAAACACATGGCCGATCAACTCCCCCAAGACATGCTTCAACAATTGAGTTTATTCCCCCAAGCAAAAGACCCATCACCCTTGAAAAAGGATGATACATTGTTTATTCATTCTTCCATTACCTTACACAAACTATCAAAATATATCCCATGCCTCATCATTTTCTATACATTATAAAATAATAACCCATCTTTTAATAAAATAAAAAGGTTAATGGCCATGATTTTCTTTTTACCAAACCAAGGCCGGCCATACATGTATCCTTCCCAAAGCCAAAATTTATCCTTTAATAAAATAATAACACATTATTTATTCTTTATTCTATCACCTTGCTCATCTCTTATAATAATAATAAAACATTAGAATAAAAATATAACTAGCCCATAATAAAAATAAAAGAATACTGCCCTATGTTTTAAAATAAGGCAAACAAGCAGCAATTTAAGCTGCATGCGTGCATGCGTGCATGCATTGATTGCCCATGCAGCCACCAGCTCCTACGCCGGTCTCAAAAGAAAAAGGAAAGATCCAGGTGCAGCCTCCAAGTCTCGAACCCGAGACCTGGAGTGAATCCTCCAGACTTCCTGCCAATTTGCTACTGGGACTTTCATGCCATATCTCGACGAGAATTTCTTTTAAACCTTATTTTCCTTGGCTCCCTTCACTTTAGCGCTAAAAATAAAATGCTTCAAGCGCGGACTCCAGGACTCGAACGCGAGTCCGCCTAGTCGCAGCTTCCCAGCAAGGTCCTTAACCATTCGGCCAAGGTTCAATTCATGCTAACAAACGCATCGGAAATCCTTTTAATCCTTACTTGCATGCGCCCCTTGCCTGATGCAAAAACAAGATAAAGCGCACCCTTTAGGACTCGAACTCGAGTCCTTGCGAAGGTCTTTCTCTCGCTGCTAGCGTCTCAACCACTCGTCCAGGCGCCTTTTTGTGATACTAATCACCTCGATTTTTTTATAAAGCTTTCTTTAAAGTAGCGCATGCTTGCAAAATAAAATGCTATGCGCCCCATGCCACTCGAACCCCTGACCTGTTCTGGCGCCGATCCTTAAGTGGCACACGGAAGCCACTTAGCTACCTGGACTTTCATGTCCAAAGCCTTACAAAATTTTTACTTAAGGCCTTCTTCCATATTTTCCTCTTTTAGCCCTCAATTTTCAAAAATTTTCAAATTACTCCCTTTTTATCCTCGGGCTTTAGGAACTCCAAAAACACATCAAAACCACTCTTGAGGCCTACTAACACTCGAGTTATTTACCAAACTCGCAACCCCTATTTCGGGATATTACAGTAACACATAATTAAACCATCAGAAAATTAATTAGACTTGTAAACAATGCAAATTATTTCTTTAGTTAATGTTATTTGTCTATTTCATATGTTAGCTTTTTGTTTTTAACTATTTATGTTGAGATTTAATAGGAATAAGGTGTTCGAGAAGAAAGAAATAAGACAAGAAGTTGATCGAAAACAACCATAGATAATCAGAAGGCGTAGAATAGACCTGAGTGAGGAAAACAGACGTGTTCCAAGTTTGGTCGCAACATAGGAACCCCTATGTTGCGACATACAACCTCGAAACACAAGAATTAGAGATATCGGAGTCATGTCGCGACACACAAGGCCTGTGTTGCGATACACCAAAATAAAACCCCAAAGAATAGCAAACCAAGGTGTCGTGTTGCGACACACCTAGTGAATAACCAACTTTCTTTTTTTAGTCGAAACATAATCTTTTGAGATTGCCTAAGATTCACATGACATGGATTCTCTAAAACTCTTTATAAAAAAGTGTGGAATGACAACAGACATCCAAAGCCACCTAAGCAACTTGTGTCTTGATTGTATCGCTAAATTCTCTTAACTTTCCTCCTCAAAACCATGCGAAACCATATTCCCGATTATGACTCAAGCCCCGATAACTTCATTGAAATAAGGACAAATGAGATGAGTTTGAACGTTACCTCAAAGAGATGGAAATGAAGACATCCCTTCAAGAAAGAGGATTTGAATCCTTGTTCTCGTTAAATGAAAAACTTGGGAAATAATCCATTACTACAAATGGAAGGGATTTTATTGATGCCCAATAGAGCTCGGAAACATACTTGTTGTTCAAGAGTTCTATACTGCTTTGAAAAAAGCTAATCTGAAATGATTGGATGATGCATTGTGGTCACGAATACCAGTTCGGGGCAAAGAAATTTTTGTTTCCATGCCAGAGATTTCAAAATATTATAAGGTCCCTTTTTATTTATACAATTTTGTGCAAGGAACTGACTCACCATTTTTCTAGAATGTTGACATGGACAAAATTATCGAAGTCTTAATCGATGGAAGCAAGGAATGGAAACGCCATCTAGGGACAAATTACTTGACTTCGTTCTGGCAAGTGGAGTTATCACCAAAGCGAGGATGTGGTTACAATTCATCAGCAGTCAAATTTTCCCTGTAGTAGATATTTCCAACATTGATACTTTTCAAACCACCCGTTTATATGCTATCATGTAGTAAGAAAGAATCTGTGTTGGGACATGGATATATCAGAGTATGATTCGCTATGTCCAAAAAACAAAGGTTGAAATATTCTTCCCCCATCCTGTTACAGAATTGTGCAAGTGAGCAAAGGCAACGGTAGGACGTTCGGGACGTGTCTTCCAACCAACAACAAACCCAATAAATCAACCTAGTGTGGAGCACCGTGGAAAAGTTCGGAAGCGCAAGCGGGACAAGCCGAACAAGAAAAACCAAGGTGCGAATGAATTAACTAATACATAATGGATAATTCGTTAGATGAAAGAGGAGAGACCAATTTATGGAGATCATGCCAAGAAAAATGACTTACGAGTACCATAATTTTTCGCTATTAAATACCAAGACAAGGATGAGACTAGCAAGGATGAGAAAGAAGAGGATCCGAAAGAAGAGGTGGATGTAACAGCCCGATTTAAGGGCTAGTCAAAATAGTATTCTTAGGATCACTAATCCGAGGTTAGAGAAAATTATTTTGATATTATTTTATGAGTTAGATCATGATTATATTAGTGCATGAAAATTTTGGTGCTTTAGTTTTAGCGATTTCATGTTTAATTGCGAAAAAGGATTAAATCGCATTAAGTGTGAAAGTTCTATTTTATAAGCTAAAGGTGTTTAATAGCTAAAGAACATTAATTGGAGGCCTTTAAAGTCAATTACACCACTAATTATATGGTGGCTGGCCATAGGAGACAAGAATTATCAAAATTGGTCAAAGTTTGTGTAGTAGGTGGATTAAATTGATGAAATTGAATAAAATAAAGAAAAGATGATATCCATCTTTTTACTCATCTTCCTCCACCGGAAATAGCAAGCAAAATAGGGGTTTTGAAAGGTCAAAATTTCAGCAAACTCTTCTCCCTACAAGTAAGTGATTTTATTGGTTTTTCTTGATGGTAGAAAGTTTAGGGATTTGCCATGTAAGCTTTTAAGTTGTTTTTTGCATTTTTATGGAAGAAAATGAGTCTTAGTTGTTAGATAAACAACTTTTGTGAAAGGTGTTACTATGAAAACACCTAAATGGACCTTGTTGTAAAGGTTATAAAGTTTGTAGTAAATGTGTGAAATGTTAGGTTTTGATGATAGCCATAAGAGAAATAAATGTTCACCTAGGCTTGTTGAAGGTAGAAATTTGATTAGAATTAATTTCTAAGCCTAGGGGTAAAATGGTCATTTTACCAAAGTTTAAGGGAAAAATAGTAATTTTACAAAGCATGATTATTGAAATGCTTTTATTAATGTTATGATTAAAATGAGCTAATTTGCTATTAAGAAGAGCCAATAATCAACCTCGAACGGGGAAAGAACAAAATATCATACTAGACCGACAATCTAGCTTATTTTGAAAACGAGGTAAGTTTGTATGTGATAAATTCAGCATTTATGTTAGCATGTTTGAGAACGTTTGATGTTATAAAGATATATGATGCTTTTGAAATTGAGTATTGGTGTTGAATAAGAAAGATGATAAAAGTTGATATGTTGAAGTCCCAGTTGGACTATAATAAATGTGAGAGTACTATCATCTAACCATGAGATGGATAAGGTCCTGTATAAGACCATGTCTGGGACATGACCTTGGCACCAAATTGAAATTCTGTATAAAACCATATATGGCATATGGCTTTGGTATTGAATATGAGGATCGTATAAGACCATATCCAAGATACGGCATCGATACTTGATGTGAGATTCCGTATAAGACCATATTCGGGATATGGCATCGGCACTCAGAGGTGACCCCATGTAAGACCACACCCGGGATGTGGCATTGGTTTCATGTTTATGCTAATGATTATGAATATGCATCTTTGAGCATCCCTAGTAATTTATCGGGATGAATAGATTAGCTTAAAAATAGAAACAAGAATTTTATTAAAGCTATGTGATTGAGTTAACACAGGTACCCATGAGTAATTCACGAAGAAGCATTTACGATATGTGGCATGGTATGTGCTAAATAAGGGCAAGTATGAGTAAGTATGGCAAGAAGCCTATAACTTTGTGTATGGTTAATTAATGCCATGGATGGATTTTATCATGAGCTTATTGTTGCTATTTATTCCCATGCAAACTTACTAAGCTTTATGCTTACCCCTTTCATTGCCCTTTCGCTTGTAGTATTGCAAAGTTAGCTTGAGAAATCGCGGACGTCGGAGTTGGAGATCACACTATCGACCACTTTTTGGGTATAGCCAAATTAGACTTATTTTAAGTATGGAATGTATAGGACTTGAATGTTTTGGTTATATCATATTTGCAAGCCAAATGTGTTGGCTACAATGGTGGTTTCAATTCAATTTGTAAATGGTCATTAAAGTTGGGCCAATACTTGACTAGTTCTTATATATATATATATATATTCATTTATGATGAATCATGAAGTTTATGTTTGTGTGGATGCTTTATTTGAGTTAGTATAAGTATGGTTGCTGTGTAGGGTGGCATTTGTCTTGGAATATAGTCTTTTTAATGTCCACACGGGTAAACATACGGGCGTGTGTCTGGGCCGTGTGTGATACACAGTCAGCCCCATGGGCGTGTTGATCGGCCATGTATCCCTTGTGAGCTAGGCTTACAAGTCAGTATGCTCAATAGTCAACACACGGGCAGAGACACGGCCGTGTGTCTCAGCTGTGTAGGAGGCACGACTTTAGACATCCGCGTGTGCCCAGGCCGTGTGAAGTTTGCACCTGAAGCTAGGAATTTAAATCAACACACGGCCTAAGGACACGGGCGTGTACCTTGGCCGTGTAACCTTTGAGAGGTGATGACGTCATAAGCAGAATACCAAGGTTTTGGCACACGGGCGAGGAGCACGGCATGTCTCCGGGGCACACGGGTATGTCCCTTGAGCAACACGGGCGTGTGGCCCCTGTTTAGGCAAAAAATTTTCTAAGTGCATAAAAGTTTCCGATTAATTCCTAAAACCTTCCAGAAGTATGTTTAAGGCCTCGTAGGCCTACGATGAGTATGTTATGGGTTTGAATGGAAAGTTTTTAAGACAAAATGAAATTTATAGCCCGAAATGTCATGTTTAAGCAAGATGAGTTAGGTAATGCCTCGTATCCGGTTCTGACTTCAAACACAGGTAAGGGGCGTTACATTTGTTGGTATCAGAGCTACGGTATAGTCGGTTCTCGGACTAACATAGCGAAAGTATGAGTCTAGCTATACATGCCATACGTAAGAGTACTTGTGTAATGATAGTGTGACGACTCCTGACAGTTTAAATTGTTTATTTTTATATAGTAAATAGATCCTGATCCCGATCAGACTGCAACTGATGATGCTGCGAGTAATGCGCAGGCTCCGGCGCAAGGGATAGCGCCAGTAGAAAGTAGACTCGAGACCTTGGGTCGGGGAGAAGAGGCCCAAGAAGCTTCCTCCATATGATGAGCAATTGGTACACTGAATACGCTCGAGCAAATCCTAATGTTCAACCTCCTCTACCCCCACCTATCCCTCAACTCGCTCTTGTAGGTCCTCAAGTGGTTGAGGTAGTGAGAAGAGAAAGGCCTCCGGTCGATAAGATCCGGAAACAAGGAGCTGAAAAATTCTGGGCTAGTAAGGATGATGACCCGGAGAGAGTGAAATTCTAGCTCGAGAATACCATCAGGGTATTCGATGAGTTGTCATGTACGCCTGAAGAGTGCATAAAATGTGCAGTATCTTTCTTGAGAGATTCGGCCTATCAGTGGTGGAACACCTTTGTGTTGGTGGTACCAAGGGAGAGAGTTAGCTGGGAATTCTTCCAAGAGTTAGCCAGGGATCCATTGGCCAGAAGAGAAAAGAGGTCTTAGAGCTGAAGTAAGGCCGAATGACGGTAACTGAATACGAACGTAAGTTCGTAAGGCTTAGTAAGTACGTCCTGGAGTGCACGTCTACTGAGGCCATCATGTGTAAAAGGTTCGAGGACGAATTAAATGAAGATATCTGTTTATACGTCGGAGTTCTCGAACTAAAAGAATTTGAAGTGTTGGTAGACAGAGCCTGTAAGGCTGAAGATTTGGCTCAAGAGAAAAGAAGAGCTGAGATTGAGTTCTGTGACTCGAGGAAAAGACAACTGAATAACTCACTCCAATCCTCATCTAAGAAATCGAGGGATTTTGCTACTCAATCAACCACTTTAGCTGGGTTTTGAAATAGAAGTAAGGGCAAACAGTTCTCGGGGTCTAAAGTGCAGACCACATCAGTTGCTAGTGTTGGCAATACCCGACCAAGTAGATATGAATGCCTGCAGTGTGGTAGATGTCATTCTGGTGAGTGCCGAGCAAACGAGAAGGCTTGTTTCAAGTGTGGGTCTCCAGACCATTTTATCAGAGATTGCCCCGAGGCGGGTGAGAAAGAAAAGTCTCAGACTGCAGGACCGAGAAGTACTATTAGAGGAAGACCACAGAGAAACCTGGGAATGAGATGGGTAGCAAGAATTCATCTAGAGAGAAGACTACAAGAGTCGAGGGTAGAGCACTAGTGAGAACATATGCCAATCGTGCTCGTGAAGAGGCATCATCCCCTGACGTAATCACGGGTACACTTTCTCTCTATGATACTCGTGTTATAACTTTAATTGATCCGGGATCTACACACTCATACATATGCATGAAATTAGTCTCTAGCATGAGCATGCCTATAGAGTCTATTGAAGTTGTAATAAGAGTGTCTAATCCCCTAGGCAAGTTTGTGTTGGTTGATAGAGTATGCAAAGGTTACCCTTTGATGATTAGGGGTCATTTTTTCCGGTTGATCTTATGTTATTGCCGTTTGATGAGTTTGATGTCATCCTTGGGATGGATTGGTTAGTTACACATGATGTAATTTTGAGTTGTGGAAAGATTTTTATTGAGTTGAAATGTAAGAATGGGGACACTTTTCGTGTTGAATCAGATGAGCAAGACATATCGCCGGTAGTGATCTCTTACAATGCCCTTGTGATGAATGCTAAAGAGACTGAGTTGAGAATTGAGCCTGTACCCATAGTATGTGAGTATCCAGATGTTTTCCCGGAAGATTTGCCAGGGTTACCTCCGGTTAGAGAGATTGAATTTGGGATTGAGTTAGATCCGGGCACTACCCCTATTTCTATTGCTCTGTATAGAAAGGCTCCAACCGTGTAACACCCCTTAACCCGTATTCGTCGCCGATTAGGGTAAAAGGGCATTACTAAACCAATACAATTCAAGACAGGTTTCCATGCATTTCAGGCATCATGAAATCTATTACATAAAATCATGCATATATATTGAACCTGACAATATGTCTTGTAACAGCCCGATTTTGGGCTTAGTCGGAACAGTGGTTTTGGGACCACCAATCCGATGTTGAGAAATTTATTTTCTTTATATTTTTATGGTCTACAATTTCACGGAATGATTTCGTGAAAATCTCATTCGAAAATTTTGACGTTTAGGCACTCAATTTAGTCAAAAGGATTAAATTGTAAAAAGTGCAAAAGTTGAGTTCTACATGTTAAAGGTGTCCAATCGTTATGAAATTTTAAATTGGAGGTCCTTAAATGATAATTAGGCCATTGGTTAAGTTGGTGGACAAAAATGGACATGGATGGGTATGTTTCAAAAGACTTTTTAAGGGGCATTTTGGTAATTTAGTGAATTAAATGAATTAAAAACAAAATTTAAATGCCAAATTTGTCCATCTTCAAGCTTAGGCTGACTTTAACATGTGGGAAGCCATGGATAGGGTTTTCAAGCTTTCCAAGTTTCATGGTAAGTCCATTCTAGCCCCGTTTTTCATGTTCTTTACGTTTTTGGAGTCCTGGTAACTAGATTTAGCTTATTCTAGCAATAATTTAACCTAGGGTTCATATTTGTAAAAATACCCATAGGTGAAATGTAATTATTTTGATGTTTTATGGCAGAATATGAAGCTTAGAATTATGTTAAACAACTTTTACTAAGCTATTTTAAGTGAAAACGAGTAAAACGAGATAATCGACAAAAATACCTAATGTACATAAATGCATGTTAGAGCAAGAATTTGATGTTGCCATACAAGGGAAAATGATTAGCATGTTATAAAACATAAGAATAAGCGGGCAAAATCATAATTATGCAAAAGTTTAGGGGCAAAATTGTAATTTTTCCAAAGTTTGAGTTAGGGACTGTTTTGAGTAGTACATTAATTAAATAAGTGAAATGTGATGTCTTAGACCCTGAAAAATGAGATTTGGACGTAGAATGGGAGGAAAATCGAAAATCGGGAAAGTTGGTAAAATGACCGTTTTGGTATCGAGGTAAGTTCATATGTTTAATAAGCATTTAATTATGCATATTTGAATGATAAATTGATATTTTGGCCATAAATATTATAGTATTGAGTTTCAGATATAATGATTAATGTTTGATAATAATTCGATATTGGAAAGAGAACTTGTATAATTTATATGTTAGACCATATTTTGTATTATGGCTTTGTATGATAACAAGAAAGTATTGACTAGCATAGTTTGATGAGAATAAGTTAAGTTGATGATATGATGAGATTTAGAATGTAAGTATGTAAGTTGAGTAGCATTTTATTATTAAGCAATTATTGTTATTAGTAATGTTATTATTGAGTTATGCGACTAATCTTGAGAATTTGAGCAAGTATGTTTTAGCTATGACTTGACAAGGCATTGATATCTCAAAGTCCATGGCTATACCATGGCAATTAAGGAAGAATTGACGGAAAAGTCCATGTTCATAACATGGCATTTAAGGAGGAATTGACGGTTAAGGATACCATGTAAGACCATGTCAAGACATGGCATCGGCATTGATTAAGGACTTCATGTAAGACCATATCAAGATGTGGCATTGGCACTAAGACAAGGATACCAGTAAGACCATGTTTGGAACATGGCATTTGGTAAGACAAGGATACCATGTAAGACCATGTTTGGAACATGGCATTTGGTAAGATAAGGATATCATGTAAGACCATGCCAAGGCATGGCATTGATAAGTTCTATAAGGCAAGGAAATCATGTAAGATCATGTTAAGACATGGCATTGATGGGTTACTATAAGGCAAAGGTCCCATGTAAGACCATGCCAAGGCATGGCATTGGTGAGTTCATAAGGCAAGGATACCACATAAGACCATGTCAAGACATGGCAATGGTAAGTTCAAAAAGGAAAAGGTTCCCAAGTAGTCCAAAGAGTAAGTCCAAGAAATGACAAGGTGAGAACATGAAGAAACAGTAGAGGTATGCATTTAAGGCTTATTTAATATTGAGATTGTAAGTAATTGAGATTATCAAGTATTAAGTAAGTGATGAGTTTTCAGTTATGCTTGTGACACTTTATGACATGATTGACAATATGCCTATATTATGAAAGAGTACTCATGTGTTAAGTGAGAATGTTGCAGGTATGTAAGCAAGCTATTAAGTAAGATGCCCTTTGTATTCTGAGCCTTTGGTAAGGTTACCGATGAGTTCATCGGGAAAATCGATTAAGTGAAATTATGTGTGGCTTGTAGTGATAAGTGTAGGTATATGCATGTGTAACATATGAGCAATATGCTCGATATGTAATAAAAAATTAGAAAGATTGTTATAGGTAAGTAATGAATACAACTAAAGTGAGTGAGAGCAAAAATTTACAAATAAAACAGTTTTGGACAGCAGCAGTTACGTGATTTTGAAAAATCACCAAAAATAGTATAAATTTAATTATAAGTTGGATGAGATATTGATTTAAATCTTATTGAGTCTATTTTCATATAAAATAAACATAGAAAACAAAGGATTTGTATAATTTTAAATATTTAAATTTTTGTGAGACTGGTTCAGAATGACTACGTGATCCCCTGTTCTGCCTTGGAAAAATCATTAAACATTGTAAAACAATAATTATGTAATATAATTTATATTCCAGAAATTCTTAATGCGTCTAGTTTCAAATAAACTAAACAATAAGGTCATATGAATTCTATACGAGGAGATAATTGATTCGTAGTGAAGAGAGGTCAGATTAGTCAAACAGTGAAACAGGGGAAATTTGAATGAACAAAATGTACTAATTGGCAAGACCAAAAATTCTAGAAATTTTATGGTATGAAGATATGTGAGTCTAGTTTCAGGAAAAATTAGCGGTTTGTAATTTGGAGCTCTGTAGTTCAAGAAATAAATAATTTAGTGACAGTGATTCAAATAGACAAATTAATGTGAACATGAGTAATAAGGTATAAGCATGTGATTTAATGATTATATCAACTAGAGAACTTGTTGTGAGGATTTGTCTCGTTGAGGCTTTGGTAAGGCTACAAATGAGTAAGTTGAGAAAGTAAGAACTTAGCATTATTTATGCAAGTTATGACAGCTTAGTAGTAAGCTAAATTCATTGCTAATGCTTATTATTTTTACATGTGAACTTGCTAAGCTTTATAAGCTTACCCCCTTTTCTTTCCCATGTTTCAAAGTCCTATTAAACAAGCTCGGACTGAAGGCCGTCGGAGATCGCTTCACACTATCAAGCTATCTATGGGTATCTTTATTTATAAATGATTTAAGTTATGGCATGTATAGGGGCTTGACTAAGTCATTTTGTATATGTGTTAATTAATTTGATTAAACGTATTGCTTCATAACGGTAATAAGGATTATTCTGTATTTAGCCACGAGTTGTGGCTCATATTGGTCATGGAGTTATAATGCTTGTGTATGCATGTGTTTGTTAAATTTTAAATTATAAGTGAAATTTTGTGGCTCGGGATTTGGTAGAATGTATTGTTAAGTCTGGTAATGCCTCGTACCCGGTTCTGGCGTAGTATACGGGTAAGGGGTGTTACATGTCTATAGCTCACAACATTCAAATTCAAACATATTCAGTAATAGAAATATCACCAAAAATGGTCAAACATAAAATTTAAATTGTAAGAAAACCATGTGCGCATATAAAAAATTATTATTGACTATTTAAGTAAAATGAATACGTGATACAATTCATAGCATATGCGGCTTGCAAAAATTTCTTTAACCAATTCAATCCACATGAATAAACTATCCATTCATCTCATGAACTAATCAGTTAGCTTATTAATGCATTCACAATGTCTATTTAGCATACTAGGTATTTAACTAAATATACTTTATAAATATACATTTATTATATATACACATATCGAATTAATTAAAAGAAAACATATACATATTTGATTAACCATAATAACTTCTGCCGAAATATTTGAACTATAATCATGCTTTGCTTTCTTACTCAATGCTAAATTAACTAACCATATAAGCAGATTTTGTGCACTTTTTAATCAAAGTATTAGTTAGTATACTCATTCCTATTTCGTTAATATAAACACATAGCCTTATCCGAACATATTTTCTTCCAACACAAGCATATATTAACATTACTTAGCTAGTACATCATTCATGAAACATTCATTCGAAATGTATAAATAAAATACTCTTCATGAATTTACGAAACATACTTACCCGAAATATGCTTATATCAAGACCAAAAATGCACAAACCTATACCTTACTTCAAGCCTAAACAATGCAACCCAAGCATAGAAATATAGCCATCTCATATATATATATATATATATATATATACTATGATCAAATTTTGCATAAACTCAAACTTTATAACTAGCCATTTTCGCATGGCTTGTAATTACAACATCAAAATTTACCAAAACATAGCTAGCTTATACATGCCATAGACTTTAAGTTTATATACAAAAGAAGTACCAAAACTTTGATGATAATGTGATGAACTTCAACTGTGATCCTCGAGCACGAGATGAGCACCCAAATGAAATCTACAATACAAAAACAACCACATTCGAAGTAAGCTTCCAGAGCTTAGTAAGATTTAAACAATTCATTTACAAATAGGCTAAATTAAGATTACAAGACTAATCCCTTTTGTCATATCATTGCCGAATGGCCAACTATTCATGAATAAATTCAAAGCAACTTATAAAAATATATACATTTATTTATAAACGTACTTATACCTATTTCTGTATATATGTATATATCACCATCACATAATAGATGATTTGCATATACCTCTTCTAATTTCCAAACCTTATACTACCATTTCGAGTTACCATAAATTTGAAGATAATATATATATATATATATATATATATATAACATACCTTTAATTTGCATACCTTTCATAATTTTTCCATTCATGCATAATATACGTTACTTTACCCGATTCTTTCCGCATACATGACAACATTAGCAATTTGGGTCATTTAATGAACCTTTTACCTGCATACTTAAATATAAACTTTAGTAACGTGTCGCACACTTAGTGCCGTTACCTATCATTTCCGCACACTTAGTGCCAATTTCCCGATAACGTATCGCACACTTAATGCCAAACGACCGGTTTCGCACACTTAGTGCCATGTTATAAGTTCGTACACTTAGTACTTTTTATAGTCCTGTAATTTATTTCAATATGCATATATATATAACACAATAATTCAATCCACAGAAATGTGCATAAGCACATACATATTAACATAGCATAATTATTTCTTACCCCAAATAGAATTGCCATATTCGGCCAATTCATTAGATTATAACTAAATTATCCTTCAATATATCTATACCATAATTTAATATTCTTCAATCCATATATATACACCATTAACATAAATAAACACATACAAGACATTCAATTTAACTCAATTGTTTAAATCTTACCTCGAAAGTTGACGAATTACGCTTCCTGGCTATTCGTTTAATTTTGCTTTTCCCCGATCCAATCCGGTTTCCTTTTGTTCATGATCTAAATAATTCCAATTTAAACTCATTTAAACTTATATTCATTCAATTTGATCTATAAACACATAATTTAGAAATTTACTAATTTACCCCCTTACTATTACAACCTATTCAATTTAGTCCTTAATAAAATACTCACGAATTACACAAAATTAGACTTACATCCTTTAAGGCCGAACCATCCTAAGGATCATATAAGTCCATACAAACTAATTATTTAGCATTTTAATCCCTCAATTATTTATTTTAACTTTAAATTCTATTTTACTCAATTTCATCAAGAGTGCAAGAACAAAGCTTACTACTCTATCACCTAACATTAATATTTCACCATTAATCAACAAAAACATCAAGTTTTCATCAATGGCATCTCATGAAAATCACAACCAAAACACAAATTACCACATGGGCTATGTAAAGCTCTAAACAACCATCTGAAAAATGCAAGAATTATAAAAAAATCTAAAACAACACATACCAAATTTTGGCTTGGGAAGGCTGAATATGAGAGAGCTTATTTTCTTCTTCTTCTTTAGTGATTTCGGTAATGAGGGAAGAGAAGGATGAACATGCAATGGTGTTTCTATTTTTTTAATGTTATTATTCTACACTAAACTAATAAAATAAAAATTAAATAATGCATAGTGGAGCATGATGCCGTCCACTCTAATTACAATTTGTATAATTGCAAATTTAATCCTCACCATGAAAAAGACAAATCAATTTAGCCACCCAATTAAATAAAAGCTATCCTTATCACCCTTTTTCAATTTAATCCTCTCTCTTAAATTATTCACATTAGCTATAAATTAAATTCACGAAATACTAGCACATGTTCAAGCATATTTATTTAACACGAAAAATAATAATATATTTATAAAAATTACCCTTTTTTAATTTGGATTCATGGTCCCGAAACCACCGTTCCGATTAGGGTCGTAAACGGGCTGTTACAAACCGAGCTAAAAGAATTGAAAGCACAGTTGCAAGAACTAACGGATAAAGGTTTTGCAAGACCGAGTTTTTCTCCGTGGGGTGCTCCTGTTTTATTCGTGAAGAAGAAAGATGGTTCTATGAGGTTATGCATAGATTATTGGCAACTCAACAAGGTAACTTTGAAGAACAAATACCCGTTACCTAGAATCGATGATTTTTTTGATCAATTGAAGGGAGCCATGGTGTTTTCCAAGATAGACCTAAGGTCTAGGTATTATCAGTTGAGAGTCAATGACTCGGATGTGTCGAAAACGACATTTCAGACGAGGTATAGCCACTATGAATTTTTGGTCATGCCTTTTAGTCTAATGAATGCGCCTGCCGTTTTCATGGACATGATGAATTGCATTTTTCGGCCATACTTGGACAAATTTGTCGTGGTCTTTATCGATGATATACTGATCTACTCCCGTGATGAGAGTGAGCATGCCGAGCACTTAAGGATAGTTTTACAGATTTTGCGGGATAAACAGTTGTACGCTAAGTTCAGCAAAAGTGAATTTTGGCTCAAGGAAGTTGGATTTTTGGGGCACATTGTCTCGGGAGATAGGATTAGAGTCTACCCGAGTAAGATTTTAGCAATTGTGGATTGGAAACTGCCAAGGAGCGTAACTGAAGTAAGGAGTTTTCTAGGCCTAGTTGGCTATTATAGGCGTTTTGTCAAGGGGTTTTCAATGATAGCTACCCCGATGATGAGACTTTTGCAAAAAGATGTAAAGTTTGATTGGTAGAAAAGTGTCAACAGAGTTGTGAGAAACTAAAGGTGTTGTTGACTGAGGCTCCTGTTTTGGTACAACCTGAGCCGGGAAGAGAATTTATGGTCTACAGTGATGCACCCCTGAATGGATTGGGTTGTGTACTCATGCAAGAGGGCAAGGTGATAGCATATGCCTCTAGACAATTAAAGCCACACGAGAAGAATTACCCAACTCACGACTTGGAGTTGGCTACCATTGTGTTTGCATTGAAGATATGGAGACACCATTTGTATGGTGAAAGGTGTCAGATATTTATTGACCATAAAACCTAAAATATTTGATGGCTCAAAAGGAATTAAATTTGAGGAAAAGAAGGTGGTTGGAGTTGATCAAGGATTATGACTTAGTAATTGACTATCACCTAGAAAAGGCGAAAGTGGTCGCTGATGCTTTGAGTAGAAAATCATTGTTTGCGCTGAGAGCCATGAATACAGGGATGGCTTTGCTAGACGATGGTTCTATTCTAGCCGAGCTAAGGGCTAGACCATTATTTCTTCAAGAGAATTGTGAAGCACAGAAAGAGGACAGCAACTTGCAAGCCAAAAGAGTTCTATGTGAGTCAGATGTTGAGTTAGACTTTCGGGTAAATCCTGATGGATGTTTGATGTTACGAGATAGGGTCTATGTACCCAGAAATGATGAACATATTCGTAAGATTTTACATGAAGCACATAGAGGATGTTACTGTGCACCTAGGTAGCACGAAGTTGTATAATGACTTGAGGAAGTGGTATTCGTGGCCTAATATGAAAAAGGACATTTTTGAGTCTATATCGAGATGCCTGATTTGTCAGCAAGAAAAGGCTGAACACCAAGTACCTTCGGGTCTACTTCAGCCGATTATGGTTCCCGAGTGGAAATGGGACTATATTACTATGGACTTCGTGACGGGTTTACTGTTGACGCCCAAAAAGAAAGATGCTGTGTGGGTTGTGGTTGATAGACTCACGAAGTCAGCCCATTTCATACCTGTGCGGGTTGACTACTCGCTTGATAAGTTGGCGGACTTGTACGTGATTGAAATAGTAAGACTTCATGGAGTACCGTTGTCAATTATTTTGGATAGAGATTCGAGATTCACGTCACTATTTTGGAAAAATTTTAAGAGGCCTTAGGCAAAAAATTGAGCTTCAGTACAACTTTCCTTCCACAAACAGACGGAAAGTTGGAAAGAGTGATTCAGACACTCGAAGACATGCTTCGATATTGTGTTTTGGAATTCCAAGGTAATTGGGAGAAATACTTACCGTTGGTGGAATTCGCCTACAACAACAGTTTTCAATCAAGTTTGAAAATGGCACCTTATCAGGCATTGTATGGGCGTAAGTGCCGAATGCCCTTGTATTGGTCAGAACTCAGGGAGAAACAGATACACAGCGTCGATTTGGTCAGGGAAACTGAAGAGAAAGTAAATGTGATACATGAATGTCTGAAAGTGGCCTCAGATAGACAAAAATCCTATTTGAATTTAAAAAGGAAAGAGATTGAGTTCCAAGTAGGTGATAAAGTGTTTCTGAAAGTATTGCCATGGAGAAAAGTCCTTAGATTTGGCCGGAAGGGTAAATTGAGTCCGTGTTTTATCAGACCTTATGAAGTTACCGAGAGGATAGGACCGTTAGCTTATCGTTTGGCCTTGCCACCAGAGCTGGAAAAGATTCATGATGTTTTCCACGTGTCCATGTTACGGCGATACGGTTCGGACCCTTCACATGTGATAGTACCAATAGAGGTAAAAACACAACTGGACTTGACTTATGGCGAAGAACTGGTTAAAATTTTGGCACGAGAATTCAAACGATTGAGAAACAAAAGTATAGCTTTTGTGAAAGTGATGTGGCAAGGACATGGTATCGAAGAGGCTACATGGGAGCCCGAGGAGTCTATGAGAAACCAATATCCCAACCTTTTCACTGATAAGATTTTCAGGGACGAAAATCCTTAAGGGGGAGAATTATAACAACCCGATTTATGGGCTAGTTGGAACAGTGATCTCCAGATCACTAATCCGAGGTTAGAGAAAATTATTTTGATATTATTTTATGAGTTAGATCATGATTGTATTAGTGCATGAAAATTTTGGTGCTTTAGTTTTAGCGATTTCATGTTTAATTGCGAAAAAGGACTAAATCGCATTAAGTGCGAAAGTTCTATTTTATAAGCTAAAGGTGTTTAATAGCTAAAGAACATTAATTGGAGGTCTTTAAAGTGCAATTAGATCCCTAATTATAGGGTGGCCGGCCATAGGAGACAAGAATTGTCAAAATTGGTCAAAGTTGGTGTAGTAGGTGGATTAAATTGATGAAATTGAATAAAATAAAGAAAAGATGATATCCATCTTTTTACTCATCTTCCTCCACCAAAAATAGCAATCAAAATAGGGGTTTTGAAAGCTCAAAATTTCAGCAAACTCTTCTCCCTACACGCAAGTGATTTTAATGGTTTTTCTTGATGATAGTTGTACTTTTGGGACCCCTAAAGCTTAAGCTTTCTAAAGAGGGGGACTATCTTACAATATTGTGAAAATTTTAGGGACTTGCCATGTGAGATTTTAAGTTGTTTGCTGCATTTTTATGGAAGAAAATGAGTCTTAGTTGTTAGATAAACAACTTTTGTGAAAGGTGTTACTATGAAAACACCTAAATGGACCTTGTTGTAAAGGTTGTAAAGTTTGTAGTAAATGTGTGAAATGTTGGGTTTTGATGATAGCCATATGAGAAATAGATGTTCACCTAGGCTTGTTGAAGGTAGAAATTTGATTAGAATTAATTTTCGAGCCTAAGGGTAAAATGGTCATTTTGCCAAAGTCTAAGGGCAAAATAGTAATTTTAAGCATGATTATTGAAATGCTTTTATTAATGTGATGATTAAAATGATCTAATTTGCTATTATAGAGCAAGAAGAGCTAAGAATCAACTTCAAACGGGGAAAGAACAAATATCGAACTAGACCGACAATCTAGCTTATTTTGAAAACAAGATAAGTTTGTATGTGATAAATTCAGCATTTGTGTTAGCATGTTTGAGAACATTTGATGTTATAATGATATATGGTGCTTTTAAAATTGAGTATTGGTGTTGAATGAGAAAGATGATAAAAGTTGATATGTTGAAGTCCCGGTTGGACTATAATAAATGTGATAGTACTATCATCTAACCGTGAGATGGATAAGGTCCCGTATAAGACCATGTCTGGGACATGGGCTCAGCACCAAATTGAAATTTTGTATAAGACCATATCTGGGATATGGCTTCGGTATTGAATATGAGGATCGTATAAGACCATATCCAGGATATGGCATCGATACTTGATGTGAGATTCCGTATAGGACCATATCCGGAATATGGCATCGGCACTCAGAGGTGACCCCACGTAAGACCACATCCAGGCTGTGGCATTGGTTTCATGTTTATGCTAATGATTATGAATATGGATCTTTGAGCATCCCTAGTGATTTATTGAGATGAATAGATTATCTTAGAAATAGAAACAAGAATTTTACTAAAGCTATGTGATTGAGTTAACACAGGTACACGTGAGTAATTCACGAAGAAGCATTTACGATATGTGTCATGGTATGTGCTAAATAAGGGCAAGTATGAGTAAGTATGGCAAGAAGCCTATAACTTTGTGTATGGTTAATTAATGCCATGGATGGATTTTATCATGAGCTTATTGTTGCTATTTATTCCTGTAATATCCCGGGTTAGGGGCTATTTTGTTGTGGCATTGTTTGCATGTTAAGGGCTTGCTATGTTGTTGTTTGTGTGGTTTCAGGGCTTAGTTGTAGGCTAGGAGTGAGCCTGAGTAGGTGGGGAAATTTTAGTTTTAAGCTTTAGGTGAGAGGAGCTGAAAGAGCTGGGGTTTATATTTTATTTGGTGTTTTTGAGCACGTGAGATGAGCTAGCAAAATGGCAAGGCATGCGTCGCTTGGGGGCTTGTGGTTGGCGTCATTTGCAAGGAGAGAGGTCTTGAGTTCAAGCTGCGGAGTGGCCACATTTTGCATTCTTTTTGACGGCTTAAAGGAGGAGGAGTTGTTGGTAGTTCAAACTCTACCATGGACTATGTCAACTCATTCGAATGGAGGGTGGAGAGTGAATGTAGGAGGGAGACTAGTTCAGCTAGTTCTGAATGAGTGGTCGTGAGTGTATGTGGGGATCTTGGCCGAATTTTAGGAGAGTTTGGGAGGGGAAGTGGACGGCTTGGTGTGGGGAAATGGTAGTGCCGAATGCCACTTTGGCAACTTAGGCATTTTCGGTATTTGTGTGTCAAGCCAAACTTCTCTTTTTGGTCTTTGGTAGCCGAATGTCAATAGAGCTTCTTCATATTTTTCTTTTCTCAAATCGAAAGCCTAAGTATCTTCTTGAAACCGAAAGACCAAATCCCTAAGGCTTGCCGAATTTGCTTGGGTTACTCTCAATTCTTTTGGGTAGACGAATGTTCTCTTCTCTCATTTCTTTTTCTTTTTGGTTCATTTGTATAAGCCGAAACCCTCTCTTCTCAAACTTTCTTTCTTGAAACCTGGTAAGCCGAAACTCCATTCTCCAAAACATTTCTCCACTTCTTCTTCCTTTCGAAACCGAAAGTATTTTCTTGCTCTTCTTTTTCCCATTTCTGTTATTGGCCGATTATCAACCCCTATCCTCTTGCATTTCGATTTTCTTTTCTTTCACTCTGACCGAATCTTGTTTGATTATTGTAAATCACCCTAGCCGAATTCTTTGTTTTTCCATCTTGTTTTAAGAGTTGGCCGAACCTTCCCTCTCCTAGTGGTGTTTATTTTGGCCGAATATTGGTGTAGTGTTGGTGTTCATCTCGTGTTGTGCAATCGGTTAGTGAAGGTGAGTATTTGGCCGAAGGGCTATCTCTTTTCTCCCTAGTTCTCTATCGATTTTGGTAAGGCTAAAGGATGACTTTCGGCATTTGTTGAAAGAAAACTAATCTCTTGTGTAAACCAATTTCATTTAGGGCATCCGGGATTTTGAGACAATCATTCGAAGAAGTCAAGTGGTAAGTAGTGGTAAGAGTTATCTTGTTAGTCTATTCTTTTAGTTTTCAATAAGCTAGAATTTCAAAGGATTAACCGTTCTTCTTGATTAGGGTGTAGCCGATTGGTGGAGGAACCATTGTGGTTCGGGTTTGGTAGGAAACCAAACGTTTGCAAGGTAAGGGTTAATCGATAAACCCTTTTGGTGTAAATGGTTATGGCCGAATGGTTTGAATGATAATCCCTTGATTGGTCGATTTTAGGGACAAGGTGATCGAGGGATTTTAGGCTGGTCTTTGGCTTAGCTTGCGATATACCAGGTGTGTAAACTAACACACTGATTTCCTAGTATTATGTTAATAACCTGTTTTTGTAAAGTGAAACAATAGGGTTGATGGATTTGGTACCCAAATGGGGTATGTGTACGGATCCGGGTAAGTCCGTTTCATTACGAGATCTGTAGTTATATATGTAATATCATGATTGATGATGTAAATACTACGAGATGCCATTTTGAGCATGTTAGCATGATTGCATGTTTTATATCATTTGCATTAGTATGACATGTGTGGGTGATATGAGAGGAGGGGGATATGATATCCGTGTCTTTGGGACACCGTGTCTTTGGGACACCAGAGGTTTGGCACCTCCAGTGGTTTGGTACCACAGTTGATATTATGTGACTTTGGGTCACCAGAGGTTTGGCACCTCAGCGTTTCGTCCCAGTGGCTTAGTACCACGGTGGGTTGGCCCCACAGTTGATTATACAAGATTGACGCCAGTGATTTGGTATCACACGATGGGTTGGCCCCATCATTCGATTCGTGACTACGGTCACCAGTGATTTGGTATCACACTTGTGTCTTTGGGACACCAGAGGTTTGGCACCTCATTGCGACTCGTCCCTGTGGTTGACACCACCGTGGGTTGGCCCCACTTAAAAGATACGGGATTGTCGCTAGTGATTTGGTATCACACGATGGGTTGGCCCCATCCTTGGATTATACGTGACTTTGGGTCACCAGTGGTTTGGCACCACATTGATGGATATCGTGACTTTGGGTCACCAGTGGTTTGGCACCACCAGTGGTTTGGTACCACACGGGGTAGAAAAGGTGTATGGATGGTTAGGAACGGGTGCATTAATTGTATTGCTTTGTTATGATGTGTGTTAGCATGTTGTATTACCGAGAGGGGAATTTATACACTGAGTCTTGCGACTCACCTTCTCCTTTGACATTTCAGGTGACACTTAAACGCGGACATGGAGCCGGGATGGACTCGAGGTGCTCATGCCATGCCTAAATAAGGATTTGCTCAGACTTTTATAAAATTGGTACTCTAGTTTATTTACTACTATTTGGTTTTACTTTGGATTGTAAACGGCCTTTAAAATTATGTTTTTCTATGTTTATGCTTAAAGTGGATTTTAATATGCCTTAACAAATTAATTGGGTTAAAATTTGCTAAAACTTGGAAAGACAACGATTTCAAAACTACAAAACGATATGTTTTAAATTATACCATCGGGTATCACACTATGATTTGGGATAAAGAGAGCTCAAATGTTTTCTAACTTAAACTCGATTTTCTTCTAAGTTAAAATGTTCTAGTAACAATATTAAACAACTTGGGGTTTTAAAGTGAGATAAACCTGTCTTAACTTCATAACCGGTTAAGTTTTCGAAATTTCTGAGTTTTCAAACAAAACATCAGTTTTCAAACAATCATGCCCAAGATTTCTGCAAGTACGAAATTTATCAAAGGGTTTTTATCAAACTTTTAAACGGAAACCTATTTTAGCCAAAAATCAATTCTCCCTGTAACATATCGGATTCGGTCGTGGTGTATTGACCGGGTTTGGGGTGTTACAATTGTGGTATCAGAGCTAAGTTCAAAGGCTCGGCTATGGACCTGAGGCCCAAAATGTTTTAAAAGTCTGTTTTAAGTGTTTTGTTTTGAAGTATATGAATTGAAAGGCATGACACCGAGTCTCCGGCACCGGTTCGCCCAGGTAAGTACCCCTTACTATTGCTTGTGAATTGTTGGATGTGATGTGATTGGATGATTAGCAATAGTGGATTACTCTAGAAACTGAAACTGATAGTATTCTGTAAACTCGCGAAAACAAAGCTTCCTTATTATTCATAAGACTTTGCTTTAAAACAGTGGAATAAATACTGATGCATAAAACTTCTAAATTAGATACGTAGAGGATTTAGTTATGAGTACTCGAGGTGGACGTGGTCGTGGACGAGGTCGTGGTAGGATGACGATTTCTGAACCCGTAGGACCTGGTCAGGGGTCAGAAAATGAGATACCGGTACCGCCACCAGCTGGAGGTGGTGAGTTCCAAGATCAGACTGGGGATGACGCAGTGTCACAGGCGATGCTGCGAGTTTTAGAAAGGGTAGCTGGGGTAGGTGGAGGTGCAGGAGTTCGGAAATCTGTTCCTGAGCGGCTTCGAGCAAATGGGGCCGAATTCTTTCGAGGTGTTTCTGGTGTTGCTCCCAGCACGGCTAAGTATTGGCTGGAGGCAACAGAGCGGATCATGGATGATCTGGACTTGACTGCTGAGGAGAAGCTGAAGGGCATAGTATCGCTTCTTCGGGATGAGTCATACCAGTGGTGGCTCACGGTTCGGGACAGTGTGGCAGCAGAGGATCTTACGTGGGATTATTTTAGGGCTGCTTATCAGAAAAAGTACATTGGAGCTAGCTACATCGACGCACAGCGAAAAGCATTTCTGAGGCTAGTTCAGGGGAGTAAGTCTATGTCTGAGTATGAGGCTGAGTTCTTGAGGCTGAGCCGGTACGCTAGGGGCTTGTGGCTACAGAGCACGAGAGGTGTGTTCGTTTTGAGGATGGTCTGAGAGATGAACTTAGGTTGCTGATTGCTCCTCAGCAAGAGCGTGAATTTGCTGTCTTAGTTGAGAAGGCTAAGGTAGCCGAGGGTGTTAAGGAGTCGGTAAGGCAGGGCATGGACAGGAACAGGCATAAGAGGAGCTTTGGGTCTTCTGGGTCGTCGGGTAATCCTCAGAAGAAGGCTAGACAGAGTGGGCCGAATCAGTCTGGTAGGTTTGTTGCTGCTAGGCAGGGACCGCCGCAGTGTAACCATTGTGGAAAATCTCATTGGGGAGGCTGCTGGACCGGTGGAAAAGGTTGCTTTGAGTGTGGTTCTTTGGATCATCGAGTGAGGGACTGTCCGTGTAAGTTGGCTAGGTTTCAGTCAGAGGGTCAGGGCCGTGCTCAGTTCAGGAATAATGGACCGCCACCACAGAGAGGTCGTGGTAATGGCAGAGGAGGTAACGGTTCTGGTCAGGGCCGTGGAGCACCAGGTAGAGGTGCAGGTAGTACTGAGGCAAGACAGCCTGGGTTAGTGTATGCAGCGAGGCGCCGAGAGGAGGGCGACGCACCGGACGTTATAACTGGTACGTTCTTGATCTTTGGTTCTCCTTTTACTGCTTTGATTGATGTGGGTTCAACGCATTCTTACGTTGCTAGTAGTATAGTAGAGACCATGGTTTTGAACTCTGAGATATCTTCTAGGCAGATGACTGTAATTAGCCCTCTAGGTCATTCTGTAGTGGTAGATAAGCTATATAGAGATGTACCCCTAGAACTCCAAGGGGTAGTGTTTGCTGCTGATCTGATGGAACTGCCGTTGGGGAGTTCGATCTGATTCTTGGAATGGATTGGTTGGTTAAGTACCAGGCGAGGTTGGATTGCGCGGCTAAGCGCATGGTTCTTAAGACGACTGAGGGTGATGAAGTGGCTATGATAGGTAATAGGAGAGATTACTTATCTAATGTGGTATCTGCTCTGAAGGCTGAGAAGATGGTCAGAAAGGGCTGTGAAGCGTATGTGGTTCATGTGTATGCCTTGGAGGCTAAAGAGTCTGCTGTAGAGAAAGTTCGGACAGTTGGGGAATTTGCTGATGTGTTTCCTGAGGAACTTCCGGGTTTGCCGCCGGATCGTGAGGTAGAGTTCGGGATAGATCTGTTACCCAGAACTGCGCCAGTGTCTATTGCTCCGTATAGGATGGCGCCAAAGGAGTTAGTGGAGCTTAAGGCTCAGATCCAGGAGTTGTTGGATCGGGGTTTTATCATGCCAAGTGTTTCGCCTTGGGGAGCGCAGGTACTCTTTGTCAAGAAGAAAGATGGTACGATGCGGATGTGCATAGATTACCGCCAGTTGAATAAGCTGACAATTAAAAACAAGTATCCGTTGCCACGGATAGATGACTTGTTTGATCAGCTGAAGGGTGCAACGGTATTCTCTAAGATTGACTTGAGGTCTGGGTATCACCAGTTGAAGGTGAAGGAGGCTGATACCCATAAGACAGCGTTTCGGACTCGGTATGGGCACTACGAATTTCTGGTAATGCCGTTCGGGTTGACTAACGCGCCGACAGCATTCATGGATATGATGAATAGGGTGTTTCAGCAGTATCTGGATCAATTCGTTGTGGTTTTCATAGACGACATCTTGGTGTATTCAAAGGCAGAGGAAGAGCATGATGCGCATTTACGAGTGGTGCTGCAGATTTTGAGAGAGAAGCAGCTCTATGCTAAGTTTAGTAAGAGCGAGTTTTGGCTTAGAGAAGTGACTTTCTTGGGTCATGTAGTGTCAGCTGAGGGGATTAGAGTGGATCCTCGGAAGATTGAGGCAGTTTTGGATTGGAAGCCACCGAGGTCAGTGGCTGAGGTTCGGAGTTTTCTGGGTTTGGCTGGATACTACCGAAGGTTTGTCGAGGGTTTTCTCGTTGATTGCAGCACCGATGACCAAGTTGTTAAGGAAAGGGATTCCATTTGTTTGGACCGAGAAACAGCAGGAGAGTTTCAATAAGCTTAAGAAGATTTTGACTGAGGCTCCGGTTTTAATTTAACCTGAGGCTGGGAAGGAATTCACGGTATATTGCGATGCATCACATACGGGCTTGGGTTGTGTGCTAATGCAGGAAGGAAAAGTTGTGGCTTACGCATCTCGGCAGCTGAGGCCACATGAGGTCAATTATCCGACGCACGATTTGGAGTTAGCGGCTGTTGTCTTCGCGTTGAAGATTTGGAGGCACTACTTGTACGGTGAGAGATCGATAGTCTACACGGATCATAAGAGTCTGAAGTACCTTTTGACTCAGAAGGATTTGAATTTGAGGCAGCGCAGATGGGTTGAGTTACTTAAGGACTACGACTGTTCGATTGAGTATCATCCGGGCAAGGCTAACGTGGTGGCAGACGCGTTGAGCCGTAAGGTTGTTTCGGACTTAAGAGCGATGTTTGCCCATTTGAGCTTGTATGACGACGGAAGTATTCTGGCAGAATTGCAGGTTAAGCCTACTTGGGTTGAGCAGATCAGGGAGAAACAGTTAGAGGATGAGGTTCTGAGTGCGCAAAGGTTGCAGGTGCAGGATAGTGGTTTGGAGGGTTACAGTTTGTCTAGTGATGGGGTGTTGTGTTTCCAAGGTAAAGCTTGTATGCCCAAGGATGTTGAGCTGAGGCAGAAGATTCTTCAGGACGCACATAGCAGTCCATATGCTATGCATCCTGGAGGTAGTAAGATGTATAGGGATCTCAGAGAGCAGTTTTGGTGGCCTGGTCTGAAAAGGGAAGTGACAGAGTTTGTAGGAAAGTGTCTGACATGTCAGCAGGTCAAGGGTGAGCATCAGTTGCCGTCAGGGTTGCTTCAGCCAGTGAAGATTCCGCAGTGGAAGTGGGAAAAGATAACCATGGATTTCGTCAGTGGATTACCGCTTACGCCAAGCAAGAAGGATTCAGTTTGGGTAATTGTGGATCGACTGACTAAATCAGCTCACTTTATTCCGGTGAGGGTTGACTACTCACTTCAAAAATTGGCGAAACTGTATGTGTCAGAGATAGTGAGGCTGCACGGTGTGCCATGATCGATCATCTCGGATAGGGACCCCAGATTTACGTCAAGGTTCTGGAAAGCGTTGCATCAGGCTTTGGGTACGCGTTTGGATTTTAGCACGGCTTTTCACCCGCAATCGGATGGGCAATCGGAAAGGGTTATTCAGATCTTAGAAGATATGCTGAGAGGTTGTGTTCTGGATTTCAGAGGTAGTTGGGAGGAGTTTCTGCCGTTAGCTGAGTTTGCTTACAATAACAGTTATCAAGCGAGCATCAAGATGGCACCATATGAGGCGTTGTATGGTAGGAAGTGTCGCTCACCTACGTGTTGGACGGAGTTAGGTGAACGTCAGTTGTTGGGACTCGAGTTGGTTGCTGAGACCGAAGACAAGGTTAAGTTGATTCAGGCTCGATTGAAGGAAGCTTCGGACCGGCAGAAGTCTTACGCCGATCTTAAGCGAAGAGACATAGAGTTTGCTGTGGAGGATCAGGTTTTTCTGAAGGTCTCGCCATGGAAGAAGGTATTAAGGTTCGGAAGGAAAGGCAAGCTAAGTCCAAGGTTTATTGGGCCGTATAAGGTACTGAGACGAGTGGGACCAGTAGCGTATCAACTTGAGTTGCCTGCAGAGCTAAGTCAGATTCACGACGTATTCCACGTTTCGATGCTTCGGCGTTACCGTTCAGATCCGTCAAATGTGGTAGCAGTGGAAGAGATTGAGGTAAATCCAGATTTGACCTTGGAGGAAGAACTAGTGCAGATTCTAGATCGGGATGTGAAGGTTCTGCGTAGGAAGTCTGTGCCTTTGGTAAAGGTTCTTTGGCGGAATCATGGCGTGGAAGAAGCTACGTGGGAACCCGAGGATGTGATGAGACAGCAATACCCGCAACTCTTCTGATCAGGTAATTTCGAGGTCGAAATTATTTTAAGAGGGGTAGAACTGTAATATCCCGGGTTAGGGGCTATTTTGTTGTGGCATTGTTTGCATGTTAAGGGCTTGCTATGTTGTTGTTTGTGTGGTTTCGGGGCTTAGTTGTAGGCTAGGAGTGAGCCTGAGTAGGTGGGGAAATTTTAGTTTTAAGCTTTAGGTGAGAGGAGCTGAAAGAGCTGGGGTTTATATTTTATTTGGTGTTTTTGAGCACGTGAGATGAGCTAGCAAAGTGGCAAGGCATGCGTCACTTGGGGGCTTGTGGTTGGCGTCATTTGCAAGGAGAGAGGTCTTGAGTTCAAGCTGCTGAGTGGCCACATTTTGCATTCTTTTTGACGGCTTAAAGGAGGAGGAGTTGTTGGTAGTTCAAACTCTACCATGGACTATGTCAACTCATTCGAATGGAGGGTGGAGAGAGAATGTCGGAGGGAGACTAGTTCAGCTATTTTTGAATGAGTGGTTGTGAGTGTATGTGGGGATCTTGGCCGAATTTTAGGAGAGTTTGGGGGGGAAGTGGACGGCTTGGTGTGGGGAAATGGTAGTGCCGAATGTCACTTTGGCAACTTAGGCATTTTCGGTCTTTGTGTGTCAAGCCAAACTTCTCTTTTTGGTCTTTGGTAGCCGAATGTCAATAGAGCTTCTTCATATTTTTCTTTTCTCAAATCGAAAGTCTAAGTATCTTCTTGAAACCGAAAGACCAAATCCCTAAGGCTTGCCGAATTTGCTTGGGTTACTCTCAATTCTTTTGGGTAGACGAATGTTCTCTTCTCTCATTTCTTTTTCTTTTTGGTTCATTTGTATAAGCCGAAACCCTCTCTTCTCAAACTTTCTTTCTTGAAACCTGGTAAGCCAAAACTCCATTCTCCAAAACATTTCTCCACTTCTTCTTCCTTTCGAAACCGAAAGTATTTTCTTGCTCTTCTTTTTCCCATTTCTGTTATTGGCCGATTATCAACCCCTATCCTCTTGCATTTCGATTTTCCTTTTCTTTCACTCTGACCGAATCTTGTTTGATTATTGTAAATCACCCTAGCCGAATTCTTTGTTTTTCCATCTTGTTTTAAGAGTTGGCCGAACCTTCCCTCTCCTAGTGGTGTTTATTTTGGCCGAATATTGGTGTAGTGTTGGTGTTCATCTCGTGTTGTGCAATCGGTTAGTGAAGGTGAGTATTGGCCGAAGGGCTATCTCTTTTCTCCCTAGTTCTCTATCGATTTTGGTAAGGCTAAAGGATGACTTTCGGCATTTGTTGAAAGAAAACTAATCTCTTGTGTAAACCAATTTCATTTAGGCATCCGGGATTTTGAGACAGTCATTCGAAGAAGTCGAGTGGTAAGTAGTGGTAAGAGTTATCTTGTTAGTCTATTCTTTTAGTTTTCAATAAGCTAGAATTTCAAAGGATTAACCGTTCTTCTTGATTAGGGTGTAGCCGATTGGTGGAGGAACCATTGTGGTTCGAGTTTGGTAGGAAACCAAACGTTTGCAAGGTAAGGGTTAATCGATAAACCCTTTTGGTGTAAATGGTTATGGCCGAATGGTTTGAATGATAATCCCTTGATTGGTCGATTTTAGGGGCAAGGTGATCGAGGGATTTTAGGCTGGTCTTTGGCTTAGCTTGCGATATACCAGGTGTGTAAACTAACACACTGATTTCCTAGTATTATGTTAATAACCTGTTTTTGTAAAGTGAAACAATGTGGTTGATGGATTTTGTACCCAAATGGGGTATGTGTACGGATCCGGGTAAGTCCGTTTCATTACGAGATCTGTAGTTATATATGTAATATCATGATTGATGATGTAAATACTACGAGATGCCATTTTGAGCATGTTAGCATGATTGCATGTTTTATATCATTTGCATTAGTATGACATGTGTGGGTGATATGAGAGGAGGGGGATATGATATCCGTGTCTTTGGGACACCGTGTCTTTGGGACACCAGAGGTTTGGCACCTCCAGTGGTTTGGTACCACAGTTGATATTTTGTGACTTTGGGTCACCAGAGGTTTGGCACCTCAGCGTCTCGTCCCAGTGGCTTAGTACCACGGTGGGTTGGCCCCACAGTTGATTATACAGGATTGACGCCAGTGATTTGGTATCACATGATGGGTTGGCCCCATCATTCGATTCGTGACTACGATCACCAGTGATTTGGTATCACACTTGTGTCTTCGGGACACCAGAGGTTTGGCACCTCATTGCGACTCGTCCCTGTGGTTGACACCACCGTGGGTTGGCCCCACTTAAAAGATACGGGATTGTCGCTAGTGATTTGGTATCACACGATGGGTTGGCCCCATCCTTGGATTATACGTGACTTTGGGTCACCAGTGGTTTGGCACCACATTGATGGATATCGTGACTTTGGGTCACCAGTGGTTTGGCACCACCAGTGGTTTGGTACCACACGGGGTAGAAAAGGTGTATGGATGGTTAGGAACGGGTGCATTAATTGTATTGCTTTGTTATGATGTGTGTTAGCATGTTGTATTACCGAGAGGGGAATTTATACACTGAGTCTTGCGACTCACCCTCTCCTTTGACATTTCAGGTGACACTTAGACGCGGACATGGAGCCGGGATGGACTCGAGGTGCTCATGCCATGCCTAAATAAGGATTTGCTCAGACTTTTATAAAATTGGTACTCTAGTTTATTTACTACTATTTGGTTTTACTTTGGATTGTAAACGGCCTTTAAAATTATGTTTTTCTATGTTTATGCTTAAAGTGGATTTTAATATGCCTTAACAAATTAATTGGGTTAAAATTTGCTAAAACTTGGAAAGACAACGATTTCAAAACTACAAAGCGATATGTTTTAAATTATACCATCGGGTATCACACTATGATTTGGGATAAAGAGAGCTCAAATGTTTTCTAACTTAAACTCGATTTTTTTCTAAGTTAAAATGTTCTAGTAACAATATTAAACAACTTGGGGTTTTAAAGTGAGATAAACCTGTCTTAACTTCATAACCGATTAAGTTTTTGAAATTTCTGAGTTTTCAAACAAAACATCAGTTTTCAAACAATCATGCCCAAGATTTCTGCAAGTACGAAATTTATCAAAGGGTTTTTATCAAACTTTTAAACGGAAACCTATTTTAGCCAAAAATCGATTCTCCCTGTAACATACCGGATTCGGTCGTGGTGTATTGACCGGGTTTGGGGTGTTACAATTCCGATGCAAACTTACTAAGCTTTATGCTTACCCTTTTCATTACCTTTTTCCTTGTAGTATTGCAAAGTTAGTTTGAGAAATCACGGACGTCGGAGTTGGAGATCACACTATCGACCACTTTTTGGGTATAGCCAAGTTAGACTTATTATGAGTATGGAATGTATAAGACTTGAATGTTTTGGTTATATCATATTTGCAAGCCAAATGTGTTGGCAACTACGGTGGTTTCAATTAATTTTGTAAATGGTCATTAAAGTTGGGCCAATACTTAGACTAATTCTTATATATATATATATTCATTGATGATGAATCATGAAGTTTATGCTTGTGTGGATGCTTTATTTGAGTTAGTATAAGTTGATACACCATAATTTATACATATTTTTTACCCCGTACTTGGCTTACTTTTGGATAAATATTCATTAGATTTAATGTATTCAATGCTCCTAATCCTTTAATTTCATGATTTATACTCAGGAGGGCTTAGGAGTCGAAAAGAACAAGAAACGGGCCAAAAAGGGACAAAAAGGGCCTACATCAGAAATCACAAGGCCTAGACTGTCAACCACGGGCAGATCACACGGTCGTGTGTGGCGAGCAGAATCGAGCACGACCGAAGGAGTCCACCACGGGCGTGTCACACGGGCATGTCCCTGCCGAAACTAGGATGAATTTTATTCAGAATAGGATACTTATGGGCCAAGTAAGGCATCTCAAAGCCTATATAAACACCCTAGAAGGCAACCTAAAAAGAGAGTTTGACAGGACGTCGAATAAACGTCGAGTAAAAAGAGAAAATACTCCAAGACAGCCATCGGGAACAGCTTAGGAGAAGGATCTCCATCAAGACGGGGGATCTCCCATCAAGTTCTTTAGAAGTTTTTGGGTTTTCTTATGTTTTGTTGTTTTTCCTATTCTAATATGTTTCCCTCTATTAGTATGAACTAAATCCCTTAAATACCTGAGGAGATGAAACCTAAGACAGATCTTATTATTATTTGATTATAAATACTTGTGCTTATTCTTAATTGTGAGTTCTTATTCTTGTTTGATAATTCAGGTTATTGATTCAAGTCGAATGTGCTTATTCAGTGGAGCAAAAGTCCCTGTCTAAGAGTAGATCAACACAATTAAGCTGAGTTGATTGCAACCCTAGAAATAGGGCGACGAAAATCTGCTGGATTAGGATCAAACTAATAAGGGAATCCACAGATCGAGTTAATGCGACAATAGGGGTTTTAATTAGAAAGAGATTTCAATTAATCAACCTAGAGACAATTATTTTTAGTCTTGAAAGAGATATTAACATAAATCAGGGATTTTTATGGATTAAGCCAAGTGAATAAATCGCATGAATCAAAAGTAATAAGTGAAGTCTAGGTGGATTCTTCCTTAGGTATTGCCTATCTCATATAAATTTGTCTAAAATTATTTTCCCAATTTACTCTCTGTCGCGTTCATAGTTAGTTAAATTAGTTAGTTAATTTTAGATTAAAAATAAATCCCCTTAATTACTAGGCTAGATAATAAAAAGATAGTTAATTCTAGTACTCTTGGTCCTTGAGGATACGATATTCCGGACTCACCACAGCTATACTATTGTTCAATAGGTGCGCTTGCCTTTGTCGGAATAATAGTTAGTTTTGAGCTTCATCAAGTTTTTGGCGCCGTTGCCGGGGATTAAGATATTAGGAAAACTAAATTTTTATTACTTCAGCCATTTTATTTATTTGCAATTTATATTTATTCTATTTTTAACTTCGCTAATTTTTTCTTTTTTTTTTTTTTTTGCTTCTGGCAGGTAACTCTAGTTTATGACAAGAAGGAACCCGTCAGGACCCTTGATTTTTGACAGTGATATAGAAGGTACCGTTCGCGAAAACCGTAGGGAAATAAAGCGAAGCCTATAATACATAGAAGAAGAGCAAGAAGTCGAAACCAATATTACCGGAGAGATGGCCGATAATAATCCGCTACCTCCCGTGGTTGCCACAAACCCGGTGAATCAAAATCCTGCTCCTCGTACTATGTATGATTTTGCTAAACCTAATTTAACAGGAACTGAATCAAGTGTTGTTAGACCTGCTATTGCTGCAAATAATTTTGAACTGAAACCTAACACTATACAGATGATTCAGCAATTTTTTCAGTTTGATGGTTTGGAGGATGAGGATCCAAATAATCACTTGGCAAATTTTCTAGAATTATGCGATACCTTCAAAATCAACGGTGTTTTTGATGATGCCATTCACCTTCGGTTGTTTCCCTTTTCGTTGAGGAATAAAGCCAAACAGTGGTTGAATTCGTTACCACGAGGATCAATCACTACATGGGACCAAATGGCCGAAAAATTTGTACTTAAACATTTTTCGCCGGCTAAAATGGCTAAGTTGAGGAATGATATTTCTTCTTTTGTGCAGATGGATCTAGAAACACTCTGCGATGCATGGGAGAGATATAAAGATCTATTAAGGAGATGCCCTCACCATGGGTTACCTCTATGGCTATAGGTTCAAACCTTTTACAACAGTGTGAACCCCTCAACTAGGCAGTTGATTGATTCAGCTGCCAGTGGAACCCTAAATAACAAGACCCTTGAAGCGGCTTATGAGTTTATAAAGGAGATGTCACTGAATAACTATCAATGGCAAGTTATGAGGACAAAGCCAACAAAAGCCGCCAGCGTTTTCAACCTCGACGCAGTAACCATGCTATCAAACCAGGTAGAACTTCTAAATAAAAAAAATTGATGGTTTGTGTGGTTTTTCGCAGGTATATCCAGTGGTGCAGTGTGATATGAATGGAGGAGGCACCATCAGCACAAAATATTCGTCCTACAATCCTAGCATAGAAAGCGAACAGATGAACTATATGGGTAATACTTCTAGACCTCAAAATAACCCGTATAGTAACACTTACAATCCAGGTCGGAGGAACCACCCAAAATTCTCATGGGGTGGCCAAGGAAATTAGAGACAACAACCCCTCCCAGGCTTTCAACAACAACCCTACTCACAAGAGAAAAAGCCGAACCTTGAGGAGATGCCAACAAAGTTCATCGCGGTGTCAGAGACATGCTTCCAAAACACCGAAATAGTGCTTAAAAATCAACAAGCATTGATTTAAGGGATCGAGAACCAATTAGGAAAACTTGCTAAGCTGATCTCTGAACGAGCACAAGGTAGCTTGCCAAGCAACATCGAAACAAACCCAAAGGAGCAACTTCAAGCCATAACTGCTCACGATAGGGACGGGTTAGATGAACCAAAAGTGAGGCAAGAGAATGTGGTAGAGGAAGGTAAGGTTGAGGTAAGCCATGATAAACCAACACCGGTAATTGCAGAGTACCAACCTCGTGTGCCATACCCCAATGCGATGAAGAAAGACCACATAGATGAACAATTCGATAAATCTCTTAAACTTCTAAAGAAATTACATATTAACTTACCGTTTCTTGAAGCTCTTTCGTAGAGCCAGATTCAAGGAAATTTTTAAAAGAGCTTTTGACAAATAAAAGGAGGTTAGACGATACATCGTATGTGGAGCTAAATGCACTATGCTCAGCAATTTTACAAAATAAACTACCACAAAAGTTAAAAGACCCAGGGAGTTTTACAATTCCGTGCTTAATTGGTAGTTTATCTGTTAATAATGCTTTAGCTGATTTAGGGGAAAGCATCAATGTCATGCCTTATAAAATGTTTAAATAACTAGGTCTTGGGAAACCCAAACAAACTAGGATGAGCATTCAATTAGCTGATAAAACTATTAGAATTCCTCGGGGTATAATCGAAGATATACTAGTAAAAATTGAAAAATTCATATTCCCAGTAGGCTTTGTCATTTTAGACATGGATGAGGACAATAATATTCCTTTAATTTTAGGAAGACCCTTTTTAGCAGCTGCTAGAACTAAAATTGATGTTGGTATAGGAGAACTCATACTTCGTGTAGGTGACGAACGATCACTCTCCAAGCTCTTGACTCGGCTAGGACATCGAGTAATCAAGGTAAAAGCTTAAACCCTACTAATGACCATTTGGTTCAACCTTCTTTACAGGAAACACCACGAAACTACACAACTGAGCCAGATCCTAGACCTCATGCCAACAAGAAAATAACTCATGAGGAACAAAGGCTTCAGATCGATGAACTAGATGAGTGGAAGACATATTTCAAAGAGAAACTAAAAACACACGAAGCAAAAACGAGGCAACTCCATGTCAAACTTAAAGATGGGACATACTAATTTTAGATCGGGGATGAGGTATTGTTAGATAAAACAGACCCTCGAATCACCACTTCAGACCTTAATACAAACGAAGAAATCCCTTTTAAGGTACTCAATGTCTTCCCATACGGTATAGTCGAGGTAACTAACCCTACATTCGGCACGTTTAAGGTAAACACCACTCGACTTAAACTATATATCAATAACTGAATTGATAGCAAGAATGAGGAGTTTCAACTCTTCAAACCACCATGATTATGCGGATGAAAGGTAAGTCTAGCTTAAGACTTTAAATGAGCGCTTCTCGGGAGGCAACCCGAACACTTACCCCACTAACATCCATATTTTTGATTTTTAGTACCTAACTAGCAACTAACCAAGTTAATAAAGCGCAAGTTTCTTTTTTCCACACGGCCTTACACACGGGCGTGGCCGTGGCCGTGTGGACACCACGAATAGGCACATTGGCATGGCAAGAGACCGTGCAAACCAAGGACGAAAATTCCCCAAAACACGGGCTGCGATAAAATGCCACGGCCGTGCGATTTGACCGTGGTTGGCACTGAGAAATCTACACGGGCATGCAACACGCTCGTACTTTTAGGCCGTGGCCGACACTAATTAAGCAACATGGGCATGGAAACCTCCACACAGGCGTGGGAGAAACGAATGAAACACCACACGGCCGTGCGATACGGCCGTGTGACATAACACGCCTATGGTACACGGGCGTGGGCCACTGAGTTCTATTTAAACCCCCTTTTTTCTCACTTTCTCCCCAATTTTTTCTTCTCCACACCCTAACCACCACACCCCTTCCCTTTTTCTTTATCTTTCCCCTTTCATTTTCCTTTTTCGCTTCCCCTCACTCTTTCTCTACACCACCATCCCCATGTCGAAGAAGCGAAAGGACCCTAGCGCAGTCTCCCTATGCCAAACCAATCTCCATAAGTTCATGTCGGCCGCTTCATTACCTCGACAAGACAAGGACCTTGGAGTCCATTTAGTTTTTCTTTTCATTTTCTCTTGTCCTTTATTTTTCTTCACTTTATCTTTCTTGTCGTTGATTTATTTTATTATATTTTGATTTCATTAATTTAGGTTCAAAAGGCTGTTAGGGAATCACCACACCACGACCCTAGTATCCACATCCACCTTCATCTACGCCCAACTTACCATTCCTTTTCCTTGAGTTCATCCGAAATTCAGGAAGTTTCACTTCACCCCCTATCTTATGATTGTTTATATTGTATATATATATATCTTTGTACATTGACGGCAATGTACATCTTAAGTGTGGGGAGGTTATTTAATTGATAATCAGAAAATCCCTGAATTATGTCTTGTTCTTAAGTAACTTTCTCATATTTACTATAAGAATGAAACTTCTATTGATTTATGATTTTCATTTATATGTTTCGGATTAAGTCATAGATAATTATGCATTGATGGTTTAAACTTTAAAATATTAGAGAATCGAGCATGATAAGCCTATTTTTAGAATTATTTTTTTTAGGTTGTTTCCCTAAATTTAAATATTACTTTGAAGTTTGAAATTGACAAGGTTGACATCAAAAACCATCATTTCTGTGAGATTTTGAGCCTTTTAGAGCATATATCTTTTCTTGTTCACTTTATTGATTATGAGGGAGTCAACATTGATTTGTTATTCTAGAACATACTTCGATTATACATGTCGAGACTACATTTTTGATTTGATTTACTAGATGATAAAGGCACATAGGATTTAACCTACTTACTCCACAAAAAGCCTACCTCCATAATTAACCCCTAGTAAACCCCTTTTAGCCTAATAAATCGTTTTCTTGACTCACCCACTAATATTAACCTAAAACAAAATTTTTACTTCCCCTAATCTTTTGACGTCCCTTTTGTCGAGATTTGATTTGAGCAATTGTCTAACTATGTTCTCTATTTCCGTTGTTAAGTTCTTTCTTATTAATTGTATGTGCTTATTACAAAAAAAAATTGAAAGTATATTCATTATTAGTTTCATGTTTTATGAGCATAAACAGTTAAATTTTAGAAGAAGCTCTTGTTATTAATGTAATTATTCATCATTAGTTTATTATTTCTAGTTAGGTAATTTTTCAATTCAATCTCGATTCTAACTTTTTAATTCAGCCTATATCCACACCTTTAACCCAAGCACTATTACAACCCTTTAAAGACTTTTTGATTTGTGTATCATCTCATTTTATAGTGGTTGAGATTTGATTTTCATGCAAGCCTATGGGATTAACTCTTCATGTTTGACTTTTGAGTGCTTAATTTGAACCTTAAACACCTTGAGTGATTTGAGTGAATCTTTAGTGAGGATTCTAATTCTTGTCGATTTTGAATCAGAGGTAATTATTTAGGTAAGGGGAAACACCTATGTTTTTTGTGCTATAAAAATTTATGACTTAGATTGTTTGATTCTTTATGATTCTTTTAGTTAAATTATCAATGTATGAATTATCTATGAATTATGATGAAACATTATTGATAAGGATCATGACTTAAGGTAAGTAAATTTTAATTGTGAGTTGAGGATTTTGCTTGAGGACAAGCAAAGGCTTAAGTGCGGGGATATTTGATAAACCATAATTTATACATATTTTTTACCCCATACTTTGCTTATTTTTGGATAAATATTCATTAGATTTAATGAATTCGATGCTCCTAATCCTTTAATTTCATGATTTATACTCAGGAGGGCTTAAGAGTCGAAAAGAACGAGAAATGGGCCAAAAAGGGACAAAATGGGCCTATATCAGAAACCACACAGCCTGGACTGCCGACCACGGCAGATCACACGGTCGTGAGGGACGAGAAGAATCGAGCACGACTAAAGGAGTCCACCACGGGCGTGTCCCTGTCGAAACTAGGATGAATTTTATTTTTAATAGGATACTTGTGGGCCAAGTAAGGCATCTCAAAGCCTATATAAACACCCTAGAAGACAGATCTTATTATTATTTGATTTATGAGATAAATACTTGTGCTTATTCTTAATTGTGAGTTCTTATTCCTGTTTGATAATTCAGGTTATTGATTTAAGTCGAATGTGCTTATTCAGTGGAACAAAAGTCCCTATCTAAGAATGGATCAACACAATTAAGCGGAGTTTATTGCAACTCTAGAAATAGGGCGACGAAAATCTGCCGGATTAGGGTCAAACTAATAAGGGAATCCATAGATCGAGTTAATGCGATAATAGAGGTTTTAATTAGAAAGAGATTTCAATTAATCAACCTAGAGTCAGTTGATTTTAGTCTTAAAAGAGATATTAACATAAATCAGGGATTTTTACGGATTAAGCCAAGTGAATAAATCGCATGAATCAAAAGTAATAAGTGAAGTCTAGGTGGATTCTTCCTTAGGTATTGTCTATCTCATATAAAGTTGTCTAAAAGTATTTTCCCAATTTACTCTCTGTCGCTTTCATAGTTAGTTAAATTAGTTAGTTAATTTTAGATTAAAAATAAATCCCCTTAATTACTAGGTTAGATAATAAAAAGATAGTTAATTCTAGTACTCTTGGTCCTTGAGGATATGATATTCTGGACTCACCACAGCTATACTACTGTTCAATAAGTGTGCTTGCCTTTGTCGAAATAATAGTTAGTTTCGAGCTCCATCATAAGTATGGTTGCTATGTAGGGTGGCATTTGGCTTGGAATATAGCCGTTTTAATGTCCACACGGGTAGACACACGGGCGTGTGTCTGGGCCACTTGTGATACACGGTCAGCCCCATGGGCGTGTTGGTCGGTCGTATGTCCCCTTGTGAGCTAGGCTTACAAGTCAGTATGCTCAGTTTACTATGGGCAGAGACATGGTTGTGTGTCTCAGCCGTGTGGAAGGCACGACCTTAGACATGGGCGTGTGCCCAGGCCGTGTGAAGTCTACACCTGAAGCTAGGAATTTAAATCGACACACGGCCTAAGGACACGGGCGTGTGCCTTGGTCGTGTAACCTTTGAGAGGTGATGACGTCATAAACAAAATGCCAAGGTTTTGGCACACAGGCTAAGACACGGGGGTATCGAGGCCGCGTGAGGGACACGAGCGTATGCCCGGCCGTGTGTATTAAGTCAGTGTCTACCACGGTCGAGGAGCACGGGCATGTCTCAGGGGCACACGGGCGTGTCCTTTGAGCAACACGGGCTTGTGGCCCCTGTTTAGGCAAAAATTTTTCTAAGTGCATAAAAGTTTCCGATTAATTTTCGAAACCTTTCAGAAGTATGTTTAAGGCCTCGTAGGCCTAGGATGAGTATGTTATGGGTTTGAATGGAAAGTTTTTAAGACGAAACGAAATTTTATAGCCCGAAACGTCATGTTTAAGCAAGATGAGTTAGGTAATACCTCGTATCCGATTTCAGCTTCGAACACGGGTAAGGGGTGTTATAGTGGAAGACCCCAAAGAAGTAGAAGAAGACCTGAAAGAAAAGGCATATACGACCATCAATTCCATCTAAATCAGAACATTTTTTTAAGAAAATTTTGGACTTATTTCTTATTATTTTTATAAGACTTGGATATTTTATTTTGTTTGGGTTGGACAATTTTAATTTTTAGGATTAGATAGTTTTAATTTATTAGGTAGGTGGCAGTTGTATTTTTCTTATGTAAAATCCTTACTATTGTTGTCCGACAATACAATATTCGAGCTTCATTCACAAGGAAGAGATCACCCACCGAATTTCGAGGACTTTTCATGATTATTGGGTAATGTCTTTCTTTCATTTTTCTTTGCACATTAGGGAAAATGTGCCGACTAAAGTGTGTGGGGGGGGTGACATAGAAAAATTTCAATTTTTTATTTGTTTTGTTTTGTTTCATTTTAGTTTACTTTAGTAGTTAATTTTTTTTATTATTTTGTATTTTGTTTGTGCTTGATCTTGTAGAAATACAAGTGATTGATTAGGAGCATGTACCTATGATGATTGTTTAAATTAAAAATTTAGCCTAAGAATAAATAATTTTTGTTATTTATATTTAGACTAATTAGTTCAATTTATGAAACTGTGAATAGGAAAAGGAAATTAAATGTACCAAGTGATAAATGTAGATACAAATAAGCAATTACGCTTGTTGAATTTTAGGATGATTCAATTAAAATACTCACCCAATAAATTCATAGTTACTAAAATGGTGCATCATAATAAGTATAATTTTTACAAGCATCTGCTTAATTTAAAATGAATTGTGGGAACAAAAGCATTGTCAGAGTTAAAAGCATTGCGAGTGTGATAAAAGAATAGAATGAGATAGAAGCCAAGAAAGTGTGGATTGTTCACAATGTAATAAAAAATATGAGAATTTGAGAAAAATCTCACTCATATTGGCACAAAAACTCGTAAGTGCTTATGTTTATAAATACTGCACTAGAGTTGAAAGCATGAATAAAAATAAGCTGAGTAGGAAAATTTTGAATTTGGTAGCTTCTTCACTCATAAATGCTATATTCGCATGCACATTTTGATGGAATCCTATGTTTAATTTTCTTTTGCATGTTTGCTTTGTAATATTATGAACTACTTGGTTTGATGAATAATTGTAAGTTGTTTAATATTGTAGCTAGAACTATATATTTAGGCAATTCTTTCTAGTGTTAATGCTTCAATTTGTTCTCGTGTACCAAGCCAGCTCAAGTACATTTTCTTTTGCGTGTATGTTTATTTTTTATTTTTCCCATTTCTGTGTTACTTTTCTATTTGTTTGCTTGAGGACAAGCAAAAACTTAAGTGTGGGGGTATTTGACCTGCCACAACATGAAGTGGTAGTTTTGGTATGCTTCAGTGCTTTAAGGGCTTGTTTTCTAGGCATTTTAGGATTAATTATGTTATTTTCAGCACTAGTAACTTATTATAAAAATAAGCATTTTTACGCATAAATTGATGTCTATTGACCTACTAGGCCAATTTGGGCATTAGGTAGTTTTAATGTGTCTAATTGAGTGTGCATGATGATTATATAGCACCCAAGAGTCTCATGGACGACACCCAAGTGGAGCACGAGTTCTTGAGATGAAACACGTGAAGTCGAAAGACCAATTGCCATATGTCAATTTCGTGTCATGACTGATGCGAGTCTTAAGACCCAATTTCAGACCCATGGATGTGATGGGCTCACATTACCTCAAGGCTTAATAACGACGTCGGAGGCTAAGCAAATCCAAGCCAGATTGAACAGGACCATCCAAGACTTTGTTACCAAGGCCCTAGATGCGCATAGGACCGAAAAATAAAATCAAGATTCACTTTCTTATTTTCAAGAAAATGAAGAAACTGAATCTTGCTCCAATTTTGCTGTTTCACACAATTTCAAGAATCTAGAAAACCAAGATTTCAAATCTTGGAAATCTTGGTCCAAGAAACCAAATCTTACAACCAAGGCACATTGGATTTCATGTACAAGTTTGAATGAGCCAATTTCGAGAGCAAGCGGATCACAAGACCAAATTCTTGAAAAAAAATGGCCCATTAAGATGTCTACAAGCCCATCTTGAAGTTTGGAAAGTAATTTAACTGAATATCTGTAACACCCCTATCCCGTGTCTGTCGTTGGGTTAGGGTTCGGAGTGTTACCGGACAGATCGGAAACATTCATACATTTCATTCATCAATCATACACACAATGTCCCTTAAATAGGTCAAGAAGACCTTAAACATGCTTATAACCCGGGTCGGGACTAAAACGAAACATATACAGAAGATCTTGGAAAATTAAAAACTTTTCTAAAATACAGGGAATACACGCTCGTGGGAGGAAACCGTGTGCCCTCCATGGCTGTTAAACACCCCCGTGTGTCCTCCCCGTGGTCGAAACTGACTTACCTTCCACGGCCACTAAGCACGCCCGTGTACCCAGACCGTGGTCGATCCTGTCAAAAATCACACAGCTACTAGACAGTAGGCACGCCAGTGTGCCAAGGCCGTGTACTCTTGTGCTAGCTATTACCTAGCCCACGGTCACTAGGCACGCCCGTGTGCCATGGCCGTGTAATATTATAGGCCATTTTCAAGGCCAAAATGCCACTCATTTGGGGTCTCACCTACAAGCAACATATACCATCCCATTTTATGCACATATAACCATCAAAACATACCAAATAACCATTCAAACCAAGCATATTTGATAACTAAAATAACCATACAAACAATTCATCCAAAATCCATTTCAACCATACTATCTTCCAAAACCAAAACATATAACAAAAACATAGTACATTCATTTACTTAACTCAAAAGCATGATCATTTACATGAATCAACTAATCACACCAAAACATGCTTCACATATCATGATCATGATGCATAATCTCAACTCATAATTGGCCAAATCACATAGCTAAGTTCATATATCAACTTATACCAAAAATACTAGCCTATACATGCCATATCTAACTTTATACATTTCCAAAGTGTACCAAAATGATTTTAGTAGTGTGATGATGATCCTTGACGGTCCCGAGCCTTCAGTAGCTTTGACGATTTGTATCATGAGAACCAAATTGGTCTAGTGGTATGTGCACATATAACCATCACTTACCATATTCCAATTCACATACCAAATATGCACATAGTTCATCTAGTCAAACTTTACTTATTGTATCATCAATTCCATATACATAACATTCTAGTAAGATCACATAGATACTTACCTTGTATACACAATTGGTGTATAATCAACGTACCTGAATCGGACATTCATTTACTTAATCTATCAAAGCTCGGATTTGCCATTCGAATCTCAGACTTGCCCGTTGAACCGTAAGGAATCTAGTAGGATACTCAGAAGTTTGGAATAATCGTACAATGCCAATGTCCCAGACGAGGTCTTATATGCACTCAGATATTGATGCTACTGTCCCAGACAGGGTCTTACACATAATCAGATATCGATGCCACTGTCCCAGACAGGGTCTTACACGCAAGGATCATAACAATGCCAACGTCCAAGACGTGGTCTTACACGTAAAGCTCATATTGATGCCAACGTCCCAGACGTGGTCTTACAGGTAAAGCTCATATCGATGCCAACGTCCCAGACGTGGTCTTACATGATAAAAACAGTACATATATCTATGTCGTGACTTAGCCAATCCTATCTATTCCTAGGTTCGTACGAGGCTTCTCGGACTTAGTCACTATATCGAACTTATCTCAGAATTCATATGCATAACCTCTCATAAGCATTCACTATCATCATTAGTCATATGAACAATTACAATTGCATACATATACGTTTATTTGCATAGTGACTTACCTCAGATTCGATATATCGGAATGAAAACGGCTACTCGTTCACTTTCGCTTTCCCGCAATCTAAATCTGTTTTCCTCGGTTCTTGATGTAAACATATTCAGAATTAACCCTTTTATTCACTAATTCATTCAATTCAATCCATACACATATATTTAGGGCTATTTACAAATTAACCCTCACATATGCACAGTTTATCAATTTAATCCATTTTTCTCAAAACATCAAATTCACAAAATCTACCCATGCTCATGCTTAGCCGAATGCATATACATATCATACAAGCCCATATTTTCCATCAAATTAGCAATTTAGTCCTTCAATTTGCTATTTTCTCAATTTAGCCCTATTTAACCAATTTCATCAAAACTTCAAGACCAAAACATGTTCATCTAGCTCAAATCTTTCATTTAACACCATAAAACATCACAAAACTCAACATATCATCAATGGCATAACTCAAAAACATCATCAATTCACAAAATTGAAACATGGGCTTGATAGTAAAAGAAGCAACGATTGTAAAAACGTAGAAATTATCGAAAATCGAAACCAAATCTTACCTTTATTTTTGGCTTCTAAGTGCCGAATGCCTTAGCCAAAGTTTCTTTCTTTTTCTTTAATGTTCTTCGGTGGTGAATGGATGAATGAATATCCACTACCACTTTTGTTTCTTTTATTATAACACATTTAATATAAAATATAAAATATAAAAACATGTATATTTAGCATAACATATAAATAAACATATTCAAACATAATGTATATGCATGTTGCCGTCCACTATCTATGATTTTGGCCAAATTGCCACATAAGCCCTCATACTTAGTAAGACATAACAATTAGGCATCCCTTCATAAAAGCATGTGAATTTCACATTTAATGCAATTCAATCCTTTTTATTAAATTAAACACACAAACAGACAAATTAGTTCACAAAAATTTATCACATACTTAGTCACATATCAACGGCACAAAAAAATAATATTAAAATATTATTCAAACTCGGATTCGTGGTCCCAAAACCATTGTTCCGACTAGAAACCGGACTGTTACAATATCAAGCCAAATTATCAAAGTGGCCCAAATTGTAAAATATTTAAACTATATGTTTAATTTTACTTTAATAGGTGGATCATCATGGAAGAATTCAGCCCAAGGAGCCCATTTAATTCATTTGGCTACATTCCCTTTAAAAGTCCACACTTAGAATTATTTTTTTTTATTTGATGCGTTGTCATGTTAGTTATTCCATTAGGGTTAGGAAAACTTATTTTGGGGGACTATAACTACCATAGACATTCACCCTTATACACACACAATTGATTTATGTTTTTTTTTTGAGTTAATAATAATTCTCTTTGAGTTTTTCTTGAAGAATTGCTCTTGAGTTTCTTTTAGAAGTTGTTTTAACAATCTTTCAGGTTGTGGGAATCATCTTCAAGCTTTTTCTTGCCAAGATCTCTTTCTTGGAGTGGGAATTAGAGCCACTGAAAGGAGTTATGCATTCTTAATGTTTCCAAGGATTCTTAAGATGTCATATTCTATTTTCTATCCTTAATTTATCGTTTCTTGCTTATTTAAGTTAGTTCTTACTATTTTGGCTTGCTGATTTTATTGATTTTAGTTCTAGGTTAAAGTTGCTTCAAGAAAGACTTTCTCCTATATTATTCCATCAAGAAACACATCAAAAAATAGGAGTTAATATTTTCTTGTTGTTTCAAACATTCCTGCACAAAACAGTTTGCTTTTGTCTTTAAAATCACTTCTAACAAATCTGTTTGTGTTTTGTTTTTTCATATCTGGTTGGGGCATTTTCTTGAGGTCCAAGGACGGTTTCTTTCCATCCAAGAAACCCTAATTCATTCTCTTTTGGACTATTTACCCGTCGGTTCATGTTTCTTTTGCTTTAATTTCGTTTGACTTTCTTTTGTAACAACTAATCTATTTTCGTTGTTTCGCGTTTCAGTTTACATTCGTCTATAGATCTAGGATAAATCTGCGAGGAAAACTTTACAATCCACTTCCGCATTAATCTATCTCATTCTTCATCAATGATACATGCCCAGTGTGTCGCGACACATGACTAAATGTGGAGAGCAAGCACTGGGAAGGCTAAAATCATCCATACAATCGATATATTCCGACATTGGGGCTTCTAATTAACCTTGTTAGGGGTTCTAAACGACTCTATAAATAGGAAGGCTATTCATAAGCTAGAAGAGGCCGATTAGGAGCCATAGTAGTAGATTAAGGTTTTTATTACGTTGTTATTTCAATTCCAAAAATTCTTTGTTCTTTTCGACTAGGTCTGATTTGAACCTAAGTCTTTTCTATTGAAATATTTAGTTTTATTTCATTATTCTTATTCAAACATCAAAGATTAGTTAACGATTACGAGTTTAGGCAACTTCAAGCACATCTGATTACATTGATTGAGCAATTCTTACCCTTCTCTTATTTAATTTATTCTTTTCTTTTGCATGTTTAAATTAAACCTAATAGTTATGGCATCTAGCTCAATGAGAGAGTAAATCTTTAGGAAGATTAACGAGTGAATGTGGGAGTAGTTAACAGATGGATTATGTTTCCCTAGAGGAATTAACCTGTAATAAATTATGTGAGCTTATACCTTAGAAGTGACGACTTTAGGAAGTAATCTAGGATAAATGAGGTTGAGAAATAAGTTTATCAAGTAAATCATAGTTTATCTCGGTAGGGAAAGTGAGTTCGAGACATAAGTGAGTTCCTTTCGATTAATTAATTAATAGAGGCTGAGAGGTAATAGTAGTTAGTCAGTAGTTAATTCCATCTTAAACCTAATTCTGAAGTTAATTACGACCACTGAAATGAGTTAATCTTCTGCTTGTTATTCTGATTTCATTGTTTAATTATTTTATGTTTATTTAGTTCAGTTATTTTAGTTGCCACTGGTTCTCTTTTTAATTATTCATTGTAATATACATTTTAATTACTACTATTTATACTTATTATTGTAGAAATATATTTTTGGTTTAATTCATCCTCCCTTGGGTACGATCCTCAAACTATGTAATAGTCACAAACATTACTCATACTGATAACTATGTATATGATCCTTAAACTTGAGATCATCATTGTCCCAACATCGTGAGTTGTATATTTTGATATAATCAAATGTATACCGTAACAAGTTTAATGATAAAGACTGATGTTGGATATACCATAAACCATGTAGTGGGATTGATGAAGATAGGATTTATCCCGCCTACATAATGGGAGTAATATCTTAGGCTACTTGGTGAAGTAAGACAAAAATTGCATGGCCATGCTCAAATAAGTTGATATGAGATATCACACCGATTTGTTTAATGTTGTCTACTCAGAATATCATGAAAGATGATATTAAAATTTATAAGTGTGATTATAACATGAGTTGTGTCCAATCTAGATATAATGGATAATAGGATAAGATACATGAAAATTTTATCACATAAAGGTTATGTCAAATCATGACTTCTTGTAACATGGGTAGCAATGATGCATTGCTAGATGCCTTTCATTGCTTGTAACACTAGAAATGTTCTAGTATTACTACCAATGTTACAAAAACCTATAATGTCACACCCTATGGTTAAAATGAATAGACTTTACGCCAAAAGAATAGGCGTATACCCTTCTACATACAACTATGGAAGTTTCTTATCATCGGGGGATAAGTATCACCTGGCAGATAGTTTCGCCTGGCGAACAACATCCTCCAGTTGATAGCATCGTCTAGAGAACAATTTCGCTTGGTGGACAGTATCGCCTAGCGTACAGCATTGCTTGGAGAACAGTATCGCCTAACAGCCAGAATTACTTGGTGGATATGATTCACAACTTCTTTCTAGAGTTAATATTTATGGAAGATAGTATTCTTTTTAAAAGAGTATAATTTCAATATCTTCCATGATTTTCTCTAAAAAGTAAAAGGGGAATTATTTCATTTTTAGTATACATGATATTAATAAAAGGAGTATAATCTTGTATTATAAAAGAGGGTTGAAAAAAAAACTAGGTCAAGCAGCCAAAATTTTTTTGAGTCTCTCTGAAATGTTTAAAGAGTTCTGTTGTTCATGTTTTGATTGGTTAGAGTGTAGAGAGGCTGAGACACTTTGTTGTGGCTTGGAATGACATCACGCAAAGGGATCAAACCAACAACATTATTTGCAAGTTTTTAGATTGTAATATCTTCAACCCTATTTCAACTCGACTCGTTCCTCGTACATGGATCCAAGCTTGACGATCACTAGAATAATTTTTCCGCTGTGCAACGGGGCATACTGGTAATCCAACACATATATCAACTGACGAAGCTGACGGATGAATCTGACAACAATACCTAATATCTTTTAAACTGAGTTAAATTTTTGTATATTATTGTATTTCAAAAGACATATGAGTGGCTTAGGAACTAATTTTATTTCAAATGTTTAAAGATATGTTATTCCAAACACTTTGAAATCCAAGAGGAAAGGCCAAAACAGAGTCAGTGTCGCAACACGGAACCTCCGTGTCATAACCCCTATAATAGGTTCGAGGAATCGAGAAACTTAGTGCGATGTCACGACATGGCACATCTATGTCACGAAAAAGTAGTCAGTACCCCAAAAATCTTAGGATTTCAAAGCGTGTCGCACCATCGAACCCTGATGTCGTGACATCAGTAGTTTGCCAGGGGTGTCGCAACATGGAACCCCTATGTCCTGACATCGCGAAAATTTTTGGCAGGGTCAACCCGACTCGACTCGCCACACAACCCATCAATTTTAACTCTTATTTCACTCGATTTTTAACCTAAAACACCCATATTTTTAACACCAAAACACTTTTAAACTAATCCTAAACACTTTCTAACTTTAAAACCTCCCAAACCCTTCAACTCTAAAACCCCCTTTTCTTTTTCTTTCTCTTTTGTTGCAATTTTTTCTTCTTTTTTCTTGTATCTTACTTTGTGTAGGGACAAAAGCACTGCATCAATGAGGAACTTGCAATGAATCGTCACAAGGAATCAATAGTTCTCAAGTGAGGTTAAGGATTGCAATTAGATTTTTTACTATTCCATTGTATTGTTTCTTGTTTTCTTGGAAATATATTGATTGATTGTGGTTAGTTTTTCTAGATGTTGAAAATGCCTCCTAGAAAATCTAGAAAAACTAATGAACAAGAGACACCAGTGGTTGTAAACCCCTCAAATTTTCCAAACCAGAATGTTGAATTTTTTTCTTAGAACTTCAAGGAAAGATGTTTGTACAAGATAGGGGCTTTGAATCATCGATGCTCTTGTGCAAGGAAATTTGGTCATTCATCCATTACCATAGGCGAAAATGTTTTTGTGTAACCCTTAAAGACCCCGCTATAGTCCCGATAGTACATGATTTTTGTGCATTTTTGAGGATCTATCGGAAAAAGTGCCTGTACGGGGGCATAAATGTACTCATCACCCCTAGAGAGATTTGTGAGTTTTATAATGCTTCGTATTATAAATCAGTTTTATTGAAAATAGTGATCTAGAGTATTTTAAAGATTTTAATATGGATAGTATTATAAATTATCTAACAAAAGGTAGGGGTGAATCGAAACATCGTTCACACACTGATATTCCCACTTCTTTTAACCAAGCAATTATGTTTCTTATTGTGAAAATGTGTATGCAATTTTCATGCACTTGAATTGCTCTTACTTTGAACGTTTCTAATGTTAATACTTTTCAAGTGGTTTTGTTATACGCTATTTTGCATAAAAAAAGGTATGCATCAAGACATGGATCTATCATTACATGAAACGGTTCATTAGTGGCCAGAAAGTTGGGGTGCTCTTTCCTTCTTTAGTGACGGCCTTGGGCAAAAAGTTTAGAGTTCCAATTTCAACCACAGAACAATTCATGAAGCCATCCAGAAGTTTCATAGGAGATTCATTATACACACAATATACAAAGCTTTAAAGAAAGCAAATAAGGGATTGGAACAAATGGAGAAAGGGGAAGATGGAAGTCCCACCTTCACTAAAACAAAAAACAAAATCAACGTCTCAGAAAGGGTTAGAAGGAAGCAACAGCTCGGATGCAGAGTGGATGATAAGATGGATGCAGGAGATGGGCGTGGTTTTTCAGGAATTTGTACGACAAAACAATATGAGAATATAAAATTTGCCATTAAATAAATATGGCCCGATGTATACACCCAAGGAGAAAGGAAGTGAGGACGAGGAAGGAAGTGAAGAGGAGGGAGATGAAGAGGAGGAGGAAACTACAGAATGAGACTTTCAAGAGGAGAAGGATGACGACTATGAGGTGACATTCTAGCCTAAAAAATCTACGAAGAGAGGGCCGATCATTCAAGCCCAACTTGACAGACACATTCATCAGGTAGAGGCTCTTCTCGAGGCCATGTATCAAGCCGACGGAAAGATACAATGGAGGGGTGGCCATTGTCCCATTTTGATGATTGACAAACTATTAATATTTTGGGATTGTAAAAAAAATTAAATAAGATGATTTTTATTTCATTGTTATAGGAGTAGGAGTAACAATAGTTGTATATATATTTTTTGTTTCTGTTTTTGAATTATTTATGCAAGAACGTCACATGAAGGAAACATTGCATTTACGAGCTTCAAACGAAAAATGAAGTACCCACTATAAGACTACGACAATGTCATGATCAATCGGGTAACTTTGTTCCTTAACTATTTAAGGGTTGCACATTAGGGACAATGTTATATCTAAAGTGTAGGGGGTAACATAGGAAATTGCATTTTTTTATACTTATTTGTTTATTTTTCTTGTCAAAAGTGTGCTTGAGCTTGTAGAAATACAAGTGATTGGCTAGGAGCATGTATATAAGTTGATTGTATTTACGATAAAATTTGGCATGATAGTGAATGATTTTAAGTTTTTAGTTATTAGACTATTAAGTTCTATATATTACACTTCAAATAGGCATTAAGCGATTGAATATACCAAATGACAGAGAGAATATAGGGAAACGAGCATGCTAATATGTATGATAAATGGTTAAAATTGTTATTGTTTGATTGATTAAATTTGTGCATATTGAGATAACTAGGGATAACCTAAGACATTGTTTGGTATAACCTAAAGCCAAAAAGCCAACCTTATTCATTGATCCTTAGTACCTATATTTGAGCAAAAATCTTTTTGATGAACCTTCATACAAAACCTGAGCCAAAATGTGAACTTGTACTTATCCTTTTTTTTTCTTTTGTCCTTGCAATGCACGAATTTAGACGTCTGACCATGAGTATTGAGGGATAGGTAGATACATTATGGTGGTTTTGTAAAAATTAGAGTGGAATAGGAAGGAGCACTGTGATACAGTGATTATGGGTCTATCTAAGATATGCAAAATAAAAGAAAATTATAGAAAAAGTCATTACGAGTAGAAAAAGTACTTGAACAATGAAAAGTAAAAGCACTGTGAGTGAGATTCATTGAAAAAGTCAAAAGTGACTCAAAAATAAGGGTCACAAAATTAGAAACCTCAATCATTAGTGCACAAAAACTCGTAAGCTGACTGTAGTTACTTTATCATGTTGTGACTTCCTACATGGAGAAATAAGGTAGGTGAGAGAAGAAGAAATAAGGCGGTGAGCGAGAAGGGTTATTAGGGAAATAATAGGGAACAATACGATGTGCCAAACTACTTTTCTGATTGAAACTGTTTTGATGCTCCTTGTTCTTGAATTCCGTATCATTCTTAAGCCTCAGAATGTTACAAGCTGAAAAGTCCTATGTGACCTAGTTAAATCTATTCTTGGATGGATATTATATCGAGTAATTGCAATAATAAATGTTTGTATTCTACTACGATAATCAAATTACTTGTATGACTTCTCGATGGATTAATATATTTGAGGACCTTATTGTTCATATACTTTGTAATATACTGAACTTAGATGTTTGAAATTGAGAATGGTAAGTTATTTATATATCATGCCAAAATTACATGTATGTATGATTCTGCCTAGTTATATGCTCCAAAGCTTGTATTTGTATTATACTTGTTCAAGAGTCGTCTTTTCTTTTGTGTCTTTTTTTATATTTTCTTGCTTTAGGACAAGCAATGACTTAAGTGTGGGGGAGCTTGAACAGTCACAATTTGTTGTAGCAGATTAAATCATTTTTCGTACTTAAGGAGCTTGTATAAAAGCAATTTCATTATGTTTTACTTAGTTTTTCACTTTTATTTATCGACTAATAAAAAGTGTAATTTAAGCTATTTACATGACCGTAGGGGACAAAGTAGGTATAAAGGAAGGCTAACATATTTGATGAGTATGTAGGACATCATTCAGAGGCATGAGAACAAGAAACTGGTCTCCATGTTGCAATACGGAGGGTTGACTTTGCAAAATAGTGAGCAGGATACCCAAAAAAGAAAAACTGCCTTCAGTGTCGCAACATAGCAAGAGGGTGTCACGGCATAGCCTTGAATCCAAACCTGAGCGTACAAACTGCCACTAGTGTCATGATCTTCGTCGCGCCACCGGCCTGATGTGAAGAAGTAATAAGCTAAGGGAGTTTTGGTCTACACAATAAACTTTAATGAGGAAACATCAACCGATTTAGGTCAATAGACGATAACCAACCCTAATTCTGTAAATAGACTTCACTGAACACTTTATAAATAGTTTTGGAATATCGTTAATCTTTTATTCTAGTTTAGGTTGCAACTTTTATTAGGTTTTCAGTTTTTAGCTTCTTTTGTACTTAGGATTTCCATTTGTAATTCAATTCTATTTTCATTCTTGTTCGTCGGAGAATCTAATTTGTGGATTTTTCAAACTCTTATGGATATTTGCGCTTTCAAATCATCAATACAATTTAGGATTTCTCTTGAACTCTTATTCTTGATTTACTTTTCATGTTTACCTTTTTAATCAAGTTTATGTTGTTTGTGAGATCCATGAGGAACTAATCCCCTTATGGGAGATTACCCAGTGGATGTGGGAGCAATTAATTTCTATGTAGGGTTTCTTAGCGGATCAGCTGGATGGAATAGGAAGAACTTAAACCCTAGGCCTGACAACCCTAAAAAGTCATATAGATGGGAATGAACCCAAAATTGGTATTGCTTATCCATGAACCCCTTATCCTAATCCAGTTTGGACTGTGAGGCTAAAAAATAAGTAGTTCTTGTCGACTCGTTAGTTTAGTTGATGATCAAGAGATCCTGCTAGGTTAGCGACTAGTTGATTGAATAGATCCCAAAATAGGAATTCGTTACGACCACCAAAGCGAATTAATCTTCCATGCTTAGAATTTATTGAGTCAACAAATTAGTTTGCCATATTTGTTTTTAGGCAATTTATTTATCTTTCTTATAAAATAATTTTTCTATAGTTTATATTTTATCGTAATATAATTTAATTAAAATAATAATTTGATCTATTAATGTAACAGTTATTACTAATTAGGTATTCACCTCCCTTGGGTATGATCCTTAGAGTACTTTCACACTTCGTTCTATAAACTATTTTACAACATGGCCTGTATAATTGTAGAAACTGCCTAACTCTTATATTTGGTTGTAGGAATTACACTTTAGACATTAGTACATCTAAAGGCGGTCATATATGCTTCCAATTGAGAAAGCCTTATGTGATAAGTTCAAATAGGGTCTTAAAAAAAATTCATGCCCTAGTGGCAACAACAGAATGCGAGAGTTTGGCAGCTATGATGGCTAAAGCTCATAATATGGAGATGATAGTTCAAGAGAAGAGTAGAACTTTTAACAGAGAAAGATTGAAGCGTGGATTTACTAGTCCACCACCCTTATCTAATTTCAAAAGGATGAAAGATTGAAGTTTCTTGGCATCAAAGAGGGATTATAGCCTATGAGTTTTAGGCGAGATGGAGGTGGTCGACAAGCTACCTTGGTGGCAAGTATGGCAGATCTAGAGTAATGAGGAGTTCTGATTGTGAACATTGTAGAAGAAATCATAGGGGATAATGCTGGAGGAATACTGGAGCCTGTTTTGGATGTGGGTTTATGGACCATTAGCTTAGATATTGTCCCTCCAAGGTTGAGGTAAGATCAAAACTATCTATGCGTAGGCCCCAAAATTTTTAGCAAGAAGTAAGATCTAGTGCGGCGGCAAAGCCAAGGTCAGTTGAAGGGCCTCTGAGAAAGAGTTTCACCAAGCCTAGCTTTTGAGTATCCACCAAAGCATATGTGATGAACGCTAAGGAGGATGTTAATTTTCCAGAAGTTATAACGGGTAAATTTTCTTTTCTTGGAAACAATATTCATGCATTAATAGATCCGGGGTCAACCTATTCGTACATTTGCACAAAATCATAGAAGATTTGAATCTTGAAGTTGATTATTCTAAGATAAATCTATTAGTAACCAACCCTCTCGGTCAAAGTACAATGGTTGATAAAGTAATTAAGAACTGTTCATTGATGTATGGTGAGCGCACATTTTTGGTGAATTAGTTTTTGTTAAGGTTTCACGAGTTTAATTCTATTCTCGGGTTAGATTGTTGACCAGACATAACGTTGTAGTTGATTTTCGTGCTAAAGGTATACGTTTGATAACTGCAAAAGGTAAAGAAGTGATGATGTCAGCATATAGATCAGTTTGGTGGGTAGAATAATTTCTGCAATATTCGTTTGAAAGTTGTTGATTAAGGGTACAAATGCTTATTTGGTGTACATTATTGATTCTTCTAAATCAAGAAATAATATCAACCAAGTTCCAATTATGAAAGAGTTTCCTGATCTGTTTCCAGGGGAACTTCCAAGTATGCCACCAAATAGAGAAATGGAATTTTAAAACCTAGTATTGCGCCCATTTCCTGTGCTCATTATATGATGGAGCTATTTAAAACTAAAAGATATAAAGGCACAACTACAGGATTTGTTGGATAAGAGGTTTATTTGACCAAGTGTTTAGCCTTGGGGAGCATCAATTTTGTTTGTGAAGAAGAAAGATGGGACACTCTGCCTATGCATTGATTACCACCAACTGAATAAAGTAATTGTAAATAATAAGTAGCTATTGCCTCAAATTGAATATTTTTTTGATCAGTTAAGAGGAGTTGCAATCTATTCCAAAATTGATCTATGTTTGGTCTACTATAAGGAGAAGATAAGAGGCGATGATTTTTCGAAAACCTCATTTCGTTCATGGTATGGACATTATGAGTTTTTGGTGATGCCCTTTGGCTTAACGAATGCGCTAGCAGTATCTATGGATTTGATGAATAAAGTGTTTTAGCCTTACGTAGATCAGTTTGTTATGGTCTTCATTGATGATATTTTAATCTACTCAAGAAGTGAGGCTGATCATGAAGAACACTTAAGAATTGTGTTAAGAACATTGCGTAAGAACAAGTTGTATGCCAAGTTCAACAAGTGTGAATTTTGGCTAAGAGAAGTCCATTTTCTTGGTCATGTTATTTTTGTTGAAGGTATTAAAGTAGATCCTGACAAAGTCAAAGCCGTGCTTGGTTGGAATCCGCCAAAGAACGTTACTGAGGTATGCAACTTCTTGGGTTTGGCAAGTTACTACAGAAGGTTTGTAAAAAGGTTTGCTATGTTGGCAACACCTTTGACACGTTTTTTAAGGAAGAAATAGAAGTTTGAATGGTTAGATACGTGTCAGAAAAGTTTTGATAAGTTGAAAATTATTCTAACAGAAGCTCCAACCTTAGCCCAACTAGAATCTGATGTGAAGTATAAAATATTCACAAATGCATCCTTGAATGAGCTTGGATGTGTGCCTATGAAAAGAGGCAAGGTTGTGGTGTATGCATTTTGTCCCGTGTGAATATGATATGCGAATTGTGCAAGTATACACGTCGGTTCAAGTAATAAAATGATGAGTGAATATCGTTCCCATGAGGATCGGATTGAGGCACAAAATTGGTCAAGTTATTTTAATAGAATGCAATTAATATTATGGTAAATCTATGGTAAGTATGCAGTGATAATTCAAATGAATGATGATGTATGCGATAGATGAAACTGATGAATAATTGGAAATGCTATAGCAAAAGTGAGAGCAGAAATGTAATGGTAATAATGAGAGAGTTTATCCGAATAGAATGTAAACAAAGAAATAAACAACTAAACATGTTGTGGTAAAGTTACTATGATCATTTGCCTAGTCCACACTTCGACAGCACAACGTCCTGTGATGGCTAAGAAGGACTGCCTTTGACTTCCTTCCCTTTGCACAGTCAAACCCTTATTCACGCCTAAGGATCTCTCCCACTTTTTTTTGCTACCATTGGTGATGTAACACCCCTTACCCGTATCTGACGCCGGGATAGGGTACGAGGCATTACCAGACTTATTCACAAGCAAACATTCAAAATCGAGACAGGAATTTCCATTCAAATTTAAATCTTTTCAAAAACATTCATATTGTCCCTAAAACAAGCCTACGAGGCCCAAAACATGCATCGGAGGTGGTCCGGGACTAAACCGAGAATTTAGGAAACTTTTGGGAAAACTTAAAAAAATTTTCATGAAAAAGGGGTCACACACCCGTGTGAGTTCAGGACGCGCCTGTGTGACCCTAAGGCATGCCCGTGTTTCAGGTCATATTCAAATTAGGGAGCTTTCTGTTTATGACGTCATCATCAAATTGAGGTCACACGGTCAAGTCACACGCCCGTGTGCTTAGGCTGTGTGATCGATTAATTTTTTTAGAATTTTTCATAAAATAGGTGCAGGCTTCACACGACCAGGGCACATGCCCGTGCTCGAGGCCGTGCCGTCCATACGACTGAGACACATGCCCGTGTCTCTACCTGTGTGCTCATTACTGAGCATTTTGTTTTGCAACAATTAAGGTGCAGGGGACACACGACCGAAACACATGCCCATGGAGAAGACCGTATGTCGCACACGGCCTAGACACACGCCCGTGTGTCTACCCGTATGGACAAATATAAGGTTATTTACCAACCCTTTTTGCCACCCTTCCATGCACCCACCTACACAACAAAACATAGCACCAATCCAAGCACATACTTTCAACCCAATCAGCCATACACAAGGCATTCACATATCATTTACATGCTATCATTTATCACATACAATCACATACTTAGAATCTCAAACCATGCAATTTCCCACATTCATGAAAACATCATCATATGTTTATATATTTAACCAATATTAGCCAATATCAAATGGGCATTTACAAAATGAATTATCAATTATTGAAGCCAACACATATGGCCAAATCAATTATGACACATAACAAAAAGACCAAGTCCCTATACATGCCATAACTCAAAATATTATAATCATAAGTACCCAAAATGATAATTTGATAGTGAGAATGGATCTCCGACAGTCTCCGATCCCCGAGCTAGCTTGGTGACACTATAAGACAAAGGAAAAGAAAAGAGAGTAAGCTTTAAAGCTTAGTAAGTTCCTATGTAAATAATAAGCATCATAAACACACATTTATCATGCAACTAACATGAAATGAATTAACATAGATGTCATTAAAAATCTCATAGTCCAACTTGGCATAGATATTATTGGAAACATTAATATCATATCTTGCACAATCATAACCTTACCGAGAGATTCTTCATACATCGAGCTCATTAGGCATAAGCTCTACGTACATACCTGTACCAATTGGCAACACACCATGGTCTTTCGCAACATTAACCTTTCCATTACGCGTCCTGTTGAACCACTTGGAATACTAAATGATAGTCGGGGAATCTCACACACATAGTACCATACCAATGCCATATCCTAGATATGGTCTTACATGGGATCTCATATCGAAGCCAATAGCCCAGCTATGGTCTTACACGAAATCTCATATTGATGTCATATCCCAGATATGGTCTTACACGAAATCTTAAATAACCCTAATGTCATGACATTTGTATCCTACCTATTCCTAAGGTTCAACTGGGATTTCTCGTTTGTCGAACTTTGTCGATTTTATTCAAGAGTGAATCACAATTCACATAATAATAAAGAAATTAAAGCATAAATAATAATGCAATATTTACATACGAACTTACCTCGGTACAAAAATAGTAGGAAGGGACCTAATCGTCAAATACTTTGTTTTTCCCCAATATAGGTCTGAACCTCGTTTCTCTTGATAATCAAGCTTGAAAGATGAAAAAACCCTAGCTATGGTGCTCTCCCAAGTTTCGGCCAAGGTTTAAGAAAGATGAGCAAATTTTGGCTTTAATTTCCCTTTTTATTCTTTTATTTACCAAATGACCAAAATGCCCTTCACTTAAAACTTTGAAATTTTATCTCACCATGTCCATTTTATCCACTTATTTAACAAATGGTCTAATTACCAACTAAGGACCTTCAATTTAAAATTTCATAGAAATTAGACACCTCTAGCAAACTTTTGCACTTTTTACAATTTAGTCCTTTTTACTAAATTAAGTGCCCAAACGTCAAAATTTTTGAACGAAATTTTCGCGAAATCATTTCGTAAAACTATAGACCATAAAAATGTAATAAAAATAAATTTTTCTATGTTGGATCCGTGGTCCCGAAACCATTGTTTCGACTAGCCCCAAAATCGGGTTGTTACATGTGAGATCCCCTTTATCGGCTTTTATAGATAGATTAGGCTAGCGTCGGCTAACAGCTTGTGATTATCTTCTCCTCTTTTAAGGGGATTTATTTGGTAAAAGTTTGAATTTGAACGGTGACTGTTGCGCGAAAAATGTTGACTTGGTTTTCTCGGCATTGCCACGGCATCTATGTTGGCAAACTGTCTGTACTTTTTGACAAAACTTCACTCCTTTATTTCCTCATTCCAAAACTTGTTCCTGCCATACCAACACACAATAAACTCCACCATAAGTGATTAAATGCACCTACTTCCAACACAGTCCAAGTCCTAATGCACTATAAAAAATGCTAACTAAAATGTCCTAAAATGCAACAAAATGTAATTAAGTACAATCAATTAGCTAGGTCTAAAGGCATGAAATATGACTCTTTTCAAGAGTTATCACACCCCAAACTTGAGTTATTGCTTGTCCTCAAGCAAAATACACCGAATGCATGAACGCACCCATTTTGCCTTGGTAAAAAAACTTCTTATACTGCCTAGCTATTCGAAAAAAAATTTATACCTCCGTGCTCAGCAATATTCCCTTTTCCTAAAACTGATCCAAATGTCAAAGATTTGTTTAGCAAAGGCAGTGCAAAAATTTCTCCTTAAAAACAAAATTTCCTAAGTACCCATGCATTCTTTCTTTCGTCCTGTAGCAAATATCTTTTTATTCACTTAGTTCATTCGTTACCTGAACAGAAGTCACTTGCTTTAAGACAATATCAAAATATATTTACTCACATTTTCAAATATTTATTCTCATTTTTTCCTTTCTTTTTTTAATGGAAACCATATTAGGGGATTTAGTAATGCCACACAAATGTTTTTGACTTGATAATCACGATGGAGCATACACCGAATTGTTGAGTGTGACACCTCTAGCCCGTATCAATCATCGAAACAGGGTTACGGAGCATTACCAAATAAACAGAACAGCAAACCAAACAATTCATACCTCAATGCAATACTTATTCTAATTTCATTCAAATAAATTCATAATGTCCCTTAATCGAGCCTTCGAGACCCTAAAAATACTATAGAAATAGTCCGAGACTAAATTGGAAACATTTGGAAAATTTAGGAAAAAGTTGAAAATTTTAAACCATAAGGGTCATACTGCCGAGACAGACACCCATGTCTCAGGCCGTGTGGACATTCAAAATAAGGACACATGACCGTGTCCCAGCCCGTGTCTGTACCCGTGTTACTCACTGACTTGGGTCACATGGCCAAGCCACACGCCTGTGTGCCAGGCCATGTAACTGCTTGGCTTGCATGCCTTTAACCTACAGGGGACACACGGCCGTGTCGCATGGCCATGTGTCACACACGGCTGGGACACACGCACGTGTTTCAGGCTGTGTGGACCCAAAATGAACTTTAGAAAACAATTTTACCATTTCAAGTTTGCTTGGACATTAAGAAACTCAAATACCAACCAAAATACCAATTCAAAATGACATTAATCGAGCTAAAAACACATCAAAACCAACCTAATAAGTGCCTAAACCAATTTACCCTAATTGGTACCACAAGTATATATAATTATACATCAAAATAAACATCAATTCAATTCATCAATTCATTCAAGCAATACCTAACCAAAATACATCTCAAATGTACCACAATCACAACATTTTCTTAATATATACCATTCATACTAGCATAAAAAATATACCTTATTCTCATTTATCATAATAGTTGGCCATTTGCACAAAAGATCATACTTAATACATACATATCCCAAAACACTACTATTAACAACACAAAAGCCTATTACATGCCATATAAAATGAACCAAGCATTCCAAAAACTACCGAATTAAGCTGGATAGTGTGACTTGAACGTTGATTTGATCGTCCAACTTTCTGAGTATCTACAATGACATTAAACAATACAAGTAAACTTAATAAAGCTTAGTAAGTTCGACACATTAAATGACTAATCTTATCGAAGTAAATACAATATTTCAAACAATAATAATTAACCAAGAGAATTCCCTGTCATCACAGTTTCAACTGATGAATTCATCTATGTTCAGATCAACATAATTAAAAAACAAATCTTTCAGAATTCACTAAACATATTGCCTTACTGAGATTTTCCATTCGAAGAACGACTTTTGGATAAGAGTACATCGTCAAATCAACCGAACACACCAGACAGAAGCTCATAAGAGCTGATCCCACCGAATTGCCAACAGAAGCTCATAAGAGCTAAACAGAAGCTCATAATAGCCGATCCACCTGAATCACGCCAAACAAAAAGTATAACGTTAGAGTTCGCAACAAATGATGAACTTCGTTTAACTTGGGTAATATATCAATATCTCCCTCTAATACCATCTCCACTCCAAACCCCGTACCACACCAAAACACGAATGTACTCTGTCCTGCGTTCAGTTCAAACCGAACATCAAATTCAATATTATAACTCAGATAATGATTTATTTCCAATAATGGAACATATATATTATATCATGTAATACCAATCACTTATGTATATAAATATTAATTTTTAACTGAACGAACTTACCTGGACTGAATTGTAGTAGTTGCAAAAGTTCAGGGACTATTCCGCTATTTTTCTTTTTCCACGAGTATCTACTGGAACTTGATCTAAAATATAGAATTCCTCAATTATCAGCTTAAATTTCACGTTGCAATTAATTTTATAATTTACACCCTTTTATTTTTTAAATTTACACAATTATCCCAAACTTTTACAATTCTTGCAATTTAGTCCCTTAACTTGAAATTCATCAAATTAACCATTTTTCTCAAATCAATATTTTATCCAAATATACTAGGCCCTTAAACATCCCCCAATTAACCTTAAATTTACTATCAAACCCTAAAATTTTGATATTTTCACAATTTAATCCTAAAATCAAAATATAACAAAAATCATTTTACAAATTCACCAAATAACATAATCAAAGCTCCAAATACATGGTATTCATCAAAAAAATTCAATATTCATCAATGGAAACTTTCAAAATTTTTAACAGAATAAAAAAACAAAGGTACGGGCTAGCTGGATCTAGTTGCAACTATCTCAAAAACATAAAAATGACAATAAACGGATAAGAGAATCACTCACATGCAAGGAGATTAGTTTGGTCGATCTTCCTAGCTTAGAAAACCATAGACATTCGGTTAACAGGAAGAAAAAATGAAGAAGAACACTAATTAATTCTATTTGTTTTATTTTAATTTTAGCTTAATTACAATTTTGCCATTAAAATCACATTAATTTATCATTTTAATTCCTTTTGCTGTCCAACACTATCCATTAGGGACTAATTGTTATACTGGTCCCTCCTAATGTAGTAAATAAGCTATTTAATCATTTAATTGCAATAATTACTAACTTTTGCACCTTTTGCAATTTAGTTCTTTTCATTAATTAACTAACCAAACGTTAATATTTCTGAACCAAATTTTGATATGACTCTAATGACTTCATAAATATTCTAAAAATAATATTTACGAGTTGACATGACGAAAATTTTTGGTCCCGAACCACTATTCCGTCACCACTGAAAATTGGGCTGTTACATTGAATACCTCATCATGTCACAGTTTAAACCAAAAGTCACTCATGAAGCTAAGGGCTTTAACTAAAAAGATGGATGGAGCATACAACTACATCCTTAGCTACTCAATCCTTTACTATAGCGGAATGCCCCCAAAATTATATCACACACTCTTACTTAGACCCTCCTTTCTAATCAACAGCACGATGGGGCAAACAAAGTGATGGTGACCTACTTAGCAACTCTAAGCTTTGGAGTGCATACTTATTTAAGCAAAATGTCGTAGCAGTTTAACTAATTTTTGGTTTCAAAACTCCCTAAAGGCATTAAAAGATACTTACTATATTTCAAAAAACCAAAAAACATAGTATAGGACATCCCATTTTTAGAAATTAATTTCCAAACAACTTAGCCTAAGCTAACTTCACCCAATCCATTATTACTTGTTCTAGGTATATCAAGAAAAAATTTAAGCTCATCATCGAACATCACAAAGAAGAACCATACTTCTTATAGACAAAGCAGTATTTTAATAGTTATTATGTCATGGCAAAATATCCTATATACCAAAATGAACATACTAAATACAAAATGCAACCTAGATGCACAATACACCCCCAAACCTAAGGGATGCATTGTCCTTAATGCATATAAAATCATGAACAATATATACCAAGTATGAACGTGCATACAAACGATAAAAAAAAAATTATGCAATGCATGAGAGAAAAAACCAAAACACAAACTTAACCTTCTTGGACTGGAACGTTGGCACTTCATTTAATTCTTGTTGTGACTTGCGAGCATTTACTTTGTATCGCATCTTCCTTTTCCGTAAGCAAGTCTCATTATAAAGATTTCAATTCATTTCACCCATAGTCAACTTTAGAAAAATGACTTAGATGCATGAGACTCCATTCAAACACACTAGAGAGCACATAAGTGGTAATCCTCCAAAGCACACCATAGAGCACATAAGTACTAATCCTCCAAAACATTAGAGAGCACCGAAATGCTAAGACCAAAGGCAACAAAGAGTGCACATAACTGCAAGGCCTGAAGGAAACAAAACTCCAAATCACAACAAAAATCCATATTAGAATAGAATTCCATATCAGAACAAAACTCCATATCACAACTAAAATGCACATCTAAATCCCTCATGGCATGACAATCGTATCCTAACTATTTCACTCAGTTTACTAGGACATATTATAATCATGAATAACTTATATTAATCAAGGCCAATCACAAACTTATCATCTATGCAGAGGCATATTAGAAGTTTCAGAGTTTGAAGATTCATAAGACTTAAAGTATCATATATACAACTCATTGTCCAATTACACATTTCATATAGAGGCACTTTAAGTGTTTTTACATATATGTTCAAATACATATTTTAATTTAGACTTTATAAACATGTCCATTTTTCTATATTATTAACATAAGCCATAAAAACATATTCTTTATTCTTATTACAAATTCATACCAACGAAGGGTCACCATTTCATATAATTATCATCCTATACATAGTCAAACTAGTAAAGGGGTCATTATAACCTCACATATAGTCAAGCCTCTAATTAAGGCCACACCATGTTACCACATATTAAAATCATGTTTATAGCAACATGTCGACCTTATTAACAATATTTTCAAAATTAAAAAATTAATCACATAATTAGATTTGGCGACATATTAGCATATTACCTCATTATCGACACATTTATTGCTTACTCACAAGTTACCGATCACATTTAATAGTCATTCCATGGCAATCAAGTTTTCATCATATTACTAGGAATTATGACACTTTATAATTAAGCTGATTAAGCCATAACTTTCCAAATCACTTATTTCCAGCACTTTAATTCATAGAATTTACACATACATTACAACATAATTTTCATATTTATTCACAAATTTATCAAATTTTTCCTAAACATGTTAGCATAAAATAAGTATGATTATTTAAGGGTACTTACCTCGTGAATGCACATTATCTCAAAATCAAGCTTGTAAGCACATGAATCAGTCTTCAACAAGCTTGAAATTTCCATTTCTTAACATTTCCTCATTTCTTAGACATACAAAAATATTACCAAAAATAGCACAAGAGCTTCCCAAGCATTCTCATAATAACCAAGATCAAATATTAAGTTAAGAGATGTGAAAATCACCATTTCTTACCTTATGAAAGCTTTCTTTGTCTAGCTCCAACTTTCTCTATCTAGTTTCATTTTTCTCTCTCAAGAACCATAAAAACCCTTGCTGAAAATTGGGGTTTTGAAGGTGGATTTAAGCTTGAAGATGAGTTTTTCTAGTTGATTTATGCAATAATATAAAGTTTGGGTGTGGTGTTTATGGTGGGATTTGAAGAAAAAACAAAGAGAAAAAAAGTTGGTGGTTGGCTAAACAAGGTTGAGTGGGAGATTATTACCCCCTTTTCTAAATTGGTCAAAGCCCACTTAAAAATTGTGTGGTTCAAAATTTCATCTCACCAAATTAATCACATCCCATGATCATATTAATCCCAAATATCAATTATCTTACAAAAAAATATTTCCATAATAAAATCTAAGGGAATGACCAAAATACCCTTATGTGACAAAATTATCATTTTACCCTATTTTGCCTCAAGGCACAATTTCTTCATAACAAGTGGCATTTAATCACTCAAACTCCATAATTCATATTTAATAGTTAATAATACTCTTTGGGCGATGATATTTAAACTTTTACCCTTCTTTTGATAAAATTGAGAAATTTATAATTTAGATCTTGTACTTTCAATCTTTCCAATTTAGTCCAAAAAGTGATTTTTATCACACGAATACATATTCCAACTTATTCTTTTTTCAATTAATAAATAATAACTCACATTCATTATTTTGGTCAAATTTTACTTTTCAAAATTTACAATTTGGTCCTTTTTTCCTCATTTCCATCTCCAACATAAATTCTTCTTTCGTAAAAATTCTTTGTCTCATCTAATATCGTCGGAATTTTTCACTTATCTAATCTCAGAACAATGTCAAATGTAATGGGATTTTGGAGTATTACATTGTATGCTATGAAATCTTGTGTTTTAAACTTGTTTTCATATGTCAATTATGTGTGGAATGATTTGGTTACATATTATACATGTTCTGGAGCATATAAGGGACCATTTGCATGACTTGTAGTGTTATTTTTGTGCATTTCTGTATTTATATTTTTAGACACCAAAAATAAGCCTTGAGACCATAAGAACATTTTCTTGCAATTCATGTATTTTTGGGCAGAGGTTTCGAGGCATATTAGACAAATTTCGGGACATGATACCATTGCATCCACACGTTATATCATTAAAGTAGAATTTACATTTGTAACACAAGAAGTCAATAACAAACAAAGCCTTCTCCAAGTTAGTGATGGTGGAATATTTTAATAATTATTTATAGTTATTTTATTTTATTACAATTTTATTAATTTTATGTTTTTATAAATATTTTATGATTTTTTTATAACCACATCTAAAATGAATCTAGACAAAATATATAAAGATTCAAATGAATGGGGATGTACATTTGTCTAGATTCATTATACATATATATTTTTAATTTTTATTTATATTTTAATAATTTTATATTTTTTACCAATTTTTTAAAAATATTTAATAATTTTTAATAATTACTTTTAGAATGAATGTGGATATATAGACCCAGATGCAGTCTGACTGTAATTTTTTTAAAAATAAATTATTATTTTTAATTTTATAAAATTACTTGATGTAACTTTCACATAATATGTCAAGTGTCAACTTCTCGTACCTTCCATTAATCATGGTTAACGATAAAATTAAATAAAAGATGATTATTATTAGCGGAAGAGATCAAATTGTTCTTTTTATTGACTCAAGTTGATGTATTATTTATAAAAATTTAATTGATTTTCTGGTTTTTTTTAAAGTTACCTTTTAAAAATTATATCAAATATTCATAAATTAATAGGCAAGTTGCAATCGTAGTTGGAGAAGGCACTCGCATTGCACGAGATAGAAGAGGCCCACGATCAATTATAATAAGAAAACGAGTTCCAGAGGAAAATGTGCACCGGCCAACTACTGACGAAAATTAATAAGTTATAATTATGTAGACAGTTATCATAGAAAATGATCATTTTAATCAATAAATTGAATTAAACTATTTATATAAGTGCATGAGACTTATAAATCAATATTAACTTAATAACGAATTTAATCATTAATATTAATATTAATTTGTTAATTTAGTCTTTTTTTTTGAGTTAAATACGATTTTCAACCTTTTAAAGGAGTTGAATTTGACATTAATTTTTCAAAAAGAATTAAATCGTTTTTTAATAAAAATGTTGACTAAAATATTAATTTTTTAAACACGGCAACCCTCATATTCATCTAAATGTACTTCATGCCTTCTTTCTTAAAAAAAATTATGAACTTTTTATAAATTTAAATTTCTTTTTAGATTTTAGATTATTTATTGATTTGACATATAAGACGAATAATACCATATTAATATAAGGTATTCGTGATATGCCACAGGCTGACACACAAACATCGGTTAAAAAAATTAATGTTTTAGTTAATATATTCGTTTTAAAAAAACCAATTTGACTTTAAAAAATTTAATGACAAAATTTAATTAAAAAAACCCAAATTAATTAAAAAAATTTAAAACTAAAATTATAATTATACTTAAACTAAATTAATTGAAATTAACTCATCCACGCTTAGTTTACTTGGTTAATATTTGAAATTGAATGCTCAAAATCTCAGATTCTAACATTTTAGCCAAAATCTGGTTAGGTAGAAAATCAATGGAGAATAATAGTTCAATTTAGAATTGGAATAAAGCTTTTCATAAATTAAGAAGGCGAAGAGGTGTTTCTCCAACATACAACTTTACACAAATTAAGAAAGCTTGTCCTAAAATCGCAACATTGGAGAGAGAGGGTGATGTGCCGTCTACTAAGAGCATAAAGACAAGAGATTAATTACTAAGAAAAATGTACTTAATTTAAGGAATTAGTTCATTATTGGGATTTCTCATAATGTCGCCATTCAGTCCACTTACCATACACTTGTCAACACCAAACACAGTCTCTTACACACTGCATGGAGTTGCATGTCGCCATTTTAAACATCTTTACTTATTTAATGTTTTTCATCCTATTAGCTTTACCATTAAAATCCAGTTTTTATTTCTCTCTTTCCTTTCTATATGTATCGTCAAATATCAACATACATGAGTACGAATCTCTCCAACGGCCATGTAAGATGAAGACGAAGGAGCATTCCTTTATCTCTTCTCTATTTATTTGTCTTCTTTACCTTCCTGTCTTGGTCACTGCAGAGTGTAGTTGTGAAAATGAGGTGTTGTCAAAGGATACGGCCGGTAACAAAACCAAGGCTTTGAAATACAAATTTGTGGCAATTTCATCAATCTTGATGGCCGGGGCTGTAGGAGTTTCTCTGCCAATTATGGCCAAGAAAATCCCAACTTTTGGACCCCAAAATAATATTTTCTTTCTGATAAAAGCCTTTGCGGGTGGAGTGATACTTGCCACTGCTTTTGTACACATACTTCCGGATGCATACCAGTCTTTAACTAGCCCTTGCCTTAGTGAAAAGCCTTGGGGGGGTTTCCCTTTCACCGGCTTTTTGGCCATGGTTTCTGCTATACTCACAATGATGATGGATACATTTGCGACAAGTTTCTATAAGAGTTCCCATTTCGACAAAGCTTTGCCGGTAAATGGTGATGAGGAGATGTTAGGGGAGAACGAGGGAAATGTTCATGTTCATACGCATCCCACTCACGGTCATGCTCATGGATCTGCCGAATCATCTCATCATCTTATGACCACCCAACGTATTATTTCACAGGTACCATCCGGTTTCTCTGCCAATTCATTCTAACAAGGTAATTTATGGTTTTCATGATGTAATGTATGCAAATAGAGTGGGAAATAGTGGTGAATGTATGTATGCTGAGCAAATAATATTATTAAAATTGACACGTCTGGTAAAAGATAGAAATGAATGGTAGGTGTTGGAGGTGGGGATTGTAGTTCATTCTGTGATAATTGGAGTGGCATTGGGTGCATCCCAAAATGCAAAGACAATCAAGCCTCTTGTAGCAGCATTGACTTTCCATCAATTCTTTGAAGGCATGGGTCTTGGTGGTTGCATCTCTCAGGTAACTCTCTTCTCAACTCTACTCATTTCTCAATTCGAAGGAAGAAAAGTTGTTGGCTTTTTCATCTTATCAATTGCAACAACAATTAATAGTAGTACTGTAGCACTACTGTTGTACAAAATATAACTCTCTCCATTTACTTTTTATTATCAGCCGTTGGATATCATGATGAAAACCTTTATACAAAACCTACATCTCACAACATTAATGTGGGTTGTGTAATTTTTTTAATGTAAAAATTAGATAAAGTTTTAGTTGAAATGGTAAAATTTTAAAATTAAAATTTTATGATTGTACTTTTATTGATTTAAAAAAAATCTCTAATAATATAATTTAGTTTATAAAATTAATTATTTAATCATTTTTCTTTTAATTGAGTTGGTACCCAATTAACTTTAACATCAACTAAGTCTCGGTTTGGTTGGGCAGTGTAGTACGTTTAGCTTTCTTTTTGTCACACGCTACAGTATCGTTAGAGTATATAATCTCACTCTCACTGTTATTTTACACTAACTGCAGGTAAACGCACCACTCGTCCAAACTCATACTAAGTTAGAAAATTTAAGTATAATATTTATATACTTAAGTAATAATAAATAAGACACAATGACTTTTTTGGTCCTCTAACTTAAAAAAGTCATTTTAACCATCTATTTAATTTTTCGCCTCTTTTAGCTCTTAACTTGCATTTTTTTTTCTCAAATCACCCCATAGTGGATGAAAAATTAATGTTTGTTAACTTTACTGACTTACATGTGGATTACCACGTGGATAACATGTCTGTATTTAATTAAATTTTTAAAATTAAAAACTATTTTCTTATAATTTTAATTTTTTATTTTTTAAAAATAAAATTTTTAATTTTTTTAACTTGTTAAATTATAAAAATTAATTAAATGTTGACGTGTTATCCCGTGTAATCCACATGAATGCCATGTTAGCAAAGTAAAAAAAAAAAAAAAAACCTTTTGAATTCATTTTGAGGTGGTTTGACAAAAATATAGAAATTAAAATATTAAAAAATAAAAATTAAATGTAAGGCTAGAATTCTTTTTTGGTAACATTAAACAACCACATAAATTATTATTCCGATAAATAAATGAAAGAAGTAATTGTTGAACTGGAAAAGATAATTTGCATGTGTGATTAGGGGTGTTCAAACGGTTAAGTGAACTGAACTAGTGTTAATCGAATTAACCAAAATTTTTAACCAAATTAACCGAAATTTATATATATATATATATATATATATATATTTGGGTTAAAACAAATATAAAACATATCAAAAAAATAAAATGATAATGTTCATTTAACCGAATTAGTAATAGCCTAATACATATAATATATAATATTATTTATTAAGTTCGATTAATTACCTAATTTTGAGTTGAATTAACCATTAACCGAATTAGATCGGTTTGATCGGTTAAGTGACCGATTAACCGAATTAGATCGGTTCAATAGGTTAATTCAGTTTTAATTGAAGTTTGAATACCGTAAATGTGAGTATGGATAAGGTGAGTTACGGTAGGGTGTATAGTACAACATGCAGAAATTGATCCAATAAATCAGAGGCTTACTTGTATCCTCACATAATAATAATAATAATAATAATAATAATAATATATAATAATAATAATAATAATAATACTCACAAAATAACTTTAATTTACTATATTTTCCACTTTGATTTCGTCTTTTGGGAAAAAATGATTTCTTCTTAATAATAATGATGATGATAATAGTAGAAGAGAAAACTGAAGGCGTAGCTATAGTAAAAGTAGAGTAGTAGTGGAGGAATATTAATATTTGTCAAATAATGACTGTTATGCTGATAATGGATTGATGACATGGGGTGCAGGCAAAATTCAAGAGCAGAGCCATAGCAATGATGTTAGTTATCTTCTCCCTGACTACTCCAATGGGAATAGCATTAGGCATGGGAATATCAAAGATATATAATGAGAATAGCCCCAAAGCCCTAGTGGTGGAAGGAATCTTCGACTCCCTTTCCGCTGGAATTTTAATTTACATGTCACTGGTTGACCTCCTTGGGGTAGATTTCATGAACCCTTTAATGCAAACCAATCTTAAATTGCTGCTTGGATCAAATCTTTCACTCCTCCTCGGAGCAGCTTCCATGTCACTCTTAGCTAAATGGTCCTGATCTCCTACCTACCATCCCTTGTTTCTTTTTCCTGTTTGTACTTTATAAATAAATACTTATGGGTTGATAAAGTGAGCAATGCAAATCCAAATCCATGACTTGACTATAGTGCAGTGCAATGCTGTGCCTTTTAATTTGTACCATAGAATTAAAGTTTCTGAATGGATTTGGCATCTCAGTAATGAACTGAGGTATGCAATGCTTAATAAGAAAGCAGGATATTTTAATCTCAATGCTTAATAAATTGTATGGATGAATCCTTTATTTATTTAAAATTTTAAACAATATTTTGATTTTTAACAAATATAGACAAATGTATAATTTTAACAGATTCTACTAACATTATTTTGAATTTTTTTTTTAGCTCATCATTAGCGTATGAAAACAAGTAAAAGAGAATTTTCATACCTCCAACAAGGATGGTCATCATCTTATTCTATCTTTTCTCAACTTTTATACCTATATCAAACTCTAAACGATACTGATTATTTCTATAAAAAATATTTTTTAAAAAATCAAGGTTAAAATCTACTTTACCGAAATAGTGCAAGCTATTTGATCATGTGGATCAAATCTCATTGATTTCAATCTTTAAATCGTGACATTCAAGCTTAAATCAAAATCACAAAGAAAATTTCTTCAAAGCTATTTGGGGCGGCGTAAGTTGTTTATATACGGTAGGCTTTTTTAACCTACTCTTAGATATTTACGCCATAAATCTCTAGAACTTTACTAAACTTTCAATTAACTACATCTTGTTTTAATTTATAAAATTCTATAAACGTGTATTACCCATTATGCCTACAATTATGTTGGATCATGAGCGGGATCAACAACCCATAATGACTTCTGATTATTAGAAGAGTTAAATGTAGTTTTCGACATGGCCTTTCAGTGCCCAATACTTATATTTAATTCGATCATTTCTTCATATATCTCACTTTAGTTAAAAGGAGTAGCACAGTGTCTACCTTCAATTAGTCTTGCAACTCTTTGTACTAACTCGAGCAAATTCCCTTGATAAAATACTCATGGTTAATACATGTCAAGAGCATATAGGATATGTCTCCACATATCATTGAGGTGATTGATCCTTTATGGATTACTCCAAAACCTTCATATGCCTTATAACATAATCAAAACATCCCACCTTAACTATTTGTACATGCTAACACGTTTTGTGATGGATTAAATATGACAGTCTACATACAAGGAGAGCTAGTGTCACATGTAACAGCCCGGTTTAGGGCCTAGTCGAAATAGTGGTTGCGAGCCCACAAATCTAAAGTAGAAATATGTGTTTTATGATTTTTATGAGGCTTATGAGGTGTTTGCATAATTGTGAGAAAATTTCATGAAGAAATTTTATTAATTAGTGATCAAATTGTCCATTAGAACTAAATTGCAAAGATTAGAAAATATGAGATTCTAGAAGATTTAAGTATGAAATAGCATCATAAAAATTATTAGGGGTCCTTATTTAGCAATTAAACCATTATATGCTAAGATGGACAAAAATGGACATGGGAAGGAAAAATCTCAAGAAAGGGCCTTAAGGGCATTTTTGTCATTTGGTTAATAAAAGAGTTAAAAAGGGAAAAAGAAGTCAAAATTATGCTCATCTTCTTCTCCCATGGCCGAAAATCACTGAGGAAGACATAGCTAGGGTTTTTTCATCTTCCAAGCTTGATAGTAAGTGCATCCTAGCCCGTTTTTAATATTTTTCGTATTTTTGAGATTCCCGTAGCTCGATTTAGCAATTTCTAGCTATATTTTGAGCTAGGGTTTATGTTCAAAATTTACCCATGTATGAAATGCATATATTTTGATGTTTTATGGAAGAATATGAAAGTTTGATGTATGATAAACATCCTTTTCTAAGTGATTTTCATGAAAAATGCATAAAAGGACCAAATTGTAAAAGTTATAAAAATGGTCATACATGAGTTAAATAGTGGAAATTAGGGTCTGTTGTAGTTAAGAAAATGATTTGGCTAGGCTTGAAATACAAGAAAGTTGAATACAAATCATTTTACGAGCCTAGGGGCAAAAGTGTAATTATGAGAAAGTTTAGGGCAAAATCATAATTTTTCAAAAGTGTGACTCATGAGTCAATTTAGTCAATGTGAGTATTAAACAAGTGAAATTGTTATTATAGGTCAAGAAACACGAAGCCCAGATAGAAACCGAGGCAAGGACAAAGTGTTGGACTAAATCGAACATCCACACACATTTTGAGTACCGAGGTAAGTTTGTGTCAAATTAAGGTTACATATGTTATTATGTTTAAATTACTTATTATTTTGAGAAATGCATATCATTTACATGAAATTTTATTGATGATGTCTTAATGAGAAAATGATGAGATTATGCTAAGTGAAGTCCCGGTTGAAATTTCGGAATAACGAGGATACCTATGTCACGACATGAGATAAGGACGGTCCCGTATAATACCATGTCTAGGACATGGCATCGGCACCGAATGTAGGTCCTGTAACGCCCCGAATTTTCAGGCCTAGTAGAATTGGGCCTATTGGGCCTTGGGCATGAGAGCATTTAAAATTTTTTAGAACAAGAGAACGACACTGCAAGTTGGACCTATTAGGTGAGTGATTTTGGAAGGTTAGGGGGCTTCCATGAAGTCCCAGATTCAAACTTGGGCTTTAGGAAAAAATTGGTTTTAGGTGAATAAAACCTTGGGAGTAAGTAAGTAGGCTTTAAGAATAAAATGTGGAAAAAATGACACAAGGAAGCATGTGGCCTGGTGGTTGTGGCGTCATTAAGGTTGCAAGGGAGCATGGGTTCAAGTCTTGGCGCTTGCAATTCATTTTGATTTCCTTTTAAATGAACTTAGACTTTGGCCCATAGACTTATATTTAGTTGTGCTTGTTTTGTTACACAAGGAGTCTACTGGTAAATGTGGCAAGTGGCGTGTGGAGTGTCCTAATGGTTTGAGGTTCGAATCCCATTGCAAGCAAAAAGGGATATTTATTTTGCTAAGTTGGGACGGCAGGTGGTTGTGATGGAACCAGACTCGGCCCAGACGTTATGGCCGAATCTGGTGATGTCATATCAAATGGATAATTCCAAAATGACTTTGTTTAGTTAAATTTATGTTTAATAGGAAATTTGCATAGTTAAAAACTTAAGTTTAAGATTCAAAAACCCAAAATCTAAGCAACTTGTTAAGTTATGATGAAAGCCCATGTTTTAAGAAAACGTCCATATGTTATAGTCACTTCGAAAACCATGTTTAAACTTTAGAAATTTATTCAAGTTTAACAATTAGGCAGTTGAAACAATAATAAAACCCAAATGTAAAGTCAAATTGGAGATACAAGGCCTTGTTACATTCTAATGAAAATAAAGTAATAAAAGTAAAGTCGTTCAAAACTAATTAAAAACTTCTAAGTAGCTTGCAGTGTGGCCATCTTCGAGTCCTCTTCCACGTCGAGCCGTCTACTGAGAGTCCCCTGAAACATTATATAAAAAGAGTGTGAGTTTTGAAACTCAGTGTGTACGACCCTTGGTAAAACATGCGATTATCACATTGGGCCTAAGCCCTATCAAAATTGGTGGTCTTGGGCCTTAGCCCACAATGACCTCATATCACATCAGTATCACATGAATGCAATGCTCCTATCCAAAATCCAACCCTACACTCCTGTGGGGATATAAATATCAACCCACCCATCCCTACACTCCAAAGGTAGCACCAACAGTGGCACTACTCAAACATTGCAGCAAGGTTGCTAAGCATATAATGGGCTTAAAGCCACCGGTGGATTGACGGTCGTCAAGCAACTATGCGATCCTCACATATCTTACTCTGTATCATCAAACCTGCACACATGCAACATATATCTCATGAATGTAACATACACATTTTCACACATTAAGCACCTAGGGGTATTTTAGTCATTTCACTGCATAGGGGTATTTTTGTAATTCTATCCTACAGGGGTATTTTCGTAATTTCTTTCATCTTGGGTTTTAGTTATGAACTTTGGCCCATCAACAAGTCCTTGTGGCTAAAGTGAACAGACACTATGCACCAGGTAGGATCCTAGAGAAGAGGAGGTGGGCCACTAGGACCGCTTATGTACTAAGCTCTCCCTAGATCCAATCTTAGACATGCATATGTCCATTGCCACACTCTAAACTAGCGACTTGTCCACAGACATGTTTGGTTATTAAATTAAGTTTTATGCAATTTAAGAATTTATCAGAACTAGGCCTAGAGTCTATTAAAACCCTAGCATGCATTTCTAAAATCCCATAAGGCCCACTAAGCCCAATCATGTCCATATAGCCCATTAAGCCCAATCATAATCAAATCATACAACTATCCATATCAATCCATCATTCAATTTCACATATCAACTCTGCCAATTTTAGCCTATGAGCTCGGCAGGCCCATTTAGCCCCGTCGGGCCCGGTTAGCCAAATAGTGGCCCGAGACCATGAGATCGCTCTCTTGGCCCTAGTAATCGTATCGGTGTTCCCACACGAATGTTCGCACGCTCGTGTGGTTGCCGGTGCCAACCTTTCAGCTTTTCGGCTTTTTGGCATTCCGGTTTTTTGGGATTTCGACATTTGCCGATTTGTCGTGTGTAAAGTGTATGTATACACCTGGTTAATGCGACGTGCTACACTATCCTCAGCTTTGAATCTACAACCAATACCAATCTCCCATCAATCACACACTTAACCACAATATTTACCCAAAAATCGAAACCTTACCATAACCTTACCGTGTGCCACCAGTTCTAGTAGCCCTTCCTTAGCTACTATTCACGAATATCCCCTAGATCTGCACCACACAAATACTATCAAGAATCAAGTGACTCATATTCCACACAAGTCACCTCTATAAGCCACACTTACATTCGGTCACTTACTAATCCACAATTGAGACGAGTACACTTACCACTTGCTAGCGATCCTTACCACGCTTGCGATCTTTGAACCCTACCCTTGTTATTACAAGGTTAATGACTAAGTACTTACCAAATCCAACCTTTGATCCTGCGGCCTAGATTGCTACTGAACGAGATCCGACTTTTAAAACTTGATTAATAGTAGATAACAACAAATGATTTATGATGGAGGAAAAACAACAAGGAATCGGCAAAAAGATAGGGCTATTCGATTATAAGGGAGTATTCGACTTTCAGATAAAGAAGAAGAACACAACACCAATAGGGATTTTAGAAAAAAAGAATGATGGTTTTTCGGTAATGGAAGAAACAAAATGAGGGGGAAGAAAAGAAAAGTAATGGAAAACCCAAGGAACCTCTCAAAGGAATTCGGTACCTTCCTTTTATAGCCAAAAGCCGAAACTACCTTCCCCCAAAGTCCTAATAACTCCTCAATCTCATCTTAAATTTCCTCCACAATCATCTCACAAGACCAATTCAAACTCTCCAATGCAAGAGTTCAAATCCAACACAAACTCTGGCAGTCCAATCTGCAAAATAAACACTCCAATAAAATACCATGCCACTACTCGAACCTTGGACTCCCTTGCCTGCTAATAATGCCACCTCCCTGCTCCCTAAGTGGCGCCATTTTGCCACTACACCACAAGCTCTTTTGTGTCATTTTTCTTCTTCATTTATTTAAAAGGCCTACTAACTAAAGTCACAGTTCCCTTGGGGCTTAACCCAAAATTTTTCTTATACCCTTACTTGGTCCCAGGACATCTCCAACACCCCTAGACACTCTAAATTCATTACCCCTCAAAGACCACATGCCAATTGTCATTTTCTCGCCCACTTAAAAATTTTCTGAGACCTAAAGCCCAAAGCCCAATAGGCCCAATTCTACTAGGCCCAAATTTGCGGCGTTACATGGGATCCCACATCGAGAAGCTAGCGTGAGAGTAGGCGAGAAGCTGGTTGTAAATAGAGCGATCTATGAGAAGAGTAAGCATACCTTGGTTGGCGTTCGGAGCGCGGATTAACTCCAGATTCCTATCAGGTGTGTATTTCGCACTACTCTAGCTGTAGAGCGGCAAATGCCGAAATGCCAGTCACACGACGATGGTAGCCACACGAGCGTGCGAGCGCTCGTGTGGGAGCTTCGACGCGATAGTTGAGGCCATCATGAGTGTTCTTGTGGGTTTAGGCTGTTTGGGCCATATGGGACCAATAGGCCCGTGGGCCCAATCGGATAAGTTGTATAATTGTGTAGTAAATATTAGACCGGACTATGTGAATCTCATATCTGTGGCTAGATTTGGGCTAAATGGGCTACACGAGCGTGGGCCCACTTGGGCTGAGAATGGGCCTTAGGCCCATTCGCATCATTATCTCTGTTTATAATACTTGAGTCGCTCGAGGCGACTGTAGGCCTTCTAAGGGGTTGACAAAATTACTGAAATACCCTTGGTTTACAAAATTACTGAAATACCCTTGGTTTGTAAAATTACCCTAGATTTGCAAAATTACCGAAATATCCTCGATTTACAAAATTATCGAAATACCCCTAATTTGTGAAATTACCGAAATACCCCTGATTTACAAAATTACTAAAATACCCTCGAATTGCAAAATTATCAAAATACCCCCGATTTGTGAAATTAAAAAAATACTCTCAGATAAAATTATCGAAATACCCCTGATTTTTGAAATTACTGAAATACCCCCAGATTGCAAAATTATCGAAATACCCTCGATTTGTGAAATTACCGAAATACCCTCATATTGCAAAATTATCGAAATACCCCTGATTTGTGAAATTATCGAAATACCCTCAGATTGTAAAATTACTAAAATACCCCTAATTTTTAAAATTATCAAAATACCCCCAGATTGTAAAATTACCGAAATACCCCTAGAGGGTAAAATTACCGAAATACCCCTAAAGGGTAGGATTACTGAAATACCTTTATAGGGTAAATGTCTGTTTTGCCCTTGTGGGTAAATGACTGACTTGTGCTATGATTTGACTAATTTGACTATGATCGTATGACTGTGTTTTAACTGACTTGACTGTAGGCGTGTGACTGATATGCTGTTAATATGTGTTGACATGACTGTTACTAAGCATGGCCATTTTGCATACACGTGTAATGATTGAGCATGACATACACGACATATTGCATGGGGTTGGGACATCGATACAGAGGAAGTTCTGATAGGGTCGCACGGGTCGCATGACGACTGTGGATCCAGTATTGATCTGTTGAGGTCGCACGGGTCGCATGACGACTGTGGACCAACGGACGACTTAAAGCCGCGTAATCTGATTATGGCTCTGTGCCAACCTAAACATGGGTCTATGCCATCTTGATTATGGCTTGGTGCCAATCGTATTTACCCGTGGCTATATGCCTAACATATATATCGATGACTCTGTGTCGATCATATTTACCCAAGGCTGTGTGCCGAATATATTACCGTCGCTAACGACTATGAGCTAAACATAATACAGTTACCGATGGCTTTGTGCTAATTATAATACCGCTACTGAAGGCTTAGAGCTGTATATATATACTAGCAGCTTTGCTGCGATTTTGGTTAGTGCCGCAACCGGTGCTAACATTGAGAGTGTAGGGATGGCGTGGGTGATTTATTCCCCGCAGGTAGTGCAGGGTTGGACGAAGGCAAGTGCAGGGTTGGATGGGATGGGTTAGCATGCATCACACATTATGCATATGGAATTGATTCTGAAATGGGCTAGGCCCAATTGATTCTGAAATTGGCTGTGACCCAAATGATATTGTAGTGGGCTTTGGCCCACGTATGCTCTGATCTGTATATTGACTGTTACTCTAGTAAGGGGATTACCCACTGAGTTTTCATAAATTAACCCCATTTTTAACTGTGCAGGTAATCCTCAGCCTTAGACGGATCGGAGCTGCGAGGGACTCGGAGAAGACCACACACTCCTTATACTTGCTGTTTTGATTATTTACTTTTAAATATTTTGATTTGGGTTATAATAAGGCCTCTCTATTTTTAACTTATTAGTTGTGATATTTATTTATGATGTTTTCTAATTGCTAAAAGTGGAATACGATTTCCAAAATGATAATTATCTTCAAAACACTACGTTTCCGCAATGTTTTCAAAATGCTTCTACAACTCAATTTTTAAAAATCACATTTTTGTAAATTGTTTATTTTAAATATGCTTCCGCAACAGATAAGGTTTTAAAAGTAATTACGTTTTCAAGTGGATGACAATTGCTTAAGTGTTTTGAGTTTTAACAAAGAGGCTTTAACTCTCAAACAAGTTTTAACAACAAGAAATATGTTTTTGAAAAACACTTCCGTGTGACACACCATATTCAGGCCTAACTTCTAGGCCGAGTTTGGGGTGTTACAGGTCCTGTATAAGACCATGTCTGGGACATGACATCGACACCGAATGTAGGTCCCGTATAAGACCATGTCTGGGACATGGCATCGGCACCGAATATAGATCCCGCATAAGACCATGTCTGGGACATGGCATCAGCTTCAAATGAGGAAGGTCCCGTGTAAGACCATGTCTGGAACATGGCTTCAGCACCAAAGGAAGATCTCGTGTAAGACCATGTCTGGGACATGGCATTGACATCTAGGTACGATCTCCTGTAAGACCATGTCTGGGACATGGCATCGACATCGAGCTAAGAGATCCCATGTAAGACAATATCTGGGATATGGCATTGGCATCGTGATATATGTATGATGAGATTGAGTATCCTATGATATTCCGAGTAGTTCAACGGGTAAAAGAGCTAAGTATGCAAAGATGATATAGAGCTAAATTATACAAGGATGATAATGAGTTCCATTTATGTTAAGGATAATGATGATTTAAGTTTATGTTCAAGTTAGCATAAGTGCTAAATTATGTGACTAAGTGATACAGGTACCATGAGTAAAATACAAGTTATGAAACCATAATGTGATGTGTGACGGTAAGAGTGAGTATGAGTAAATATGCCTAAACACTTGAGAACTTGTGTTGCTATTGTTCTATGAGATGAATGGATTTTACCATGAGTACTTATGTTGTTATTTTTGATTCATGCAAGCTTACTAAGCTATATGCTTACCCCTCTCTTTTCCCTTTTCCTCGTAGTATCGCCAAGCTAGCTCAGGGATCGTAAAACGCCGGAGCTCGGATCAGACTATCAATCATTCTTTTGGTATAGTAAAGTTGTTTTATTTTGGGTATTGCATGTATAGGAACTTGGTCATTTTGGGTTATGTCATGTTTGGAAGCTAAAGTGTTGGCTACTAATGTTACACACTCATTTTGTAAATGGCCAGTGGAAGTTGGCCAATATTTGTCAAGGTTCATATATTTAATGATGATGAGTTTATGAAGTGGATGAATGATGATTAATGATTCTTCATAGTGTATTTTTGCCATGATATATGTTGCTTGTGTTGGTATAGTTGTGTTTATATTTCAGGGTGGCAATTGGCTTGGAAAATGGCCTTCTAATTGTCCACACGGGTAGGCACACGAGCGTGTGTCTAGGCCGTGTGCGACACACGGTCAGCCCCACGGGTGTGTTGATAGGCCGTGTGTCCCCTGCATCAAATTTGCGTGTCGATTCATCACATGGGCCAGCACAATGGCATGTGCCTAGGCCGTGTGCCCCTTAAGAGTTGCTAACGTCATAAACATAGTACCCATGTTTTCATACAAGGGTGAGGACACGAGCGTGTCTAGGTCGTGTGGGGACATGTGCCAAAGACACGGGTGTGTGTCCGGCCGTGTGAAAACCCCTGTCGATTTGAAATGAAAAATAAATTCCACACCGGTTAGGGACATGAGCGTGTGTGACCACACGGGCGTATGGCCCTGTTTAGGCAAAAATTTTCTAAGTGCGCAAAAGTTTCCAGTTAAATTCTGAAACCCTCCGTATACATGTTTAAGGCCTCGTAGGCCCATAATAAGGATGACATGAATGTGAATGACAAGTTTTAAGTTGAAAAGAAATTTTATAGCCCAAAGTTGTATATTTAAGCAAGTTAAGTCCGGTAAGGTCTCGTACCTGATTCCGTAGTTGAATATGGGTAAGGGGTGTCACATTTAGTGGTATTAGAGCCACGGTTTAGTCAATTCTCAGACTAACGTAGCATATACTGAGTCTAGCTATAATGTCATACATATGAGTATTTATGTAATGATAGTGTGGCGACTCTTGACGATTTAAATTGTGCTTTCATATAGTAAATGGATACCGATAGAGCTGTGTTAGATGATGTAGAAAGTAACGCGCTAGCTCTCATCGAAGGGACGGTGCCAAATGAAAATGAAAATAGACCTACGATCGTGAGTTAGAGAGGAGGAGAAGAGGCTAAAGAAGTCTTTCTCTGCATGATGAATGCATGGTATACGGAGTTCGTTCGTATGAACCCGAATGCACAACCCCCTCTACCCCCACCTATTCCTCAGCCTACCCTTGTAGCTCCCCAAGTGGTGGAAGTGGTAAGAAGAGAAAAGCCTCCAGTTGATAGAATCTGGAAACAAGGAGGCGAGAAATTCTGGGCTAGTAAAGATGATGATCCGAAAAGAGCAAAATTTTGGCTTGAAAATACTATCAGGGTATTTGACGAGTTATCCTGCACACCTGAAGAGTGCATGAAATGTGTAGTGTCTCTTCTGAGATATTCTGCTCATAGTGGTGGAACACCCTTGTGTTGGTGGTACCAAGGGAAAGGATCATGTGGCAGTTTTTCCATGAAGAATTCAGGAAGAAGTATATAATAAGCCAAAGATTTATTGATCAGAAAAGAAAGGAATTCCTTGAACTGAAATAAGGTAGAATGGCAGTAACTGAATATGAGCGTGAATTTGTAAGGCTCAGTAAGAACGCTCGAGAGTGTGTGTCCTCTGAAGCCATTATGTGTAAAAGGTTTGAGGACGGATTAAATAAAGATATTGATTGTTTGTTGGTGTCCTAGAATTGAAGGAATTTGTTGTGCTAGTGGACAGGGCTTGTAAAGTCGAAGAGTTGGTTAAAGAGAAAAGAAAAGCTGAGATGGAGTCTCGTGACTTAAGAAAAAGACAAATGAACAAGCCGTTTCAATCTTCATCCAAGAAGTCAAGAGACTTCCCTAACCAATCAGCTACTTATCTGGGTTCTCAAACAGAAGCAAGAGTAAACAGTACTCGGGGATTAAAACTTAGACTACCTCAGTTGCTAGTGTTGGGAACACTCGACCTAATAGACTGAAATGTCCACAGTGTGGCAGACATCACCCCGGTGAGTGCCGAGTACATGAAAGAGCTTGTTTTAAGTGTGGTTCCCAAGATGATTTTATTAGAGAATGCCTTGAGATGGTTGAAAAAGAGAAAATTCAGAGTGAAAGATTGGAAAGCACTAATAGAGGGAGACAACAGAGAAACTCGAGAAGTGGAAGAGTGGAAAGAGTACACCCAGAGAGTAGGCTGCAAGATCTGAAGGTAGAGCGCCTGCAAGGACTTATGCCATTCACGCCCGCGAAGATGCGTCATCCCCTGATGTAATTAGTACATTTTCTCTCCATGATACTAATGTTGTTGCTTTAATTGATCCAGGATCTACCCATTCATACATTTGCATGAAATTAGTATCTAGCATGGGCATACCTGTAGAGTCCACAGAATTTGTGATAAAAGTGTCTAATCCTTTAGGCAAAAGTGTATTAGTTGATAAGGTATACAAAGATTTCCCATTGATGATTAGAGGTCATTATTTTAAGGCAAATTTCATGATATTACCATTTGATGAATTCGATATAATTCTTGGTATGGACTGGTTAACCACTCATGATGTGACAATAAATTGTGGAAAGAAATACATTGAATTGAGATGTGAAAATGGGGACACTCTTCGTGTTGAATTAGATGAACAAGATAGATCGCCTATAGTGATCTCTCATATGTCTGCTCAAAGGTATGTAAGAAAGGGGTATGAAGCATATCTTGCTTTTGTTATAATTGCTAAAGAAACTTAGTTAAAGATTGAATCAGTGTCGATAGTATGTGAGTACCCAGATGTAATAATTAAACTAAAATCATGGAGTAATAATTAAAAATTAAAACTTTTCGACCAATTTAATGGTCTTTGCCTGCTTTTGATCACTGTTGCCAAAATAGTGTTTCAGCCGCTATCAATTTACTTTGAACTGGTGTCCATCACTTAAATCTCGAATTGTGACTGCACTATGAGGAAATACGTCACAACTTCAAAAGGTCCAGACAACATGGACGGAATTTACCTGGGTGCAATTTAAGTCGAGAATTGAATAATAAAACCTGTTGACTCGCGATAAATTGTCGCTGTAAAATAATCTTGTCATGTCATTGTTTGGTCTTTTCCTTATAAATCACAGTGTTTTCATAGGCATTTCTCCTAATCTCCTCTATTTCAGTGATATCCAACAATCTTTTCTTTCCAGCCGCTTCATAGTCCATGTTCACTTGCTTAATTGCCCATATTGCTTTGTGTTCTAGTTCAACTGGCAAGTGACATACTTTCCCAGAAACCAATTGATACGGTGATATCCCTAATGGAGTTTCGTATACTATCCGTAATGCCCATAAAGTTTCATCCAATCGGAAAGACCAATATTTCCTCGAAGGGCTTACAACCTTCTCAAGAATATTCTTAATTTGTCGATTCAATACTTCCGCTTGTCCATTGGTTTGCGGATGATATGTAGTAGCCATTCTATGATTAACTCCATATCTTTTCAGTGCGGTTGCCACTTGGTTGCAATGAAAGTGTGTACTCTGATCATTAATCAATGCCTTTGGTGTGCCGAAGCGGGTGAGTATATGCTTGTGAAAAAAATTTAGCATTGTCTTTGCATAATCATTTGGGACTACAATAGCTTCAACCCACTTCGAGACGTAGTCAACAGCTACTAATATATAAAGATTTCCAAATGAACTCGGAAATGATCTCATAAAATCCTTACCCCAAACATCGAATAATTCAACTTCCATCATTGGCTGCTGCAACATTCATTGCGTCGGGATATAGAAGTGGTGCGCTGACACCTATCGCATTGATTCACAAAATTGTGGGCATCTTTGAACAATGACGGCCAGTAGAATCCTGATTGGAGAACTTTAGCAGCGGTTCTCATACCATTTTAATGATCTTCATAAGGAGCATCATGACAATGCTTCAGGATTGAAAGCATCTCTTCTTCCAGAACACAACGTCGAGTGATGTTGTCATTATACCTTGAATAAATATGCCTCGTTCCAATGATACTTCAATACGTCAAAGAAATCTTTTTTTTATGGCCTGTGACACCCAATGGGAGTTTTCCACACACTAGATAATTAACAAAATCCACATACCAAGTAGTTGCATCTACAACAAATAACTTCTCATTTAGGAATGCGTCGACAATTTGAAGTATGTTTCTGTCTTCGCTGCCAACTTCCAATCAAGAGAGATGGTTTGTAACTTGATTCTCTGAACCCTTACAGTATTTTATCTCAATGTCAAATTCTTACAATAGTAATATCTAGCATATCAGTCTTAGTTTGGCAACCTTTTTCGCAAAGAGATATCTCTATACCGAGTGATCAATGAATACAATAACCTTTGCACCGACAAGATAGGAACGAAACTTGTCGAAAGCAAAGACTACAACAAGCAGTTCTTTCTTTATGGTGGTATAATTTAATTAAGTGTCTATAAGACTTTTGCTAGCATAATAGGTGGTGTGAAATATTTTTCCCTTTCGTTGTCCTAGAACTGCACCCACAGTAAAGTCGCTTGCATCGCACATAACTTTAAAAGGTTAAGACCAATCTGGTGGAACGACAATAGTTGCATTCATTAGCTAGTTTTTAACTGAATAAAGGCATCCAGACATGCATCGTCAAAGAAGAATTTTTGATTCTGTTCCAGCAATGAGCATAAGGGCTTTGTGTAACAGTCCGATTTAGGCTCTAGTCGAAATAGTTGTTTCAGGACCACAAATCCGAATTAGAAAAATATTTTAATATTATTTTCTGTGTCTACTGTATGTGATTAAGCATGTGTTAAAGTTTCGTGAATTGATTTTATCATTTGTGTGTTTAATTTGAGAAAAGGACTAAATCGTGAAAAAGGTAAAAGTGACATTCTATATGTTAAAGTGCTTATTTGAGCTAGCTTTTAAATGTAGTGGCCTTATGAGGCAATTAAGCCATTTTATAAGATAGTGGATGGCTAATGGGCGATTTTGGACATAGTTTATATGGTTTTCTTATTTTATTATAAAGGTTAAATAAGTAAAATAGTAATATTAAGTAAAAGACAAAGCTAAAATATGTTGTAATTCATCATCCATAACCGATATAGAAAAGAAAGGAGGGGTTTTAAGCTTTCATGGTATTCGCCTATTACAAGTATCAATTTAAGGTATGTTTTGTTTTGGTTTTTTTCTATGTTTTTGTAATCGTTGCTTAGTGTTCTTCAAAACCCATGCTTAAATTTTGTGAATTGATGATGAATTTGAAATGTGCCATGGATGAATTCATGAGCTTTATGAAGTTTTGTGATGAAATATGAAATATATGTGTTAGATTAACATAGTTTGTCTTTGGATTTTTGATGAATTATAGTAATTTGGACTTAATTGAGAAAATAATATATTGAGGGACTAAATTGTGAAATAAATGAAAAATATGGGTTGCTAGGGACCTATAGAGAATTCGGCTAAGCATGGGTGTATTGAGATTTTGTGTATTTTGTGATTTTGTGAAATAGGGACTAAAATGTTAAAATGTGAAAATATGAGGGTTAATTTGCAAATTGCCCTAAATATGTATTTTTGGATTGAATTGAATGAATTAGTGAATAAATGAGTTAAATTTGAATATGTATAGATCAAGAACTAAATAAAACGGACTTAGATCGTGGGAAATAAAAAGTAATTGAGTAGTCGAGTTCGTTTCTATTTATCCGAATCCGGGGTAAGTCTATATACAAATAAACGTATTTACATTGATATATGTATGTTTATATAAAAATTTATAATGGTGAATGTATATGAGATGATGAGTACATGAAATCTGAGTTGGTATCGAAATGGTGTTAATATCCGAAAAAGTCCCGTATGAACCTAGGAATAGATAGGATTGCATATGTCATGACATAGGTGTCCGATATCTGATATTGTGTAAGACCACATCTGGGACATTGGCATCGATTTGAGATTTACGTGTAAGACCATGTCTGGGACATTGGCATCGTATTTGATTCGTGTAAGACCCTGTCTGGGACAGTGGCATCGATATTTGGTTACATGTAAGACCACGTCTGGGACGTTGGCATTGTACGACTATTCTGAGTATTCTGAGCTTCCTATTTAATTCTGAACGGTTCAATGGGCAAGTCTGAGAGATGAATGACTACATGAATGATAGAATCGTTTCAGATACTTTTGATTTATGCTTTGTAAAAGCATAAAAGGTGAGCATATGTACTTAGATGCAATGAATAAAATGTGATATATGTGAATGGATGTGCATTAAGCAAAAGTGATATTTGAGATATGATATGTGAGTGAGCAATGGCAAAGCCAATGAGATAAAGAAAATGATATGAATTTTCCATTGGAAAATATATTAATGACATTGTACTATTGTGCTTATATACATTTATGTTAAGTTTATTTGTATATGGCTTACTAAGCTTTTGGAAAGCTTACTTTGTGTGTGTTTGTTCTGTTTTATAGATCATTAAAGCTACTAAAGGCTCGGGGATCGTCGAGGATCGTCATCACACTACCCAATCTTACTTTGGTATTTTTGAATGTGTATATATCTAAATATGGCATGTATAGGCTAGTTGTTTTGGAACATGTTTAAGTTATGTTTATAGCCATGTGATATGGCTATATATAATGATGTTTTATAAATGAAGAATCATGCTAAATGATGCTTGATTTTTGGTATGGTTTCATGGTTAAGAAATGATCATGTGAATGGTAAGCTTAATAATGCAAAGTAGGCATATATATTTGATAAATGGTTGTCATATTGAAATGGTAAATTGTGGATGAGTTATGCTTAGAAATGTTTGTGAAATAGTTGAGCTAAATGGCATATAAATTGGTATGTTGAAGAGTACTTGAATAAGTTGATTTGGATGACCATTTGGTATGTTTTTGGTTGCCAATTGTGTTTGGTATGATTCTTGTATGTGCTTGAAAGGATGACCCAAGTGTGGGTGGCATTTTGGCCTTGAAAATGGCCTATAATTGCCCACAAGGTTGAGCAGACAGGCGTGTGGCTCGATTGTGTCCCTCGTGGTTGTATTTCAAAACAAGTCAGACTCAACCATGGGCTGGACACACGGGTGTGTGACTGGCCGTGTGGTGCAAGTCAGTAGCGACCATAGGTGAGGCACACGGGTATGTCCACGGTCGTGTGGACAAGTCAGTATGTATGCCCTGTTTTGACATGGCTAAGACACATGGGCGTGTCTGAGGCCGTGGGAGGCACACGGCCTGTCCACACAGGCGTGTGACCTCTGTAGCTTAGAATTTTTTTAAATTTCTGAGAATTTCTGTATGTGTTTGGTTTAGTCCTGGCCCTATTCTAAAGCACGTTAAAGGTCTTAAAAACTATTTAAGGGACACTTTGATGTGATTTGGCAAATTAAGTTATGAAATGTCCGTAAAAGTTTTTGATTGTCCGGTAATGCCTCTTAACCCTAAACTGGCGATGGTTGCAGGTTAGGGTGTTAAACTTTGCAACTTTCGAAAAATCTCTAATAAAACCCCGAATGTCCAAGAAAGCTGCGAATACCTTTCACGTTCGTTGGTGGAGGTAATTTCTCAATGGTTTTCACCTTAGCTTTGTCTACTTGAATGCATTGACTAGAGATGCGATGGCCTAACACAATGCCTTTAGTTGCCATGAAATTAGATTTTTCCCAATTCAGGACAAGATGTGTTCCTCACATCACTTCAATACTTTATCCAAATTGTCAGCGCAATGATCAAAATCATTCCCATAGACTGAGAAATCATCCATAAAAACCCCTAAAGAGTCTTCAATCATATCTAAGAATATTGCCATCATGCACCTTTGAAATGTGGCTGGTGCGTTGCAAAGACTGAAAGGCATATGGCGAAAAGCTAAAGTACCAAAGGGGCAGGTGAAGGTTGTTTTCTCCTGATCCTCTAGTGCAATAGCAATTTGATTGTACCTAGAATAGCCATCTAAAAAGCAATAATAGGCATTTCCAGCAAGTCGATCCAACATTTGGTTAATGAATGGAAGTGGGAGGTGATCCTTCTTTGTGGCCGCATTCAATTTGCGATAATCCATACAAACTTGCCATCCCATGGGAATGTGTGTAGGAATTAATTCGTCCTTATCATTGCGAACCACAATGATGCCACTCTTTTTAGGTATGCATTGCACTGGACTTACCCAATCGCTATAAGAAATCAGGTAAATGATTCCAGCATCAAGCCATTTTATGATTTCCTTCTTGAAAAATTCCTTTATCTTCTCTTTTAATCTTCTTTGTTGTTCAATAGATTACTTGCCTTCATCTTCCAACTTGATCTTGTGCATGCAAAATGAAGAACTAATACCTTGAATATCGGCAATACTCCAAGCAATAGCTTGTTTATGTTGCTTGAGAATATGGACCAATTTCTCTTCTTGAGTTACATCCAATGTTTCGGAGACAATAACTGGGAGAGTATTGTGATCACCCAGAAAGACATATTTAAGATGAGAAGGTAGTGGTTTCAATTCTAGAGTAGGAGCTTCTTCAATAGATGGTTTGAAAATTAGGGTTGTTCTGTTGGCTAGGTCTAAGGATTCAATTTTCCATCCATGCTTGTGTTCAAGATTATTAGCTTCAACCATGCTGTCACAATCATCTAAGGACTCGACATTAGATGTCACTGCAAACTCTTCAGAAAGTACTTTGCTTTAGTCATTGAATTCTTCCTCAATTAGATCATCTAGCACATCATGAAACACCCCTTACCCGTATCTGACATCGGGATAGGGTATGAGGCATTACCAGACTTATTCACAAATAAACATTCAAAACCAAGACATGAATTTCCACTCAAATTTAAAAATTTTCAAACACATTCATATTGTCCCTAAAACGAGCCTACGAGGCCCAAAACATACATTGAAAGTGGATCAGGACAAAACCGAGAACTTTGGAAACTTTTGGAGTGCTTAGAAAAATTTTCATGAAAGAGGGATCACACGCCCGTGTGGGTTCGGGACACTCCCGTGTGACCCTATGACACGCCCATGCTTCAGGCCGTGTTCAAATTAGGGAGCATTCTATTTATGGCGTCATCATCAAATTGAGGTCGCACGAGTAAGTCACATGCCCGTGTGCTTAAGCCGTCTGATCGATTAAATTTTTATAATTTTTCATAAAATAGGTACAGACTTCACACAGCCAGGGTACACGCCCGTATTCGAGGCCGTGCCGCCCACATAGGTGAGACATACGCCTGTGTCTTTGCCCGTGTGCTCATTACTGGGCATTCTATTTTGCAACAATTAAGGTGCAGGGGACATACGGTTGAAACACATGCCCATGGGGTAGACTGTGTGTCACACATGACCTAGACACACGCCCTTGTGTCTACCCGTGTGGACAAATATAAGGCTATTTACCAAGCCTTTTTGCCACCCTTCCATGCACCAACCTACACAACAAAACATAACACAAATCCAAGCATATGTGATCAACCCAATCAGCCATACACAAGGCATCCACAAATCATTTACATACTATCATTTATCACATACACACATCACCTACTTAGCATCTCAAGTCATGCAATCTCTCACTTTCATGAGAACATCATCATATGTATATATATACTTAACCAATATTAGCCAATATCAAATGGCCATTTACAAAATGAATTATCAACTATTGAAGCCAACACATATGGCCAAATCAATTATGACACAAACAAAAAGACCAAGTCCCTATACATGCCATAACTTAAAATATTGAGATCATAAGTACCCAAAATGATAATTTGATAGTGTGAATGAATCTCCGACCGTCTTTGATCCTTGAGCTGGCTTGGTGACACTATAAGACAAGGGAAAAAGAAAAGGAGTAAGCTTTAAAGCTTAGTAAATTCATATGCAAATAATAAGCATCATACGCACTTTAACATATATTTATCATAAAGTAAATTAACATAAATGTCATTGTGAATTCATAATCATGCTTAGCATAGATGTTATTAAAATCTTAACATCATAACTTATTGAATCGAACCAATTCGAGGTTCCATCACATATCAAGCTCATTAAGCATGAGTTTTAAGTACATACCTGTACCAACTTGCAACTTACCGTAATCTTTCACATCATACCTTAGTCTTTCACAACTTTATCATTTCCTTTGAACTACTCGTTGAACCACTTGAAATACTAAAGGATACTCGGGACATCTCATACTCACAATACCATACCAATGCCATATCCCAGATATGGTCTTACTTGGGATCTCATATCGATTCCAATAGCCCAACTATGGTCTTACACGAAGTCTTATATCGATGCCATATCTCAGATATGGTCTTACACGAAATATAAATAACCCTAATGTCATGACATTTATATCCTAACTATTCTTACGGTTCAACCGGGATTTTCTCGTTTTTCAAACTTTGTCGATTTCATTCAAGAGTAAATCACAATTCATATAGTAATAACACAATTAAACCATAAATAATAATATATTATTTACATATGAACTTACCTCGGTACAAAAATAATAGGAATGGGACCTAATTGCAAAATACTTTGTTTTCCCCCGATCTAGGTCCGAACCTCGTTTCTCTTGATCTACAATAGAAAATTTAACTCACTTATTATTCACATTATTCAATTCAGTCCAAAATTCACATTATGGAAAAATTACATTTTTACCCCTAAACATTAAAATATTTACATTTTTGCCCCTAGGCTCGTAAAATGAAACATGTGAAATTTATTTAATGGGCAAGCCTAGCCGAACTATTTTTGTAACTATAACATCCCACAATTTCCATTAATACACACTTTTACTACATATTTTATAACTTTTACAAATAGGTCCTTTTAAGCATTTTCATCAAAAATCACTTAGTAAAAGTTGTTTATCTAACACCAAACTTTCATTTTCTACCATTTAACATCAAAACACATGCATGTCATACATGGTTCAAATTTCAAACATGAACCCTACTTCAAAATAATGGTAGAAATAGAAAGATCAGGTGAATACGACTTCAAAAACGTAAAGAGCATTAAAAACGGGGCTAGGATGCACTTACAATCAAGCTTGGAAGTTGAGCAAAACCCTAGCTATGGTGTCTTCTAATTTTCGGCTTGAGGGAGAAGATGGACAAGATTTTAGCTTGATTTTCCCTTTTTATTCTTTTATTTACTAAATGACCAAAATGCCCTTCACTTAAAACTTTGAAATTTTATCTTAACATGTCAATTTTTGTCCACTATCTTAACAATGGTCTAATTACCATCTAAGGACCCTCAATTTAAAATTTCATAGAAATTAAACACCTCTAGCATGTAGAATCAACTTTTGCTCTTTTTACAATTTAGTCCTTTTGACTAAATTGAGTGCCCAAACGTCAAAAATTTTGAACGAAATTTTCATGAAACCATTCCGTGAAACTATAGACCATAAAAATATAATAAATATGAACCTTGCTACGTTGGATTTATGGTCCCAAAACCACTATTTCGACAAGGCCCAAAATCGGGCTGCTACACATCAATAGTATGTTATTCTTCTTTCTCCTTACATTGAATAGATTCAAAAACAGTGAAGGTGACTTGCTCATCATTAAGTCGCATGGTTAGTTCACCTTTTTAAACAACAATAAAAGTTCAGCCGGTGGCTAAAAATGGTTGTCCTAAGATTATGGGAACCTCCTTATCTACCTCGCAGTTAAGTATGATAAAATCAGCTGGAAAAACGAATTTATCCACACAAACCATGTAACAATCCAATTTTGGGTCTAGTCGAAACAGTGGTTTCGGGACCAAAAATTTGACATAGTAAAATTTGTTTTTATTATACTTTTATGGTCTACAGTTTTATGAAATGATTTCGTGAAAATTTTGTTCGAAAATTTTGACGTTTGGGCACTCAATTTAGTTAAAAGGTCTAAATTGCAAAAAGTGTAAAATGTGTGTTTTAGAAGCTAGAGGCATCTAATTGCTATGAAACTTTAAATTGAAGGTCCTTAGATGGTAATTAGACCATTGGTTAAGTTAGTGGACACAATTGGACATGAAGTAAGAGAATTTTTATGTTTTAAGTTAGGGGCATTTTGATCATTTTGCTTATTAAATGAATTAAAAATCAAATTGAAAGCCAATTCTTGCTCATCTTTCACCCCATGGCTGAAAATTTCAAGAGAAAGACATAACTAGGGTTTTTAAAACTTCCAATCTCGATTGTAAGTCCGTTCTAGCCCTGTTTTTAATGATTTTTATGTTTTTGAGATCCTTGTAACTCGATCTACCTATTTTTAGTACTAATTTGAAGTATGATTAAGGTCTAGGGTTTGAACCATGTTAGATAGTTGTGTATTTTGATGGTTAATGGTAGATTATACAAATTTGAGGTTGGATAAACAACTTTTGCTAATTGATTTTCGGTAAAAATGTCAAAAAGGACCTATTTGTAAAAGATATAAAATATGTAGTAAAAGTGTGATGTGATGAAAAATGTGGGATGGTATGAGCATAAAAATAGTTCAGCTAGGCTTGTGTATTGAATAAATTGAACATATTTCAATTTACGAGCCTAGGGACTAAAATGTAAAATGTCAAAAGTTTAGGGGCAAAATGTAATTTTTCCATAATATGATTTTTGGGCTGAATTGAATAATGTGATTATTGAATAAGTTAAATTTGTTATTATAGATCAAGAAAAACGAGGTACGGACCTAGACTGGGGGAAAAACAAAGTAATTGACGATTAGGTCAAATTCTATTATTTTTGTACCAAGGTAAGTTCGTATGTAAGTAATGCAATGTTATATTTGTATTTTAATGTTTTGATATTGCATGAAATGTATGATTGATTCTATGAGCATATTCGACGAAGTTTCGACAAGAGAGAAATCCCACCTGACCCTTAGGAATAGATTAGGATACAAGTGACATGTCACTAGAAACCTATGTGATTATGTGATTTATGTGTCCTGGGTGCTGGTCCTGTTCGTCCTACCGGTGGCTGGGTATACCAGCATATGCTGCGGATACCTGACAGCTTGTGTGAGCAGCACCGTGTAGCTACGTCTCGACTGACAGCTTGTGTGAGCAGGCCCGAGGATAGCTCGAGAGCGAGTTTATATGTGTTATGAGATTTGTGGTAGCATTGGCTACATACGTGGCACTTATGTGAAAAGATTTCCGTGTATCCAATATTATTCCAAGTGGTTCAACGGGTATGACAAAGACGAGAAAGTATGTGATTATATTACATGTTGATACAGGTATGTACAAAAAACTCAAAAGAAATGAATTCGGTATATGATGAACTATTGGTAAGAATGTGATTGAGTATGTTATGTTCATGAGGTTTTAATGACATTTTGGTTGATATACTTATATGACAATTGTATGGTTTATGTTGTTTATTATTTGCATATGAACTTACTAAGCTATATAGCTTACTCCCTTTTCTTTCCCTTGCCTTATAGTGTCACCAAGCTAGCTCAGGATTGGAGATAATCGGAGATCCATTCACACTATCAACTATTATTTTGGTACCAATGAATTCTACATTTTAAGTTATGGCATGTATAGGGGACTTGGTCATTTTGTTATATGTCATAATTGATTTGGTCAAATGTATTGGCTTATATTGGTTGAAAATTCATTTTGTATAAAGCCATTGAAAATTGGCTACAATTGGCATGAGCAATTTATATGATAATGCCTTTCATGGATGTGGGAATTTACATGATTTGAGTTGATAAGCATGTGATGTTTGTGTATGATAGATGGTAACATGTGAATGATGTGTTGATGTCTTGATTGTGGCTGATTTGGTTGTATGTAATATGCTTGGATTGGTGCTATATGATGTTGTGTATGTATGTACAAGTAAGGGTGGAAAAATGGCTTGGTAAATAGCCTTATTGTTGTCCACATGGGTAGAAACACGGGCGTGTGTCTAGGCCGTGCGTGACACACGGCCTACCCCACGAGCATGTGTTTCGGTCGTGTGTCCCCTGCACCTTAATTGTTGCAAAACAGGATGTCCAGAATTGAGCACACGGGCGTGTGTCTCGGTCGTGTGTGCTGTAACACCCCTTACCTGTGTCCTACGCAGGAACAAGGTACGAGGCGTTACCTAACTTAATAACATGCATACAAACACTTCCGTTTTATGAAATTTCGTTCAAATTTAAAAATTTAAAAATTTGTCTTAAAATCTTTAATATGAGCCTACGAGGCCCAAAACACACTTTAGAAATGATTCGAAACTAAACCGAGTTCTTTAGAAAAACTTTGGAAAATGTCACTAAAAACAGGGGCACACGCCCGTGTGACGTAATAACATGGCCACGTTGAAGGACCGTGTAACTCACACAGCTTCAGCATATAGGGACACACCCGTGTCCCTTGCCCGTGCAGATTTACTTTTTAATTCAAACCTACAGGGGTTTTCACACGGCCTGGCACACGCCCGTGTCCATGGCCCATGTCCCCCACACTGCCATGACGTACCCATGTCTCAGCCCGTGTGGTTACTACTGGGCATTCTGTTTTACCAAATTAAGGTGTAGGGGATCTCTTAATTTAGTGTCGATGCCATGTCCCAGACATGGTCTTACACGATGCCATGTGCTCAGTATTCAAAATGTATGTAAATTTGCAATTTAGTCATCGACTTTGTTCTTGCCTCGGTTTCAGTCCGGGCTTCGTATTTCTTGATTTTGAACTTGAAAATGAACAAAACCCTAGCTATAGAGTCCTTGCAAAATTCGGCACTATGGGGAAGAAGATGGGCATGATTTTTTTGACTTCTTTTTCCCTTTTTAATCATTTATTAACCAAATGACCAAAATGCCCTTAAGGCCCCTTCCTTAAGATTTTTCCTTCCCATGTCCATTTTTGTCCATCTTAATATTTAATGGTCTAATTACTAAATAAGGACTTCTAATAATCTTTATGATTCTATTTCATACTCAAATCTTCTAGAAACTCATACTTTCTCACCTTTGCAATTTAGCCATAATGGACAATTTATTCACTAGTTAATAAAATTTATTCATGAAATTTTCACACAATTATGCAACCACCTCATAAGCCTCATAAAAATCATTAAACACATAATTTCTACTTCGAATTTGTGGTCTTGCACACATATTCTGACTAGGCCCTAAATCGGGCTGTTACATTTTCACACAGCTTGGCACACGCCCGTGTCCCCCACACCGCCATGACACGTCCGTGTGCAAGGCCGTGTGGAAATTCTAAATTTCACATTGAAGGTGCAGACTTAACACGGCTTGGGCACATGCCCATGTCCTATGGCCGTGTCTTCCACACGGTTGAGACACACGGCCGTGTCTCAGCCCGTGTGGTTACTACTGGGCATTCTGTTTTACCAAATTAAGGTGCAGGGGACACACGGCCGGACTACACGACCATGGGGCAGATCGTATGTCACACACGGCCTAGACACATGCCCGTGTGGACAAAAACAAGACTATTTACCAAGCCCTTTTGCCACCCTTACTTGCACCAACATAAGCCACCTCAAGTAACACCAATCCAAATATAAACATCTGACCAAATCAGCCACAACCAAGACATACACACATCAAGGCCACTACACTCCATTCACATGCAAAACTTATCACATACTTTATCAATCCAATCATGCAACCTACTCATTCATGCATTAATATACCAAATACTCAACCATGCAATTTGCTCAATCATGAAAAACATCATCATTTGCATAAATCAACAACATATATTAGCCATTATCCATGGCCTTAGACAAAATGGATCAACTTCATGACAAGCCAGCACATATGGCCAAAACAATATGACACTTAACAAAAAGACCCAGTCCCTATACATGCCATACATAAAATAATAAGGCTAACTATACCCAATGCTTCAATTGATTGTGTGATCGATGCCTCCGACGTTTGTTGATCCTCGACCTAGCTTGGCAGCACTATAGGAAAATGGAAAAGAGAGGGAGTAAGCATAAAGCTTAGCAAGCCTCATGTAAATAATTAACAACAATTACCATGCATTATCATACTCATAACATATTATAAACTTGCACACAATTCTCAAATGATTAAAGGCATAACTTACTCATTTTCATCCTTACTAATCATACAACACATTTCTCATGAATTTCGTGTAGTTACCTGTATCACTTACAACATAGTCGTAACTTTTCTCACTTTTGACATAAGCAGTAAATTACTCATTGAACCAGTTGGAATACCAAAGGATACCCGACAAGCCTCACACAAGAGGGTACAATTCCGATGCCATGTCCCAGATATGGTTTTACACTGGATCACATATCAAGGTCGATGCCATGTCCCAGACATGGTCTTACACTAGCTCTCATCTCAATGCCGACGCCATGTCCCAGGCATGGTCTTACACTAGCACACATATCAACGCCGATGCCATGTCCCAGACACGGTCTTACACTGGCTTTCATAATGTGGCCGATGCCATGTCCCATACATGGTCTTACACTAGCACACATAACACCCAAATGTCATGGTGTGGATATCCAATCTATTCCTAAGGTTCAACCGGGAGTTTTTACTACATCAATTCTCATTGCGCATATTCACAACAATAATCATACACTTTATGCCATATTAATTGCTCAATACATAATAACAATAAAGTTGTATTATTTACGTACAACTTACCTCGGTATACAAAATATGGGCGACTAATTCGATTTAGTCCAATAGCTTAGTTTCCCCACAGTCTGTGTCCAGACTCCGTTTTTCTTGATCTATAATGACAAATTCACTTATTAATCACTACATTAATGAAGACAATCTATAATTCATACCTGGGCAAAATTACCATTTTGCCCCTAAACTTTCACATAATTACGATTTTGCCCCTAGGCTCGTAAAACGATTTTAATCAAATTTCCTCCTTTAACAAGCCTAGCTGAACCTTTATTACTCTTATAGTAACTCACAATTCCAATTATTTCACACATTTACTACCCATTTTATAACTTTTATAAAAAGGTCCTTTTAGGTGTTTTCATGAAAACCCTTTTCACAAAAGTTGTCTATTTAACATCATGGATTATCTCTAACTCGGACGGTAAATATAATCGGTATGCTACCGCTTCAATTCTCTCAGTCACCTCATTTGGCCCAATAAATTGTGGACTTAATTTGCTTTTCCTACCGAATCTGATGGCTTTCATCTGTGGAGATACTTTCAAAAACACCTTATCACCGAATTGAAACTCAATGTCTTTCCGTTTCAAATCCGTGTAGGATTTCTGTCTATTCGAAATTGCCTTCAAACAGTCATGAATTACCTTTACTTTCTCTTCGGTCTCTTTGACTAAGTCAACCCCGTGAATCTGATTTTCTCTAAGTTCGGTCCAATACAAGGGCGTTCGGCACTTACGCCCATACAAAGCCTCATAAGGCGCCATTTTCAAATTCGACTGATAACTATTGTTGTAGGCAAACTCGACCAACGGTAAGTACCTTTCCCAACTGCCTTGAAGCTCAAGAACACAACATCGCAACATATCTTAAAGAATCTGAATTACTCTTTCTGACTAACCATCGGTTTGCGGGTGAAAAGCAGTACTAAAATTCAGTTTTTTCTCCAACGCTTCTTGCAACTTTTTCAAAAATCGTGATGTGAACCTTGAATCTCTATCTGAAATGATCGATAAAGGTACCCCGTGAAGTCTCACAATTTCAGAAACATACAAATCTGCCAATTTCTCAAGTGGATAATCCATACGCATCAGTATAAAATGAGCTGACTTAGTTAGCCTATCAACCACAACCCATACAACATCTTTCTTCTTTGGCATCAACAGCAATCCAGACACAAAATCCATGGTAATACGGTCCCATTTCCACTCGGGAACCATCACGAGCTAAAGTAAACCCAAAGGTACTTGGTGTTCGGCTTTCACTTGCTGACAAATTAAACATTTAGAGACAAACTCTGAGATGTCTCTTTTCATTCCCGACCACCAATACATTTTCTTCAAGTCATTATACATTTTCACACTACCCGGATGGATAGAAAAACAATCACTATGGGCCTCTTGCAAAATCTTTTGAATAAGCTCTTCATCCTTAGGTACACAGATCCTCTCTCAGAACATCAAATAACCGTTGGTATCAATCCGAAAATATGATTCAATACCCGTCTTGCACTGAGTTATCTTGGCTTGTAACTCTTTATCACTTTTCTGAGCTTTACAAATCTCTTGCAGAAACATCGGTCTAGCTCTTAGCTCTACTCTGACCAAACCATCATTAGTCATAGACAATTGGGTATGCATAGCCCTCAAGGCAAATAATGACTTCCTACTCAAAGCATCGGCCACCACATTCGCCTTTCCAGTGTGATAGTCAATCATCAACTCGTAATCCTTTATCAACTCTAACCATCTCCGCTGCCGTAGGTTTAACTCCTTTTGAGTCATCAAATACTTTAGACTTTTATGGTCGGTGAATACTCGGCATATCTCGCCATACAAGTGGTGTCTCCAAATCTTCAGTGCTAACACAATGGCGACTAACTCTAAGTCATGAGTCGGATAGTTTTCCTCATGCAGCTTCAGTTGTCTCGAGGCGTATGCTATTACCTTGCCTTCTTGCATAAGCACAAACCCCAATCCATTTAAGGATGTAACACCCCTTACCCGTATTCAACGCCGGAACTGGGTATGATGCATTACCGAACTTATCTCGCTTGAACATACAACTTTGGGCTATCAAATTTCATTCCAATATAAAGTTTTTCATTCACATTCATAACATTCTTATTATAGGCCTACGAGACCTTACACATGAGAACGGAGGGCCTCAGAATCAAACCGGGATCTTTTATAAACTTAAGAAAATTTTGCCTTAACAGGGCCACATGCCCGTGTGAAATGGGACACGCTCGTGTGGGTAGGCTGTGTGGTCACACACGCCCATGTCCCTAGCCCGTGTGGAATTTATTTTTCAATTCGAACCTACAGGGGTTTTCACATGGCCGGACACACGCTCGTGTCCTTGGCCCGTGTCATCCACACGGCCTAGACATGCCCATGTCCTCACCCATGTATGAAAACCTGGGTATTCTGTTTGTGACTTCAGCAATCAAATAAGGGGCACACGGCCTAGGCATACGCCCGTGTGTCTAGCCTGTAGTCAACACTGACTTACAACACTAACATGCAGGGGACACACAGCCTAGTCACACACCCATGGGACTGACCATGCGTCACACACGACCTAGACACATGCCCGTGTGCCTACCCGTGTGGATAGGAACAAGGCTATTTGCCAAGCTCTTTTTATCACCCTAACTCATACAACATCAATCACATTCATGAATAACCTCTTCTTTTCATATATATATAATGATAATGAGCCATTAAATATGGCCATTTACAAAAGTGTTCATCTTTAAAGGAGCCAACACACTTGGCCAAAACAGCAAAACAATAACTATGTCTAAACCCTATACATGCCATACTCAAAATGCTAAATCTAATATACCGAGATGAGCTGATAGTGTGAGTGATCTTCCGATTATCTTCGTATCTCGAACCTACTCTTTGACACTATAAAACAAGGGAAAAAGAAAGGGAGCAAGCTTTAAGCTTAGTAAGTTTACATGTAAACAATAAGCATCATCACATATGCTAATCAGTCAATAACCTCACATACTAAGCAAGAACAATTCACATTTCCATAATCATGCTTACTCATCTTATCTCTTACCACATTCCAATCACATAACAATTATATTGCTCGCAATTGCTTGTACACTTTCCCTGCACTCATCACCATAAGACAACATGAAACATTTACCTATACCATTTCTCGATGAACCCCTCGGAATAATACTATGTACCTGGTGGTTTCACACACAGCCCACCGTTAATCGATAATAGGGTGGTATCGCACATAGCCCACCAACAAGAATATTTACGGTGGTTTCGAACATATCCCACCAAATGATAATATAAACGATGGTATCGCACACAGCCCATCGTGAATAAGTAATAAGGTGGTATCGTACACAACCCACCAAAAAGGATGATTACGGTGGTACCGCACATAGCTCACCAATTAATCATTACGGATATTTTTTCGCACTTATCTATCTATTCTGAGGTTCATATGAGATCTACTCACCATCTATCAATTTCAGTCAATCTCAATCATAATCGATCTCATTCATACAATGCGCCAATAAGTAATAACATGTATTAAAGATATATCATTTACACATAAACTTACCTCAGTGCAAAATGTATTAGTTGACGGTTTAGTCCATAACCTTGCCTTTTCCTCAGTCAAGGTTGTTTCCGCGCTCTTCTTGATATATAATAATAAAATTTACTCATTCAATCACTTTATAATTCATGATATATCAAAATATCTACTTAGGCAAAATTACGATTTTGCCCTTAGGCTCGTAAATCATTTTTCATCACATTTTCTCATTAAACAAGCCTAGTTGGACATTTATTTCTCTTACAACAACTCACAAAACCAATTATTTCATGCATTTATTACACAAATTCAACCTACTAATAGGTCCCATTTAGGTGTTTTCATGGTAACACCTTTCACAAAAGTTGTTCCTTAACTCACTAACATTCATTTTCTTCCATAAAAACTCAAAAAGCTACATGAACACTCTCATGAAAAGCCCCTAAACTTTCAACCATTTTGCAAAATAGTCCCCTCATTAGCTAGCTTAAGCTTTGGGGGTTCCAAAAGTACAAAAAATTATCAAATAAAACCACAAAAAATCACTTACTTGTAAGAGGATAAGTTGCTGAAATTTCAAAGCTTTGAAAACACCCCTCTTTGCTGGTATTTTAGGTGATGAAGGTGGTGAAGAAAAGATGATATCACTATTTTCTTTATTTTATGCTTAAAAAGCAATTTAGTCACCAAATTCTACCTAACCAATTGACTCATTTAATATCTTTTCCCTATGGTCGGCCATCACTTCCTCAACGTCCTAATTGCACATTAGGGACCTCCAATTTAATATTATATGGCTATTAGACACCTCTACCTTGTATAATAGAACTTTCAAACTTTATGCGATTTAGTCCTTTTTCACAATTAAGCATTCAATTGCTAAAATTAATGCACCAAACTTTTCATACATCCTAATAAACATGCTATAACACATAAAATAATATCAAAATAATTTTCTTCAACCTCAAATTAGCAGTCCCCAAGCCACTATTCCGACTAGCCCCAAAATTGGGCTGTTACAAAGGATGCATCGTTATACACCACAAATTCTTTTCTCGGGTTTTGTTGCACTAAAACTAGGGCTTCAGTCAACAATACTATTAGTTTCTCAAAACTCTGTTGGCACTTTTTTGTCCATTCGAACTTGACATCTTTCTATAGCAACCTCGTCACCGGAGTAGCAATCACAAAGAATCCTTTAACGAATCGTCTGTAGTATCCGGCTAAGCCCAAAAAGCTTATAATCTCTGACACATTCCTCGGCGGTTTCCAATCAACGATAGCCAATATCTTACTCGGGTCAACTCTAATTCCATCACCCGACACGATGTGGCCCAAAAATTCGACTTCTCAAACCCAAAATTCACTTTTGCTAAACTTAGCATACAACTGCTTATCTCTTAAAGTTTGTAAGACAGTTCTCAAATGCTCCGCATGCTCACTTTCATTACGAGAATAAATTAATATGTCATCAATAAAAACAACAACAAACTTATCCAAGTACGGTCAGAAAATACGGTTCATTAAATCCATAAATACTGCAGGAGCATTCGTTAAGCCAAAGGGCATGACGAGGAACTCATAATGGCCATACCTTGTCCGACATGCAGTTTTCGGTACATCTTGCTCCTTAACTCTCAGCTGGTAATAATCGGATCTCAGGTCTATCTTGGAAAACACTGTGGCTCCTTTCAATTGGTCAAACAGATCATCGATCCTTGGCAAAGGATACTTGTTCTTCACAGTCACCTTGTTGAGCTGTCTTTAGTCTATACATAACCTCATCGACCCGTCTTTCTTTTTCACAAAAAGTACCGGAGCACCTTACGGAGAATAGCTCGGTCTCACAAAACCCTTATCTGTTAACTCTTGTAGTTGAACCTTCAACTCTTTTAACTCCAAGGGTGCCATCCTATACGGGGCAACCAAAATAGGTGACGTACTAGGGACCACTCAAAACCAAACTCGACTTCCCTAGTTGGAGGCAATCCAAGTAACTCCTCTAGAAACACATCCAGATACTCACATACCACTGGCACTAACTCAATCTTTACTTTCGACACTTGAGTATTCAACACAAATGCGAGATAAGACTTATACCCTTTTCTTCTACATTTCTCAGCTGCCAAAGAAGAAACTACTACAGGCAAGCTATCCAATTCACCTGATTCAACCCGAAGGATATCCCCATTTTCACATTTCAGTTCAATAAATTTTCTCCCACAATTTACTATCACATCATGAGCTGCTAACCAGTCCATACCAAGAATCACCTCAAATTCATCAAACAGTAGCAGCATAAGATTAGCTGGAAAATAATGACCTCTAATTGTCAAGGGACAATTTCTACACACTTGGTCAACTAGCACATGCTTACCTAAAGGGTTTGACATTTTTTACCACAAATTTGGTAGACTCAACATGCATATTCATACTAAACACCAATTTTATACAAACATACGAATGGGTAGAACCCAGATCAATCAAAGCAACAACAGAGATATCATGAAGAGAAAAAGTACCCGTAATCACATCTGGGGAAGGAGCCTCTTCGCGAGCGCGAATGACATAAGTCCTCACAGAAGCTTTACCCTCTGATCCCATAGTGGAATCTCTAGACGTACCTTTATTGCTAGCCCCACTTCCTGGGTTCTTCTGTGGTCTATCTCTAGAAGGAGCATTACTCGCTCGCACATCTTGTTTTCTGTCTTTCTCATCCATCTCAGGATAGTTTTGAATGAAGTGGCCTAGTGAACCGCACTTGAAACAACCTCTATCATTTCCTCGACACTCACCAAAATGTCGTCTACCATATTGCGAACACTTTAGTTTATTTGGTCGAGCACTACCAACACTCGCAATAGAAGTGGTTTGAGCTTTAGACGCCGTGTACTGCTTATTCTTATTTCTACTCGAGAATCCCGCTGAAGCATTTGATTGAGTAGTGAACGCTTTCAATTTCTTGAAGGAGGACTGAAATGATTTCCCCAACTATCTTTTCTTCGGGTCACGAGACTCGATTTCAGCTTTTCTTTTCTCTTTGGCCAATTCTTTGGCCTTTCATGCTCTCTCAACAAGCACCACAAACTCCTTTAATTCTATGATGCCAACTAATAGTCAGATGTATTCATTTAATCCGTCCTCAAACCTCTTACACATGATGACTTTGGTGGATATGCACTCCCAAGTGTATTTGTTGAGCCTTACAAACTCACGCTCATAGTCTGTTATTATCATTCGGCCTTGTTTCAATTCTAGAAATTCCTTCCTCTTCTGGTTTATAAACCTCTGGCTAATATACTTTTTTACGGAACTCTTCCTAGAAGAATTCCCAAGTTATCCTCTCCCTTGGTACAACTGACACAAGGGTGTTCCACCATTGGTAAGCCGAGTCTCGTAAAAGTGACACTACACACTTCATGCACTCCTCTGATGTATAAGACAACTCATCGAAAACCCTAATGGTATGTTCTAGCCAGAATTCTGCTCTCTCTCGATCATCATCTATATTATCTCTAAATTCCTCAGCCCCTTATTTCTGAATTCTATCAACTGGAGGTTTTTCCCTTCTTAACATCTCCACCACTCGGGGAGCTACAGGGGCAGACTGGGGAATTGGATGGGGAGTAGGAGGTGGAGCGTTTAGGTTTGCACGAACAAACTCTGAATACCAAGCATTCATCATATGAAGGAAGGCTTCTCTAGCCCCTCCGCCCTGACTCAGTGTCATGGGCCCATTTTCAACTGGCGCGGTCCCTTCTGCGGTAGCCAACGCATTACTTTCGACATCATCTGCCACTGCTCCGTCAGGATCCATTTACTATATATAAACACATTTTAAATTGTCAAGAGTCGTCACACTATCATAATTCATATATGGCATGTATAGCTAGACTTGTACACACGCTACGTTAGTCTAATAATCGACTAAACTATAGATTTGATACCACTAAATGTAAAACACCTTACCCGTGTCCTATGCCGGAACAAGGTACGAGGCGTTACCTAACTTAATAACATACATACAAACACTTCCGGGTTATAAAATTTCATTCAAATTTAAAACTTTTCAAAGTTTGTCTTAAAATCCTTAATATGAGCCTACGAGGCCCAAAACACACTTTAGAAATGGTTTGGGACTAAACCGAGTTCTTTAGAAAAACTTTGGAAAATGTCACTCAAAACAGGGGCACACGCCCATGTGGAAGGGTGACACGCTCGTGTGACCTAATAACATGGCCATGTAACTCGCACGGCTTCAGCATATAGGGACACACCCGTGTCCCTTGTCCGTGTGGATTTACTTTTCAATTCGAATCTACAGGGGGTTTCTGTAACACCCCTTACCCGTGTCCGATGCCGGGACCGGATACGACGCATTACCATGTGTAATCTTGTTTGAACATGTAATAACGGGCTACAAAATTTCGTTCCAACTAAAAACTTTTCTTTCTTAGTCATAACATACATCTCATAGGCCCACGAGGCCTTCATCATATATCCGAAAGGTTTCGGGGTTAGACCGGAAACTTTTAAACACTTTGAAATTTTTTACCTAAACAGGGGTCACACGCCCGTGTGGTCAGGCCGTGTGATCTCACACGCCCATGGCCCTAGCCAGTGTAGATTTTCACACGGCCGGCCACACGCCCGTGTCAATGGCCCATGTCCTTCACACGGCCTAGACACGCCCGTGTTCTCACCCGTGTGAAAAACTAGGGGTATGACGTCAGCAACCCCTTAAGGAGCACACGGCCTAGGCACACGCCCGTGTGACGAATCAAATTCTCGTAGCTAGATACAGGGGACACACGACCTATCAACACACCCATGGGGTTGACCGTGTGTCACACACGGCCTAGACATACGCCCGTGTGTCTACCCGTGTAGACACTTAGAGGCTATTTTCCAAGCCAATTGCCACCCTGAAACATAAACTCAATCATACCAACTCAAGAAATACATAATTTGGCCTTAATGCACTATAAATGACCTTTAAAACCTGGCTTGTAGAACTCATATAACTCATCATCAGTAATATATATGAATTAACAACATTGGCCAATCTCTTTGGCCATATACAAAAAGTGTAATAACCTTAATAGCCAACACTTTGGCTCCTAACATGCTATAGCTCAGAATGACATAATTTGTATACATGCCATACTTAAAATAAAACAACTTGGCTATACCCAGAATAACAATTGATAGTGTGATCCGAGCTCCGACGTTTATGATCCCCGACTTAGTTTACGAAACTACAAGGACGAAATAAATGAAAGGAGTAAGCATATAGCTTAGTAAGTTTGCATGAAATTCATATAGCAATTATATTTGCTCAATATAACTCATTCATCATGAAACAAAAACAACATAAGTCTCAATGCTTTAGCTTACTTACTCATACTTATGCTTACTCATCACATGTTACATAATAATTTCATACTTGCATTATAATCATGGTACCTATATCACTTGATCACATGGATTAGTACATTTTTCTGGTGCAAAAATAAATTGAATCTTCATCTTTCTTATCATGAATGATGCTTTTTATCAACTTTGAATAACTCAACTTATTATTATCTTTACTTGCTTAACTTCCTTGTTGCCTCTTTCATACTTAGCTCTTTTGCCCGATGAATTTCCCGGAATAACTAAGGTTACTCAATCTCATGAAACATGTATCTCGATGCCAATGCCATGTCCTAGACATGGTCTTACACGATGCCATGTCTTCGGTATTGAAAATGTATGTAAATTTGCAATTTAGTCCTCGACTTTGTTCTTGCCTCAGTTTCGATCCGGGGCTTCGTATTTCTTGATTTTGAACTTGAAAATGAACAAAACCCTAGCTATGGAGTCCTTGCAAAATTCAGCACTATGGGGAAGAAGATGGGCATGATTTTTTTGACTTATTTTTCCCTTTTTAATCATTTATTAACCAAATGACCAAAATGCCCTTAAGGCCCATTCCTTAAGATTTTTCCTTCCCATGTCCATTTTTGTCCATCTTATTTAATGGTCTAATTACTAAATAAGGACTTCTAATAATCTTTATGATTCTATTTCATACTCAAATCTTCTAGAAACTCATACTTTCTCACCTTTGCAATTTAGCCATAATGGACAATTTATTCACTAATTAATAAAATTTCTTCATGAAATTTTCACACAATTATACAACCACCTCATAAGCCTCATAAAAATCATTAAACACATAATTTCTACTTCGAATTTGTTGTCTCGCACCACTATTCCGACTAGGCCCTAAATCGGGATGTTACATTTTCACACAGCCTGGAACATGCCCGTGTCCATGGCCCGTGTCCCCTACACGGCCATGACACGCTCGTGTGCAAGGCCGTGTGGAAATTCTAAATTTCACATTCAAGGTACAGAGTTCACACGGCCTGGGCACATGCCCATGTCCTATGGCCGTGTCTTTCACACGGTTGAGACAAACGGCCGTGTCTCAGCCCGTGTGGTTACTACTGGCATTCTGTTTTACCAAATTAAGGTGCAGGGGACACACGGCCGGACTACACGCGCATGGGGCAGACCGTATGTCACACACGGCCTAGACACATGCCCGTGTGGACAAAAACAAGGCTATTTACCAAGCCCTTTTGCCACCCTTACTTGCACCAACATAAGCCACCTCAAGTAACACCAATCCAAATATAAACATCTAACCAAATCAGCCCCAACCAAGACATACACACATCAAGGCCACTACACTCCATTCACATGCAAACTTATCGCATACTTTATCAATCCAATCATGCAACCTACTCATTCATGCATTAATATACCAAATACTCAACCATGCAATTTGCTCAATCATGAAAAACATCATCATTTGCATAAATCAACAACATGTATTAGCCATTATCCGTGGCCTTAGACAAAATGGATCAACTTCATGACAAGCCAGCACATATGGCAAAACAATATGACACTTAACAAAAAGACCCAGTCCCTATACATGCCATACAGAAAATACTAAGGCTAACTATACCCAATGCTTCAATTGATAGTGTGATCGATGCCTCCGACGTTTGTTGATCCTCGACCTAGCTTGGCAGCACTATAGGAAAATGGAAAAGAGAGGGAGTAAGCATAAAGCTTAGTAAGTCGCATGTAAATAATTAACAACAATTACCATGCATTATCATACTCATAACATATTATAAACTTGCACACAATTCTCAAATGATTAAAGGCATAACTTACTCATTTTCATCCTTACTAATCATACAACACATTTCTCATGAATTTCGTGTAGTTACCTCTATCACTTACAAAATAGTCGTAACTTTTCTCACTTTTGACATAAGCTTTAAATTACTCGTTGAACCAGTTGGAATACCAAAGGATACCCGACAAGCCTCACACAAGAGGGTATAATGTCGATGCCATTTCCCAGACATGGTTTTACACTGGATCACATATCAAGGCCGATGCCATGTCCTAGACATGGTCTTACACTAGCTCTCATCTCAATGCCGACGCCATGTCCCAGACATGGTCTTACACTAGCACACATATCAACGCCGATGCCATGTCCCAGACACGGTCTTACACTGGCTTTCATAATGTGGCCGATGCCATGTCCCATACATGGTCTTACACTAGTACACATATCACTCAAATGTCATGGTGTGGATATCCAATCTATTCTTAAGGTTCAACCGGGAGCTTTTACTACATCAATTCTCATCATGCATATTCACAACAATAATCATGCACTTTATGCCATATTAATTGTTCAATACATAATAACAATAAAGTTGTATTATTTACGTACAACTTACCTCGGTATACAAAATATGGGTAACTAATTCGATTTAGTCCAATAGCTTAGTTTCCCCACGGTCTGTGTCTGGACTCCGTTTTTCTTGATCTATAATGACAAATTCACTTATTAATCACTACATTAATCAAGACAATCTATAATTCACACCTGGGCAAAATTACTATTTTGCCCCTAGACTTTCACATAATTACAATTTTTCCCCTAGGCTCGTAAAATGATTTTAATCAAATTTCCTCCTTTAACAAGCCTAGCCGAACCTTTATTACTCTTATAGCAACTTACAATTCCAATTTCACACATTTACTACCCATTTTATAACTTTTACAAAGAGGTCCTTTTAGGTACTTTCATGAAAACCCTTTTCACAAAAGTTGTCTATTTAACATCCAAGATTCATTTTCTTCCATAAAATTTCAGCAAACAAAATGAATACTCACATGGTAAAACCCTAGACTCTCAACCATTTTGCAAAATAGTCCCCTCATTAGCTAGATTAAGTTATAGGGTTTTTAAAAACACAAAAATTAACAAAATCAACCACCAAAATCACTTACTTGCAAGAGAAAAGCTTGGCTAAAATTTGAGCTCTCAAAACCCCCCTTTTTTGGTGAAGATTTCAGTGGTGAAGAGAAGATGATAGCCTCCTCTCTTTTTGTTTATTTTTATTTTTTTATTAAACAAGTCACCTAATGTCACCTAATTTTGACCATTTTATAACTTTGTCTCCAATTAAAAATTCCACGTCAAGCCATCATAATTTTATTTGTCTATTTACTCAATGATGACCTCTACTTTAGTGTTCCATAGCCATTTAACACCTTTAGCTTGTATAACAAAACTTTCACACTTTATGCGATTTAGTCCTTTTTCGAAATTAACTAAGTAATCACTAAAATTAATCCACCAAAATTTTCATGCACTCATTTAATCATGCTAAAACACATAAAATAATATTAAAAATAATTTCTCCTACCTCGGATTAGGGGTTCTAAAACCACTATTCTAACTAGCCCCAAAATCGGGCTGTCACATGTGATACAAAGCCCTGAGACAAGGGCGTGTGTCTCGACCGTGTGAAGTTTGCACCTATTTTATGAAAAATTATGGAAATTAAATTGACCAGACGGCCTAGCACACGGGCGTGTGGCATGGTCGTGTGGCACAAGTCAGAGAGCACCCTATTTTGAACACGGCCTGTAGCATAGGCGTATCTAAGGGTCACATGAGCGTGTCCCTTAGACCACATGAGCGTGTGAGCCCTTTCTAAGTTTTGTAAAATTTTCTAAATTTCTCGGTTTAGTCTCGAACCACATCCAAAGCATGTATTGAGCCTCGTAGGCTCGTTTTAGGGACGATATCAATGTGTATGAAATGTTTTTAATTTAAATGGAAATTTATGACTTGAAAATGTATGTTTGCTTTTTAGGTTGTTACAAACTAAGACATCTTTAATTTGCCTTTTAGGTTGAGCCAATGATCGATCGGCTAGTTGTAATGTCACTGCAGTAGATTTCATGGGACCAATTCCCATGTTTCTGAAGTAGATAGTGTGTAACATCCTGAAATTGGGCCTAGTAGGATTGGGCCCAATGGGCCTTAGGAGTAGTAGCGTTTAAAATTTTTGGAGAACAAGAGATCGGCTTAAATGCAAGTTGGACCTTTTAGATAAGTGATTTTGGAAGGTTAGGGGGCTTCTATGAAGTCCCGGGATCGAACTTTGGCTTTGGGGAAATTTTGGTTTTAGGTGGAAAAAACCTTGGAAGTTGGCAGGTAGGCTTTAAGAATAAAATGTGAAGGAAAATGACACAAGTGGAGTGTGTGGTGTAGTGGCAAAGTGACGCCACATAAGAGACAAGGGGGTGACGCCACAAGGAAGGAAGGAGGTCCAAGGTTCAAGTCTTGGCGCTTGCAATTCCTTTGTTTTATTTTTTTAAGTGAGCTTAGACTTTGGCCATAGGGTTTAAAATTAGTTGTGCATGGTTTAAGACACAAGAGGAGCTTGTGGCCAAGTGGTTAGCGGCATGGATTATGTTGCAAGGGAGCCTGGGTTCGAATCTCATGAGAAGCAAGGGAGTATTTATTTTGCGGATTGGACGGTAAGAGTTTCAGTTGAATTTAAACTGTACTGACGAAGGGATCCCACATCGGAAAGATATAAAGAAGGAAGGTGAAGAGCTAGCTTAGAGAGCATTCCCGGAGGAGAGTTAACACACCTTGGTTGGCGTTTGGGCACAGGAGTGGTCGGAGCGCGAATTAGCACCAGATTCCTATCAGGTGTGTAACTCTCTCTACTCTAGTTGTAGAGCGGCAAATGCGGAAGTACCGGTCACAGCAATAGTAGCCACACGAGCGTGCGAGTGCACATGTGGGGCTTCGACGCGATAGTTGAGGCCATCAGTAGTGTTCTTGTGGGTTGAGGCTACTTGGGCCACGATGGGCCGAAGTGGGCCCAATGGGCCCATGGGCCCATATAAGTAGACTGTATGATTGTTTAGTATATAGTGAACTAGACTAGGTGAAACTTATATACATGGCTAGATTTGTGCTAGGTGGGCCAGACGAGCGTGGGGGCCCGAATGGGCCGAAATCAGGTTTTAGGCCCAATCGTCTGGTACGACCGGAAATGGTAGCTGAGTCGCTCAGGGAGACATTAGGCCTTCGGAAAGGCCATTGCAGGTGCGAAATTACAAAAATACCCTTGATGGGTAAATTACAAAAATACCCTGGGTAGGTAAAATTACCGTTTTACCCTTAGAGGTTGATTAGCTTGATTATGTTGTATTGGTTATTCTGATTATGATGGTAATTCGTTTCATACGTTATATTTGATATATGATTTGCATACATGCCATACTGCATACACGAATTATTATGTCATGATATATGATGATAAAGGGGAAGTGTGTACATTTATGTACGTGGGTGACTCTGTCACGATTAATGATTGCCTTGAGCCTCATTGTGGATTGATGATAACCTCGAGTCTCATCGTGGATATTTGTGATTTAATCACGTGGATTAGTGGCTAGGCCACTTAAGTGGACTTTGAGTAGTATGTCTGTCAGCATAGACTGCCAAAGAGGTGTGTAGCGGATGGAGGGTTGATTGTAGAAATCCCCCGGTGTGTGGTGGTTGGATGTACGGGTGGTGTGTAGCGGATGGATACTAGGTTAGGCTGGGTTGCATTGCACTCATTATTGATATGCCATGACATTGGGCTAATATATTACTGTGGGATTAGGCCCAGTTATCGTGGTAAGGGGAATTGCACACTGAGTCTCGATGACTCACCCCTTTGTTTAAATTTTGCAGGTAATCATTAGATCGTGGGTTTAGGAGCTGAGGCGGACTTGTGGTGGCCATGTAATGTTTTTGCGTAAACTCGTTTCTTTTATTTGAACTTATTTTTATTTGGGTTTTTGTTATATAATAAGGCCTTGGGTATTTTATTTGGGTTTAGCTTTCAAATTTGGTTACTGCTTATTATTAAATGATCGATATGGGATTTTCCTAAAATGATAATAAACCGTTTCTTATTCAAAATTACTTGAACTCGATTTTCACAACAAATACAATTTCATTCAAATTAATAACAACTTTGTAAAATGGGCATTAAATGAATCGACTTTTATAAACAAACCACAAAACGCGAAGTTTCAAAAAGAATACGAACTTTTTAACGACCTCACAGTTTTTAGACATTCCTTTCATGTGACATGCCAGATCCGGTCGTAACGTCTAGGCTGGGTTTGGGGTGTTACAATTATGATATCAGAGCCTAGGTTCAAACACTCGGCTGTGGGTTTGGGTTCGAAAATGTTTTCAAAGGATGGTTTAGAAAATGGTTTAGAAAAAATATATATCTCTTTTCCGGAAGTATGGCACCCGAGTCTCTGGCACCAAATCCATAAGTTTCCTTTTTATATTCTATTATATGCTGAATGATTGTATTTATTCTGCGATGTGTGGATGTGATGCTTGAATATAGGAATTGTATGTATGTGTGAAAAATATTTGTTTTCTTCGGTGTTAGATAGTTGGTTATATGAAGGGGTTCCAAGATTTAGTTAGGAAGGGTATTAGTTTTATTAGATCAGAGTGCGCAACAAGAGCATAGTGTGGTAGGTTAGGATGTGTGACTGTTAGTTAGTTGGAAATTTCGAGGACGAAGTTTCTTTAAGGAGGGTAGATTTGTAACATCCTGTAATTGGGCCTAGTAGGATTGGGCCCAATGGGCCTTAGGAGTAGTAGCATTTAAAATTTTTGGAGAATAAGAGATCGGCTTAAATGCAAGTTGGACCTTTTAGATAAGTGATTTTGGAAGGTTAGGGGGCTTCTATGAAGTCCCGGGGTCGAACTTTGGCTTTGGGGAAATTTTAGTTTTAGGTGGAAAAAACCTTGGAAGTTGGCAGGTAGGCTTTAAGAATAAAATGTGGAGGAAAATGACACAAGTGGAGTATGTGGTGTAGTGGCAAAGTGACGCCACATAAGAGACAAGGGGGTGACGCCACAAGGAAGGAAGGAGGTCCAAGGTTCAAGTCTTGGCGCTTGCAATTCCTTTGTTTTATTTTTTTAAGTGAGCTTAGACTTTGGCCATAGGGTTTAAAATTAGTTGCGCATGGTTTAAGACACAAGAGGAGCTTCTGGCCAAGTGGTTAGCGGCGTGGATTATGTTGCAAGGGAGCCTGGGTTCGAATCTCATGAGAAGCAAGGGAGTATTTATTTTGCGGATTGGACGGTAAGAGTTTCAGTTGAATTTAAACTCTACTGACGAAGGGATCCCACATCGGAAAGATATAAAGAAGGAAGGTGAAGAGCTAGCTATATAAAGAGCATTCCAGGAGGAGAGTTAACATACCTTGGTTGGCGTTTGGGCACAAGAGTGGTTGGAGCGCGGATTAGCACCAGATTCCTATCATGTGTGTAACTCTCTCTACTCTAGTTGTAGAGCGGCAAATGCCGAAGTGCCAGTCACGGCAATAGTAGCCACTCGAACGTGCGAGCGCACGTGTGGGGCTTTGACTCGATAGTTGAGGCCATCAGTAGTATTCTTGTAGGTTGAGGCTGCTTGGGCCACGATGGGCCAAAGTGGGCCCAATGGGCCCGTGGGCCCGTATAAGTAGACTGTATGATTGTTTAGTATATAGTGAACTAGACTAGGTGAAGCTTATATACATGGCTAGATTTGTGCTAGGTGGGCCACACGAGCGTGGGGGCCCGAATGGGCCGAAATCGGGTTTTAGGCCCAATCGTCCGGTACGACTGGAAATGGTAGCTGAGTTGCTTGGGGCGACATTAGGCCTTCGGAAAGGCCCTTGCAGGTGCGAAATTATGAAAATACCCTGGGTAGGTAAAATTACCGTTATACCCTTAGAGGTTGATTAGCTTGATTATGTTGTATTGGTTATTCTGATTATGATGGTAATTCGTTTCATACGTTATATTTGATATATGATTTGCATACATGCCATACTGCATACACGAATTATTATGTCATGACATGTTGCGTGGGGTTGGGATATGATGATAAAGGGGAAGTGTGTACATTTATGTACGTGGGTGACTCTGTCACGATTAATGATGGCCTTGAGCCTCATTGTGGATTGATGATGACCTCGAGTCTCATCGTGGATATTTGTGATTTAATCACGTGGATTAGTGGCTAGACCACTTAAGTGGACTTTGTGCAGTATGTCTGTCAGCATAGACTGCCAAAGAGGTGTGTAGCGGATGGAGGGTTGATTGTAGAAATCCCCCGGTGTGTGGTGGTTGGATGTACGGGTGGTGTGTAGCGGATGGATACTAGGTTGGGCTGGGTTGCATTGCACTCATTATTGATATGCCATGACATTGGGCTAATATATTACTGTGGGCTTAAGCCCAGTTATCGTGGTAAGGGGAATTGCACACTGAGTCTCGATGACTCACCCCTTTGTTTAAATTTTGCAGGTAATCATTAGATCGTGGGTTTGGGAGCTGAGGCGGACCTGTGGTGGCCATGCAATGTTTTCGCGTAAACTCGTTTCTTTTATTTGGACTTATTTTTATTTGGGTTTTTGTTAGGTAATAAGGCCTTGGGTATTTTATTTGGTTTTAGCTTTCAAATTTGGTTACTGCTTATTATTAAATGATCGATATGGGATTTTCCGAAAATGATAATAAACCGTTTCTTATTCAAAATTATTTAAACTCGATTTTCACAACAAATACAATTTCATTCAAATTAATAACAACTTTGTAAAATGGGCATTAAATGAATCGGCTTTTATAAACAAACCACAAAACGCGAAGTTTCAAAAAGAATATGAACTTTTTAACGACTGCACAGTTTTTAGACATTCCTTTCATGTGACATGCCAGATCCGGTTGTAACGTCTAGGCCGAGTTTGGGGTGTTGCATAGTGGCATTAGGTGAATGCTAGCTCCCAAGTCGCATAAAGCCTTGCCCAAATAATGATTGCCAATTGAACATGGGATGGTAAAGCTCCGAGGATCTTTCAATTTAAAGGGCAACTTGTTTGTGAAAACAACATTACAGCCTTCTGTGAGTACAGTAGTTTCAATATTAGTGAGCTTCCTCTTCTTGGAGAAGAGGTCTTCTATAAATTTCCCATAACTCGAAATTTGTACCAAAGTGTCTACTAAAGGAATGTTGATTTGCCATTGCTTTAGTGTGTCCAGGAACTACTGATATTGCTTGTCATGCTTATTCTTCCTGAATCTTTCTGGGAAAGGTAAAGGTAGAGATACATCTGCTTGCGCCAACACCTTTGATTGCATCAACAGTTTTGAAGGTCGGACATTAGGCATATGAGTGACAATTTGTGGAACTTCTTTGTCTGATGCATCAGCAAAATCTTCAGATTCAAACTTGTCACCAGTGATCACTCCATTCGTATCTTGAGGTGCTGCAGTAGCGTCTATAAACGGTTCGCTAGTTTGTTTACCACTCCTAGGAGTGATAGCCTTACAATGTTCTTTCCCCCTCGGACTGGGATTTTCTGTGTCACTAGGTAATGAGCCTGGTGGTCGAGTATTCAGATTTGAAGAAAGTTGTCCTAATTGTGCCTCCAATGCTCAAATGGAAGATGAATTCCCTTGTATGATAGCTTCTATGTGAGTAATATGCTCATGCATTAATGCCTCAAGAGTTGCTAACGGGTCAGAAGTAGAAGCTTCAGTGTACGATTGCAGTCGATGTCCTTAAACATGTTGATTCGGTATTGAAGAGTGTTGTGGCTGCATCAGATTTTGGTGTGGATGTGTCTAGCCTTGTTGTGGATGCATCTGAATGTGTTGATTGTAGTTTTGCTATTGTTGATTGTAAATCCCTTGTCTTGGATTCTAATTTCCCCGAGTAGATGTATTCCCATATCTGAATGTCACAGCATTTTGTCCAGCATTCTGAGTTCCCCAAAATGGTTGGTTGTGTATAGAGTTGTTGTAAGAGTTACCATAAGAATTGTTGCGGATGTTACTAATTGAATAGGCATTCTCTGCATGTTGTGGAGAATCTTCATATGTCACTTCAAATCTCACAACAAAAAGTAGGAACATCAACTTGCTGAGCTACTTGTATAGGTGCAATACCACTAGTCCCTTGCATATTTTTAATCATGTTTGCGAGAAGAAAGCATCCAATTCAATAACTCCTAGAGTAGTTTTTGCTTGTGCAGCTCTGGAGATAGGGTATTGATAATCATTTTGAGCAATTCTCTTAAGAATTCTCTCAACATCATTATAAGTACAATCCAGCAGAGGTCCATTGGTTGATGCATCGACAAGATTCCTTGTATGTGAATTTAACCCATGATAGAAAATCTCAATTTTTGTTTCTGGTTGAATGCATGCATGGGAAAACGTTGGAGAAAGATTTATAAAGTTCCCATGTGGTGTGAAGATTTTCATCATCCAGGTGATGATTAGTAATAATATCATTTCAAAGATGAGTATTCATTGTTGGCGGGTTAAATCACAAAAGAAATTGTGTTGCTAGTGCATTTCAAGAAGTAATTGATCCATTAGGTAGCTTAAAAAATCAAATACGAGCTCTTCCATGTAAGGAATAAGGAAATAATTGCATCTTCAAGGCATCATCAGGAACGCCTTGTTGGCTAAAGGAAGCACAGGTCAATAAAAAGGATTTAAGATGTTCTCTAGCATCTTCATGTGGCATTCCAACGTCCATTAGAATTCAAGATTTGAAACATTACTGGCTTAAGTTCAAAATTCCCAGCTTGGATTGCTGGCCTAACAACTCCCGGTTGTAAGTCATCCAAGACAGGTACTACAAAATTTTGTATAGTCTTATTTTGTATGTGAGCATCTTGCGACAACAATGGGTTATTAACATTTTGCTGTTGCATCGGGGGTATGACTGCATTGTCCCCTGGTAGAGCCATATTTCTTTGTTCTCGGAGTCTACTCCGAACAGTCCTTTCAATTTCTAGATAAAAATCGACAAGAAAATCTAACTTGCTTCGGGTTATAAAACACCTAAAATGAAGTTGAAGAAATAGCAGCAAAGAAAAACTAGTTAGTGAATACTAAATATTATATAATGAAAATAAAGTGCACAAACACACAAAAACAAAAATAAAAATCAAACAAACGCCATCCCCGGCAACGACGCCAAAAAGTTGATCGTCTGTTTAACGTCACAGCAATAATGTGCAAGTGTACACTGTCGATGCAAGTATAGTAGACAGATACGAGTTTGTCGGATATCGATCCCACAGGGATGGTTGTCTTTTGTCTGTTAATGTCGGTGCAATAACTAGATAGAAACGTGATAAATTGTGAGGATAGTTGTCAGAGCAGCAACTTGAAAATAATAAAATAAAATATGATAATAATAAACTGAGATCTCCAACATGAATCTTCAACAGAATACTAAGTGCTCACAAGATATAAAAGGATAGGTGATTGTCGAGGCAATAAATTTCAATGTATATCTTACGAAGCGTCACTCCTCTATTTAATTTGAGACTTAAACATGCACATTAACCCCACCTTCTGATGATGGCAATATGACACTATTAAAAGCAAGTGGACTAAATTCCTCTAATCCTCACTTAACTTCCTTTGTAATGCTTGTTGGCTCGAACTGTCACTGCACTTTCCAGTGTTAGTGACTGCAATAAAACTTATGTGTTAAGAAACATTCAAACCCCAAGATTAAACAATAAAAGCAAGATTGAATAAGATAACATTTAACCAAGAATTCATGTGTACTTCCATACAAACAAAAAACAGAGAGTAATCACCAACATTTAGAAAGAAATAAGAAAGAATTGAATGGAGAATACTATTCATAGACAACTCAATTGAATCTCTTTATTCCTTCTTGTCTCGCACTTAGGTCTCCTCGTCAGAAGCTAATCTGTATCAATTTTCACGTTGGCTCACCTGTGAGAGGCTTAAGCTGCCATAGCCGCAAGCTTCAAGGTAGGATGAAGAAGATGATGGTCAAGAAAAAGCTCTCTCTCCTCTATTTTTTTCTTCTCACGTCAACCTTTTATGTCCTCCTTCAACAGTACAGATATCCTTTCCTCAGAATTATTCTGTCCTTGTTCGTACATGTTGGTTATACCAGACTGGAAGCTCATGCATTTTTAGTTCTTATCTGGACAGCTGTAAGGTGCGACGATAATTTTGAACACAATATGGAATTAACTCATGCAGTGACATTAATGCAAAAAGATAGCAAAATTAAGAATAAAATAGGCTAGGATTCACTGAGTTATAAAATACAATTTACTAAACTGAAAATGCTAAAATATATGCTAAAGATAACTAAATGGGAACAATTTAACCAATAAATAAGGTGGAAAACCTATGTTCTTTCTAGTGCTAACACCTATCGTCCCTTATTCGAGCCTTTGAGGCCTTAAAAACACTTTAGAAACAATTCGAGACTAAATCAGAAACATTTGGAACATTTAGAAAAAAGTTGGAAAACTTGAACTGTAGGGGTCACACGGCCGTGTGACTCACATGGCTGAGACACACACCCATGTCTCAGGCCGTGTAAAAATCAAAATAGGGACACACGGCCGTGTCCCAGCCCGTGTCTATACACGTGTAACTTTCAAAGTTGGGTCACACGGCCAAGCCACACACCCGTGTGCCAGGCCGTGTAATAGCCTAACTTGCAATCCTTAAAACGTACAGGGGGCACACAGCTGTGTGTCACGCACGGTTGAGTCACATGCCTGTGTCTCAGGCCATGTGGACAAGAAATTGGCCAAAATCAAGCCATTTCCATCACTAACCCAAACATGCACTTACAAAAATTTTGTGCATAACTTCAAAGCTTCAAAACCTTACCAAAACATGCATGAAATGACCAATTCAAAAAGACTAATTCTATACAACCAATATGCCATACAAGGCACCTCAAAAGCAAACATACAACATACCTAAACATTTGCCTATTTTACCACATTTCATTCATAACAATCTAGTTCAATACCTTTCCAAAGCATAGCCTATCCTGACCATTTTGAAACTATTCTCTCACATACCATATTGACCATAAAAACATGCATCAAAATTAGCCATATTAACACATACCAACAAGGCATCAAAAGTACCAAAAGTACATCAATTCAAAATAACATATACATGCCAAACTCATCAAATAACATTCAAACACAAGTCCACCTATACATGCCATTATAACCATGGGCAAAACATCAAAGACTACCAATATAATCATTGGATAGTGTGATAGATCTCCAACAAGCTTCCAAACCGATCGAGCTTCCGATTATCTATAAAACATAGGAAAGAAAAATACGTAAGCATATAATGCTTAGTAAGTTTGTAAAACATGAACATAACTTACCATTTGAATGCATAACATTAGAATTAAACATGATATATATCCAACCATAAGCTTGGCACAAGCCTAAGCATCATCAACAACACAAGTTAGTGCATTAACACATAATTCAACTGAATTATCATATGGTAAGCTAGGTATACATGAACATAATGCTTTTGGATTCATCCTTTCTATAAACATAGATATACTTTCATTGATCATTTCCATTTCAAAGATTTTCATAGATTCATGACATAGTTCATTTGAATAGTTACCATTCTCATAGTTCATTTGAATAGTTACCATTCCTTTCCTTTTCATGCCCATTGAACCATTTAGAATAACATCGGATACGTGGGAAAGCTCAACCTAAGTGTGCTAAACATATAGCCGTAACCTTTCATTTTACTTTACATCATTGCTCACACGAGCTGTGAAATCGTTCTACTCACGCAAGTTGTGGGTTGGAATGTAAGTTACATGATGCTGATCACACAAGCTGTAGAGTATCTGCAACAAATGCAAGACCTCAGCCATCGGTAGGTCATTCAAGACCATCGTTTGAAACATGGAAACCCTAATGACATGTCATTTGTGTAACACCCCTTACCAGTGTTCGATGCTGGAATCAGATACGAGGCATTACCAAACTTAACATGTTTAAACATACAACATTGGGCTATAACATTTCATTTCAACTTAAAACTTATCATTCACACACATAACATCCTTATAATGGGCTTACGAGGCCCTAAACATATATATGAGAGGTTTCAAAATTAATCCGAAAACTTTTACGCACTTAGAAAATTTTTGCCTAAACAGGGACCACACGCCCGCGTGAAATGGAACACACCCGTGTGGGTAGGCCGTGTGGTCACACACGCCCATGTTCCTATCCCGTGTGGAATTTATTTTTCATTTCGAACCTATAGGGTCTTTCACATGGCCGGACAAATGCCAGTGTCAGTAGCTCGTGTCCATCACACGGCTTAAACACGCCCGTGTCCTCACCCCCGTTTATGACGTCAGTAACCTCTTAAGGGGCACACGGCCAAGGCACACGCCCGTGTGCCGGTCCGTGTGACGAATCAAATTCTCGCAAGTTAATACGAGGGACACACAACCTATTAACACACCCATGGGGTTGACCGTGTGTCACACACGACCTAGACACATGCCTGTGTGGACAATTAGAAGGCTATTTTCCAAGCTAATTGCCACCCTGAAACATAAACACACATCTACCAACACAAGCAATACATAACATGGCAATAATACACTATGAAGAATCACTAATCATCATCCATACACTTCACATTTTACTCCATCAATTGCATGAACTTTCATTTCATAAAACTCATCATCATTAAAAATAAGAAACTTGACAAGTATTGGCCAAAACCCCAATGGCCATTCACAAAATGAGTGTATAACATTAATAGCCAACACTTTGGCTTTCAAATATGACATAACACTAGAAGACCAAGTTCCTATACATGCCATACCCAAAATAAAACAACTTTACTATACCAAAAGAATGATTGATAGTGTGTTCCGAACTCTGACGTTCTACGATTCTCGAACTAGCTTGGCGATACTACAAGGAAAAGGGAAAAGAGAGGGGTAAGCATATAGCTTAGTGAGTTTGCATGAACTAAATTAGCAACATAAGTACTCATAATAAAATCCATTCATCTCATAGAACAATAACAACACAAGTTCTCAAGTACTTTGACATACTTACTCATACTTATTCTTACCCATCACATATCATATTACGGTTTTCATAACTCGTAATTTACTAATGGTACCTGTATCACTTCATCACATAATTTAACACTTATTCTATCTTGACATAAACTTAAATCATTATCATCTTTAGCTTAAATGGAACTCATTGTCATCCTTGTATAACTTAGCTCATTGTCATCTTTACATACTTAACACTTTTGCCAGTTGAATTACTTGGAATATCAGAAGATACTCAATATCATCATACATGTATCACAATGCCAATGCCATATCCCAGATATGGTCTTACATGGGATCACCTCTTAATGCCAATGCCATATCCCAGATTTGGTCTTACACGGGACCTCTTAACTCGATGTCAGTGCCATGTCCTAGACATGGTCTTATACGAGATCGTACACAGATATTGATGCCATGTCCCAGACATGGTCTTACACGAGATCTTCCTTTGGTGCCGAGGCCATGTCCTAGACATGGTCTTACATGGGACCTTCTTTATTCGATGCCGATGCCATGTCCAAGACATGGTCTTATACGAGATCTATGTTCGGTGCTAATGCCATGTCCCAGACATGGTCTTATACGGGACCTACATTCGGTGCCGATGCCATGTCCCAGACATGGTCTTATACGAGACCTTCCTTATCTCATGTGGTGACATAGGTATCCTCGTTATTCCAAATCTTCAACCGGGACTTTAACTTAACATTTTCTCATTATTTTCTCATCAAGGCTTCATTAGTCGGTTTTTATGGATATGATATTCTTTGTCATAATATCAAGCAATTTAAAATATAAAAACACTATGAAACTTTAATTTCACTCAAACTTACCCCGGTACTCCAAAATAGGTGTAGATGTTCGATTTAGTCCACAACTTTGTTCTTGCCTTGGCTTCGGTCCAGGCTTCGTGTTTCTTGATCTATAATAAAAATTTCACTTGTTTAATACTAACATTGACTAAATTGATTCATGAATCATACTTTGACAAAATTATGATTTTGCCCTTAAACTTTAAAATAATTACACTTTTGCCCCTAGGCTCGTAAAATGATTTTTATTCAACTTTCTTGTATTTTAAGCCTAGCAGAATTATTTTCTTAACTACAACAACCCTCCATTACCATTAATTCACTCATGTATGACCATTTTTATAACTTTTTACTATTTGGTCCTTTTATGCATTTTCCATGAAAATCACTTAGAAAAAGATGTTTATCATACATCAAACTTTCATATTCTTCCATAAAACATCAAAATACTTGCATGTCATACATGGGTAAATTTTTTAACATAAACCCTAGCTCAAAATATAGCTAGAAATAGCTAAATCAAGCTACGAGGATTTCAAAAATACGAAGAACATTAAAAATGGGGCTAGGATGCACTTACTATCAAGCTTGAAAGTTGAAGAAACCCTAGCTATGTCTCCTTGCAAATTTTGGCACTTAGAGGAAGAAGATGGACAAGATTTTAGCTTATTTTTCCCTTTTAATTCTTTTATTAACCAAATGACAAAAATGCCCTTAAGGTACTTTCTTGAGATTTTTCCTTCCCATGTCCATTTTTGTCCATCTTGACATATAATGGTCTAATCGCTATATAAGGACCTCTAGTAATTTTTATGATTCTATTTCATACTTGAATCATATAGAATCTCATATTTTCTAATATTTACAATTTAGTCCTAATGGACAAATTGATCACTAATAAATAAAATTTCCTCATGATATTTTCACACAATCTACCCGGAAGTAACTCAATCCCAAACTCAACTTATCTAACTGGGGGTAATCTGGGTAACTCTTTCGGAAACACATCTGGATACTCGCACACCACAGACATTGATTCAATCTTTACCTCTGACTCTTGAGTATTCAGCACAAAGGCGAGATATGACTCGTCCCATTTTCTCATGTATTTATCAGCTACCGTAGACGAAATTACTACAGGCAAACTGTCCAATTTACCTGATTCAACCCGAACGACATCTCCATTTATACATTTCAATTCAATAAACTTACTACCACAGTTTACTAAAACATCATGAGTAGTCAGCCAATCCATGCCAAGAATCAAGTCGAATTCATCAAACGGCAATAGGATAAGGTTAGCCGGAAAACAATAACCTCTAATTGTCAAAGAACAATTCCTACACACTTTTTCAACTAGCACATGTCTGCCTAACGGGTTAGACACTTTTACTACAAATTTCGTAGACTCAACAATCATACTCATGCTAGATGCCAATGTCATGCAAATATAAGAATGGGTAGATTCCGGATCAATCAAAGCAACAATAGAAATATCGTGAAGAGTAAATGTATCTGTTATCACATTTGGAGATGATGCATCTTTGCGAGCGCAAATGGCATAAGTCCTTGCAGGTGCTCGACCTTCCTATCTCACAGCAGAGTCTCTAGTGCACCTCTACTACTAGTCCCACCTCTCAGATTCTTTTGTGGTCTACCCCTCGATGATACACTGCTTAATCTTACTTCTTGTTTTCTATCATTCTCATCCCTCTCTGGACAGTTCCGAATGAAGTGGTTGGGCAAACTACATTTGTCACAATTACGGTTATTTCCCCAACACTCCCCAGTATGTTGCCTACCACAATTTGGACACTTTGGTTTGTTTGACTTTGTTTGACTTAAGATGGATATAAGTCACTTATGGTTTAGTTTTTAATAATTAATATTGATGCAGATTTAGGAGGTACTCGTGATTAGTGATCGAGGGAAAGCTATTAGGGCTTGGTGTTTCAAGTAAGGTTAAGGCGAGACTTTAGCTATTGGTAAAGTATTCGATAAGTATATGTGATTAATCATTGAGTGACATTGTTTATAGGATTGTAGCTAAGGGGATCACAGCGTGTTTTGTTATTAGGTGTGTACATACACTATACACACAATGGATTGGGAAATCCCGAAATCCCGAAAGTTTGGCTTTGGTAATCTTACGAGTGTGCGAACACTCGTATGTGGGAAATGGAATCGATAACAGAGACCCCATGAGCGATCTCATGAACTTGGGTTGTGTTATAGCCAACTGGGCCAGAATGGGCTAGGCTCAAAATAGGGAATATGATGATTTGGTAATAAGTGATGAGCTAGTCATGCTGGTTACATGGCTTGGAATTGATTTGGGCCCGATGGGCCATAAAATGTGATTGGGCCAGACGGGCCATATGAATGTGATTTGGGCCTAATGGGCCATACGAATGTGATTGGGCCAGACGGGCAATATGAATGTGATTTGGGCCTAATGGGCCATACGAATAAGATTGGGCCTAGTGGGCCATATGAACGTATGTGAATTTGTTTGGGCTTTGTAAAGGGTTTTGGGCTTAGTATTTGGTAAATTGTTTAACCTTACATAAAACTTTAGTAATTTATTAAGTGCGACTGTGAACAAGTCATAAGGTTTAAGTGTGGCAACGGGCATATGCATGTCTAGGATTGGATCTAGGGAGAGCTTGGTACTTAAACGGTCTTAATGACCCACCTCCTCTTCTTTGGAATCCTACCTGGTGCGTGGTGTCTATTTACTTAGCCGCGAGGACTTGTTAGTGGGCTAAGGTTCGTAATTAAGACCCATACTGTTTAGAATTACCAAAATACCCTTGATTTGTTGAATGACTAAAATACCCCTATGAGTTGAATGTAAGCTTTATGGATGTTACATGTACATTTGCTACATTCATATGATATTCTGTTTAGGTTGCATATGGGTTAGGAATTATGGAACGAAGGAAGTATATGAGGATCACATGGTTGCTTGACGACCGTGGATCCACCGATGGCTTTTTAAGCCCATTATATGATTAGTAGCTTTGCTGCAACATTAGGTAGTACCCCAACCGGGCTACCCTTGAAGTGTAACAGATGGGTGGGACGATTTAGAAATCCCCACAGAAGTGTTTCGGTTGGACGGAGACGAAGTGTACCGGATGGATTATTTGGGAAGGGTTTGCACAGCTGTAATATCCCGGGTTAGGGGCTATTTTGTTGTTGCATGTTATTGCCTGTATGTGGTGTGCTGTGTTGCTATTTTTATGTCTTAGGGGCTAAATTATAGCTTAGGTGTATGCTTGAGTAAATTAGAAAATTTTGGTTTTTAGGCTTTTTGGGAAGGGAGCTGAGATAGCTGGGGTTTAAGAAAATAAATTGTGGTTTCATTGCACAAAAGAAGTGTTGGCAAAGTGGCTGAGCAAGGTACCACTAGGAGCTGAGTGTGGCGTCATCTGCAAGGGAGGGGATGTCCTGAGTTCGAGCTGCGAAACCCCCATTTTGGTTGCATTTTGGGACGGCATGGAGAAGAGGCAGAAGGCAAGTGGAACTCTAACTTGGACTTGGTCAAAAGGGTGACTTGGATGGTGGAGAGCAAATTAAGGAGGAGGACTTGTTCAAACTATTTTGAATGAGTGAATGGGAGCAATTGGTGGGATTTGGCCGAATGTTTGGGGGGTGGTGGAGTGTTTGGCCGGTTTTGGGAAAGGGGGAGGTGTTGTGCCGAAATTCCCTTGGAGCTAGGTGCACATTCGGTCATTTTGGTTTCAAAGAAGAGGTTTTCCTTTTTGTCTTTTGTCAACCGAAACACAAGTGAGTTCTTTTGTTTTCTTCATTATTTTTGTTGAACCGAAAGATCAAAAATCCCTATAGCATTGCCGAATTGTCTTTGTTTCTCTCAACTTTCTTAGTAGCCGAATTTTCAAGAGTGTTCTTTTGTCTTTTCTTCTCTTTTGCAAATCGAAAGCTCTCAACCATATCTCTCCCTCTTTCATTTGTGTATGCCGAATGCCCTCTCATTGTGTTCTTTTGTTCATTGGTGTTGAGCCGAAACCTTTACTCAAGGGGTCTCATAATTTCTTCTCCCATTAAACATCTTGTTAGCCGAAACTCTAGCCTTCAAAACACTCTCATCAATCCTTTTTCTTTCAAAAACCGTAAGTACTCTCCCTTTAACCATTTTTGTTTTCCTTCTATCTTAACACTTTTGAGCCGAATCTTCCTTCCATTATTGACCGAATACCAATCCCCTTCTGTACACCTTTCTCTTGTGTTTCTTCTTTGGGGAATAAGCCGAATTCTTTCTTCATCTTGTTCTAAAGTTGGCCGAACCTCTCCTCTCCTAGAAGTCATAGTTTGGCCGAATATTGGGTGTTGGTAAGTGCAAGGCCGAATGGCCATATCTCCCTCTTTTGGTTCTTTATTGGTTGTGTTTTGGTTAAGGGCCGATTATGGTCAGTTTGGAAGGGTGTTAACCTTTTGGATTATCATCTTGTGTTAGGGTCTTGGATATCGAAGTAGCCGAGAAGAGCTTTCGACCCTTTGAACCGATTGGTAAGTGTGGTAAGTGATATCACTTCACTCGTTTGATTTCATTAAGATAGGCTACAAGAGATTAATGATTCCATTTTTAGGTGAAGGCCGATTGTCAAAAGAGCCACTATCGGTTCGGGGTTTGTTGGAAACCAAACCATTCGCAAGTGTAAGGTAATGGTTAATGTTGATTCTTTGGTTGATGGTTGATGGCCGAATGTTGTAAGTGCCTAACCCCTAATGTTTGGTCGATTGTAGGAATTAGCAATCGAGGGACCTAGATCGCTTTGGTTGGGATTTCTAGACCCGTATTATCAGGTGTGTAACTAACACACTGATACTTAGTAAGATTATTAATAAACCTGTTTGCCTGTTAAAATTATAAACAGTATGATGGACAAATGAATACCCAAATGAGGTATGTGTACGATTCGGGTAAGTCTGTTCTATTATGAGCACTATTGATGAAGCATGATATCATGATTTATGTTAGGCATGTTATGAGTTGTAATGCTTGGTATGTTGGCATGATATGCATGGCTAGTATGAGATGCATAATCCCATGAGTATGATATGTATGGGTGATACGAGAGGAGGGAGCAGTGATATATTGTGCTGACGAGCACCAGTGCTTTGGTAGCACACTTTGTGACTTTGGGTCACCAGAGGTTTGGCACCTCCAGAGGTTTGGTACCTCAGCGTCTCGTCCCAGTGGCTCAGTACCACAGTGGGTTGGCCCCACAGATGATTATACGGGATTGACGCCAGTGTTTTGGTAACACACGATGGGTTGGCCCCATCACCAGATTTGTGACTACGGTCACCAGTGCTTTGGTAGCACATTGTGTCTTTGGGACACCAGAGGTTTGGCACCTCATTGCGACTTGTCCCTGTGGTTTGACCACCGTGGGTTGGCCCCACTTGAGATATGGGATCGTCTGCTAGTGATTTGGTATCACACGATGGGTTGGCCCCATCATCATTGGATTTGTGACTTCGGTCACCAGTGCTTTGGTAGCACATTGTGTCTTTGGGACACCAGTGGGTTGGAACCACATTGACGGATATTGTGTCTTTGGGACACCAGTGCTTTGGTAGCACATTGTGACTATATGTCACCAGTGGTTTGGCACCACCAGTGGTTTGGTACCACACGGGGTAGAAAAGGAGATACGGATGGTTAGGATCGGGATTGCATTAATCATGTAGCTATGTATGATGTGTGTTAGTATGTTGAATCTTCGGGAGCAGGATTTACACACTGAGTCACTCGACTCACCCTCTCCTTTGATATTGCAGGTGACTCGTAGATGCGGACATGGAGCCGGGACGGACTCGGGGTGCACATGCCATGCTGAATAAAGTTTTTACTCAGACTCTATAATTTTTGGTACTTTAGCTTATTACTTTTATTTGGGTTTTAATTTGTTCTGTAAAAGGCCTTTAATTTATGTTTTAAGTTGGTTGATGTTTTAATTAGATTTAATATGCCTTAACAAAATAAGCCGGTATAAATTTTACTAAAACCTGGAAAGATAATGTTTTCAAAATTATAACGCGACGTGTTTTTAGACTATACCATCGGGTATCACACTAAGCCTTTTTGATAAACAAATACAACTGGTTTCAAATTCAAACTTGTAGTTCTTCTAAGTTTTAAAGTGTTTTATGTATCACTAAGCAACTAATGAGGTTTTAAATGGTATAAACTCGTTTTAGCTACACATTATGGCTAAGTTTTCAAAATCTCCGGGTTTCAAATACACCTCTTGTGTTCAAACAAGCCTACTCAAATTTTCTTCAAGTTCACTATGTTTTCACCCCGCTTTTAAATGCAAAAATCTGAACCTCCTAGAAACGTTTCCCCCGTAACATACCAGATTCGGACGTGGAGTCTTGTCCGGGTTTGGGGTGTTACAACAGCATTGCATATATGATATTATTATGTTAACAATATGATATGTATGTTATTTGTTTGGCGAGGGTCGTACACATTGAGTTTTTGAAAACTCACGCCCTATTTTATTTTTCTCAGGTGATCCTCAGTAGGCGGTTCGACGGATGGAGCGACTCAAAGGTAGCCAACTAGCAAGACGATTAGACCTATTTTCTTAATATCTAAATTCTAGATTTTAAGTGATTTATTTTAAGTTATTTTATTTTGGATTGTAATAAGGCTTGCCCTCTAGTTATTATTCCATTACTTCCACTATGCATTGAAATTTTGAAACGGAACCTGGATTTATTTCTTTTAAGCATATTTCAAGTTTTTGAAAATAACTGTGTTTTAAAAACGAGCTTCCACTGTCAAAGGAAATTTTTTTTAGTAACAAGTAAATGGTTTTTTTTTTGGACACACCTCATTTTGAAAGCAAACTGGATTTTACTTACAAAAACACTTCAATGTGACATGCCGGATTCGGGCCTAACTTCTAGGCCGAGTTTGAGGTGTTACAAGATCTTTTTGATTGAATTTGGAGCGATTTACTCGTTGACCTCTTCCTTGCATCTCGAGCTTCGATTATGGCTTTTCTCTTTTCCCTATTAAACTCCTCAACCTTACAACCTCTATCGACCAACACCATGAATTCTTTCAATTCTAAGATCCCAACTAGTAGTCTGATATGCTCATTCAGCCCATCTTCAAATCTCTTGCACAAGATAGCTTCCGTAGACACACACTCTTGCGCATACTTGCTGAGCCTAACAAACTCGCGCTTATACTCTGCCACAGTCATTTTGCCTTGCTTCAATTCAAGGAACTCTTTCCTTTTCTGATCTACAAATCTCTGACTTATGTAATTCTTTCGAAACTTTTCTAGGAAGAAGTCTCATGTCACTCTCCCCCGTGGTACTACGGATGTCAGTGTCTTCCACCAACGATATGCCGAGTCCTTCAGCAATGTCACAACACATTTTAAGCTCTCCTCAGGCGTGCAAGAGAGTTCATCAAATACCCTTATTTTCAAATTTTGTCGATTGGGGGTTTAGTCATTCTCACCAAATCTATACCTTGAGGAGCCACAGGGATTGGCTGAGGTATAGGTGGGGGTAGAGGAGGTTGAGCATTAGGGTTCGCTCGTACATGCTCAGTGTACCAATTACTCTTCATGTGGAGAAAGGCTTCCCGAGCCTCTTCTCCTTGACCCATAGTCTCGGGTTTACTTTCTTTAGGCACGGTCCCTTGTGCGGGAGCCTGCATGTTACTAGCAGCGTCATCAGTAATAGCTCGGTCTGGATCCATTTACAATACAAAAACACAATTTAATATCGTCAGGAGTTACCACACTATCAATATATGTTCATGGCATGTATAGCTAGATTCTCACAGACGTTACGATAGTCCAAGAACCGACTAAACCATATCTCTGATACCACTAAATGTAACACCCCTTACCCGTATTCAGTACCAGAATAGAGTACGAGGCATTACTAAGCTTACACGCAATCATCATGCAATTTAGAAACTTGACTTTTCTCTCCAATTTAAAACTTTTACTAACACCTCCTAAACAAGCTTACAAGGTCTAATTCACGGGTTAGGAATGGTTCGAAATCAAATTGAGCTCCTTTAAATCTCTCTGGAAGACCTTAGAAAATTTTCTCTAAACAGTCCACATGCCCGTGTGGAGGAAGGGACACGCCCGTATGGAGGAATTGACATGCCCGTGTGACATATCACACGCCCGTGTTCCACACTCGTGTGGAATTATTTCTCAATTCGAACCTATAGGGTTTTTACACGGCCGGACACATGCCCGTGTCCCTCACACGGCCTTGACACACCCGTGTCTTAGCCCGTGTGCCAAAACCTTGGCATTCTATTTCTGATGTCATCATCCCAAAAATGTCACACGGCCTAGGCACAAGCCCATGTCATTCGACCGTGTGGTGAATTAAATTCCAAATTTAGGTGCAAACTTCACACTGCCTGGGCAAACGCCCATGACCATGGCCGTGCCTTCCACACAGTTGAGACACACGGCCGTGTCGCTTCCCATGTGTTTACTACTGAGCATACTGACTTGTAAAACTAACATGCAGGGGACACACGGCCTAACCAGACACCCATGAGGCTGACCATGTATCACACACGGCCTAGGCACACGCCCATGTGCCTACTCGTGTGGACTAGAACAAGGCTATTTGCCAAGCTCTTTTTATCCCCCTAACTCATATAACATAAATCACATTCAACCATTAACCAGGCAACCCAATCACGTGTCATACACATTCATGAATAACCTCATCTTTTCATATATTAATAACAATGAGCCGTCAACTATGGCAATATACAAAAGAGTTCATCTTTAAAAGAGCCACCACATTTGGTCAAAAGAACATGACATTTCACTAAGTCTAGTCCCTATACATGCCATACTAAAAATACTAAGTCTAAATATACCACGGTGTGCTGATAGTGTGGGTGATCTTCTGATTATCTTCGTATCCCGAGCTGGCTCTTTGACACTATAAAATAAGGGAAAAGAAAGAGAGTAAACTTTAAGCTTAGTAAGTCTACGTGTAAACAATAACATCATACCATATGCTAATCAACCAATAACATTACACACTATGTAAGAACAATTCACATTATCATAAACATGCTTACTCATCTCAACTCTTACCACATTCCAACCATATAACATATATATATTGCTTACATTTACTTGCACATATACCCTGCACTCATCACCACAAAGCCACATGAAATATTCACTTAGACAAATTTCTCGATGAACCCTTCAGAATAATACTAAGTACCCGGTGGTTTCATACACAGCCCACCATTAATCAGTAATAGGGTGGTATCGTACATAGCCCACTAACAAGAATAATTACAGTGGTTTCGCACATAGCCCACCAAATGATAATATAAATGATGGTATCGCACACAACCCATCATGAATAAATAATAAGGTGGTATCGCACATAGCCCACCAACAATGATAATTACGATGGTATCGCACACAACCCACCAAATGATAATTACAGATATTTGTCTGTACTTACATTTCTATTCCGAGGTTCATACGAGAATTACTCATCATCTAACATTTTCAATCAATCTCCCCAATAAATAATTGCATCCAAACAATGCATGAATAGGTAACATCATGAGTATTAAGGATTTACAAGTAAAATTACCTCGGTGCAAAAGGTGTTAACTGACGGTTTAGTCCGTAACCTTGCCTTTTCCTCGGTCAAGCTTGTTTTCGTGCTCTTCTTGATCTAAAATAAATAATTTTACTTATTTCATCACTACAATAATCATGATGCATCAAAATTTTTACTTAGGCAAAAATGACCATTTTGCCCTTATACTTTGGCAAAATTACGATTTTACCCCTAGGCTCGTAAATCATTTTTTTCGTCACATTTTCTCATTAAACAAGCCGAGGTAAACATTTATTTCTCTTACAACAATTCACAAAACCAATCATTTCATGCATTTATTACTTAATTGTAACCTTTACAAATAAGTCATTTTTTAGGTGTTTTCATGGTAACACCTTTCACAAAAGTTATTCCTTAACCCGCCAACATTCATTTTCTTCCATAAAAACTCAGCAAACCACATAAAAACTCTCATGGAAAATCCCTAGACTTTCAACCATTTTGCAAAATAGTCCCCTCATTAGCTAGCTTAAGCTTTGGGGGTTCCAAAAGTACAAAAATTATCAAGAAAGACCTCTAAAGTCACTTACTTGTAAGGAAATAGCTTGGCTAAAAGTTTGAGCACCAAAAACTTCTATTTTCTCTTCAATTTTGTATGGAAGAAGGAAGGTGAATAGTGAAAGATGATATCTCCTTCATTTATCTTATTTTATTCATTTTTAGCTACCTAATTTCACCAAAATTTTGACCAAAATTAATGCCTTTGTCCCCCTTGGCCAGCCATCATCTTTAGGGTGGTCTATTTTCACTTTAAAGACCTCCAATTTAATATTCCATAGCTATTAGACACTCTTAGCTTGTAAAATGAAAGTTTCGCACTTTATGTAATTTAGTCCTTTTTCGAAATTAAGCATACACTCGGTAATTTAGGCACCAAAATTTTCATGCATCCTTATAATCATGCTATAACACATAAAATTATATCAAAATAATTTTCTTCAACCTCGGAGTAGTGGTCCCAAAACCACTGTTTTGACTAGCCCCAAAATTGGGCAATTACACTAATCATATTGATAAACCGTAAAAGTAACATATTTTAAGACCACATTTAGCATGCTTTTGGATGATTTAAGCCTCGAATTATGTGATTTGGTGCTCTTAATCCTTTGTTTTCATGTTTTATACCCAGAAGTGCACCGGATGATGAAAAGAACGGAAAACGGGCCCAAAACGGAGTAAATGGGCCATATCACGAAATAGACATGGCCTGGCCCAAAATCCACACAGCCGTGCCCCATTCAATAGTCCGAACACTGCCTGGCCACAACTCACACGGGTGTGTTCCATGGGCGTGTGATACGGGCCGGCTCGGGATGAGTTGAAACGTATGTGGGTTGCCCAATCGTCTACGAGGAGGAATCAAGCCTTTGGAAAATAATTGGAAAATATGGATGCGTTTGCGGAAGTTTTAAGTGAATAAAAATAAGAAATGGTTCGGTTTGATGAAAAGAAATGAAAAGTGGATAAATAGAATAAAAAATAGATAAAGGATAATTTTGATGGGGGTGGATAAACAAACTTAAACAAGAAGTGATTCGACACTAAAGAGTGTCACCCCGGATTCTATAATGTTTAAGGTGGAAAGATGAAAATAGGTTGATGGACGCCACAGCAAAGGGAATTTGGTGATAAGTTCAAACAAGTCGAAGACGCCACAAGCAAGCTTGATAAGTCTAACGAAACTTGTACGAAAATGAAGAGGAGATGAACTCACTCAAATGAACAAAAGTTCATAAAATTTTCTTAAAATCTGAATTGTGTCAAATGAGAATTACATAGCCTTTTTATAGGCTGAACAAAGGCTAGCCAAATAGTCTTCTAATCTTGCCTCTTAACCCTTAAGTTTTTGAAAGGGCACCAGCAACCTTTAACCCTTAACCCTTGAGTTTTTGAAGAGGCACCTAACAACCTTTTAACCCTTAAATTTTTGAAAAGGCACCAGTAACCTTGTCCCTTAACCTTTAGGTTTTTGAAAAGGCACCTAGCAATAAAATAATTAAAATGAGATAAGAATGAGCTAATAACGCTCATGTGATTGTTTGGTAGCTAGTATAGTTGGCTTTAAATAAATTGTAAATATTCGGTGTGTTCTTGAAGTCCTTTCTTTCTTCGTTCCAGATTTGTGCCACTAAAACTGAAGTGGCATCCTTAAGTCGTTTCGCACGGCTACGCGTAATTGGTCCATTGGGCAGCTCAAGGGTGTCTCAGTTTAGTTCCGTTATAGGTGCGTTCGTATCATTCCCTCCCTCTTTAAGTTGATTCGTCCTCGAATCATCACCTACATCAAAAGGAGACAGATCAGAGACATTAAAACTCGCACTCACGTTATAATCACCTGGTAAGTGCAATTTGTACGAGTTGTCATTTATTCGTTCAATGACTTGAAATGGACCGTCCCCCCTTGGGAGAAGTTTGGATAACCTTTCTTTTTGCATATGAACCCAAACCCAGTCTCCTGGTTCAAAGAGAATGTGTCTACGACCTTTGTTGGCTCGTTGGACGTATTGCTCGGTTCTTGCTTCGATATTCTCGCGCACCTTTCTATGTAGTTCCTTTACATAGTCCGCCTTTTTTTTTGGCATCAGAATGGATAAATTTGTCAGAAGGCAGTGGTAATAAATCCAGAGGAGTGAAAGGGTTAAACCCGTAAACAATCTCAAAGGGAGAAAATTTAGTTGCGGAATGAACAGCTCGGTTATAAGCGAATTCAATGTGGGGCAGACAATCTTCCCACGTCTTGAGATTTTATTGCACCAATGCTCACAACAAGGTCGATAGGACTCGGTTCACCACCTCAGTTTGTCCATTCGTTTGAGGATGATAAGTGGTTGAAAATAGCAATGTTGTCCCTAGCTTTCCCCACAGAGTTCGCCAAAAATGGCTTAAGAATTTTACGTCCCGATCAGATACGATCGTTCTCGGAACTCCATGCAATCGAACGATTTCCTTAAAAAATAAGTTTGCAATATACACAACATCGTCAGTTTTAGAGCAAGGAATAAAATGAGACATTTTAGAAAAACGATCAACTACAACAAAAATCGAGTCTTTCCCCATTTTAGATCTTGGTAAGCCAAGGATAAAATCCATGGAGATGTCGGTCCAAGGAGTGTCCGGAATAGGAAGGGGCATGTATAAACCATGAGGTTGAACCTGTGATTTAGCTCGTTTGCAGGTTATGCAACGATTGTAGATACGTTCAATGTTCTTTCGCATTCTTGGCCAGAAAAAATGTTCTTGAAGAGTGGACAATGTTTTGTCTCTTCCAAAGTGACCCATAAGGCCACCACTATGTGCCTCTAGCACAAGCATGTCTTGCATAGAGCCTTGCGGTATGCATAATTTGTTTTCCTTGAAAAGGAATCCTTCATGCTTGTAAAACTTATCAAAAGCACCACTATCGCAAGCATTATAGACATTTCCAAAATCAGCATCATTAGAATACAATTCCTTGATGTGATGAAAACCAAGCAGTTTAGAGTCAAGGGTAGTCAATAAAGTGTACCTTCGTGACAATGCATCAGCTACTACATTTTCTTTACCCTTTTTGTATTTAATTATGTACGGGAATGACTCTAAGTATTCAATCCACTTTGCGTGCCTTTTATTGAGCTTATGTTGACCTTTAATGTATTTGAGTGCTTCATTATTAGAATGAATAACAAACTCTTTTGGTCTTAAGTAATGTTGCCAGGTTTCGAGCGATCTAATCAGGGCGTACATTTCTTTATCATACACTGGATGGTTAAGGGCAGCTCCGTTTAATTTCTCGCTAAAATATGCCATCGGTCTTCCATTTTGTGTTAGAACGGCTCCAATCCCTACACCTGAAGCATCACACTCAATTTCAAAAGTTCTAGTAAAATCAGGAAGGGCTAATAATGGGGCTTTTACAAGACATTCTTTAATCGTATTAAAGGACCGTTCTTGTTCATCAGACTAATGGAAGGTTGAAGTCTTCTTGATTACACTCGTTAAAGGAGCGGCTATCATGCTAAAACTGGGAACGAATCGTCGATAGAAACTAGCCAATCCATGAAAACTCTGGACTTGGCTGATCGTCGTAGGACGTGGCCATTCTTGGATGGCGCGGATTTTCTCTTGATCTACTTCCAGGCCATTTGCATTCACAACATAACCTAGAAAAACAACTTTGTCAGTGCAAAAAGAACACTTCTTAATATTAGCGTACAATACCTCTTTTCGTAACATTTCCAAGATCGCACGCAAGTGTTGCACATGTTCCTCCAAGGATTTACTGTACACTAAAATATCATCAAAATAAACAACACATGATTTTCCAATAAAAGCTCGTAAGACATGATTCATAAGACGCATGAAAGTACTTGGGGCGTTGGTAAGTCCGAATGGCATTACCAACCATTCGTACAAACCTAACTTTGTCTTGAAGGCCGTCTTCCATTCATCGCCTTCTCGCATTCTAATTTGGTGATAGCCACTTTTGAGATCAATCTTTGTGAAGATTCGTGCTCCGCTTAACTCGTCAAGCATGTCGTCGAGTCGGGGTATCGAGTGTCGATATTTGACTGTAATCTTGTTGATGGCACGACAGTCGACACACATACGCCACGAACCATCTTTCTTTGGCACTAGTAATACTGGTACCGCGCAGGGACTAAGACTTTCTCGGATATATCCCTTGTCTAGTAATTCGGTGATTTACTTTTGGACCTCCTTTGTTTCCTCGGGATTGCTCTGATACGTAGGTCGATTGGGTAGAGCAGCTCCCGGAACCATGTCAATTTGGTGTTCTATGCCTCGAATGGGCGGTAAACCACTTGGTATCTCCTCCGGAAAGATGTCCTCAAATTCCTGAATCAGAGACAACATAGAAGAAGGAAGATTTTTGGGTAAGTCGTTAGTGTTCAAGAATGATTCCTTGCACAGTAGGACATACATCGGTTGTCTAAGACATAATGCTCTTCGTATATCACTTACTCTTGCAAAAACACTCATCTTATCACTCTCTTTTTCTTTTAACTCTTGTTTTTCTTCTCTCTCATCAGTGTTTTTAATTTTCACTCTCTCATTTTTTTTGACTTTTTCTTTTGTCTCCTTTCCTTTTTCTTTTGCTAGGTCAATAGAGAGCTTGAGTTTCTGTTGATCATCAAACACTTACTTCGGAGTAAGGGGTGCAAGTGTTACATTCCTTCCATGATGCTTGAAGGAATATCGATTGGCGTAGCCATCGTGCATCATTCGGCGGTCGTATTGCCATGGACGTCCCAAGAGTAAGTGGCTCGCGTGCATCGGCACTACGTCACACAACACTTCATCGGAGTATTTCTCGATGCTAAAGGATACTAACACTTGCTTTGTAACTTTAAGCTCTCCGCCATCATTAAGCCATTGGAGCTTATACGGAGCCGGATGGTTGGTGGTTGTCAAGCCTAACTTTTCCACCATAAGAGTACTTGCTACGTTCGTACAACTCCCTCCGTCAATGATAAAGCTACAAACCTTACCTTGCACTTGGTATCTTGAATGAAAAATATTTTCTCGTTGCTCCTCTTTTCCTACACCTTGAAGGTTGAGGCTTCGCTTCACGACGAGTAATTTGCCGTCCACAGGTTGTTCTAAGTCCTCATCAGCCTCGGAATTGGATTCGGATTCATATTCTTCTTCGTCTTCCATTTCTATCTCACCGTTAATTCGCATCACCATAGTTCGTCTATTCGGGCATTGACTTGCAATGTGTCCTCTACCAAGGCATTTGAAGCATTTTATGTCCCTTGATCTTGTATTAGAACTTTCTGGAGCCTTGCCTTTGTCTGTTTCGGCCAAAGGTTTGTTGGTCTTAGGGGTGAAAGTAGAGTCCTTCGACTTGTTCACGGGGAGTCCCTTGCTCAAGCTTTGGCCCCATTTAAAAGGTTTAGCGTTGGAGTAACTTCGGAATGCTCCTTTCTGCCTCAATTGCTTTTCTACCTTAATGTCCATGTGGACCATATCTTCCATTTCAACATAGTGCTGTAATTCTACAACATTTGCTATCTCATGGTTAAGCCTGGCTAAAAATCAAGCCATGGTAGCTTCTCGTTCTTCTTGTATATCGGCTCGGATCATTGCTACCTCCATCTCTTTGTAATAATCTTCGACTCTCTTCGATCCTTGAGTAAGGTGTTGGAGTTTTTGATGTAACTCCCGATGGTAGTAAGAGGGAATGAATCATCGTCTCATGGCTGCTTTCATCTCGGTCCAAGTGGAAATTGGATGTTCTTCGTTTCGCCTCCGGTTTGTAGTTAACTGATCCCACCATATCATAGCATAGTCGGAAAACTCTATGGCGGCTAATTTAACCTTTTTATTTTCGGAGTAGTTGTGACAATCGAACACAAGTTCGATCTTCTGTTCCCATTCCAAATAGGCTTCAGGATCTGACTTGCCTTGAAAAGGAGGAATGGTCAACTTGATGTTCTTGAGATCATCGTCTTCCCGCCTCCGATCTCTTTGATCACGTGCTCGTAGACCTCTTCTTCGTTCATTCTGTATGGAAGTTTGATTGCTGTCAACTTCACTTAGTTCGTATAAGTCGTTGTCATGTAGCCAAGGTCGTTCTTGTTCCCTTCTCGGAATTAGAGGAGTGTTTGCTCGTTGTCCCTGTTCATCTCTTTGGTCTAAATGTTCGGTGATAGAATGGAGCAAGCGTGTGACTTCTCGTAATGCAACTTGCATTTCTAAATTAGAACCTCTACCTCTAGGAACATTCCTTTGTGGTTGCAATCCTCTCCCACCACCAGCAGCATCTGACGCTTCGTCGCTCACTACTCGTCGTTCGGGACTCTTAGACATATTGAACAAGATTAAAGAAACCTCACCACAAACCTCACTTGATCACTCACAAAGAAAATAAATATTGAACACTCACGATCGTTTTTTTACTCAATTTTTGGCTTTTTCTTTTAGTGAAATCTCTCTTGCCTTTTTACCACTCAATCTCGTCTCACAAATTCGTATTTCATTTCAAAAGACTTATTGCGGCTTAAGGGTCGGCTTCAAGTTGGTTACAAAGGTTAAATGATTTACAGGTATAGGAGAGGCTGAAAAAAAAAAATTGGTATGTGTGGCGTTAGGGTGAAATGATGAGAACTTGAATGCTGGCAGAATTTTTTTTTTAAGATCGGGGGTAGAAATATGAAAGTAAAGCAAAACTTGCAAACTTCACACCTCCTTTTTTTTTTTAACTTCTCTTTTTTTTTTATTTGAATTTTTTTAACCTCAATTTTTTTTATATCTCTCGTGTTTTTTTTTTTAACTTCAAATATGCTATAATGAAATACAAAAATCACAACTTAAAAAAAATTGATTTTTTTTAAAATTATTTTGTAACTTACGAACCTAATTCCGACTTCACGATGATTGTCAGAACTCCTCATTTTGTAGCTCTGATACCAGATGATACGGGCCGGCTCGGGATGAGTCGAAACGTATTCGGGTTGCCCAATCATCTACGAGGAGGAATCAAGCCTTTGGAAAATATAGATGCGTTTGCGAATGTTTTAAGTGAATAAAAATAAGAAATGGTTCGGTTTGATGAAAAGAAATAAAAAATGGATAAATAGAATAAAAAAATAGATAAAGGATAATTTTGATGGGGGTGGATAAACGAACTTAAACAAGAAGCGATTCGACACTAAAGAGTGTCACCCCAGATTCTATAATGTTTAAGGTGGAAAGATGAAAATAGGTTGATGAACGCCACACCAAAGGGAATTTGGTGATAAGTTCAAACAAGTCGAAGATGCCACAAGCAAGCTTGATAAGTCTAACGAAATTTGTACGAAAATGAAGAGGAGATGAACTCACTCAAATGAACAAAAGTTCATAAAATTTTCTTAAACTCTGAATTGTGTCAAATGAGAATTACATAGCCTTTTTATAGGCTGAACAAAGGCTAGCCAAATAGTCTTCTAATCTTGCCTCTTAACCCTTAAGTTTTTGAAAGGGCACCAGTAACCTTTAACCCTTAACCCTTGAGTTTTTGAAGAGGCACCTAACAACCTTTTAACCCTTAAATTTTTTAAAAGCCACCAGTAACCTTGTCCCTTAACCTTTAGGTTTTTGAAAAGGCACCTAGCAATAAAATAATTAAAATGAGCTAAGAATGAGCTAATAACGAGCTCATATGATTGTTTGGTAGCTGGTATAGTTGGCTTTAAATAAATTGTAAATATTCGGTGTGTTCTTGAAGTCCTTTCTTTCTTCATTCCAGATTTGTGCCACTAAAACTGAAGTCGCATCCTTAAGTCGTTTAGCACGGCTATGCGTAATTGGTCCATTGGGCAGCTCGAGGGTGTCTCTGATTTGGATACTTAAGGGCAAAGAAACCTATCTCAAAAGCCTATATAAACACCCTAAGTATGACCAGAAGTGGGGGAACCCATGGCTTAGTTAGGGGGCGTCCAGCTAGGCCAAGGAGGGCGTCCAGCCGGAATTATACTCAAGACAGAGGATCTCTCCTTCAATCCCTTCAGGGGGTTTTAGGGATTTCTTATGTTTTGTTTTATCTTTTCTTTTGAGATGTTTTCCTTTATTGTTATGAACTAAACCCTCAGATACCTGAGGGGGATGAAACCTAAGATGAATCTTGTTATCGTTTGCTGAACTATATGATAAATATTTGACTTGTTCTTAATTATGTGTTCTTAATTCTTGTGTTGATATTTTCGGGATATTAATTCAAGCATGATGTGCTTAGGTGGAGGAGCAAAAGTCCCTGCTTAAGAGTAGATCTAGCATAATTAAGCGGAGTTGATCGCACGCCTAGAGATAGGGTGACAAGATTTTGCCGGATTAGGGTGTGATAAGATTTTGCCGGATTAGGGTGAAACCTAATATGGGAGTCTATAAATCGAGTTAATGCAATTTTAGGGGTTTTAATTAGAAAGAGATTTCAATTAATCAACCTAGGGTTAGACGTTATTCGCTTTGAGAGAGGGTTTAATATACATTAGGGAATCTTACGGATCAAGTCGAGTGAATAAATCGTCTGGTTCAGTGTAACAGCCCGATTTTGGGCCTAGTCGGAACAGTGGTTTCGGGACCACAAATTCGATGTTGAGAAATTTATTTTATTTATATTTTTTATGGTCTACAATTTCACGGAATGATTTCGTGAAAATCTCATTCGAAAATTTTGATGTTTAGGCACTCAATTTAGTCAAAAGGACTAAATTGTAAAAAGTGTAAAAGTTGAGTTCTACATCTTAGAGGTGTCCAATTGTTATGAAATTTTAAATTGGAGGTCCTTAAATGATAATTAGGCCATTGGTTAAGTTGGTGGACAAAAATGGACATGGATGGGTATGTTTCAAAAGATTTTTTTAAGGGGCATTTGGGTAATTTAGTGAATTAAATGAATTAAAAACAAAATTTAATGCCAAATTTGTCCATCTTCAAGCTTAGGCCGAATTTAACATGTGGGAAGCCATAGATAGGGTTTTCAAGCTTTCCAAGCTTCATGGTAAGTCCATTCTAGCCCCGTTTTTCATGTTCATTACGTTTTTGGAGTCCCGGTAACTTGATTTAGCTTATTCTAGCAGTAATTTAACCTAGGGTTCATATTTGGAAAAATACCCATAGGTGAAATTTATTTATTTTGATGTTTTATGGCAGAATATGAAGCTTAGAATTATGTTAAACAACTTTTACTAATCGATTTTAACTGAAAACGAGTAAAACGACATAATCGACAAAAATACCTAATGTACATAAGTGCATGTTAGAGCAAGAATTTGATGTTGCCATAGAAGGGAAAAATGATTAGCATGTTATAAAACATAAGAATAAGGGATGAAGTTTAATTTTCGAGCCTAGGGGCAAAATCATAATTATGCAAAAGTTTAGGGGCAAAATTATAATTTTGCCAAAGTTTGAGTTAGGGACTGTTTTGAGTAGTACATTGATTAAATAAGTGAAATGTGATGTCTTAGACCCCGAAAAACGAGATTTGGACCTAGAACAGGAGGAAAATCGAAAATCAGGAAAGTTGGTAAAATGACCGTTTTGGTATCGAGGTAAGTTCATATGTGTAATAAGCATTTAATTATGCATATTTGAATGATAAATAGATATTTTGGCCATAAATATATAATGATTAATGCTTGATAATAATTCGATATTGGAAAGAGAACTTGTATAATTTATATGTTAGACCATATTTTGTATTATGGCTTTGTATGATAACAAGAAAGTATTGCCTAGCATAGTTTGATGAGAATAAGTTAAGTTGATGATATGACGAGATTTAGAATGTAAGTATGTAAGTCGAGTAGCATTTTATTATTATGCAATTATTGTTATTAGTAATGTTATTATTGAGTTATGTGACTAACCTTGAGAATTTGAGCAAGTATGTTTCAGCTATGACTTGACAAGGCATTGATATCTCAAAATCCATGGCTATACCATGGCAATTAAGGAAGAATTGATGGAAAAGTCCATGTTCATAACATGGAATTTAAGGAGGAATTGACGGTTAAGGATACCATGTAAGACCATGTCAAGACATGGCATTGGTAAGGAAAGGATCCCGTGTAAGACCATGTCAAGACATGGCATCGGCATTGATTAAGGACTCAATGTAAGACCACATCAAGATGTGGCATTGGCACTAAGACAAGGATACCATGTAAGACCATGTTTAGAACATGGCATTTGGTAAGACAAGGATGCCATGTAAGACCATGTTTGGAACATGGCATTTGGTAAGATAAGGATATCATGTAAGACCATGCCAAGGCATGGCATTGATAAGTTCTATAAGCCAAGGAAATTATGTAAGACCATGTCAAGACATGGCATTGATGAGTTACTATAAGGCAAAGGTCCCATGTAAGACCATACCAAGGCATGGCATTGGTGAGTTCATAAGGCAAGGATACCACGTAAGACCATGTCAAGACATGGCAATGGTAAGTTCAAAAAGGAAAAGGTTCCCGAGTAGTCCAAAGAGTAAGTCAAAGAAATGACAAGGTGAGAACATGAAGAAAGAGTACAGGTATGAGTACAGGTATGCATTTAAGGCTTATTTAATATTGAGATTGTAAGTAATTGAGATTATCAAGTAAGTGATGAGTTTTTAGTTATGCTTGTGACACTTTATGACATGATTGGCAATATGCCTATATTATGAAAGAGTACTCATGTGTTAAGTGAGAATGTTGCAGGTATGTAAGCAACCTATTAAGGTAGGTGCCCTTTGTATTCTGAGCCTTTGGTAAGGTTACCGATGAGTTCACCGGGAAAATCGATTAAGTGAAATTATGTGTAACAGACCAATTTTGATCCTAATCGGAACGGTGGTTTCGGGACCACGAATCCGAGCCCGATAAATATTTTTAATATTATATTTTATGTTTATTATATGTGAATTGATGTGTGTGAAAGTTTCGTAGAAGAATTTAACCGTTTGAGTGTTTAATTTGGCAAAAAGGATTAAATTGCTAAGGTGACCAATGTAGTGAGCATGAAATTAGAAGGGTAAAGTGAATTGATTACTAAACTTAGGGATTTGCATGCCAAATTCCCCATATCCAAAATAGTGGACGGTAAGCATGCTTTAAATATTCTATTTTCTTAGTATATTATAATTTAAAGCATTATTATATTACAAGCATGCTACAATATATGTGTGCTAATTAGTAAACAAAAGAAAAAGAAATTTATTTTCTCTCCCCTCATTCATCTTCTACCCGAAATCACTTTCAAGCAGAGAAGAAAATTCATCTTCTCCATTTGGCCATTGCATGTGCTAAGGAAGGTAAGAGTTTGAACTTTAACTTAATAGCCTATCTTTAAATTGGGTTGATTTCTTTGATCATTAATGGAAACAAGTAAAAATTTTTGATATTAGGCATGATGAGGTTCGGCCATGGGTGATGTATTATAACTTGTTATGTTAATAAATTTGGATAAAATGAGAAGAAGTAGCTTGAGCTTGTAAGAAGATTGTTTTAATTTAGGCATAAGGATGCTCTTATATTCGGCCGAATGTGAGATAACAATTCATGAATTCTTTTCTCTTGTTTTGATGTTCGGTTATACATATATAGTGTACTTGGCCGTTGATGAATGGTTATACTTAGATATAGTTATTGGGTAAATTAAGTATGAAGAGTAAATTGCTTAAATTAAATAGTGGAAGGGTTAAAATGATAGAAGGAAGAATTATGGAGAATCGTAGGGACCTAGTGACCATTCGGCCATTGAGGAGAAATCTCAAATTGTTGCAATTTGTATTGTGGTGCATTATGGGTTAAATTGAATAAGTAGAATGCTTAAATTTTTGTGTAATTATTGTTTTAAATTAAATAAATGAAGGAGGAAATTCGGTTCTTAGTCCTATGAATTAAATTATGTGCATTTTTGAGTTGAGCAAATAGATAGAATGAATGTGAACAAAATTCATTTGACATTTCATAGATCGTGAACAAAAAGAGAAAGGACTAGATCGAGGAAAGGCTAAGGTGACCGAATAGTTGAAAATTCCGAGTCTATCGACAATTGAGGTAAGTCCTTTAGCTAAAGTATGTTAAAGAAACAATTATGTCTATATTAAATAGTAAGAATTGATGAATTTTAGTACCTATTTATATCATGGCCGAATGTATATAGGTATAATAGATGGGTGATCAAAGTTGATTATGTGATGCGAATTGTTGGATTGTATAATGATATAATGATTTTATTGGTTCGATGTGAGCGAGTTCAATTGAATTGGACTTATACATTTATATTTATAAGGGTTATGAAGTGTGTTTGAAATGTTTAACTACATTGATATGTTTCGGGCGTTTTCGCCTAGCAGGCTGGATGTCGGTGATGTATTTTACAAAAGAGAAACCAAATTTTGTTCAAGGCTAAATAAAGCTAATTTATTGAGTTAATAGCTCAGGTAAGCATGTAAGGTGTGAATTAATTTCTTACCTATGTAAAATAAGGTAAGCAAGTAACTCAGTTATTAACTACATATTTGTATGTGTTACAAATGAAATATATATATATACATATATATATATATGATTTTTATATGTGTTCCCGGTTTTATGAATAAATGATATAAATATTGTGGTTTTGGTCTTTTAATATGTGTATACAAACCAGGTATATTCGGCCACATGGATAGTTTGTGTATGTGATGCTATATTATAATAATTGAGCTTTGAGTATATGAATGTTTATATGTTTGGTCTTATAATGACATTTTGGTTATGGAGGGTTGGATTATGAGTAAATATTTTGATTATATAAGTATTCCGTTAAAGAGAAATTGTTCTATGAATGTATATGTTATATAAGTATGGAATTGAAAGCTTGAAAGTAGATGTGATTACAAACATACAAGTTGAATTATTTCTAATGTTAATCGTTAATGTTTGAAGGTTATATTATTATGAGCTTAGGACTTACTAAGCTAGTAAGCTTATTTGTGCGAAATGTTTCCTCTGTTTTATAGATTAGGTGCAAGCTACAAGCTCGTCGGGATCGTTCAGAAAGTCGTCCACACTATCAAACTATTTTGGGTACTCTTTCATTTTGGTTTTCGAATGAAGGCATGTATAGGAAAGATTTTGTCTTTGTTTTGATGAAAACTTTTGGTTCATGTATATAATAGCCATGCGAATATGGCTAAATTTTTAGTTAAGTGTACTTTTTGTGCTTTTGATACAAATGTCAGTTTAAGTTGGTAATGTTTGTGCATTTTTGACCAAAGTTTAACCGTGTTTGATGAGGAAATGTATGTTTATGAAATGAACCTTTGAATTAGGTATTGTGGTAGGTAACCGACGGTACACTCGATTATTTGAAATCATGATTGTGTTTTGCTAATAAGTGGATGATGTTGAAATATTACGCGAATGTTTTAGTTATAGGTTAAATTGCATAAATGATTAAAATGTATGGATAGTATGAGTTGTATGTGGGTATATTCGATTATATCCTACGGCATGTTTAATACATATATGGATAGATGCAAATGAGGGTTAGTTATGTCATTTAGACATGATGTGTTTAAGAATGTGATATCAATATTTTAATAATGAGAATTACATTATGGAATGTATATATATATATATATATATATATATATATACGGTCATGGCCTTTTCGTTTATAATGGGTACAAATGTGGTTGAATAATGTAATATATATATATATATATATATATATATATATACAAGTGTCTTATTTTTCATCTATTTTATTTCATATATTAAAATAAAAAGTGAAATGGTATATTCGGCCAAGGGATATTCTAGTATGTTGTTACATGTGTAATTGACTATTAAGTGGTGAAATGGTTCAATTGTTTTAATATGCAATTGTAGTCTTGAATCCAATTTGAAGTCTGTTCGAAATTTATTTTGGTGTAGTAATGCCTCTCAACCCTAATCTGGCGACGGATACGGTTTAGGGGTGTTACATTTGATTGGTATCAGAGCTTACGGTTTAGTCGATTCTAGGACTACCGTAGCGTGTGTGAGTCTAGCTATACATGCCTTTATCATATATTGATAGTGTGGTGACTTCTGACAGTCTGAACTGTGTTTTATATAGCAAATGGACACTGATCCTGAAAGAGCCGTAGCGGATGATGTAGAGCGTGTAGCGCCTGACCGTGCACACGGATCAGTGCCGGTAAACTCTCGACCTGTTTCGGGTAGTCATGAGGGAGAGACTAAACAAGCCTTCTATCAGATGATGAACGAGTGGTTTACCCAATTTATTCAGACTAACCCGGCTGTGCACCCTCCACCCCCGAATGATCCAACTCCGATTCCACCCGCACCCCCGCTTATAGATCCGATGAGATCTAGTAGGCCTCCAGTTGACAAAATCCGAAAATTTGGGGCCGAAGAATTTAAAGCCAATGATGATGATGATGCAGAGCGAGCTGAAATGTGGCTTGATAACACTATTCGGGTACTGGATGAGCTATCTTGTACTCCAGATGAATGCCTGAAGTGTGCTATATCTTTACTGCGGGACATTGCATATCATTGGTGGAATACACTAGTATCAATGGTTCCGAAAGAAAAAGTGACATGGGATTTCTTCCAGAATGAATTCCGCAAGAAATATATCAGCCAAAGATTTGTAGATCAAAAACGAAAGGAGTTCCTTGAGCTGAAACAGGGGCGGATGACCGTGATGAAATATGAACGAAAATTTGTCAGGCTCAGCAGATATGCTAGGGAGTGCGTTTCTACTGAAGCTATTATGTGCAAAACATTTGAAGATGGTCTAAATGAAGATATAAAGATGTTTGTCGGCATTCTTGAAATTCAAGAGTTTGTGACACTAGTTGAGCGAGCTTGCAAAGCTGAAGAGCTCGGGAAAGAGAAAAGAAAGTCTGAGACAGAAGCTAGAGATATTCGTAAAAGATCTTTGGGTAAGACCTTCCAACCCGCACCTAAGAAGTTCAGAGATGACTACGGTCGACATAAAGTTACTTCAGATTTACCTAGACGTGATCGACCTCCGGCGGGCTCCCGAGCTACCTCGATAGCCAGTGTTGGTAACGTTCCACAGAATCGAGTTGAATGCAAGCACTGTGGGAAATGGCATTCTGGGAGTTGTAGATTTCATGACCGATCTTGCTTTAGATGTGGATCGTCGGATCATTTTATTAGAGAATGTCCGAGGTTAGTTGATCAGAATACAGTCCAGAACATTAAGCCAAGTGACACGTCAGTGCGAGGCAAACCATCCAGACATTCAGGCAATGTAGGTGGTAGTCAGAAAGGAACGAAGAACACTACAGTTCGACCTGAGGCTAGAGCTCTAGCTAGAGCTTATGCTGCACAAGCCAGAGAGGATGCTTCCTCCCCTGATGTCATTACTGGTACTTTCACCCTTTATGATACCACCGTGATTGCACTAATTGATCCTGGTTCAACTCATTCATATGTGTGTGAAACCTTAGTATTCAGTAAGACTCTGTTAGTTGAGTCTACCGAGTTTGTGATTTGTGTGTCCAACCCTTTGGATAGATGTGTGCTTGTTAATAAAGTGTGTAGGGGTTGCCCGTTGATGATTCAGGATTTTTGTTTTCCAGCTGATTTAATGTTGTTGCCCTTTGATGAATTTGATATAATTTTGGGTATGGACTGGTTAACTTCACATGAGGCAGTAGTGGATTGTAAAAGAAAGCTTATTGATCTGAGATGTCAAAACGACGAGACCATCAGAATTAAATCCAATGATGTAAATGAGTTTCCTACAGTAATATCTTCGATGTTAGCCCGGAAGTATGTGAGAAAAGGGTGTGAAGCTTATTTGGCTTATGTACTGGACAATAAATTGTCCGAGAAATAGATTGAATCTGTATCGGTTGTATGTGAATACCCAGATGTGTTTCCTGAAGAACTACCGGGTTTACCACCAATACGAGAGATTGAATTCGGCATTAAATTAGTACCGGGGGCGACCCTGATTTCGATAGCTCCGTATCAGATGGCACCTACTGAGTTAAAAGAATTGAAAGCACAGTTGCAAGAGTTGACGGATAGGGGCTTTGAACGACCGAGTTTCTCTCCTTGGGGTGCACCGATTTTATTTGTGAAAAAGAAAGATGGGACTATGCGAATGTGTATCGATTATCGGCAATTAAATAAGGTAACTATAAAGAATAAGTATCCGTTACCTCGGATTGATTTGTTTGATCAATTGAAAGGGGCTTCAGTATTTTCGAAGATAGATTTGAGATCGGGCTATTATCAGTTGCGAGTCAGAGATACAGATGTGCCAAAGACTGCGTTCCGAACGAGGTACGAACATTTTGAGTTTTTGGTTATGCCTTTTGGACTCACTAATGCAACTGCTGTTTTTATGGATCTAATGAATCGAGTTTTCCAACAGTTTTTGGATCGGTTTGTAGTAGTGTTTATTGACGATATACTGATCTACTCAAAAAATGAAGCCGAACATGCCGAGCACTTGAGATTAGTGCTACAAACTTTGAGAGATCAACAACTGTATGCAAAGTTTAGTAAGTGTGAGTTCTGGATGAAAGAAGTCAATTTCTTGGGTCATGTTGTTTCAGCTTCAGGTATTCGGGTGGATCCAAACAAAATAGCAGCTATACTCGATTGGAAACCACTAAAGAATATTGCCGAGATCCGAAGTTTCCTAGGCCTTACGGGATATTACAGACGATTTGTAAAAGGTTTTTCTGTAATAGCTACACCTTTGACGAAACTACAACAGAAAGATGTCAAGTTTTTTTGGTCAGAAAAGTGTCAGAAAAGTTTTGAGCGGTTGAAAGCCCTTCTGACAGAAGCTCCAGTGTTAGCCCAGCCTGTATCGGGTAAAGAATTTGTTGTTTTTAGTGATGCTTCCTTGAATGGGTTGGGTTGCGTTTTAATGCAGGACGGCAAGGTTATAGCGTACGCTTCGAGACAACTGAAGCCGCATGAGAAAAATTATCCGACTCACGATCTGGAACTAACAGCCATTGATTTCGCATTGAAAATTTGGCGTCACTATTTATTCGGCGAGAAATGTCACATTTATTCGGATCATAAAAGTCTAAAATATTTGATGACTCAAAAAGATCTAAAATTGAGACAACGCAGATGGTTAGAATTGCTGAAAGATTATGAATTAGTGATTGACTACCATCCGGGAAAAGCTAACATTGTTGCAGATGCGTTAAGTCGAAAGTCATTGTTTGCTCTTCGTGCAATGAACGCACGGTTAGCTATGTCTGATAATGGTTCGATCAAAGCCGAGTTACAAGCAAGACCGATGTTTATTCAACAAATTTGTGATGCACAGAAAGTTGACAAAGATTTGATTGCTAGTCGAGTTCAATGTGAAAAAGGTGCAGAATAAGATTTTTAGATTGATGCAAATGATTGTTTAAATTATAAAAGCCGATTGTGTGTTCCAAAGAACTCAGATTTGATACAGATGATTCTGAGTGAGGCCCATAGTGGTCGACTGTCGATACACCCGGGTAGCACAAAAATGTATAACGATTTAAAACAGTTCTATTGGTGGCCTGGCATGAAACGGGATATATCTGAATTTGTTTGCAAGTGCTTAATTTGTCAGCAAGTGAAAGCCGAGCATCAAGTACCATCTGGACTACTTCAACCGATCATGATACCCGAATGGAAATGGGATAGAATTACAATGGATTTTGTATCTGGTCTTCCTATGACACCGAGTAAGAAAGATGCAGTATGGGTTATTGTTGATAGACTAACTAAATCAGCTCATTTTGTACCGGTACGTACAGACTATTCACTTGATAAGCTTGCCGAATTGTATGTGTCGCAGATTGTAAAGTTGCATGGTGTATCGAGTTCCATTGTTTCAGACAGAGACCCGAGATTCACATCGCGGTTCTGGAAGAAATTGCAAGATGCATTAGGTACTAAACTTCATTTTAGTACAGCCTTTCATCCACAGACAGATGGTCAGTCTGAGCGAACTATTTTAATACTTGAGGACATGTTGAGATGCTCCGTTCTCGAGTTTGAAGGTACGTGGGAACGGTACCTACCTTTGATTGAATTTGCTTACAATAATAGCTTTCAATCTAGTATAAAAATGGCGCCTTATGAAGCCTTATACGGGCGAAAATGTCGCACACCGTTGTATTGGACTGAGCTCAGTGAAAATAAGATACACGAGGTTGATTGGATTAAAGAAACAGAACAGAAAGTGGTTGTTATTAGAAGTAATTTGAAAGCTACTTCGGATCGTCAAAAGTCCTATGCCGATGTGAAACGTAAGGACATTGAATTTCAGGTCGGAGATCGTGTATTCTTAAAAGTTTCTCCGTGGAAGAGAATACTCCGATTTAGTCGGAAAGGCAAGTTGAGTCCGAGATTTATCGGACCGTATGAAATCATCGAACGTATCGGGCCTGTTGCTTATAGATTGAAATTGCCCTCTGACTTAGAAAAGATACACAATGTATTTCACGTTTCGATGCTTTGCAAATACAGATCGGATCCGTCCCATGTGATCACGCCGTCAGAGATTGAAATTCGATCCGATTTGACATATGATGAAGAACCGATCCGTATCTTAGCTCGGGAAATGAAAGAGTTGAGAAATAAGAGGATTCCATTAGTAAAAGTATTATGGAATAGACACGGAGTTGAAGAGGCTACGTGGAAACCTGAGGATTCAATGAGGCAACAATATCCGAACTTGTTTAACGGTAAGATTTTCGAGGACGAAAATCCTTAAGGGGGGAGAGTTGTAACAGACCAATTTTGATCCTAATTGGAACGGTGGTTTCGGGACCACGAATCCGAGCCCGATAAATATTTTTAATATTATATTTTATGTTTATTATATGTGAATTGATGTGTGTGAAAGTTTCGTAGAAGAATTTAACCGTTTGAGTGTTTAATTTGGCAAAAAGGATTAAATTGCTAAGGTGACCAATGTTGTGAGCATGAAATTAGAAGGGTAAAGTGAATTGATTACTAAACTTAGGGATTTGCATGTCAAATTCCCCATATCCAAAATAGTGGACGGTAAGCATGCTTTAAATATTCTATTTTCTTAGTATATTATAATTTAAAGCATTATTATATTACAAGCATGCTACAATATATGTGTGCTAATTAGTAAACAAAAGAAAAAGAAATTTATTTTCTCTCCCCTCATTCATCTTCTACCCGAAATCACCTTCAAGAAGAGAAGAAAATTCATCTTCTCCATTCGGCCATTGCATGTGCTAAGCAAGGTAAGAGTTTGAACTTTAACTTAATAACCTATCTTTAAATTGGGTTGATTTCTTTGATCATTAATGGAAACAAGTAAAAATTTTTGATATTAGGCATGATGAGGTTCGGCCATGGGTGATGAATTATAACTTGTTATGTTAATAAATTTGGATAAAATGAGAAGAAGTAGCTTGAGCTTGTAAGAAGATTGTTTTAATTTAAGCATGAGGATGCTCTTATATTCGGCCGAATGTGAGATAACAATTCATGAATTCTTTTCTCTTGTTTTGATGTTCGGTTATACATATATAGTGTACTTGGCCGTTGATGAATGGTTATACTTAGATATAGTTATTGGGTAAATTAAGTATGAAGAGTAAATTGCTTAAATTAAATAGTGGAAGGGTTAAAATGATAGAAGGAAGAATTATGGAGAATCGTAGGGACCTAGTGACCATTCGGCCATTGAGGAGAAATCCCAAATTGTTGCAATTTGTATTGTGGTGCATTATGGGTTAAATTGAATAAGTCGAATGCTTAAATTTTTGTGTAATTATTGTTTTAAATTAAATAAATGAAGGAGGAAATTCGGTTCTTAGTCCTATGAATTAAATTATGTGCATTTTTGAGTTGAGCAAATAGATAGAATGAATATGAACAAAATTCATTTGACATTTCATAGATCGTGAACAAAAAGAGAAAGGACTAGATCGAGGAAAGGCTAAGGTGACCGAATAGTTAAAAATTCCGAGTCTATCGACAATCGAGGTAAGTCCTTTAGCTAAAGTATGTTAAAGAAACAATTATGTCTATATTAAATAGTAAGAATTGATGAATTTTAGTACCTGTTTATATCATGGCCGAATGTATATAGGTATAATAGATGGGTGATCAAAGTTGATTATGTCATGCGAATTGTTGGATTGTATAATGATATAATGATTTTATTGGTTCGATGTGAGCGAGTTCAATTGAATTGGACTTATACATTTATATTTATAAGGGTTATGAAGTGTGTTTGAAATGTTTAACTACATTGATATGTTTCGGGCGTTCTCGCCTAGCAGGCTTTGTGCCGGTGTTACTTATCGGGCTATTACGCCTAGCAAGCTTTGTGCCGGTGTTACTTATCGAGCTATTACGCCTAGCAGGCTTTGTGCCGGTGTTACTTATCGGGCTATTACACCTAGCAGGCTTTGTGCCGGTGTTACTTATCGGGCTTTTAAGCCTAGCAGGCTGGATGCCGGTGATGTATTTTACAAAAGAGAAACCGAATTTTGTTCAAGGCAAAATAAAGCTAATTTATTGAGTTAATAGCTCAGGTAAGCATGTAAGGTGTGAATTAATTTCTTACCTATGCAAAATAAGTTAAGCAAGTAACTCATTTATTAACTACATATTTGTATGTGTTACAAATGAATTATATATATATACATATATATATATGATTTTTATATGTGTTCTCGGTTTTATGAATAAATGATATAAATATTGTGGTTTTGGTCTTTTAATATGTGTATACAAACCAGGTATATTCGGCCACATGGATAGTTTGTGTATGTGATGCTATATTATAATAATTGAGCTTTGAGTGTATGAATGTTTATATGTTTGGTCTTATAATGACATTTTGGTTATGGAGGGTTGGATTATGAGTAAATATTTTGATTATATAAGTATTCCGTTAAAGAGAAATTGTTCTATGAATGTATATGTTATATAAGTATGGAATTGAAAGCTTGAAAGTAGATGTGATTACAAACATACAAGTTGAATTATTTCTAATGTTAATCGTTAATGTTTGAAGGTTATATTATTATGAGCTTAGGACTTACTAAGCTAGTAAGCTTATTTGTGCGAAATGTTTCCTCTGTTTTATAGATTAGGTGCAAGCTACAAGCTCGTCAGGATCGTTCAGAAAGCCGTCCACACTATCAAACTATTTTGGGTACTCTTTCATTTTGGTTTTCGAATGAAGGCATGTATAGGAAAGATTTTGTCTTTGTTTTGATGAAAACTTTTGGTTCATGTATATAATAGCCATGCGAATATGGCTAAATTTTTAGTTAAGTGTACTTTTTGTGCTTTTGATACAAATGTCAGTTTAAGTTGGTAATGTTTGTGCATTTTTGACCAAAGTTTAACCGTGTTTGATGAGGAAATGTATGTTTATGAAATGAACCTTTGAATTAGGTATTGTGGTAGGTAACCGACGGTACACTCGATTATTTGAAATCATGATTGTGTTTTGCTAATAAGTGGATGATGTTAAAATATTACGCGAATGTTTTAGTTATAGGTTAAATTGCATAAATGATTAAAATGTATGGATAGTATGAGTTGTATGTGGGTATATTCGATTATATCCTACGGCATGTTTAATACATATATGGATAGATGCAAATGAGGGTTAGTTATGTCATTTAGACATGATGTGTTTAAGAATGTGATATCAATATTTTAATAATGAGAATTACATTATGGAATGTATATATATATATATATATATATATATATATATATACGGTCATGGCCTTTTCGTTTATAATGGGTACAAATGTGGTTGAATATAGTAATAATATATATATATATATATATATATACAAGTGTCTTATTTTTCATCTATTTTATTTCATATATTAAAATAAAAAGTGAAATGGTATATTCGGCCAAGGGATATTCTAGTATGTTGTTACATGTGTAATTGACTATTAAGTGGTGAAATGGTTCAATTGTTTTAATATGCAATTGTAGTCTTGAATCCAATTTGAAGTCTGTTCGAAATTTATTTTAGTGTAGTAATGCCTCTCAACCCTAATCCGGCGACGGATACGGTTTAGGGGTGTTACATTATGTGTGGCTTGTAGTGATAAGTGTAGGTCTATGCATGTGTAACGTATGAGAAATGCTCGATATGTAATCGGAAATTGGAAAGATTGTTATAGGTAAGTAATGAATACAACTAAAGTGAGTGAGAGCAAAAATTTACAAATAAAACTGTTTTGGACAGCAGCAGTTACGTGATTTTGAAAAATCACCAAAAATTGTAGAAATTGAATTATAAGTTGGGTGAGATATTGGTTTTGAGTCTATTTTTATATAAAAGAAACAGAGCAAACAAAGGATTTGTATAATTTGAGATATTTAAATTTTTGTGAGATTGGTTCAGAATGACTACGTGGTCCCCTGTTCTATCTTGGAAAAATCATTAAAAATTGTACAAAAATAATTATGTGATATAATTTATATTATTGAAATTCTGAATGAGTCTAGTTTCAAATAAACTAAACAATAAGGTCATCTGAATTCTGTACGAGGAGATAATTGATTCATAGTGAAGAGAGGTCAGAATAGTTGAACAGTGAAACAGGGGAAATTTTAATGAATAAAATGTGCTAAACCAAAAATTCTAGAAATTTTATGGTATGAAGATATATGAGTCTAGTTTTAGGGAAAATTAGCGGGTTGTAATTTGGAGCTCTGTAGTTCAAGAAATAAATAATTTAGTGACAGCGATTCAAGTAGACAGATTAATGTGAACATGAGTAATAAGGTATAAGCATGTGATTTAATGATTTTATCAAATAGAGAACTTGTTATGAGGATTTGTCTCGTTGAGGCTTTGGTAAGGCTACAAATGAGTAAGCTGAGAAAGTAAGAACTTAGCATTATTTATGCAAGTTATGACAGCTTAGTATTAAGCTAAATTCATTGGTATTTCTTATTATTTTTATATGTGAACTTACGAAGCTTTATAAGCTTACCCCCTTTTCTTTCCCATGTTTCAAAGTCCTATTAAACAAGCTCGGGCTGAAGGTCGTCGGAGAACGCTTCACATTATCAAGCTATATATGGGTATCTTTATTTATAAATGATTTAAGTTATGGCATGTATAGGGGATTGACTGAGTCATTTTGTATATGTGTTAATTAATTTGATTAACGTATTGCTTCATAACGGTAATAAGGATTATTCTGTATTTAGCCACGAGTTTAAATTGTAAGTGAAATTTTGTGGCTCGAGATTTGGTAGAATGTATTGTTAAGTCTGGTAATGCCTCGTACTCGGTTCTAGCGTAGTATATGGGTAAGGGGTGTTACATTTAGTGGTATCAGAGTTATGGTTTAGTCGGTTCTCGGACTACCATAGTGAGTGTGAGAGTCTAGCTATATATGCCATATTGAACTGTGATGGTGTGACGACTCTCGATCCTAATGTATATTATTTTATTAGACAGATGTGCATTTCAACCGAGCTAAATTTGATAGTGCAGACAGTGTGTTTATGATGAGTTGAGACTCGTAAAAAGTAAGAATAATAGCTTATGATGTTTATGTGATGATGAATAAATTGTGGATGGGAATTTCTCTTGAAATATGAAAGATGAGATGAAAGGAAAGTTCATACTATGATATTTTCATTTTAGCCCGCGGGGAACACAGGAAATCAATCCTTCCCTTTCTATTCTAATAAGAAAGTGTTCATGTTTGATTGGCATTTGTATGAAGCTATGAGTATAACTTGTGAAATTAAGTGAATGTTTTGAGTAATTTTACTCGAGATTTATGAATGAAAGTATAAGTGCACTTGTTTGTATAAGATGATAGGAAGGTTGTGTAAAATGAGTATGCATGTTAAGTTACTTGAAACAAAATATATATATTGATGAGTGTTAAGTTATATGCATGAGTATATAAGAGGCAAGTCAGAGGCGTTACAACCTCACCCACTTCCAATAAGGTATGTTAATGGGTTTACAAGTGGAAGACTAAAGAGTTGAATTGTAGATTAATTGGCAACGTGATCAGAGTTGAGAATGGTTTAGTAAATGAACACAGTTGTAGAAAAGATGTCGGATTAATATGAAAATCATTCGAATTCCGAAATGTTATAGTTAAAGAAAGGTTAGACTCAGCTAATTAACTCATCCAGGTATAAGGCCTAAAGTATGTAATTGCTGGAATTTATTCAGAATTTATTTCTGTTTGCAATTGGAATAATATCAGATTAGTAATGACAGAATTAGATAGTGAAATCATGATCGAGATGTATTAATGACTGAATGCAGTGTTTATGGTTGAGAAATTATAGCAATCTCTTCCGACTATTATATGTTTCAATTTACTCTCAGAGGTATATATATCTGCAAGGTTTCGAATGAAATTCCTATAGTATAAGAATGTCAGCTAATTTTATAGGTAGATGAAAGCATTGTAGTCTATTTGAGCTATGATCGAAATTGCTCTATCTTTTCTAGTTTTCTGCATCATGCATAGATAGAAAGTTGATGATAAGGTCCGTATGATGTTAGCGTCCAGTTTTACTAGCTATTACTCAATAAAAATAAAGGAAGATTGTGTGGCTTTTGTTAAGATTTTTTTTTAGTACTTATGAGTATTTTCTGTGTAGCTCTATGTTTTGAGATTTTGTTATTTCTGTTTCCTTAATAAATTATTGTTTAAAGTATCAGCCATGAGATATCAGTAGGAAATGTTCCATTGATGAAAATGGTTTCTTCTTATTATTCAAATGCTTATGATCATTATAAGTTTTGACTTGATGGCGAGAGTACTTTGATACAGTTACCAGAGGTATAAAGATTGTGCTTTTGTATTGGTTGTTATGGAAATTTGAGTTTAAATTTCTCCGATGATCGAGATGTTTTGTTTTTAGCAGGGACATTATCTACTAAAGTAATTGAGAAGTTGGTCTTGTTATGGTACTATGATTTTTAAGCTGTATGAGTATTGTGGCATCAGTATAGTTATGTAACACCCCAAACCCAGCCCAAACACCACGACCGGATCTGGCATGTCACTAGGAAAGAGTTTAAAGAGTTTACGATATTCATAAGAGTTTTTAAGACATTTTTTTTCAAAATCTCAAGTTTCGTGGCTCAGTTAAAAACCCGTTATTCATTTAAGTTGCAAATATAATTAGCCAAGCTTAGCAATTAGGTGACGTTTGAAAACACTCATCGATTTTTCAGTTATTAGATTATTAACAAAACCCTTTTTATAAAAATGTCGTTTAGCAGGTTGTGGAGAAAACTTCAGTTTGTATTTTATTTTTAAAACGTCCCTTCAAGTAGTTTGTAATTAATATGTCCCAAAATTTAAAATCCGAAAGAAAATTACCAAGTTCTAAAGTGGCCTTATTACAAATCAAAGAAAAATCCCCAAAAGTGACAAACGTTAATTACAACAAAATTTAATAGTAAAAATCATGCGTGGCCACCTCTAGTCCCCTCCAGCCCAGTCCATAAAGCTAAGAGTCACCTGCAATTGGTTTAAACAAAAGAGTGAGTCACAAGACTCAGTGTGCAATTAGTCCACATATTCCACAAATGGGCCCTAGCCCAAAGCACCACTGGTCGAAGCCCATACAACATAGCATAATCAAATGATGATCAATATGATAACCCAACCCAACCTAATTTTCCATCCTCTACACTCCGATCCATATGTCCATCCTCAACACACCTGTGGGGATTTCTACAATCAACCCTCCATCCTCTACACACCTCTTTGGCAGTCATGCTGACAGACACACTGCTCAAAGTCCATATCACGTGGTCTAGCCACCAATAATCCATGTGATCAAATCACCGATACGATAATGAGGCACCAAGCCATCATTTAGCGTGACAAAATCACCGATATGCACTTCCCCTTCATAACATTAATATCCTAAATCCCACATGCGAAATAGTATAATAAACAGGTTATCTGATGTCACACATGCAACATATAGAGCACAACATAATCATGCTATCATCATCATTTATAAGGCATCATCAAAATACATTGACCTGGGGTTCCGATTTTACCCGTTAGGGGTAACTCAATCGCCATTGTCGAGATTTTTTGGCTTTTACGCGTAACACAATTACGATCTGTACAATTAAAGAGTGGTGTGGTAATTACACACCTGTAAACCCGCAAGACTACACTATCGATCTCGCTAACGTCCTCACTCACAGGGATTACAACGATCTGATTATCGCTTTCCGAAGCCAGTCCACAACCCGGTGGCCAATCTCGAACGGCAGACACTGCACGCTTCTTAAAATTTGGAGTCGAAACCAAGGGTTTGCTCCCTTCCCCCACTTGAATGTTTCTTGCATCCATTAAAAGTCTTGATCAATAAATCGCTATACGAAAGAGATGATTGTTTAACCACTCAACTAGGTTAAGGCAATGAACGACGAACAAATAGACTAATAGAATAACTAGAGAGAATTCCCTTACCTAAAAATCCCAAAAAGAGAGATGGGGTTCAGAGATTAGTCGTTTCTCAGACTTGGAACCTAAGTGGTTCAGCTAACGATATTTCCCGGATTAAGCGCCCTTCACCACCAAACCGATGAAAGATTCGAAGCAGAAGCCTAACACTTTGTCCCCCTTAATCGTCGTAACACAGAGAGAAAGAAGCAGGTTTAAATATTAATCAAGGCAGGTTCGGCTTAACCAGGAAAAGAAAGAGTAGCATGTTTATTCAAGAGGAAATCGAAAGGCAATAATCTTACCTTAACACAGAGGACCCGAACAACACCCAAGAGAATTCGGCACAATCACTATAGCAGAGAAGATTCGGCTATGATCAAGAAAATACAGGGAGAAAGAAGAGAAGATAAGTTTCGGCTTACTAAAGAAACCGAGAGAAAATGAAAGAAGAAATAGCTATGAAAGTTCGGCTTACCAAAGAAGATAAAGGAAAAGTTGAAGCACAGATGTTTCGACTTTGAAGGAATAAACTTTACAGCCAATGGTGATAAAAGATAACTAAAGAATGAAGCACTAATGTTTCGGCAAAGGAGTAGGAAACAAAAAGGGATGTTACAGCTTGGAGTAAAGGGGAAAAGAAGCAGAAAGAAGAATGGAAGCTAAGAGGGTACGGCAATAGGGGATGAAAGTTTGTTATGTGAAGTAAAAGAGAAGGCAAGAGAAAGAAATAGAAAGGGAAAAGAGTGCCCTATAGGTTTCGGCCTTACTAAGCACTAGAATGAAAAGAAATGGTTTAGGAGTTTCGGCAACTAAAGAGAAGGGTTGAGAATTAGAGGAGTACCGTATGACAAAAAGAGAAAAGAGAGAAAAAAAATAATGGAAGCACTCAACACCCAAATGCCAATCACCCCCAAAGAAAATTTCGGCACCTAAACCCCTTAACCAAAATCGAATGCCTACCCACTTCCAAGGACTCCACAAGACTGATTTTGCTCCTCCAACACCCTTCAAAAATTCGGCGAACCACTTTCTCACCTCAATCCCCAAGCTTCCGCCTTGAAACACTCCTTGATTCCCTCTCCTCTACTCATTCAATTAAGTTTGAATAATTCAAACTCCCCAAATAGCTCTCCACCACCCGTTTGAAACATTTGACCAGGTCTTGTCTCTCTCCTCCAGAGTTTGATTACCATCCTGCTGCCTCCCTTGCCTAAGCAAAAAATAATACTTCCTTGTACTGCTTGAGAGATTCGAACCCTCTCCCTCTCAGCTTCTCCTTGTGACGCCACTTCCCTGCATGCTAGGTGGCGTCTCCTTGCCACTTTACCACTACACCTCTTGTGTCACCAAACACAAACAATAAACCTTAAGTCCTGTCCCAGTCAGCTTCCCTCCTAAAATGCCCAAAAACTAAAATTATTCCAAGGCTTCGGCTTAACCCCGAGCCTTGCCGAGGCCCCCAAACACACCCAAACAACAAGCATAACATATCAAACGTAGAGAAACCTAATAAATGCAAAGCCCCCTAAATCACGGATGTTACAGTTCTACCCCCTTAAAGAAATTTCGACCTCGAAATTACCTGGTTAGAAGAGATGAGGGTATTGCTGTCGTATTGCATCCTCTGGCTCCCACGTCGCCTCTTCTGCACCGTGTTTCTGCCACAAAACTTTGACCAAAGGAATTGATTTCCTTCTTAACACCTTGACGTCTCGTTTCAAGATCTGGATTGGTTCTTCTTCGAAGGACAGGTTTGGCCTTACTTCAATTTCCTCCACTGGCACAATGTAAGATAGATCAGAACGGTAACGTCTCAACATCGAGACATGGAACACATCATGTATCTGCTTTAATTCTGAAGGCAACTCAAGCTGATATCCCACTGGTCCCACACGTTTCAATACCCGATAAGGCCCGATAAATCTGGGACTTAACTTACCCTTCCGTCGAAACCTCATCACCTTTTTTCCACGGTGAAACTTTCAAGAAAACCCGATCACCCACTGTAAACTCTATATCCTTCCGCTTCAGATCGGCATATGATTTCTGCCTATCGAACGCTTCCTCTAACCGAGCCCTAATTATCTTAACCTTCTCCTCTATCTCTGCAACCAATTCTATACCCAAAATCTGACGCTCACTCAGTTTTGTCCAACAGGTAGGAGTACGACACTTCCGCCCATACAACGCTTCATAAGGCGCCATCCGAATACTAGACTGGTAACTATTATTGTATGCGAATTCCGCCATCGATAAGAACTCTTCCCAACTACCCTTGAAGTCAATGACAGAGCCCCTTAACATATCCTCTAAAATCTGAATTACTCTCTCAAATTGACCATCAGTCTGTGGATGAAAAGCTGTGCAGAAGTCCAGTTTTGTGCCCAATGCCCGATGCAGTGCCCTCTAGAACCGTGATGTAAACCTAGGGTCTCTATCCGATATGATCGATACTGGCACCCCATGCAACCTCACGACCTTGGCCACATATAGCTTAGCCAACCTCTAAAGAGAATAGTCGACACGAACAGGTAAGAAATGAGCGAACTTCGTCAACAGATCCACAATTGCCGATACCGAGTCTTTCTTAGTAGGCGTAAAAGGTAGCCCACTAACAAAGTCCATAGTGATTCTCTCCCATTTCCACTGTGGAATCTTCACCGGCTGCAATAACCCTGAAAGCAACTGATGCTTCGCTTTAACCTGCTGACAAGTTAAACACTTTCCCACAAACTCCATAACTTCCCGCTTCAAACCAGGCCACCAGAACTGTTCACACAGACCCCGGTACATCTTACTCCCTCCAGGATGCATAGCGTATGGACTACTATGCGCTTCCTGAAGAATCATCTGCCTCAATTCCACATCCTTCGACATGCAAACTTTCTCACAAAAACACAAAACCCCATCGCCGCTCAAACTATAATCTTCCACCCTACCATTCCGTACTTGCAGAAGTCGAGCACTCAAGACTTCATCCGATAACTGTTTCTCTTTAATCTGACTTAACTAAGAAGGCTTCACTTGAAGTTCAGCCAAGAGACTTCCGTCATCATACAAACTAAGATGGGCGAACATCGCTCTCAAGTCTCATATTTTCTTCCGACTTAACGCATCTGCCACCACGTTAGCCTTACCCGGATGATATTCGATCGAGCAGTCATAATCTTTCAGCAGCTCAATCCACCTTCGTTGCCTTAAATTCAACTCCTTCTGAGTTAGAAGATATTTCAAACTCTTGTGGTCGTTGTAGATAACGGACTTCTCTCCATACAAATAATGTCTCCAGATCTTTAAAGTGAAAACTACCGCGGCTAACTCCAAATCATGCGTGGGATAGTTAATCTCATTCGGTCTTAACTGCCGAGATGCATACACAACCACTTTCCCATCCTACATTAGCACACATCCTAATCCCGTGTGTGAAGCATCACAATAAACCACGAACTCCTTACCACCCTCAGGCTGAATCAACACCAGAGCCTCTGTCAAAATCCTCTTCAGCTTCTCAAAGCTTTCCTGTTGCTTGTCAGTCCAAACAAATGGTACCCCTTTCCTCAATAACTTAGTTAAAGGTGCCGCAATTAAGGAAAACCCCTCAACGAACCTTCGATAATACCTAACCAGACCAAGGAAACTTCGAACCTCTGCCACAGACTTAGGCGGTTTCCAATCCAACACCGCTTTAATCTTCCGGAGGTCAACCCTAATCCCCTCTGCAGTACCACATGACCCAGAAATGTAACTTCCTTTAACCAAAACTCACACTTGCTAAATTTGACGTACAACTGCTTCTCCCTTAAAATCTGCAGAACCACCCAAAGATGCGAATCATGCTCCTCTACAGTCTTGGAATACACTAGAATGTCGTCTATGAACACTACAATGAACCAGTCTAGATAGGGTTGAAAAACCCGGTTCATCATATCCATGATTGCAGCTGGTGCATTTGTCAACCCAAATGGCATCACCAGGAACTCGTAGTGGCCATGGCGAGTCCGGAAAGCCATCTTGTGAATATCCGTTTCCTTGACCTTAAGCTGATGATATCCCGACCTCAAGTCTATCTTAGAAAAGACCGAAGCCCCTTGAGCTGATCAAACAGGTCATCAATCCTCGGCAACGGGTACTTGTTCTTGATGGTCAACTTGTTCAACTGGCGGTAGTCAATGCACATTCGCATGGACCCATCTTTCTTCTTCACAAATAGCACCGGTGCTCTCCACGGAGATACACTGGGTCGGATAAAACCACGATCTAACAACTCTTGAATTTGAGCTTTAAGTTCAACCAGCTCCTTCGACCCCATCCTATAAGGGGCGATGGACACCGGAGCCTACCTGGAAGTAAATCAATTCCAAACTCCACCTCACGATCCGGAGGCAACCTTGGAAGCTCCTCAGGAGAGACATCCACAAATTCCTTTACTGTTCTAACCTCCTTCGTGGTCACTTCTTTTGCATCCAACGCACTGACAAAAGTTAAGAAGGCCTCGCACCCTTTTCTCACAATTCTTTCCGCCTTAAGAGCAAACACTACATTGGACAAGTAGTCTCTCCTCTCGCCTATCACTAAAACTTCATCATCCTCGGGAGTCCGTAACACCATGCACTTGGCAGCACAGTCCAAGTTTGCTCGATATCTAACCAACCAATCCATGCGTAAGATCAAATCGAATCCCTGAATGGTAGTTCCATCAAATCGGCTGGGAAAACCGATCCTTGCACTTCCAAAGGCACACTTCTAAAAAGTTTGTTTACCACTACAGTCTGTCCTAAGGGACTAAGTACAGTAATCTCCCTAGAAGTAGTTTCAGCATTCATGTTCAAGGTTCCCGACACCACACTAGCAACATAGGAATGCGTCGAGCCAATATCAATTAATGCAGTAAAGGGTAAACTGAAAATGAGGAACGTACCCGTTATAACGTCTGGTGCATCCCCCTCTTCTCGGTGTCTGGCTGCATAAACTAACCTGGGCTGTCTCGCCTCTGTACTCCCAGCACCTCTGCACGGTGCTCCGCGACCCCGACCAGAACCATTCCCCCTCTAATTTGACCACGACCTCTCGGCATCTGCTGTCCACCCCTTCCTGGCTGCACAAACCCCTGACCTACCATCCGAGCCCTGGCCATATCTAGCGGACAGTTCCTGATCAGATGATCCTTTGATCCGTACTTGAAACATTCCCTGTCTCTTCCCCAGCACTCTCCTACATGTGACCTCCCACACTGAGCACACTGTCGAAATAGCCCAACAGCAGCTGGCGGTGCAACACGACCAGGCCCATCAACCCTAGACTTCTTTTGGAAACCCCCAGATGATCCTGACGGTCCATAACTCCTCTTGTTTCTACCTCTATCCTTGTCCTTATTTTGCTTCTCGGTCCGTTTTACCCCATCGGCTATTTCAGCCTTCTCCACCAGGATAACAAAATCCCTCTCCCGCTGTGGAGCTATCAACACTCGCAGCTCGTCACGCAGCCATCTTCGAACCGCACACAACGCTTATAGTCGGTCGTAACTATCCCTCGAGCATACCGGCTCAATGGCAGGAATTCTACCTCATACTCAGCTACCAACTTACCCCCTTGAATTAAATTCAAGAATGCCTTCCTCTGGGCATCCACGTAACTGGCCCCAATGTACTTTCCTCGGAATGTCATCTTAAAGAAATCCCAATCAACTTGGTCCGCAGGAGTACCCTTCTCTCACAGTGAGCCACCACTAATATGCCACATCCCGTAGTAGAGACACCGCGCCCTTCAGCTTCTCCTCCACCGTGCAGTCTTAAGTCACCCATAATTTTCTCGACTGCCTCCAGCCAATACTCAGCCACGTTTGGAGCTACCCCAGAGATACCCCTAAACATTTCAGCTCCGTTAGCTCGGAGTCGCTCAGGCATGGACTTCCGAGTTGCTGTTCCACCGCCTGCCCCAGCCACCCGTTCCAACACACGCAACATTGCCTGAGATAGGGCATCATCTCCACCAGTTCTGTCTTGCGATCCCGCTTCCGCCACAGGTGATGCTAGCGCTTCACCCTCAGGCTCATTTCTTGCTTCCGAGAGTTCAACCTCAGTACCCCGGCCTCTCCCACGGCCGTGTGTAACGCGCCCACGTCCCCTACCACTCATGTCTATCGCTCTGTCTTACTCTGATTACAAATTTTATACGTCAGTATTTCTTTCCACTGTTTATTAATCGAGTAGTTTTATGAAGATAGAATTATAAGTAGTTTTCCGTAAGCACATGTATACCTAAATGTCTCACTTCTACAGTAAAGTTTCTGAATTCCATCATCCATAGCAACATGTTCACATAATACACTCACTTTATGTAAATCACTTAACCATCAGAAAGACTTACCTGGCAGACTTGGGCTGGAGACTCGAGTGCCACACTTCCAGAAAATAGGTTCATACATATTTTCCTAAAACCATTTTAAGTAAAATTTGTAAAACGTTTTGAACCCAAAACCCAAGGCTGAACTTTTTAAACCAGGCTCTGATACCAAAATTGTAACAACCCAAACCCGGCCCAAACACCACGACCAGATCTGGCATGTCACTAGGAAAGAATTTAGAGAGTTTACGATATTCAGAAGAGTTTTTAAGACATTTTTTCAAAATCTCAAGTTTCGTGGCTCAGTTAAAAACCTGTTATTCATTTAAGTTGCAAATATAATTAGCCAAGCTTAGCAATTAGGTGACGTTTGAAAACACTCATCAATTTTTCAGTTATTAGATTATTAACAAAACCCTTTTTATAAAAACATCGTTTAACAGGTTGTGGAGAAAACTTCAGTTTGTATTTTATTTTTAAAATGTCCCTTCAAGTAGTTTGTAATTAATATGTCCCAAAATTTAAAATCCTAAAGAAAATTACCAAGTTCTAAAGTGGCCTTATTACAAATCAAAGAAAAATCCCCAAAAGTGACAAATGTTAATTAAAACAAAGTTTAATAGTAAAAATCATGCGTGGCCACCTCGAGTCCCCTCCAGCCCAGTCCATAAAGCTAAGAGTCACCTGCAATTGGTTTAAACAAAAGAGTGAGTCACAAGACTCAGTGTGCAATTAGTCTACATATTCCACAAATGGGCCCTAGCCCCAAAGCACCATTGGCCGAAGCCCATACAGCACAGCATAATCAAATGATGATCAATATGATAACCCAACCCAACCTAATTTTCCATCCTCTACACTCCGCTCCATATGTCCATCCTCAACACACCTGTGGGGATTTCTACAATCAACCCTCCATCCTCTACACACCTCTTTGGCAGTCATGCTGACAGACACACTGCTCAAAGTCCATATACATGGTCTAGCCACCAATAATCCATGTGATCAATTCATCGATACGATAATGAGGCACCAAGCCATCATTTAGGGTGACAAAGTCACTGATATGCACTTCCCCTTCATAACATTAATATCCCAAATCCCATGCACATGCGAAATAGTATAATAAACAGGTTATCTGGTGTCACACATGCAACATTTAGAGCACAACATAATCATGCTATCATCATCATTTATAAGGCATCATCAAAATACACTGACTTGGGGTTCCAGTTTTACCCGCTAGGGGTAACTCAATCGCCATTGCCGAGATTTTCAGCTTTTACGCATAACACAATTACGATCTATACAATTAAAGAGTAGTGTGGTAACTACACACCTGTAAACCCGCAAGACTACACTATCGATCTTGCTAACATCCTCACTCGCAGGGATTACAGTGATCTGCTTATCCCTTTCCGAAGCCAGCCCACAACCCGGTGGCCAATCTCGAACGGCAGACACCACACGCTTCTTAAACTTTGGAGTCGAAACCAAGGGTTTGCTCTCTTCCCCTACCTGAACGTTTCTTGCATCCATTAAAAGTCTTGATCAATAAATTGCTATACGAAAGAGATGATTGTTTAACCACTCAACTGGGTTAAGGCAATGAACGACGAACAAATATACTAATAGAATAACTAGAGAGAATTCCCTTACCTAAAAATCCCGAAAAGAGAGATGGGGTTCAGAGATTAGTCGTTTCTCAGACTTGGAACCTAAGTGGTTCGGCTAACAATATTTCCTGGATTAAGCGCCCTTTACCACCAAACCGATGAAAGATCCGAAGCAGAAGCCTAACACTTTGTCCCTCTTAATCGTCGTGACACAGAGAGAAAGAAGCAGGTTTAAATATTAATCAAGGCAGGTTCGGCTTTACCAGGAAAAGAAAGAGTAGCAGGTTTATTCAAGAGGAAATCGAAAGGGAATAATCTTACCTTAACATAGAGGACCCGAACAACACCCAAGAGAATTCGACACATTCACTATAGCAGAGAAGATCCGGCTATGATCAAGAAAATACAGGGAGAAAGAAGAGAAAATAAGTTTCGGCTTACTAAAGAAACCGAGAGAAAATGAAAGATGAAATAGTTATGAAAGTTCTACTTACCAAAGAAGATAAAGGATAAGTTGAAGCACATATGTTTCAGCTTTGAAGGAATAAACTTTACAACCAATGGTGATAAAAGATAACTAAAGAATGAAGCACTAAAGTTTTGGCAAAGGAGTATGAAACAAAAAAGGATATTACGGCTTGGAGTAAAGGGGAAAAGAAGCAAAATGAAGAATGGAAGCTAAGAGGGTACGGCAATAGGGGATGAAAGTTTGTTATGTGAAGTAAAAGAGAAGATAGGAGAAAGAAATAGAAAGGGAAAAGAGTGCCCTATAGGTTTCAGCCTTACTAAGCACTAGAATGAAAAGAAATGGTTGATGAGCTTCGACAACTAAAGAGAAGGGTTGAGAATTAGAGGAGTACCGTATGACAAAAAGAGAAAAAGAGAGAAAAAAATAATGGAAGCACTCAACACCCAAATGCTAATCACCCCAAAGAAAATTTCGGCATCTAAACCCCTTAACCAAAACCGAATGCCTACCCACTTCCAAGGACTCCACAAGACCGATTTTGCTCCTCCAACACCCTTCAAAAATTCAGCCAACCACTTTCTCACCTCAATCCCCAGGCTTCCTCCTTGAAACACTCCTTAATTCCCTCTCGCCCACTCATTCAATTAAGTTTGAATAATTCAAACTCCCCAAATAGCTCTCCACCACCCGTTTGAAACATTTGACCAAGTCTTGTCTCTTTCCTCCAAAGTTTGATTACCATCCAGCTGCCTCCCTTGCCTGAGCAAAAAAATAATACTTCCTTGTGCTGCTTGAGAGATTCGAACTCTCTCCCTCTCAGCTTCTCCTTGTGACGCCACTTCTCTGCATGCTAGGTGGCGTCTCCTTGCCACTTTACCACTAAACCTCTTGTGTCACCAAACACAAACAATAAACCTTAAGTCCTGCCCCAGTCAGCTTCCCTCCTAAAATGCCCAAAAACTAAAATTATTCCAAGGCTTCGGCTTAACCCCGAGCCTTGCCGAGGCCCCCAAACACACGCAAACAACAGGCATAACATATCAAACGCAGAGAAACCTAATAAATGCAAAGCCCCTTAAATCCCAGATGTTACAAATTAAGTGCTTCGACGAGTAACAGTTGAAGTAAATTCTATTATAAGTTTAATCTTTCTCTAGATTTGAGAAGAAACTGAAGTTGGCAAAGTGTGAATGATAGGAAGTTCAACTTAGACCTGTGAATTGGTTTTCATTTTCAAATGATCTTGATACATATATCTGCGAGTTAAAGATAGAATGTTATGATAGAATGTTATGATGTCTATCACAGTGATAATTATCCGTTTATTTAAGAAGTAAGATGTTGAAGATGCCGAGACTATATGAGAAGCTCAAAGTGACTTATGAAATTAGACCTAAATTCATTAACTGGTGAGATTTTCGGGGACGAAAATCCCCAAAGGGGGGAGAGTTGTAACAACCCGATTTTGGGCTTAGTCGGAACAGTGGTTTCGGGACCACAAATCTGATATTGAGAAATTTATTTTATTTATATATTTTATGGTCTACAATTTCACGAAATGATTTTGTGAAAATCTCATTCGAAAATTTTGACGTTTAGGCACTCAATTTAGTCAAAAGGACTAATTTGTAAAAAGTGCAAAAGTTGAGTTCTACATGTTAGAGGTGTCCAATTATTATGAAATTTTAAATTGGAGGTCCTTAAATGATAATTAGGCCATTGGTTAAGTTGGTGGACAGAAATGGACATGGATGGGTATGTTTCAAAAGATTTTTTAAGGGGCATTTTGGTAATTTAGTGAATTAAATGAATTAAAAACAAAATTTAATGCCAAATTTGTCCATCTTCAAGCTTAGGCCGAATTTAACATGTGGGAAGCCATAGATAGGGTTTTCAAGCTGTCCAAGCTTCATGGAAAGTCCATTCTAGCCCCGTTTTTCATGTTGATTACGTTTTTGGAGTCCCGGTAACTTGATTTAGCTTATTCTAGCAACAATTTAACCTAGGGTTCATATTTGGAAAAATACCCATAGGTGAAATGTATTTATTTTGATGTTTTACGGCAGAATATGAAGCTTAGAATTATGTTAAACAACTTTTACTAATCGATTTTAAGTGAAAACGAGTAAAATAACATAATCGGCAAAAAATACCTAATGTACATAAGTGCATGTTAGAGCAAGAATTTGATGTTGCCATAGAAGGGAAAATGATTAGCATGTTATAAAACATATGAATAAGGGATGAAGTTTAATTTTCGAGCCTAGGGGTAAAATCATAATTATGCAAAAGTTTAGGGGCAAAATTGTAATTTTGCCAAAGTTTGAGTTAGGGACTATTTTGAGCAGTACATTAATTAAATAAGTGAAATGTGATGTCTTAGACCCCGAAAAATGAGATTTGGACCTAGAACGAGAGGAAAAACGAAATTTAGGAAAGTTGCTAAAATAACCGTTTTGGTATCGAGGTAAGTTCATATGTGTAATAAGCATTTAATTATGCATATTTTAATGATAAATTAATATTTTGGTTAATGCTCGATAATAATTTGATATTGGAAAGAGAACTTGTATAATTTATATGTTAGACCATATTTTGTATTATGGCTTTGTATGATAACAAGAAAGTATTGACTAGCATAGTTTGATGAGAATAAGTTAAGTTGATGATATGATGAGATTTAGAATGTAAGTATGTAAGTCGAGTAGCATTTTATTATTATGCAATTATTGTTATTAGTAATGTTATTATTGAGTTATGGGACTAACCTTGAGAATTTGAGCAAGTATGTTTCAGCTATGACTTGACAAGGCATTGATATCTCAAAGTCCATGGCTATACCATGGCAATTAAGGAAGAATTGACGGAAAAGTCCATGTTCATAACATGGAATTTAAGGAGGAATTGACGGTTAAGGATACCATGTAACACCATGTCAAGACATGGCATTGGTAAGGCAAGGATCCCTTGTAAGACCATGTCAAGACATGGCATCGGCATTGATTAAGGACTCCATGTAAGACCACATCAAGATGTGGCATGGGCACTAAGACAAGGATACCATGTAAGACCATGTTTGGAACATGACATTTGGTAAGACAAGGATACCATGTAAGACCATGTTTGGAACATGGCATTTGGTAAGATAAGGATATCATGTAAGACCATGCCAAGGCATGGCATTGATAAGTTCTAGAAGCCAAGGAAATCATGTAAGACCATGTCAAGACATGGCATTGATGAGTTACTATAAGGCAAAGGTCTCATGTAAGACCATGCCAAGGCATGGCATTGGTGAGTTCATAAGGCAAGGATACCACGTAAGACCACATCAAGATGTGGCATTGCCACTAAGACAAGGATACCATGTAAGACCATGTTTGGAACATGGCATTTGGTAAGACAAGGATACCATGTAAGACCATGTTTGGAACATGGCATTTGGTAAGACAAGGATACCATGTAAGACCATGTTTGGATGGTAAGATAAGGATATCATGTAAGACCAAGCCAAGGCATGGCATTGATAAGTTCTATAAGGTAAGGAAATCATGTAAGACCATGTCAAGACATGACATTGATGAGTTACTATAAGGCAAAGGTCTCATGTAAGACCATGCCAAGGCATGGCATTGGTGAGTTCATAAGGCAAGGATACCACGTAAGACCATGTCAAGACATGGCAATGGTAAGTTCAAAAAGGAAAAGGTTCCTAAGTAGTCCAAAGAGTAAGTCAAAGAAATGACAAGGTTAGAACATGAAGAAAGAGTACAAGTATGAGTATAGGTATGCATTTAAGGCTTATTTAATATTGAGATTGTAAGTAATTGAGATTCTCAAGTATTAAGTAAGTGATGAGTTTTCAGTTTTGCTTGTGACACTTTATGACATGATTGGCAATATGCCTATATTATGAAAGAGTACTCATGTGTTAAGTGAGAATGTTGCAGGTATGTAAGCAACCTATTAAGTAAGGTGCCCTTTGTATTCTGAGCCATTAGTAATGTTACCAATGAGTTCACCGAGAAAATCGATTAAGTGAAATTATGTGTGGCTTATAGTGATAAGTGTAGGTATATGCATGTGTAACGTATGAGAAATATGCTCGATATGTAATTGGAAATTGGAAAGATTGTTATAGGTAAGTAATGAATACAATTAAATTGAGTGAGAGGAAAAATTTACAAATAAAACTGTTTTGGATAGCAGCAGTTACGTGATTTTGAAAAATCACCAAAAATTGTAGAAATTGAATTATAAGTTGGAGGAGATATTTATTTAAATCTTATTGAGCCTATTTTCATATAAAATAAACAAAGAAAACAAAGGATTTTTATTATTTGATATATTTAAATTTTTGTGAGACTGGTTTAGAATGACTACGTGGTCGCCTATTCTGTCTTGGAAAAATCATTAAAAAGTTTACAAAAATAATTATGTGATATAATTTATATTCCTGAAATTCTGAATGAGTCTAGTTTCAAATAAACTAAACAATAAGGTCATCTAAATTCTATACGAGGAGATAATTGATTCGTAGTGAAGAGAGGTCAAAATAGTCGAACAGTGAATCAGGGGAAATTTTAATGAATAAACTGTACTAATTGGCAAGAGCAAAAATTCTAGAAATTTTATAACATGAAGATATATGAGTCTAGTTTTAGGGAAAATTACCAGTTTGTAATTTGGAGCTCTATAGTTCAAGAAATAAATAATTTAGTGACAGCGATTCAAGTAGACAGATTAATGAGAACATGAGTAATACAGTATAAGCATGTGATTTAATGATTGTATCAATTAGAGAACTTGTTGTGAGGATTTGTCTCGTTGAGGCTTTGGTAAGGCTACAAATGAGTAAGTTGAGAAAGTAAGAACTTAGCATTATTTATGCAAGTTATGACAGCTTAGTAGTAAGCTAAATTCATTGCTAATGCTTATTATTTTTACATGTGAACTTACTAAGCTTTATAAGCTTGCCCCCTTTTCTTTCCCATGTTTCAGAGTCCTATTAAACAAGCTCGGGCTGAAGGTCGTCGAAGATCGCTTCATACTATCAAGCTATATATGGGTATCTTTATTTATAAATGATTTAAGTTATGGCATGTATAGGGGCTTGACTAAGTCATTTTGTATATGTGTTAATTAATTTGATTAAACGTATTGCTTCATAACGGTAATAAGGATTATTCTGTATTTAGCCACGAGTTGTGGCTCATATTGGTCATGGAGTTATAATGCTTGCGTATGCATGTGTTTGTTAAAGTTTAAACTATAAGTGAAATTTTGTGGCTCGGGATTTGGTAGAATGTATTGTTAAGTCTGGTAATGCCTCGTACCCAGTTCCGACGTAGTATACGGGTAAGGGGTGTTACATTTAGAGTTAGATAACAAGTGAAGTCTAGGTGGATTCTTCCTTGTCTGTCGTCTTAATTAATTGGTTTTTCTTCCAAGTATTTTCCCAAATTCGTTCTTATTTGTCTTAGAGTCTTTAATTTAGTTGTTAGTTAATTCTAGATTAGATAAACAAATCCTTTAATTATTAGGTTAGATAATAAAAAGAGAGTTAGTATTAGTACTTTTGGTTCCTTTGGGATTCGACATTCCGGTCTTGCCTAAACTACACTACTATTCGATAGGTGTGCACATGGCCAGGTGACATGCCCGTGTCTCAAGCTGTGTGGGCATCTGATGTGAGGCACATGACCTTGTCCCAGCCCATGTCCTTACCTGTGTAACTCTCACATGGTCTGCCACACACTCGTGTGCTAGGCCGTGTATCACACAAGGCTGAGACACACACCCGTGTCTCTGCTCATGTGCCTAATTATGAGCATTCTATTTATCAATTTTAAGATGCAGGGGACACACGGCCAAACCACATGCCCATGTGACAGGCTATGTGTCACACACGGTCAAAACACACGCCCATGTGTCTACCCGTATGGACAAAGTAAAGCCATTTCCTAGCTTTATTTCTCACCCAAATTTTCCAACAACCTACACCAACACTTGCAAACATATACCAGCCAATTCAAACCATATAAATCAAGCTTATTATAAGTATCAATCATGTAGGATATATTAACAAGTTTATTGAAATGATTAAGCTAAAGATGCTCATGAATTTTGTCACGCTTGCGATCACTGTCAAAGAACTGGAAATCTATCGAGGAGGTATGAGATGCCCTTGCAAACTATTTTAGAAGTGGAACTATTTGATGTTCGGGGAATTGATTTTATGGGACCATTACCACCTTCTTGGGGCAATGCATACATAATTTTAGTTGTTGATTATGTCTCCAAGTGGGTTGAGGCTGTTGTTTTACCAACAAATGATGCCAAATCGGTACTGAAATTTCTACATAAGAATATTTTTACCAGGTTTGGTACCCCTCGTGCTCTAATTAGTGTTAAAGGTTCACACTTTGATTGCAAATTAGTTACTAATGCTCTAAACAAGTATGGATTTAAACATAAAATTGCCATCACATACCATCCCCAAACAAATGGGCATGCAGAAGTCTCTAATAAAGGGATTAAACAAATTTTGAAGAAGGTAGTCAATCCCAACCAAATTGATTGGTCATCCAAATTGGATGAAGCTTTATGGGCATATCGCACAGCATTCAAGACACCATTGGGGATGTCGCCCTTCAAGCTTGTTTATGGGAAACCCCGTCATTTTCCCGTTAAACTTGAACATAAGAAATATTGGGCAATTGAGAAATTGAATATAGATTGGAGTGTTGTTGGTACCAACTGCCTATTGAAGTTGAATGAGATGGAAGATTTCCGAGCACAAGCCTATGAGAATGCCAAGCTGTACAAAGAAAAGATTAAGCGATGGCATGACAACAAAATTTTGCCACAACAATTTACACCTAGAAAATAGGTCTTGTTATTCAATTCTAAGCTTAAATTATTTCCCGGCAAATTGAAATCTTGTTGGTCTGGCCTATTTGAGATAGTGCATGCCCATCATCATGAAGCTATAGAAGTTAAAGGCAACAAGACTGGTTAAATTTCCAAAGTCAATGGCCAATGGTTAAAGCACTACTTTGGAGCCCCTATAATTCGTGATAAAAGTTCCATCACTTTTCAAACAGGTTAATATTTCTTTCCTGTTCTATTTATTCATTTACTTTGCTTTTAATTTCTTTTAGTTTCTTCAATAAGTTTATTTAATTGTTGTTTTCTTTTGTTATAGGCACATTATGGCCCAGGTTTGTAGAAATCGGTCCATTTAATACATTAGTTAATTTTAATTTCCTAATTTTTCTGCTATTTTTCTTTTCCCGTTGAATTTTTCTTTCTTCTGTGTTAGGGCACACTCTCAGATTAATCTTAGCCCCCACGTCATTGCTATATTTTCTCTCACATTTTCCCTAGTCGTTTCACTTCTTTTCCATTTCATTTTCTTCAACTTTCTCTGCTTTTACTCCATAAAACTGTAAAGGTTTCACCTTTTTTTTCTACTCACTATTGTCTCTACAATGGCTCGCCAAGCACCATCTTCTTCCACCTCTATGCCTCCACGAACATTTTTTAGCCAAATCGCGGAAGAAAAGTATACACAAAAGGTTTCCTTTTCCAAGATGCCCCCTTTACGGGCTACTCTGAAGCAATCTCTTCTATAGTCAAGAAACATGGATGGCAAATCTTCTGTCTCCACCCCGATGATGTTCTCACCAAGGTAGGAAAAGAATTTTATGCTCATCTCACCTCTACTGATAATGCTTTTATATATGTACGTAGTGTCTCGGTGATGTTTGATAAAGACTGCATTAATGCACAATATAGGTTATTTGACAGCCTTGATGAACACACCTAATTTGTCAAGACTATGACCACTGAATGACTCCACCAAGTTCTAACAGATTTATTTGTCGAAGGGATGAAGTCGACAATGGATCAAAATGATTGCAAAACCATTAACTGTGTATCGTTGATGTAACACCCCAAACCCGGCCTAAACGTTACGACCAGATCTGGCATGTTACAGGGTGAAGTAAAAACGAAAATTTGTTTAATTTAGGAAAAATCACAGATTTGAAAACTTCTCGATTAAGGCGATGTCTTGGAAACAGTGATTTGTTAGATTAAGAAAAATTTCAATTCGTATTAATCGAATATTCGATGAGTTCAATGATACTTGAAAGAAAATGTATGTTTGAATTACTTGTATTTAGAAAACCTCGTTTAGTATTTCGTGATTAAATTGCATAGAGCCATTTTTCCAAATATCCGGAAAGTAAATAAAATAAAACCACATATCAATTTAGGAAGGCCTTATTACACATTAAAAATCCCCAATTAAAATTTAAGTAAAGCAGGAAAAGTTTACGAAAAATAAAGTCTTTATGGCTTCCACGAGTCTGCCTCGGCTCCCATATCCACGATCTACTGATTACTTGAAAGGTTAAGCAAAGAGGGTGAGTCACCGAGACTCAGTGTATAAATCCCCTATAACACATAAACGGCTTGAGGCCCACAATCGCATATCAGCCTTAGCCCACGCAAGATGACATAAAAATGAGTGTATGCATCAGATCCCAGTCCAATCCTAGTTTTTCCATCCTCTACACGCCAACCCGTACCAGCCAATCACACCGTGGGGATTTCTACAATCAACCCTCCATCTACTACACGCCATTTTGACAGTCATACTGTCAGCCATCGTGATCCTTTCCCACTTCCACTGCGGAATCTTTATTGGCTGCAACAACCCCGAAGGCAACTGATGTTCTGCTTTTACCTGCTGACACGTCAAGCACTTACTAACAAATTCGGTTACCTCTCGCTTCAAGCCAAGCTACCAAAATTGTTCTCGCAAATCTCAGTACATCTTACTTCCTCCAGGATGCATAGCGTATGGACTGCTATGTGCTTCCTGTAAAATCTTACATCTCAACTCAAGATCCTTTGGCATGCAAGTCCTTCCTTGAAAACATAATATCCCATCATTATTCACACTTAATTCCGTTATCCCATCACCTGATCCCAACTAAAACTTTGACTTCAACAACTCATCAGCCCACTGCTTCTCTTTAATCTGGCTGACCCAAGAAGGTTTCACTTGCAGTTCAGCTAATAAACTTCCACCATCGTATAAACTGAGGTGAGCAAACATTGCTCTCAAATCGGAGATTATCCTACGACTTAACGCATCCGCCACCACATTAGCTTTACCCGGATGGTATTCGATCGAGCAATCATAATCCTTAAACAATTCAATCCACCTCCTCTGCCTTAAATTCAACTCCTTCTGAGTGAGAAGGTATTTTAGGCTCTTGTGATATGTGTAAATGACGGACTTCTCCCCGTACAGATAATGTCTCCAAATCTTCAAGGTAAATACCACTGCTGCCAATTCCAAATCATGTGTGGGATAATTTAACTTATGCGGTCTCAACTGCCGAGACGCATACGCAACAACCTTTCCGTCTTGCATTAACACACATCCTAATCCCGTGTGTGAAGCATCACAATAAACCACGAACTTCTTTCCAGCCTCCGGCTGAATCAACACCGAAGCCTCCGTCAAAATCCTCTTCAGTTTCACAAAACTTTCTTGTTGCTTGTCAGCCCAAACAAAAGGTACCTTTTTCCTCAACACCTTGGTTAAAGGTGCTGCAATTAATGATAACCCTTCAACGAACCTTCGGTAATACCCAGCAAGACCAAGAAAACTCCGAATCTCTGCCACAGACTTAGGCAGTTTCCAATCCAGCACAGCTTCAATTTTTCGGGGATCAACTCTAATCCCTTCTGCCGACACAACATGACCCAGAAAAGTAACTTCCCTTAGCCAAAATTCACATTTACTGAATTTGGCATACAACTGCTTCTCCCTCAGAATTTGTAAAACCACCCGAAGATGCGAATCATGCTCTTCCTTCGATCTTGAATAAACCAAGATATCATCTATGAATACCACAATGAACCGGTCCAGGTAGGATTGGAATACTCGGTTCATCATGTCCATGAACGCTGCTGGTGCATTGGTCAACCTAAACGGCATCACCAAGAATTCGAAATGACCATAGCGAGTCCTGAAAGCCGTCTTATGGATATCTGCTTCCTTGACCTTAAGCTGATGATATCCTGACCTCAAATCTATCTTCGAGAAAACTGAAGCCCCCTTCAATTGATCGAACAAGTCGTCAATCCTCGGCAACGGGTATCTGTTCTTGATCGTCAACTTGCTCAACTGACGGTAGTTAATGCACATACGCATTGATCCATCCTTCTTCTTAACAAATAGCACTGGCGCTCCCCAAGGTGATACACTCAGTCGAATAAAACCCCGGTCCAACAGTTCTTGAATCTGCGCTTTCAGTTCCACTAACTCCTTCGGCACCATTCTGTATGGGGCAATAAACACTGGCGCTGTTCCCGGTAGCAGATCAATACCGAACTCCACTTCACGATCCAGAGGTAATCTCGGAAGCTTCTCTGGGAAAACATCAGAAAATTCTTTCACCGTTCAAACATCTCTTACGGTTAACTCATTGGCTTCCAGAGCCCGAACAAAAGTTATAAATGCTTCGCACCCTTTCCTCACCATTCTTTCAGCCTTTAGAGCGGATACCACGTTAGACAAGTAGTTCCTCTTTTCTCCTATTATCGCCACCTCTGCTCCCTCGAAGGTTCTTAACACTATGCGCTTGGCTACACAATCCAAGCTTGCTCGATACTTCACTAACTAGTCCATGCCTAAGATCAGATCGAATTCCCCGAACGACAGTTCCATCAGATCAGCCGGAAAAACTACCCCTTGAACTTCTAGGGGCACATCCCTATAAAGTTTGCTCACCATTACAGATTGTCCTAGCGGGCTAATTACAGTCATCTCCCTAGAATATATCTCAGAGTCTATGCTTAAAGTTTCAGATACCACACTAGCAACATAAGAATGTATCGACCCAATATCAATTAAAGCAGTATAAGGCAACCCATAAATAAGAAACTTACCGGTTATGACGTCCGGTGCATCACCCTTCTCTCGGCTTCTAGTTGCATAGACTAACCCTGGCTGTCTCGCATCAGTGTTCCCAGCACCTCTGCCTTGTGTTCCACAGCCCCGACCAAAACTATTACATCCTCTGGCTGGACCACGACCTCTCTGCGGCTGCTGACCACCTCTACCCGGCTGAGCATAACCCTAACCAACTGGCCCTGCACCACCCCGTTCCTGTGGACAGTCTCTAACCTGATGATCAGTAGACCCACACCTGACTTGTCCAACACTCGCCCAAATGAAATTTACCACATCGAGCACACCTCTGAGGCTGATTATCAACAACAGGTCTCACAACCCGACTCGGCCCGTCCAACCTAGGTCTTTTCTGAAAACGCCCAGTTGACCCTGACGATCCATAATTCCTTTTATTTCCACTTCTATCTCTATCCTGATTATGCTTTTCAGACCGCTTCACCTCCTCGGCTATCTTAGCCTTTTCCACTAAGACAGCAAATTCCTTTTCTCGCTGTGGAGCTATTAGCACTCGTAAATCACCCTTCAGACCATCTTCAAACCGAACACAACGCTCATGATCTGTGGCCACTATCCCCCGGGCATAACGACCAAGGCGTAAGAATTCCGCCTCATACTCAGCCACCGATTTGTTCCCCTGAACCAGATTCAGAAATGCCCTACGCTGCGCATCCACATAACTCGATCCGATGTACTTACTCTGAAATGCCGACTTGAAGAAATCCCAGGTAATGCGGTCAGCCACTGTACCATCCCTAACCATAAGCCACCATTGGTACGCCTCCTCCCGAAGAAGAGACACAACTCCTTTCAACTTTTCCTCCTCTGTGAAGTCGAGATCATCTATTATGCGCTCAACGGCCTCCAGCCAGTACTCCGCTGCATTAGGAGCTACGCCGGAAACACCCCTAAACATTTCCGCTCCATTAGCTTGAAGTCGTTCCGACACTGATTTTCGAGCCCCTGTACCCAAGCCTGCCCCAGCAGCTCTCTCCAAAACCCGTAACATCGCCTGAGACACCGCATCGTCTCCGCCCATTTGGTCCTGAAAATCTGCTTCCGTAGCTGGCGGTAGTGGCACCCCGTTTCCTGACCCATGTCCAGACCCTACTGGTTCCGACACAGCAACCCTGCCTCTACCACGTCCATGCACATTACGTCCACGTCCCCTAGTACTCATGACTACTATCGCGTTTTAATCTGATTAAAAGTTTTATGAGTTAGTATCTTTCACTGATTAATACCGAGCAGTCTTATGAGGAGTAATTTTTAAAAGGTAATTCTCACAAAATCATATCTCGACCTAGAGGTTTCAGTCTCTAAAGTTTAGATCTACTAGAGCTAGTAATCACATCCTTTCATCAAATAAGCATTTCATGCATACATCATAAGAAGTTAGAACACTTACCTGCGTGGATTGGGTGCCGGTAGACTCGGATGCCATATTTCAATCAAACATTTTCTAGAAAAATTCATTTAAATCGACGTTTTAAAATATTGATGAACCCAATTCACAGCCTGAGTTTTGCAACCTGGCTCTGATACCAAAATTGTAACACCCCAAACCCGGCCTAAACGTTACGACCAAATCTGGCATGTTACAGGGTGAAGTAAAAATGAAAATTTGTTTAGTTTAGGAAAAATCGTAGATTTGAAAACTTCTCGATTAAGGCGATGTCTTGGAAACAGTGATTTGTTAGATTAAGAAAAATTTCAATTCGTATTAATCGAATATTCGATGAGTTCAGTGATACTTGAAAGAAAATGTATGTTTGAATTACTTGTATTTAGAAAACCCCGTTTAGTATTTCGTGATTAAGTTGCATAGAGCCATTTTTCCAAATATACGAAAAGTAAATAAAATAAAACCAAATATCAATTTAGGAAGGCCTTATTACACATAAAAAATCCCCAATTAAAATTTTAGTAAAGCAGGAAAAGTTTACGAAAAATAAAGTCTTTATGGCCTCCACGAGTCCGCCTTGGCTCCTATATCCACGATCTACTGATTACCTGAAAGGTTAAGCAAAGAGGGTGAATCACCGAGACTCAGTGTATAAATCCCCTATAACACTTAAACGGCTCGAGGCCCACAATTGCATATCGGCCTTAGCCCACGCAAGATGACATAAAAATAAGTGTATGCATCAGATTCCAGCCCAATCCTAGTTTTTCCGTCCTTTACACGCCAACCCGTACCAGCCAATCACACCGTAGGGATTTCTACAATCAACCCTCCATCTGCTACACGCCATTTTGACAGTCATACTGTCCGTCATAATGCCGTTCACTAGGTGACCAAATTAATACAACGTGGCTTAACCACCGATCACTATGTGACCAATTAATAAAACGTGGCCTAGCCACCAATCACTATGTGACCACATAATCAGGCACTTCCCCTTCAATACCATGTCCCATCCCATGTATAACATGCATATTATAATGAACGCAACATGCTATCCACATTGTAAAAGATTGCCACATACATCTATCCATGCAAGGAAAACGATACAGTCACGTACCTGTCATCCCTAGCCTTACCCATACGGGTATCACGACTGTCTATGCAGCCATTTCTGGCTTTTCAGCCCACACAATTAATATTACAGATAAGATAGAGTGTGTGGAGTTTTACACACCTGATAACACGCAGAATAATACTCTCTACGTCGACACTATCGCTAGCAAGAACCACTGCTATCTGCCTACTATCCTGTTGTGAAGCCGGTCCACAACCCGGTGGCCAATCTCGAACAGCAGACACCGCGCGTCTCTTAAACTTAGGGGCTGGGTTTATGGGTCCAACCCCTTCCTTTGCCTGGTTGGTTTTTGATTCCATAAAATGATCTTGGTCAGAAGACCGAGTTAAGTAATTGGAACAGAGAAGATAAGAATAGACACTCAAGATGTGAAGATTTTCTTACCTAAATCGACACAAATCCAGAGGCTACTACCCTTGGATTAATAGAGCACTGAAGTCCCTACACAAACTTTATATTAGAATCGACCCTCTAAGATTCGGGTTAGCAACAATGGCCTTTGGCCAAACGGATGGTATGAAGTTTCTTATCCTGATTGATCGAATCCGTTCGTCCCCTAAGACCCTTCAAACATTGTCCACGTGTAGAAGAAACGAAACCAAGCCCCTTCCTATATTCGGTCAACACCCAAGGAACAGGATCAAAGCACTTGATTCGGCAACTAAAAGAAAAGAGAGAATTAAAAGAAAAGAAAAGAACACTAACCCCACTAAGAAGAATCCGCCTGAGAAAATTGAGAGAAGAAGTGGATTTCGGCTTTTGACAAATAAAAGAGAGGTTCCCAAATAAGAGTATTAAAAGATGGGTTCGGCTATGAAGAGCAATTGAGGAAGAAAATAATGGGGTGATGTTGAAGTTGAGAAGTTTCAGTTAAGGCGTTTAGAGGTGTGATGAAAATATGAACAAAAGAGAAAAGAGAAAGAGATAAAAAGAAAGAGTGTTGGGATTCGGCTTTTGAAGAAGTGATTGGTGAAAGTGTAATACCGCGAAGAGAGAAGAGAAGAGAAGAGAAGAATGAGAAGGGTACTACAAGTTTGGGTTCTTACCAATTGAAAACAAAGAAAATGTTCATGGGAGTTGCGGCAAACAAAGAAGAAAGATGTGAAGAGGAGAGGCAAATGTGAGCTTCGGTTTTTGGTTTCTCAAGGAGTGAAGAAAAGATACAAAAAAAAGGAGAGGAAAAGAATGTTTTCACAACGTTTTACCCTCCTTAAACACCCTATGACTCTAAGGGAAAAATTCGGCACACCCAAGGTACCTCATAGCTCGATTGACCCACAACTAAGTGAGGGACCTAGAGCTACCAACTTCAAAATTCGGCTCACACCCTCCTAGCTCAAAACTGAACCTTCCACCCTTCCAACCTTCAAGCAATATTCAGCCAACAACCTCACCAACATCAACTTCCCAAATTTTCTCCTATCTTCACTCTTGTTCACCCATTCAAATGAGTTTGAAAAATTCAAACTCCACCTTTCACTCATGGCCACCCTTTCAAATTATTTGACTTGTTCAACCTCCACTCTTCAAGGTTCCTAACTGACATCCAACACTACTCCCCTTGACGCCAAAAAGAACTCCAAAAAGCAGATTGTGTGACTCGAACCAGCTCCCTCCTTGCCTTCATGTGGCGTCACCTACCCACACTCTATGTGGCGTTACCTTGCCACTACACCACACCTCCACTTGTGTCAACGAACACAAACACAAATCCTTAAATCCTGCTCTAGTCAACTCTCCCCTGAAAGTGCCCAAAAACTAAAATTTTGACCAGGCTTCAGCTTATCCACAAGCCTTTCCTAGACCCCCAAACACACTAAAATAGTGCACAAACACAACATACACACACACAACATATATTAAATGCACTAAAAACATGATAGAAATAATTCGGGACTAAATTGGAAATATTCAGAACATTTAAAAATTTAGAAAAATTTAACCATGGAGTCACATGGCCGTGTGGCTCACACGGCTAAGACACACGCCAGTGTCTCAGGCTGTGTAGTAATAAAAATAGGGACACACTGCAGTGTCCCAGCCTATGTCTGTACCCATGTAACTTTCGAAGTTGGGTTACACGGCCAAGCCACACGTCCGTGTAACTCTCGAAATGGCCACACACACGCGTGTGAGAGGCCGTGTGTTAGGCCGTGTAACTGCCTGACTTGAAAACCTTGAAACCCATAGGGGACACACGACTTCGTCACATGCCCATGTCTCAGGCCGTGTGGACATGTATGTAACAGCACATTTTCAATGAAATCGGAATAGTGGTTTCGAGACCACAAATTCGAGCTGAAAAAAATTATTTTAATATTATTGCATGATTTGCATTGTAATAGGAATGTCATATGAAAATTTTGATAAGAAACTTTTATCGATTATATACTTAATTGTGGAAAGGACCAAATTGCATAAAATGAAAAAGTTGAATTCTAGTAGCTAGAAGGATCAAATAGGTATGGAATTCAAAACTTGAGGTCCTTATAGGGTAATAGACCATTAAAGAAAAGTTAGTAGATATCTTAGGATGATTCATCCATGGAAATTTAAAAAAAGGGCAAGGACTAAATTGGAAATTGAATTAATTAAAAGACGATAATAGAAAACATCATCTTATTTTCATCATCTTCCTTAATATTTGCATGGAAACCCTAGGAGAGAGAAAGGAAACTAATCAAGCTTAATTGGATAATTATTCTTGTCCTGTTTTTAGTAACTTTTTCTATTTTTGATATCTGGATAACCTAATCTATTTAGATTGGGGATCAATTTGAAAAGTTATCAAAGTATAAAAGTTTTTCCATGGATGAATATGCTGAAATTTTAAAATTTATGGTAGAAAATGAAAGGTTGTTGATAGATAAACATCTTTTACAAAGTGAATTTTGATGAAATTATGATTTAGGAACTAAATTGTAAAGTTGTGAAAATGGAAAAAAAATTTTGAATTCCATAGAATACATGTGTTGTAACTGTTATACAAAGTTTTTAGTTACGCTTGGTATAAGGATTAAATTCATGAATCTCATTTTTCGAGCCTAGGGACGAAATTGGAATTTATGAAAGATTAGGGGAAAAATAGTAATTTTGCCTAGAGTGTAAATTGAACTCAATGGAATATGAAATATGATAAATTGATGATTTAATTAATTTTTATAGATCCGGACAACTCAAATTCGAAGCTAAATCGAGGAAAAGAAAAACTTTCGGATTAGTAGAATTTATTAAACTTTAGGATTAGTAGAATTTCTTGTACATACAAATATTAAGGTAAGTTCGTGTAACTTAATTATGCATGTTAATATGTTTCAATTGAAGGATGTATTCGGTTGAATGTGGTATATGTTTATGTGATTTATGTGAATGTTATGAATATATAAAATGATCACATGATTGAAAATGTATTAAAATGTTAAGATCCGTTTGAATAATGAAAATCGATGGATACGTATGATTTCCCGTATGTGAATGTGATTCTGCATATGTTGCAGAAAGAATTTAGCTAGGACGAGTAATCCTAATATAGACCTTTCGAGCATTTTGATGTATAGTTCTTGCGAGCATCCTGATCGGTAGTGATTTAGCATGTGTTGCACACTACCGCAGCTCTTTATGAGCGTCCTGTTACATGATTCGGTCTATTGTGATCCTACATAAGATGCGGACACAAACACATCTCTTTATGAGTGCCCTATTAAGCTCGCTTGAACTCATTGTTACCTTATCCGGTGCTCTCTGATATTACCTCTTCAGAGATATCTGATAAGCTCTATGCGCTTCCTAAGTAAAACTCATATAAGTTTCCTAATTATCTTGGATAAGTGTCCTGTTACATGGCTCTTCTTAGCATCCTGATATGTTGCTCGAGAGTGTGCTTCTTGATTAAGTACCTTAATAGGTACCCCTGATTATGAATTGACGGAGTACAGATTTGTACACCTTGAGTGTACTATTTGAGTATCCATCGATATTTCTATAATTCAACAACTAAAGCACTCGACATGAGAAAATGATGAGATAAATAGGAATATGCCCTGAATGCTTCTGAATTATTTGATCAAGAGTTATATGATGAGCTCATCTATGCTTATTTGATGTGCAAATGTATTATATGACTAACTTGCTTGATTGAGTATATATGTTTAGGTAAACTTGCCAAATTAATGAAAAGCATGTTAATTGTTTGCTTAATATTAATAAATATGATTGGTAAGTTTTCATTCCTGTTATACGAACTTACTAAGCATTTTATGCTTACTAGGTTTTATTTGCTCTGTTTTATAGCGTACAAAAGCTCGTGAAGGTTGGAGATCGGTGGGAGTTTCATCACACTATCCACTAGCTTCTTTTGGTATAAATAGTCAACTTATTTTGGTATAATGTCATGTATAGGTAACTTGGCCACTGTTGGCTTGTAAATGTTTTTTGTAATCTAGCATTGGAATGGCTAGTAATGATTTGTTTTGGTATATTTATAAGGTTATATTATGACAAATATCTATGTGTTAAGTATATTAAGTATGGTTGATCAAGTTACGTTTAAAATATAAGTTAAACAAGGGTAAGAATACAAACATGAATGCATATGATAGCATATCATATTAGATGTTAGAATTGGCTTGGATTTAATGCTTAAATTGGCTAGTATATACTTGTAAGTTTTGGTGTAAGTTATTGGCAAATTTGGGTGAGAAATAAAGCTAGGAAATGGCTTTATTTTGTCCACACGGGTAGACACACGTGCGTGTGCCTTGACCGTGCGTGACACACGGCCTGGCACATAGGCATGTGGTTTGACCGTGTGTCCCCTGCATCTTAAATTTGAGAAACAGAATGCTCAGAACTAAGGACACGGGCAGGGGCACCGGGGTGTGTCTCAGCCATGTGTTCTACACGACCCAGACCACGGGCATGTTTCTTGGTCGTGTGAAACCTACACTGAATTTTGGAAAAATTAAATTGACCACACGACCTAGCACATGGGTGCGTGGCAGGCCGTGTGGCACAAGCCAGAGAGTTACACGAGGTCGGACATGGTTTACAGCACAGGCGTGTTCTATGGTCACACGGGCATGTCCCTTGACCACACGGGCGTGTGTGCCCTGCATCTAGGAAGAATTTTGAAAAATTCTTTGAGTTCCTGATTTAGTCCTGACTCGATTCCAATATTTATGTTGGGCCTCAGGGTCTATTCAGGGGACAATATGACCATTTTCGATAATGAATAGTAATTAACATGAATTATCTGTAACTGTTTTGTAAAATTCGATAATACTCTGTAACCCTATTCCGATGACGGATACGGGTTAGGAGTGTTACATTTATTGATATCAGAGCTAAAATTTAGTCGATTCTCAGACTAATGTAGCAAGTATGAGTTTAGCTATACATGCCATTATATAATTTGTGATAGTGTGATATCTCCTGGCCATTTTAAATGTGATTTTCATATAGTTATGTCATCCAACCAAGCTAGAGCTTATTCAGAGGAAGCTGAGAGCACTACTCAAGCTTCCGTACAACGAGCTGCATCTAGTAGTAGTAGTAGAAGGCCCATATCTGAGGGCCAAGGTAAGGAGGCAAAATAAGCCTTCTTTCAAATGATGAATGAATGGTTCATTGAATATCTGAGAACAAATCCTACTGTACAACAACCTCGTCCACCTGCTCTTAAACCAGTTCCAGAGATGCCAGAAGTTGCTGAACTAGCTAGAATCAGTAAGCCTCTGGTGGATAAAATTCGTAAGTGTGGGGCTGCAGAATTTAGGGCTATGGCCGATGATGATCCAGGGAGGGTTGAGTTTTGGTTAGAAAATAGCATTCGGGTTTTATATGAATTATCATGTACGTCGGCTGAGTGTTTGAAATGTGCAGTATCCTTACTAAAAGACATAGCCTACCATTGGTGGAATACTATAATTTCTATGGTGCCCAAAGAAAATGTTACATGGGAATTCTTCTAGACTGAATTTAGAAAGAAGTACATCAGTCAAAAATTTCTGGAACAGAAAAAGAAAGAATTTTTAGAGCTCAAACAGGGAAACATGACTGTATCTGAATATGAATGGGATTTTGTTCGGTTAAGTAAATATGCCAGAGAATGGGTTCCGATTGAGGTCGATATGTGAAAATGACTTGAAGAAGGGATAAATGAATACATCAAACTATTGATTAGTATTCTTGAATTAAGGGAATTTTTTATACAGGCAGATTGAGCACATAAAACTGAGGAATTGAATAAAGAAAAAAAACAAGCAGAGAGAGAAGCTAGGGTATCTGGTAAAATATTTGAGTAAGTCGCAATCATCTACTTCAAAAAAATCAAAGAAGTATTATGATTGTTTTACCACGTTAATGGGGTATTCTGGTAAAGAGCGGGGCTCTCAACACTCTAACCCGAGATCTTCATCTCCATGTATAACGAGTGTGGGGAATGTTGTCTGAGAAGTGGAGCATGTTATAAATGTGGTTCTCTTGACCATTTTCTTAAGGATTGTCCAGAAAGAGTTGAAAAAGATATAGATCAGACTCTGAAGTCGAGTAACCCCGCCTCAAGAGGCAGACCAACCCAACATCCCAGAAATGTCAGTGGTAGTCGAAGTGCTACAAAAGATACAACAGCTAAATCAGAAGCATGAGCTCTGGCAAGAACATATGCTATACGTGCAAGAGAAGATGCCTCGACACTAGTTGTCATTACCGGTACATTTTCTATACTTGATACTGATATTACTGCTTTGATTGATCTGGGTTCAACACATTCATACATATGCACAAATTTAGTATCTGTTAAAAATTTATCTGTTGAATTCACTGAATTTGTGCCTGGGTCAGTGTGTGTGGTGGATAAAGTCTATAATAATTGCTCGTTGATGGTAAAGGGTTATTGTTTTTAGGTTGATTTGATGTTATTGCCCTTTGATGAATTTGATGTGATTTTGGGAATGGGCTGGTTAACCCAACATGATGCAGTAGTAAATTGTAAACAGAAATATATTGTATTGAAATGTCAAAATGGTGAATTACTTCATGTTGAATATGATAAACTGGATGGGTTATCTAATGTAATTTCAACAATATCAGTACAGAAATATGTCAGAAAGGGTTATGATGTCTATCTTGTATATGTGTTGGACACTAAAGTAGCTGAGTTGAAGATTCAGTCAAATTCAATTTTTTGTGAATTTCCTGGTGTATTTCCGGAGGAATTACCTGGTTTACCACCGGTTAGAGAAGCGGAGTTCTCTATAAACCTTGTTCTGGGTACAACACCGATATCTATAGCACCTTATAGAATGGCTCCAACTAAATTGAAATAGTTGAAAGCACAGTTGCAAGAGTTGATTGACAGAAGCTTTGCTCGACCTAGTTTTTTACCTTGGGGTGCACCAGTTCTATTTGTAAAGAAGAAAGATGGATCGTTGAGGCTGTGTATTGATTACAAATAGTTTACCAAGTTTACAATAAAGAACAAGTATCCATTTCTTCGAATTGATGATCTATTTAACCAACTGAAAGGTGCCACTATATTTTCGAAGATTGATCCTTATTCTGGATATTATCAACTACGGGTAAAAGATTCAGATGTCGCCAAAGACAGCTTTCAGTTTGACAAATGCATGGACACTATGAGTTTCTTGTGATGCCATTCGGTTTGACAAATGTACCTGCAATGTTTATGGATCTGATGAACAGAATTTTTAGACCATATCTAGACAGGTTTGTGGTGGTAGTTATTGATGATATTTTAATATATTCTTGAGATGAAAATGAACATGCTGAACATCTGAGAATAGTACTGTAAACATTGCATGAAAAATAATTGTATGCCAAATTTAGTAAATGTGAATTTTGGTTACGTAAAGTTGGCGTTCTTGGGCATATTGTGTCTGCAAAAGGTATTCGAGTGGATCCGAATAAAAATTCAGCTATTGTCAATTGGAAACCACCGAACAATGTTTCTGAAGTCAAAAGTTTTTTGGGACTTGTTAGATATTATCGGAGGTTTGTAAAAGGGTTCTCAATGATAGCTTCTCCGATGACCCGTATGTTGCAGAAAGATGTTAAATTTGAGTGGTTTGATAAATGTCAACAAAGCTTTGATAGATCGAAAGCTTTATTGATAGAGACACCTGTATTAGTTCAACCTGAGTCGGGTAAGGAATTACAGTGATGCGTCATTAAATGGGTTAGGTTACGTCTTGATGTAAAAAGGTAAAGTAATAGCCTATGCTTCAAGATAGCTAAAACCACATGAAAAGAATTACCTGATACATGATCATGAATTGGCAGCCATTGTTATTGCATTGATGATTGGGCGGCATTACTTGTTTGGTGAAACATGCCACATATTCACTGATAATAAAAGTTTGAAGTATTTGATGTCGCAGAAAGACTTGAATTTAAAACAGCGCATGTGGCTTGAATTATTGAAAGATTATGATCTTTGTTATTGATTATCATCTGGGGAAAGCTAATGTGGTTGTTGATGCTTTAAGCAGAAAGACTTTATATGCTTTGAGAGCAATGAATACCTGGTTATCTATGTTTGATGATGGTTCAATCATAGCTGAGTTAAAAACTAGACCGGTGTTTCTGCAACAATTCTGTGAAGCTCAGAAGAGTGATGATGAATTACAAGCTAAATGAGTACAAAGTGAGTCAAATTCTAATTCAAAATTTCAGATTGGGTCTGATGATTGTTTATTATTTAGAGACAGAATATGTGTACCGAAGAACTCTGAATTGGTACAAAAGATTTTACATGAAGCTCATAACAGTACCATGTCTATTCATCCTGGTAGTAACAAAATGTACAATGATCTGAAAAAGATTTACTGGTGGCTGGGAATGAAATAGGATATTTCTGAATATGTAACTAAATGTTTGATATGTCAGCAAGTAAAAGCTGAACATCAGTTGCCTTCGGGAATATTACTGCTAGTCACGATACCGGAATGGAAGTGAGAAAGAATTACCATAGACTTTGTATCAGGATGACCCCTGCCTCCAAAGAAGAAAGATGTCATTTGGGTAATCGTCGATTGGTTAACAAAATCTACACACTTTATTCCGGTATGTATGGATTATTCCTTAGATAGATTGGCTGAATTATATGTTTCTAAGATTGTCAGATTGCATGGAGTGCCTGTCTCTATTATTTTTTATAGAGATCCCCGATTTACATCTCGATTTTAGAGCAAATTGCAAGAAGCTTTGGGTACGCAGTTACATTTCAACACTGCGTTCCATCCCCAGACTGATGCTCAATCCGAACATGTAATGCAGATTTTGGATGATATGCTTCGGTGTTGTATACTTGAATTTGAAGGTAACTGGGAAAAGTATCTACCTTTAGTTGAATTTGCTTACAATAATAGTTATCAGTCCAGTATCAAAATGGCACCGTATGAAGCTCTGTATGGCAAGAAATGTAGAACTCCATTGTATTGGACAGAACTTAGTGAGAAAAAGATACATGGAGTTGACTTGATCCGTGAAACAGAAGAAAAGGTAAAGGTAATTCAAGACAGTTTGAAGGCAGCCTCTGATCGTCAAAAGTCCTATGCTGATCTTAAACAGAAAGAAATAGAATTTCTAGTCGGTGACAAGGTATTCTTGAAAGTATCACCTTGGAAGAAAGTTTTCCGGTTTGGCCATAAAGGAAAATTGAGTCCACGGTTCATTTGGCCATATGAAATCACATAAAGAATTGGACTTGTTGCATATCGGTTAGCCTTACCACCAGAACTTGATCGGATTCATAATGTTTTTCATGTGTCTATATTACGACGGTATCGGTCGGATCCTTCACATGTTATTTCTTCGTCAAGAATAAAGATTCAGCCTGATATGACATATAGTGAAGAACCGATCAAAATCTTGGCCCGTGAAACAAAAGAGGTAAGAAACAAAAAGATGGCTTTAGTAAAAGTTCTTTAGCAATGACATGGTATAGAAGAAGCTACCTGGGAACCAGACGATACCATAAGGAAGCAATACCCGAATATTTTCACTGGTAAGATTTTTTAGGACGAAAATTCTTAAGGGGGAAAGTTGTAACAGCCCATTTTTAGTGAAATCGGAACAGTGGTTTCGAGACCACAAATCTGAGTTGAAAAAATTATTTTAATATTATTGCATGACCTGCATTGTAATAGGAATTTCATATGAAAAATCTGATAAGAAAATTTTATCGATTATATGCTTAATTATGGAAAGGACCAAATTGCATAAAATGTTAAAGTTGAATTCTAGTAGCTAGAAGGATCGAATAGGTATGGAATTCAAAACTTGAGGTTCTTATATGGTAATTAGACTATTAATGAAAAGTTAGTAGATATTTTAGGATGATTCATCCATGGAAATTTTAAAAAAAAGGGGCAATGACTAAATTGGAAATTGAATTAATTAAAAGATGATGATAGAAAATATCATCTTATTTGCATCATCTTCCTCAATATTTGCATGGAAACCCTAAGAGAGAGAAAAGAAACTAACCAAGCTTAATTGGGTAAGTATTCTTGTCTCGTTTTTAGTAATTTTTATATTTTTGAGATCAGGATAACCTAATCTATTTAGATTAGGGATCAATTTGAAAAGTTATATAGAAATTTTTCCATGGATGAACATACTGAAAATTTGAAATTTATGGTAGAAAACGAAAGGGTGTTGATAGATAAACAACTTTTACAAAGTGAATTTGAGGAAACTGTGATTTAGGGACTAAATTATAAATTTGTGAAAATTGATGAAAAATTTTGAATTTTATAGAATACATGTGTTGTAAATGTTATACTAAGGTTTCAGTTAGGCTTGGAATAAAGATTGAATTTCATGAATTTTATTTTTCGATCCTAGGGACGAAATTGGAAATTATGAAAAGATTAGGGGCAAAATGGTAATTTTGCCTAGAGTGCAAATTGAACTCAATGGAATATGAAATATGATAAACTGATGATTTAATTCATTTATATAGATCCGAACAACTTAAATTCAAAGCTAGATCGAGGAAAAGAAAAATTTTCGGATTAGTAGAATTTCTTGTGCGGACAAATATTAAGGTAAGTTCTTGTAACTTAATTATGCTTGTTAATATGTTTCAATTGAAGGATGTATTTGGTTGAATGTGGTATATGTTTATGTGATTTATGTGAATGTTATGAATATATAAAATGATCACATGATTGAAAATGTATTAAAATGTTAAGTTCCATTTGAATAATGAAAATCGATGGATACGTCTGATTTCCCGTATGTGAATGTGATTCTGCATATGTTGCAAATAGGATTTAGCTCAGACGAGTAATCCTGATATAGCCCTCTCAAGCATTTTGATGTATAATTCTTGCGAGCATCCTGATCGATAGTGATTTAGCATGTGTTGCACACTACCGCAGCTCTTTGTGAGCGTCCTGTTACATGATTGGATTGATTGTGATCCTGCATAAGATGCGGACACAAACGTAGCTCTTTATGAGCGTCCTATTAAGCTCGCTTGGACTCCCTGTTACCTTATCTAGTGCTCCCTGATATTATCTCTTCGGAGATATCTTATATGCTCTATTAGCTTCATGCGTAAAACTCTTATGAGTTTCCTGATTAGCCTGGATAAGTGTCCTGTTACATGGCTCTTCTTAGCATCCTGATATGTAGCTTGAGAGTGTGCTTCCTGATTAAGTACCTTAATAGGTACCCCTAATTATGAATTGATGGATTACAGATTTGTACACCTTGAGTGTACTATTTAAGTATCCATTGATATTTCAATAATTCAACAGATAAAACTCCTGGCATGAGAAAATGATGAGATAAATAGAAATACGCCCTGAATGCTTCTGAATTATTTGATGAAGGGTTATATGATGAGCTCATCTATGCTTATTTGATGTGCAAATGTATTATATGACTAACTTGTTTGATTGAGTATATGTGTTTAGGTAAACTTGCCAAATTAATGAAAAGCATGTTAATTGTTTGCTTAATATTAATAAATATGATTGGTAAGTTTTAATTCCTGTTATATGAACTTACTAAGCATTTTATGCTTACTAGGTTTTATTTGCTCTGTTTTATAGTGTACAAAAGCTCGCGAAGGTTGGAGATCGGTCGGAGCGTCATCACACTATCCACTAGCTTGTTTTGGTATAAATAGTAAACTTATTTTGGTATAATGGCATGTATAGGTAACTTGGCCATTGTTGGTGCAACACCCCTAACCCGTATCCGTCGTCGGATTAGGGTTACGAGGCATTACCGGACAAGACATCACTTCAGATCAATTTCACATACTCACATGTCATTTTCATATAATATTAAAACATACATTTAGTATATACATGGTATTTAAATACTTAGTCGTTCATCTTTTGAACTTTTGACTACTATATTACACACTTTAATTTATCCACATGCATATTAAGTATAAAATTAAGTAAATTTTATACATAGACATTCAACATTCCAAAACCAACTATACATCTTCATTAAACACAAATATATGCGCATAAAATCAAACCATTAGAATCAATTCAAGTACAAATAATTACCACGAATTCAATCAATTCACTTATTAATTAATATGCATAACATACTTGTAAATAACTTCTCATTATAACACCTATACCTATTCGGTTAACCTTTTATAAAATATAAAAGATAACCTCAAACTTTTATTACCCAATTAACTAGCATAGATGAACTAGCATATACATCATCTGTTAACTTGGACCACATTTTCAAAACAATTATAAAACCAAAACATACATAAATTAACACAAAACTATGCGCATATGACCTTGATATTTTAAGTACAAATAACAAGTAAGAGTACACATAATACACATGCTAATTTTATATGCTTAAATTCGTGCTAAAATTTCATTCACATAACCAAGTTAAATTGTTTCAAATTCGAACAATCTATATAACATGTAACGTATAATACATCTATACAAAATGTTCAAACTAACTCATTACATCAATAGGCCGAATACTCACATAATCAAATATACCATCACTTAAATCATTTTTCATTTAACTATATAATATCATTTTAAGTACACTACTTACCTTAATTTCATATCTTAGTATGAATACATACCTGAGCATTTATATCTTGATTTACACTAGATCTTAACTTATCATTGCCCGTTGAACCATTCGAAATTAAAAAGGATACGCGGATAGTAGGAAGCTCGTACAATGCCAACGTCCCAGACGTGGTCTTACATGTAATCACATATCGATGCCACTATCCCAAACAGGGTCTTACACAAATCAAATACGATGCTAATGTCCCAGACATGGTCTTACACGTAAACACAAGTCGATGCCAACGTTCCAGACGTGGTCTTACACGATAACACATATCGGATATCCTATGTCATGACATATTATCCTAACTATTCCTAGGGTTCGTACGGGGTTTTCGAACATTGAATCTCGATCAAATTGAACTCGGAATACAGTCTATTTCTCAAATTCATATTCGGCTATGACATGAATTTAATCAAATAATTCAAGTTATCACATAACAAATATATATTCATAAATATAACAACATTTAAATGCTTATTGACTTACCTCGGACGTCGACGGTCGGTAAAATCGACTAATCGACTACTTTCATTTTTCCCTGGTCCAAATCTGATTTCTTTGGTTCTTGATCTAAACATATTCAAATTAAGCTTATTTAAACACCATTCTACTCAATTTAGTCTAAAAACACATAAATGGGCAAATTACCTTTTTGCCCCTGACATTTCACACTTTTTACAATTTAGTCCCTATTGCACAAAACACAAAATACACAAAATTTCACATTACCCATGCTTGGCCGAATATTACCTATGTTCATACAAGTCCATACATTTCATTTATTTTACATTTTAGTCCCTCAAAAATTTATTTTTGCAATTTAGTCTAAATTACTCAAATTCATCAAAAATTCAAAGACAAAACATGTTAATCTAACACATATATTTCATATTTCATCATCAAACAACACAAAAAACAAGCTATCATCAATGGCTCAACTCAAAATATTCATCAAAATTAAAAATTCAAGCATGGGTTTTGAAGTATTCAAAGCAACGATCTCAAAAACGTAAAAATGATCAAAAACCGAACAAAAACTAACCTTGAATCAAGCTACCACCATGACCGAATATTCAAGCTTTCAACCAAAGTTTTTCTATCCTTGTTTCGGTAGCCAAAAATATGAAAAACATGGTTTTATTCTTTAGTGTTTTGTATATATTAACATAATTTTCATTTTACAATTTTAACCTTTAATAATAAAATTATAAAACATAGTTTTCAAGGTCATTATTGACCATAACTGTCCACTATCAATAATAATAAGCTAATTTCCTTTAAGGACTTTGAATTATAAAGACATTAGAAAATTAGCACTTACCCATTAATTAGTAAATTTCACATTTTATGCAATTAAGTCCTTTTATTTAATCGGACACTTAAACAACGAAATTAAAACACGAAAATTTAGCACAAGCAAATTCACACATAATAAACAGTAATAATAATTTTAAAATATTTTTCAGACTCAGATTTGTGATCCCGAAACCACTATTTTGATTAGAGTCAAAATCGAGCTGTTACAGTTGGCTTGTAAAGGTTTTTTGTAATCCAGCTAGTGGAATGGCTAGTAATGATTTGTTTTGTTATATTTATAAGGTTATTTTATGACAAATATCTATGTGTTAAGTATATTAAGTATGGTTGATCAAGTTATGTTTAACATATAAGTTAAACAAGGGTAAGAATATAAACATGAATGCATATGATAACATATCATATTAGATGTTAGAATTGGCTTGGATTTAATGCTTAAATTGGCTGGTATATATTTGTATGTTTGTGTAGGTTATTGGCAAATTTGGGAGAGAAGTAAAGCTAGAAAATGACTTTATTTTGTCCACAAGGGTAGACACATAGGCGTGTGTCTTAACCGTGTGTGACACACGACCTAGCACATAAGCATGTGGTTTGGTCGTGTGTCCCTTGCATCTTAAATTTGAAAAACAGAATGCTTAGAATTGAGCACATGGGCAGAGACACGGGCGTGTGTCTTGGCCGTGTAACCTGCACTTAATTTTGGAAAAATTAAATTGACCACACGACCTAGCACACGGGTGTGTGGCAGGCCATGTGGCACAAGTCAGAGAGTTACATGGGGTCAGACACGGCCTACAGCACTGGCGTGTCCTATGATCACACAAGCGTGTCCCTTGACCACACGAGCGTGTGGAATGACAGAAATGTGCAAGTGTACACAATCGTAACAAGTAATAAAGTGACAAGTAAATGTCGAGTTATCGTACCCACAGGGACTATGAAAAGAATTATTTATGAATGCAATTTAAAACACTTTGGTGAAGAAAAAAATATCCTGATTTGAAGAGGTGATTAAAAACTAGAATTTTAACAAAGTAAAACAAATAAAATAAAATAAAGTTCCAATGCACGATTTAAAAAGATGATTTTAATCAAGATGACATAATTGTGATAGGTTAATTACATTTTTTAACTTAGAATTATTAACCTCATGTTTATGTTGTTACGAATAAATTCACGACAACTCGGTAATTTGCTATGTAATATCCCGGGTTAGGGGCTATTTTGTTGCTGCATGATATTGCATGTGTTTAGTGTGCTGTGTTGTTATTTCGGTGTTTTAGGGGCTTTAGTGTAGGCTAGGAGTGTGCCTGAGTGAAGGGGAAAATTTTGGTTTTGGGTGTTAGGTGAAGGGAGCTGAGGAAGCTGGGGTTTAAGAATTTTATTTGTGGTTTCATTGCACAAATAAGGAGCTAGCTTAGTGGCAAGCATGCGCTACAAGGGGGAGCTTGGTGTGGCGTCATCTGCATGTGAGGGAGGTCCAGAGTTCAAGCAGCAGAGTCCCCTTTTTGGCACCTATTTTGGACGGCATGGGGGTAGAGGTAGAGAGCAACTAGAACACTACCTTGGACCAAGTCTTCACTTTCAAATGGAGGGTGGAGAGGAAGTTTAGGAGGAGGACTTGGTCATCACTTTTGAAATGGGAGGAGTGGAGTGAATGGGGGGATTTTGGCCGATTTTAGGGGGGAGTTGGAGGGGGAGTGACGGCTTGGTGTGGGGGAAAGGGTGTGCCGAAATTCAATTGGCTTTGTGGGGGGATTTTCGGTCACTTTTTGGGTGTCAAACAAAGTTCTTTTCATTTTGTCAAAAGCAAGAAACCGAAATACCTAGTCCCTTAGTTGCCGAAATTGTTTTGCTTCATTTGGTTGGTGTGTAGCCGAATGCATGATTGCATTTTTCTTTTTTCTTCACTTGAGTAAGCCGAAACCCCATCCCTCCAAAACATAATTCTTCTTTCTCTCATTTCTTCTCTGACTAGCCGAAACTCAAGCACTAAAAGCACATCTTCTTTTCTTTCTTTGACAACCTGAAACTACCTGCATTCCATTCACTTCTCTTTTTCTCAATTGCCATTGCCGAAACCAACTTTTGTCTCACACTTCTTTTCTTTCTCTTCCACTCAAGCCGAACGTTGGAGGTGTTAGACACTTAGGCCGAATCTCTTCTCTCCTAGGAGTCCTCTTTTGGCCGAATTTTGGGTGTTGGTAAGCTTTTGGCCGAATAGCCATTCCCCTTATCTCTCAATTGTTATGTTGTTTTGGGTTTTTGAAGAGGTTAACCATTCGTTTTAATATCTCATCTGAGGGTAATTATCTTTTCTTTCTTTTAAGGTGTTGGCCGAATATTTTCTCCCTTCTATAGCTCTCTCTCTTGGCCGAATTTTGGTGAAGGGTGATCTTGTTTTGTTGATCGATCTTGGGTGTTTGGTAAGTGGTGGTAAGAGGGCATTCTATTAGCCTATTCGTTTAGTTTTTATTTAGTCAAACTGCTAAGTATTGATGGTTTTCTTTTAGGAGGTGGCCGTTTGTCAAGAGAACCATTGTGGTTCAGGATTGGTAGGAAACCAAACCAGGAGAAGGTAAGGACTATTCGATAAACCCTTCTTGGTCTAAATGGTTATGGCCGAATGGTTTATGTGTACTAACTCCGATGTTTGGCCGATTTTAGGAGCAAGTCAATTGGGGGACTTAGATCGATTCGTTGGGATCTTTAGACTCGTATTATCAGGTGTGTAAACTAACACACTGATATTTAGAAATATTATTAATAAACCTGTTTTGCCTGTTAAAAAAAAATTATAACAGTATGATGGACAAATGGATACCCAAATGGGGTATGTGTACGATTCGGGTAAGTCTGTTCTATTATGAGTACTATTAATGAAGTATGATATCATGATCTATGTTATGTATGTATGCTATGAGAGGTAATGCTTGGTATGTTGGCATAATATGCATGATTTGTACGAGATGCATGATTACATGAGTATGGTGAGTTGATGGGTGATATGAGTGGAGGGAGCAGTGATATTTTGTGCTGACGAGCACCAGTGTTTTGGTAACACACCTTGTGACTTTGGGTCACCAGAGGTTTGGCACCTCCAGAGGTTTGGTACCTCAGCGTCTTGTCCCTGTGGTTAACACCACCGTGGGTTGGCCCCACTTATGAGATACGGGATTGACGCCAGTGATTTGGTATCACACGATGGGTTGGCCCCATCACCAGATTTGTGACTACGGTCACCAGTGCTTTGGTAGCACATTGTGTCTTTGGGACACCAGAGGTTTGGCACCTCATTGCGACTTGTCCCTGTGGTTTGACCACCGTGGGTTGGCCCCACTTGAGATATGGGATCGTCTGCTAGTGATTTGGTATCACACGATGGGTTGGCCCCATCATCGTTGGATTTGTGACTTCGGTCACCAGTGCTTTGGTAGCACAATTGTGTCTTTGGGACACCAGTGGTTTGGTACCACATTGACGGATATTGTGTCTTTGGGACACCAGTGTTTTGGTAACACATTGTGACTATATGTCACCAGTGGTTTGGCACCACCAGTGGTTTGGTACCACACGAGGTAGGAAAGGCGATGTGGATGGTTAGGATCGGGTTGCATTAATTATGTTGCTATGTATGATGTGTGTTAGCATGTTGTTTCCTCGGGAGCGGGATTTACACACTGAGTCACTCGACTCACCCTCTCCTTTGACATTTCAGGTGACTCGTAGATGCGGACTTGGAGCCGGGATGGACTCGAGGTGCTTATGCCATGCTGAATAAAGTTTTTACTCAGACTCTATAATTTGGGTACTCTAGTTTATTTACTTTTATTTGGGTTTTAATTTAGTTTTGTAAAAGGCCTTTAATTTATGGTTTAAGTTGTTTATGTTTTAATTAAATTTTAATATGCCTTAACAAAATAAGTTGGTATAAATTTTACTAAAATTTGGAAAGATAGTGTTTCCAAAACTATAGCGCAATGTGTTTTAAACTATACCATCGGGTATCACACTAAGTCTTTATGATAAACAAATACAAATGGTTTTCAATTCAAACTTGTAGTTCTCCTAAGCTTAAAAGTGTTTTATGTATCACTAAGAAACTAATGAGGTTTAAATGGTATAAACTCGTTTTAACTACACA